>CM071962.1:18835000-19462500 GCA_036784905.1 Acrossocheilus fasciatus | reverse complement strand
GACAGCTGTTTATATTACACACTTTTACATCTGGTGTTAATATAAACATCTTGGTTTTAAAACTCCAACTGTGCATATTGGTAACATTTAAACAGTATGTGTAAATGAGGCCATATTTTTAAAAGATCAATCCATAAATGCTTAACGTGACAGCTCATAACTAGCATTACAATGACGTATAACCTCAAAAATAGCATTAATCTCATATGTGGGCCTGTCAAAATTCACAACTTGAATCCAAGTCCTGGTGTGCAAGTGTTGCTGTTATAGTCATTAGAGATTGTACCTTTAAAACCCATTAGAGCAAGGTTATTAAAATGGAACCACTGCAAAGGACAACTTTCAGGCTAGCTTCGTAAAGAATTAACATTATTGCAAATATATATTTGTGTGTTTTATTCTTACTTTAATTTGTTTTGAAAATGTTGTTTAGTTTTGACTTGGATTCCAGTAACAGAGCCAGAAAAAAAGAATGATTTCGTGCATTTAGAAAGTTTGCCCCCCACAAATTGTGATGTTCAAAACAAGCAAAAAGCCATCCATAATATGCAACTATTTCTATAAAAACATTACATTTTAACTTTAGCCAAAAAAATGAATAAATAACATCAGGCATGTTGAAAAAATGTTGGCCCTTCTGTGAAAACAATCAGTGGTAGCCAAGAAGAAAAACATATTACTCAGCGAATATCCTCACATTCTCAGGAGTCCTATCAGTTTTCCGTGTTTTTCTTTCCAAAAGCGCACGGATAAGGGTGACTTGCTTTTGCACATCACTTTCTCGAAACGCTCGGCTCCACATTCCTGAGCGGCCAAGAGTTCCAGTAATGCCAGCATCAGGCACCGTTTCGAAATCTGGAATTCGGAGCATCATACGTGATCCCTGCAGATTTCAACAATTAAAGAATGTGAAGGAAATGGGGGGAAACAACTGGGGATAGCATAGAAGATCAGAGAAAACATGAGGAGAATTCTCATTTTATTAATAGTGTGTGTTTCGTAAATGTCGTTTCCGACAAGTGCCAAGAGAAACACGTTAAGCTCGTGGGTGGAGCAGATGAGCTCCAAACCGTTCTAGCATATCTCTAACTGGCACAAACACAGCATTAAAGTCAACTCTAGGATTTAGTACTATTCATTATTCATATTCTCAGTGTTTGGATGTTATCAGATGCTTTAAGTAAATATTTGAGGTTTCCACAGTGTTCTCAGAAACATGTTGAGCTTAGTTGTAAGTTGTACGTATGTACAGTTCAAATGAGGAAACCGATTTCAGATGGTCTGAAGGACTATGGCATCTACAGGTCAAATTCGTTCTTTCTCTGAATTGCAATTTAGCATTTTGTTGCTTTTAAGTTGAATTGCTCGATTTGTTTGTTTAGGAGGTAATAATTTGTGCAAAGCTTTTATCATACTGAGAAATTAGAAGAGAATAATTATAGATAAAATACCCATGTGTTTATTTTCAGTGTTGCCATAAGGGGTGCTAGTGTGGACATTTGAATAAACTCTTCTTTGGTTGTATTCGAAGATGCATACTCCCCTACTATATAGTAAGCAAATAAAAGTATACGCAATGAGTGTGCATAAATGTGCAAATTCATGCTATATAGGTCCTATGTTAAACAGTAGCCAAAAAGTTCCCAGATGACCTACTACTTCAGGTGAGATTTTGAAGTGTGCATTTTACTGTCATGGACATTTTACTGTAATGGACAATTTACTGTCCCATGAGGCCACGGGAGAGAATTTGTGAACAGAAGTGAAGCAATGCAGCTGACACTGGTGGGTTGCATGATAATGCCATCATGACAAATATAGTATGTGTGGATTATATTCACACTACGCATATTCAAACTATATTCAACATACTTTTTAAAAGTTGAAAGTACCTACTCAAGAGAGAATGCTTAGCGTATGTGCACAGCCAAATGCACATCCTTTCAAAGTATACTCTATTGGATAGCATCTGTGAACACAGGTGCTAGAAAGTTTCACCCTTGTCCAACGTCTTTCTATTCTGAAGTTATGACTGATCAAATATCTTTGTACTAGCTCAAACTAGAGTTGCATGTAGAGTTCTGTTGAACTCAGAATAGGTATCTTAATCTAATCTTGTGAATTCATGTGACTAGTGGGCAAACAGCACTTGGTTCAAAAGGCTTCTGCATCTCGTCAGCATAACAACAAATATTACAATATTACCTAAGGTGAGTTTGTACAATCAAACAACGAAGGACCTAACACAGAGCCTTGTGGCACTCTGTACTCTGAAAAAAATAAATAAATAAAAATAATAATAATAATAAATAAATAAATATAAATATATATATATATATATATGTTATCTGAAGTGTATGACCTTTTAACACCTCTTGATACAAGCAAAGGAATGTATTCATGATCAGATATTAGAAGTGAGCACCCTGACAAGTGTTGTCTCTGTAATAAATGCTTGCTGAAACTCCTCAACATAATTCAATTATAAGTACCAGTGGCTTTTGGTTATTTCCCAATCAATCAATCAATAATAATAATAATAATAATAATAATAATAATGCACATTTTTCCCCTCTATTACAATTATGAGAAAAAAATTATAACTGAAAAATTAAATCATAATTATGTGATATATGTTTTTGCAAAATAAAAAAAAAAAAAAAAAAAAAAATGAAGTTGCAACTATGAGATATAAAGTCACAATTATAAGAAAATTACAGTTGTGAAAAATAGTCATAACTGTGAAATAAGGAAATGATTGGACATTTTACAATTAGATAATTAAATTTTAATTTCAGTTTAATGAAGTTAATTTAACTATTGACATGGTTATAGCTCAATAGTGTCTGTCCCAATTTGGTTTCAAGGACATTATCCTAATTTATTTCTTTATTGGAGCTTTTTTAACTTTATTTGATAGGACAGTATGGAAGAAATAGATTTGAAATGTTGCGAGGATGTGCAAATGATTTCAAAAACATTCTTAACATATTTTTCGCTAAAGTTCCCTAAAGGGATTATGTAATTCTGCCGTTCCGTTCCATTATTCCAGTGACAAACTCACTCGTTTTCCTGTTGCTGGTTTTGACAGAGAACTTTCTTGCCCCCTTGTGCTGACAATTGAAGGTCCATTACCCCGTTAAGAGGTCATAATTCATTCACGCTGTTATTGCAAAACCTTGCCAGTCTTGTCTCTTGGCAAGCATGCCAGGGCTTGGATATTTCAGCCAACAAAGATAGCTCTGTGCCACACCAAATCAAGAGAGGAGATTAAAGAAGGGATAGATTGAAAGTGCCCTGGCCCAGTCAAAGAAATGCAAACTGCACGGTGGAAAATAATGAAGTAATGATATAAAGTAGCTCTTTTCAAATTCCCCTCCCCCATCAAATCCTCAATGATGAATCAGCAACCTGCTAACATACAAGCCACTGGCCTAGTTCTACGCTGGAATGTGACCTATGACATCAGTCAGTCTGCTTCAGAGAGGGGCAAAGTCTGCGGTGGGCTCTCTAAATCTCCATTCGGCCCTTTAAATGGGAAGGCATGCTTTGAAGGCTTGAGTTTCCTAAATGAGTGACCTTTGACCACTTTTTTCTTTCTTGTTTCATTGTCTGACACACAATCTAAGCGGCTGAAAAGGAGACAAAAGCTGGAGGAAAGAGAAAAATGCAGAAAAACAGAAAACGTGAGAACAGAGCAGAGACTAAATAATCCTGTCTTTGGTTCTGGTTTCTTTTAGACCAGGCTTAGAAGCCCTCCCTTTTCTGAGGGGACCGTTTTCACATGACATTTTCATTATTAACGGTAATCTATTTTTGGGTGAATCTCACAACACCTGTCAAGAACTCATACTCATTTCATCCTAAAATCAATGAAGATAAAATATTATCTGTAATATTAAAATGTCTGTAATTGTCTTTTTTTTTCTGTTCATATTGTAGTGAAACCTAATTGCAAATTAATTTATTTGTCATTTTGACTTTCTATCTTACAATTGAATCTTCATATCACACAATTAAAAATTCAATGTTTTACAATTGTAATGGTCTTGTCATTTTCACTTTATATCTCAGAACTGCAACTTTATTTCGCATAATTTTGACTCTATATCTTACAATTGTGACCTTATATCACAAAAGTATTACTAATTTTCTACAACTGTAATTTTTCGTAATTATGACTTTATATCTTACAATTGCGACTTAATCACACAATTACAATTTTATTTTTCACAATTGCAATTTTCTTATAATTTTTGACTTTATATCTTAATTGCAACTTTATTTCTCACAATTTTGACATTATATCTTACAATTGGGACTTTATATCACACAATTATGACTTTTTCACAGCTGAAAATTTACCTCTTATAATTGTGATAATATATCAGGATAGCAACTTTATTTCTTGTAAATATGACTTTATGTCTTATACATTATGTCTTTATATCACACAATCATGACTATCTATCTATCAAGCAGAAAGCAAGCTTTCATAGAAACATGACGTAGACTATTTATGGTGAGGTTCAAGTTTTTTTATTTCCTCAAAAAAAAAAAAAAAAAGTATGGTATCAATCACTGCAAGCGTGCAACAGGTGGCGGTGCATGAGATAAGACCTAACAATCTATCCCAAACTTTGCTTAGGATACAGATTATTTGCCTCTCTTTAAATCCCTAAGTGGGTGTCAAGTGTGTTTTTTATAATCTGTGCATCTCAAGTCACAAATCCTGTTTCGAATACATTCAGGAATCCATCCAAAAGTTTAGAGAACTGGCCTATGTGGCTTAAATTCCACTTTAGGAACGGAAAACAAAAATATTGTTAAAGTACATGCTGTGCCTTTCATGTTTTAGTCGACGAATACAACCCATAGTTAATGAATGGTAATAAATCTCTCTGTTCCTGTGGTTATCCAGAGGAACTGAAGTTTCATGTAACCATGTAGGCTTTCCATTAAAAACCATCACACAATGTTGTTTTTGAGTTGCGTGCCCTTTGTGCCATTATAAATACTTTTCGTATTATTTAAGTGTTGTTTTCGGGTGATTTACGAGGTGAGTTTTGGTCTCGCAAATTTTTTCTTCGCCCTTTGAAGGTTATCGGACCCTACCGACCGAGACACGTCTTTTCCATCAGGTGGCATCATTAAGCGTTTGTCCACATAAGTAACCTCATTATTTTTCGAGAAATTACATCACTTTTCCCGAGTTTGAACCCACCTCAGCTGGAGTTGGAAACACGAAGGAATGTTTTCTCTCCCTCTACAGAGGGCAGCAAAAGGGGAAATGAGAGGGAAATGGTTCGAGTGTTTGCCACAGTGTAAACACCAGATCACAGGGGCCTGACCCAAGCTTATCAGGAGCGAAACGGGAAAGTTATCTCTTTCTGACTGTCCCGAGGGAATCCGGGTCACTTCCCAGCATCCCTTTGGCTGTTCTCCATTGTTCTTGCATATTTCTGTTGTAAACGTGACAGACGGTATTGAAGCTTTTTCCAGGGAAGGTAAACAGACGTGCTTGGCTGTACTGGAGAATTCAAATACGGTTTTAAGACCCTGCTTTGTTAGTCGAGTAGAGGTTATTTGACCCTGTTAGTTAAGACAACAAGAGGACGTGTTAGCACGCAGTGTAGGTAAACACTTCCAGGTGTGCGAGATGCGAGAATTTGCGGTATGCTTTCCAGACGTCAACAGAAGACTTCTTGAAAACATCTCCTGGATTGTTTGTGATTTGTTACCTCGTTGACTTTGTAGTGATCAGACGGAGGGATTGTGGATTCCCGTGACATAGGCTCTTGTGTTTTGATCCATAGCGTGGCTCTGATATTATAGACTCCGTGTTGACATGCGGCGTATCATCTGCGTCTTCTGAACTAATAAAGACGGACGCTGACATGCCGTTCGGTTCGGCAACACTGTCATAATTCATGCAGCAGCCAGCATGTTATTGAGTGCAGATGTTCGGCCGTAATGAATCCAGCGCCAGTTTCTGCTCACAAAGAGCCACAATGTGCCATCCACTGTTGGATAAAATGAGTAAATTGTGCTCTGCGAACCAGTAAAAGGTTTGAGAAAATAATGCAGGTGCGGTTTTGCTTATATCTGGAGAAACGCCACCTGTGAGGTTACAGTAGCTGCCTGTGCCATTTATAACATAGATGAACTACTGTGTATATTTAAGGTTTGCACAAGGAAACGTTGGGCACCCTTGAAATAAAGAGGGCGAGTTTGGAAAAAGTGCCAGATATTGACCTAGATTTTAAATTAAAGGCTAGTTCATATGAAAACAACCAATCTTTTATCATTTACTCACCCTCGTTCCAAAGCTGCTTGACTTTCTTTCTTTCGTGGAACATGAAATGTGATCAGGCCTTTGAACCTTCAAAAAGGACCAAAAAATCACCATAAAATAGTGCACAAGACATATATTTCAAGTATTTTTGACTTGAAGTCATAGAGAGAACATGCAGAATCCTCACAGAAAGGCCTCAAATTAAGAATCTTCTTGCTGTAAAGACTACAGCCAACATGCCACCCAGAAAAAAAATAAACAAATAAATAATAATAATTATTACAACTGGATCTTTGAGTATTTTATGCTTTTTTTTAAACCTTTTTTGTTGTTTTGGAGCATGACAGCCCCAGCCCTCATTTGCATTCATTATTCCAGGATATTCATCAAAAATTAAGCGTTTGTGTTAAATGGAACAAAGAAAGCCATATGGGTTTGGAATGAAATGGTGATTAATAAATAATAATGTAATTTGCATTTTGGCTGAATTTTTTATTTTTATTTTTAGCTTTTAGCTTAAACCTTTAATGAAATAAAGGTACATGATAAATAAGGGGAAACAAATGAATTATAAAATATAATTTTCCAGTTCTTTCCTGGCCTTACTGATTAAATTTAAATACATAGCTGTTTTTTTAATTTTATTTAGAAAGAGTGGGCAATTATCACTGTATTTAGTAAGTCTGTATTCATACTTATGGATAAATAAATTAGATGTTTTATTGTATTGTCTAAAAGTGCAAAATAATAAAAAAAAATAATAATTGTGATTTACATCACAATATATGTGACTGAGCAGGTGATATAATGATACATTTCTCCAAATTTGTTCCAGTGAACAAACAAACGCATCTACAGCTTGAATCGGTTGAGGGTGAGTACATTTTTATTTTTTGGGTGAACTCTTCCTTGAAGTAACATAAAAGATTCTTTTGCCAAGTTGGGCAATATAAATCCACCCTTCTTTAAACATGAGCCTGCACTTTCATTTCCTCTCCAGAGACTTAATTTAGTCTAAATCAAAGTGTGCTGAAGTTCAGCGTGGGCGCATTTTGGAAAGTTGTGTAGGATGACAGAAGTTGTGTCAGAAGTTGACACGAGTTGTGTTGTGTGATGTACTGTGATCTTCATATGGCAAGAACTCGACATGCAACTTTGGTAAAAGAAGTAGACTTTAGCTTACTTTAATAGAGAAATCGAATATGTAAAAGAGCATACTTAAGTGTGGACAGTTACTTGCATTTAAAAATAAACGTATATTAAATACATTTAATAATTTGACTCATTTTCAAATAATTTGCTGAACTTTAGTGTTTTTCACCCTTAAGTAAGACTGAAGTACATCTTTCAATGTAATTGCATAACATGACAAAACATTTTGAATTTAAAATGTACTTAATAGTACAACTTTTAATTGAACATTATTGCAAAGTGAGCTTTTTAAAAGCATACTCACATGAAAGTGAACTCTCTTCAGTTGCACTTAAGTTTCCATATATTTCATTAAAATATTATCTGCAAGTACAGTTTTTAAAAATACAAGTGCACATATAATGCAATTAATTGCACTTCTTTTTTCACAAGAGACAATTCATAAAAACTGTAACATTTGTGTTTCAAGATTATAAATCCACCCCATAAATCATAGTTAAAAGCCGGAGGAATATAGGAGAATTCTGGCTGGAAATCCAAATGCGTTATCGCTTTGGGCAAACGTTGTGTTAGACTTCGGTCTTATCAAACAGCCGTCCTCTCTCACCTTGACCTGTCTGTCGGTGTTGGTGGAGGGTGAATATTAAAGGAATGGTGTGACGGCTCTGTGTCCCTCACACTTTCCAGTTTGTTCCTGTTCTCTCCTTTCACTTGCTTTCAAACAGTCAAGTTCACTCAAGGAACATCTTCTTCCTTACCAACTATTCTGAACCTCCAAAAAATCAGTTTAGTCATTTTGGAAAATAAATAAATAAATAAACAGTGAAGAAAATTAATCCACTCCAATCTATCTATCTATCTATCTATCTATCTATCTATCTATCTATCTATCTATCTATCTATCTATCTATCTATCTATCTATCTACCTTTTTAATTGTAATTTTACCGTAACATTTTACAATGAGGTCATATTAGTTAACGATATGCGTTAGCTAGGCATTTCCTAAAAATTAATAATACATTTGTTACTATATTTATAATTTTTCTGTTAATGTTGGTTAATAAAACAAAAAACTCGGTTAGCTCATGTTAATATAATATAATAAACTGTATGTTTACTTATTAGGCTATTTACTTAAAATTTGTTCAGCACTTTGTTTTTAAATGTGCTTTATAAATAAATATGACTGACTGACATATTACACTGTAAAAAAAAAAAAAAAAGTTGAGCCAACTTAAAATTTTAAGGCAACCAGCTTCAGCAGATTTTTGAGTTTTCTCAACTTGTCATTTTAAGTTTATGCAACAAAAATTTGAGAATCTCCCACAAAAATGAGTTGAGCAAACTCAAAAATCTGCTGAAGCTGGTAAGAATTTTTTTTTTTAAGTTCGCTCAACTTTTTTTTTTTTTTTTTTTTTTACAGTGTATACAGGTGCTGGTCATATGGAGTCGATCAGTCTGTGGCACTGCTAAGGTGTTATGAGAGCCCAGGTTGCTCTGATAGTGGCCTTCAGCTCTTCTGTATTGTTGGCTCTGGCATATCGCATCTTCCTCTTCACCCCTTTTCTTCATCACCATCCCGTCCCTTATTCGCCGCCCTTCACCAGGCTCCCGACGGGAGTGGGTGCATGAGAGAGGAGGGACGTAGAATCAGCGAGGGCTGGCGGCGTGTGATGAGGCACAGCTGGACTGAATGAAGCCTCATCACCGCCGCTGTTAAATGCCAAGCGTGCCTCTCCTCGAGAGACCGGTCTCTTCCCCCGTGCATGCACGCTGGTGTCCTCGTGGGTCCAGGAAGGGTGCGTTGAGGGACGTCACGCCACCAGAGATGTGAGCCGCAGGATCCAGGTTCAAGATGAAAGCCGCACCCGTATTACGGCCGACGGGCTAGGATGCCGGGCCGTTCAAATCCCGCCAAAGGCCGAGGAAGAAGAGGAAGAGCCGCCGCTCAGAAGAAGCCACCGCCCCTCGTAACCGGACCAGAGCGGGAGCGCATCCAGAGAAGGGTCCGCCCCTTCCCTGGACCCTTCCTCCTGGAACACTGCCCTCCTTCACGAGCCCCGCAGCACAACGAGGACACCAGATCCCCCTGTTTCGTTGGAAACTTCTTCTCCCTGGACACGTTATTTTATTTATTTTTGTTTAATAAAAGCCTCTCCAAGGCCTGACGCCACACCCACTGTGTCTGTCGTTGGCTCTTCTATGGGGTTAAGGTCAGGCGAGTTTGCTGGCCAATTAAGAACAGGGATACCATGGTCCTTAAACCAGATACTGGTTGCTTTGGCACTGTGTGCAGGTGCCAAGTCCTGTTGGAAAATTAAATCTGCATCTCCATAAAGTTGGTCAGCAGCAGGAAGCATGAAGTGCTCTGAAACTTCCTGGTATACGGCTGCGTTGACCTTGGACCTCAGAAAACACAGTGGACCAACACCAGCAGATGACATGGCACCCCAAACCATCACTGACTGTGGGAACTTTACACTGGACCTCAAGCAACGTGGATTGTGTGCCTCTCCTCTCTTTCTCCAGACTCTGGGACCCTGATTTCCAAAGGAAATGCAAAATTTACTTTCATCAGAGAACATAACTTTGGACCACTCAGCAGCAGTCCAGTCCTTTTTGTCTTTAGCCCAGGTAAGACGCTTCTGACGCTGTCTGTTCAAGAGTGGCTTGACACAAGGAATGCGACAGCTGAAACCAATGTCTTGCATACGTCTGTGCGTAGTGGTTCTTGAAGTACTGACTTCAGCTGCAGTCCACTCTTTGTGAATCTCCCCCACATTTTTGAATGGGTTTTGTTTCACAATCCTCTCCAGGGTGCAGTTATCCCTATTGCTTGTACACTTTTTTCTACCACATCTTTTCCTTCCCTTCGCCTCTCTATTAATGTGCTTGGACACAGAGCTCTGTGAACAGCCAGCCTCTTTTGCAATGACCTTTTGTGTCTTGCCCTCCTTGTGCAACGTGTCAATGGTCGTCTTTTGGACAACTGTCAAGTCAGCAGTCTTCCCCATGATTGTGTAGCCTACAGAACTAGACTGAGAGACCATTTAAAGGCCTTTGCAGGTGTTTTGAGTTAATTAGCTGATTAGAGTGTGGCATTTCAATATTGAACCTTTTCACAATATTCAAATTTTCTGAAATACTGAATTTGGGATTTTCCTTAGTTGTCAGTTATAATCAACAAAATTAAAAGAAATAAGCATTTGAAATATATCAGTCTGTGTGTTATGAATGAATATAATATACAAGTTTCACTTTTTGAATGGAATTAGTGAAATAAATAATCTTTTTGATGATATTCTAATTATATGACCAGCACCTGTATAAATAGACACACAGACCCCTAGACAAATAATGAGTTACAAAAATTCAATAGAGTGTGTACAAAACTGATTTATGCCATTTTATACTAAAAAATCATACACATTTTGATATTTTATTAAAACAAGGAGATTTCAAATTTCTGTTCCATAAAAATTTGTAAGTCTGATATGTTAACACGTTAAAATTAATATAACTGTTTTCAATAGTTATTAACTATTAACTACGACTTTTCCCTCAATAAAGTCCTAATTTGCTGCTTATTAATAGTTAGTGTGGTAGTTGTTAAGTTATGTATTGGATAGGATTAGGGATGTAGAATAAGGTCATGTAGAATAAGGCATTAATATGTGCTTAATTGCTACTAATAAATGGCTAATATTCTATTAATATGCATGCTAATTAGCAACTAGTTAAGATACCCTAAAATAAAGTGTTACCGTTTTTTTTGTTGTTTTTTTTTTTGTAATGTATATAAATAAACTCATATTATAATGTTATACTATCTTATTTGCAGATCTAAACTTTTTTTTTTTTTTTCAGAAAACATGTAAATAAATAAATAAAGCACATAAATTATTGGTAAAGTTTCAAGATAATATTTTTTTTTGGGGAAAAAAAAAAAAAAAAAAATCCCCTGCAGTGTTTTGCCTTAGTAAAAGGTAAGTTTTTATGCATAACTTGATGTTAAATTTTCCCATATTTGCCAGTTAGATGAAGCAGTGATTCTCATATCATCAGGAGAGAGCTGAAGAGAGACATACAAAATGTGCAGAGCACAAACAAGTTTTAAACTCCATCAACACTGCCAGCGTCAAGCTTTTCCAGGGCTCTAACAGACCTGATCTGCAGACTGTGAGGGATTTCGGGATTTTCTCATTACATTATTCCCATGGCAGCAGTGGCGCTCCTGACGGACAGCTCTAGTGTATCCTTCAGCAGTGCGCTGTCCGTGGTTCTGAACACGTCTCCACAAAATTCCCGCCTGGCCAGCCAGGCTCCCGCGTTTACACACTGTGTCCTTAAACACCAGCATGCCAGTGCTTTCATTCACGTCCAGCGCTCTTTGCAAGTCCTACCATCACCCTCACACTTTTTTGGCATCCAAAATGCAGTCTACACCTCTGAATTTCCAGTTTCCACTCCAGAGAATTCATAGGAAAAGCAACGGTGGGCAAAACCACTCTGGTTCTCCCCTGCTGTGCCCCAGAGAGACCAACATCCTGTTGACGTATGGTAGGTTGGGCAGAAAGGCACAGGGATCAAATACTTTGCATAATGCTGTACATAAAGAGATGTCCTGAGTAGATTACGGCACAGGAAGTCAACGCCACCTCTGATGACCCTTTGAAAATCAAATCACATGCCCTTGATATTTTATCATAAAGAGCATCATGTGCAAACACTCATTGAATCTGCTCATTGAAAACTGGGTGTTACTGTCTAGTTTACGTCAAATTATAATTGTCATTTGATTTGTTCATCCCTTTGTACCATTTTTTTCCCCCTGCTGTAAACGGAAATCAAACTACATCTTAATCCACAGGTTCATAATTCTAAATGTTTTAATGCCACATATTTTTTTCTATTTTAATTATTTTAATGCAGAATTTAATAGTTCACATAATATTACAATTCTTCTGAAACCATATGAAATATTAGTGGTAATATGCTGAAAAATCATCACTTCAGGGAAATGTATTCTGAAAATGTATTATCACTTCTTTAATTAAACAGTGAGCAAGTTTTGTTTTAAAATATTATAGTATTTGAATAATTGCCAAATCAAAGTCAGTGTGGTGTAACCAACATTCAAGAAACCACATTGTTATATTACAAAAATAAAAAGAAAAGAAAACATTTGTGTATGTATTTATTTGTTTGTTTGTTTGTTTGTTTGTTTGTTTAACTGACATGGCAAGCTTACTGCAGGTTTTTAAATATGAAATGAAATAACACACCAAAAATGACATTAACTGAAATTATTTGAAATTATAGCTCTAATGTGTTTGCTTGTTTGTCTTTAACTTGGAAATTATGTTTGAAATATATAATAATAATAATTGTAATAATAATAATAACATTTGGGTGCAAGTACATTTTTTGTGTATTTTTTAATAGGTTTATATCACTTGATATATTAGAGACATTAAAAATGGTAGAATATGGTTTAAACATTTTGAAAAGCAAGATATTTTTCAACAACAAACAAAAGTACATTTCTAAAAAAAAAAAAAAAAAAAAAAAAAAAAAAACTCTACATTTTAAAACATTTCATTTCATAACTTTCCTTTCTTTGTTTATGGGTTCAAATTTGATCTTTTTTTTTTTTTTTTTTGTATATAGTTTAAAATGTCAACTTCTCACCGAATCTATTCTATACTAGAACTCGTGGTCAAACACATATATATCATGGAAGTCAATTCCTGATTGTTGAATCGATTACATAATTGTGTGAGTGATTGTGAAGCGTGATGTTCTCATCATCATTCAGCATTTCGATGCCAAACGTTTCCTCACAGCACACGCTCCTCCTGTTTCACTGAAACTGACAAGGATTTGTAAACTTTGACATTGACTCTTCAAACTGCTGTTGATTCTGTTCATTACTGGCGATGGAAAAGGACTTAATGGAGACTGACATTTGGTCAGTCAATGTTTCAGCTGAATGGATCTGTAACATTTTAACTAGGTGGAGATAACTTTAAGAGAAAGAGCACAGATAAGGCCTCAACTCAAACACCAGAGCAGAGCATTGACACCAGCGTGACATTATGAAATAGTCTTTCTAGTTAGAAGCAGCAGGCAGCAGCGTGCTGTCATTCACATCCCATCTTCTTCATGTCTGAGTGCACGTTTCCCTGATCTGTGCCTGGTGCATGCATATTAACAACTGATATGATACTATACATATCACATTCATCACACTCTATGAATATGCATGTATATCATCCATTGTAACTGTAACCAACTTAAAATTAATAACAAAAAATAAAAATAATAACAAATAATAATAAAAAATCTACTAGTCATGCATTACTAATAAAAAAATGTAAACTTTATTTAGAATAAATAAATGTATTAATTTTAAATTAATTTTAAGATAAGTGAATACATTAATTGGTTTTAATTATATTAATTTGAATTATTTATGATACTGTTTATACAATTATAGAATTAGTAAATCATTATTCATAATCGTATAATAATTATTTTAATTAATAAAATAATAATAAATAAATAAATAAATAAATAAATAAATAAATAAATAAATAAATAAATAAATAAATAAATAAATAAATAAATAAATAAATGTTTAACAAACATATTTAATATAAATGTAAAATATATATCAATATGAAATATATTCATCATGTATAATGGTATTTCTGTTTGTTAAAATAATTGAACAATTTAATTGAACAACTCAAAATAAAAATCTAAATCAGTTTAAGATAAATTTATAAAAATAATATGAATATGAAATTTATCCAGAATAGATAGATAATATATATGAACACCTTTAATATAAAATGTATTTAATATTAAAAATGTATAATAATGTGTATACAATTATACAATTATTAAATCATTATTCATAATCTTATAACTATTTTAATTAATAAAAAATAAATTATAATTAAAAATAAATAAATAAATAAATATAAAATGTTTAACAAACATATTTAATATAAATGTAAAAAATATATATATATATATATACCAATATGAAATATATTAATCATTGTAAATAATAATGTGGTATTCTGCACATAAAAGGTATGGTCAAAAATTTTTTATTTGCAAAATAAATTAGATTAAAAAATACCAATATAAAATATATACACTGTGTTTTGTGACTTTGTAGCATTTAAATAAAATTACATGCATTTCCCCCCCACTATTTAGCAAGTATAGATAGTTCTTGCAGCAATACAACATTTTTTTCATTTTATTTTTTTTTGAAGTCCAGACACAGTCATAACAATGTATTTATCCAGCCTGGATTTCTTTGATCTCTCAAGCAATAAAGTACGCCAATTCTGGCAGTTTTTGGCAGACAGATTAAACTAAAGCTGAACTGACTGGATTCCAATTCATTCAAAAGGTCATTCATGTTGTCTTACCATTTTTATCAGTGGATAGTTTAAATTGTTTAATAAAGATATGCTGCTATAAAACAGTGTACTTTGTTTGCAAATAATATTCTGAATCATCTATTCAAAAGCAGTGATTATATATAAGATGTTTGATTAAACACTGAAATATGTTTATTCAGAAACACAAACCTCCGATTTCTACTGATTATTAACTAGTTAAAGTAACTAAAAGTAACGTCCTTGACTGTGATTGGTCCAACATCACGCAGCCATTCATAAACTCACTGAACCAAGCTGAATGAGGAACAGGAGTACAATTCATCTGACAAAGTCAATAATTTCAAACTGTATAAGAGAAACTTGATCTCAATGGAACTAATACAAGACATTTTTGAGATTTATGCTTCTTCTGCCCTAATGGTGATGCGCAATATATTAATGAGTAGCAGCTTTAAAGGGCATTACAATTTAACCTTAATTGCACAATTTAACCGTATTGGAATTGTTATGCTAATAAAAGAAAACAAAAATCACAATACTCTATGCATGAATCAAAAATAAACAAACCATAAAATAGGAATTGATAGATTTATTAAACTAAACACACAATAAATAAATATGAAATGCAAATTTTGTTCACATTGAAGTTGATGAAACAGATTAAGGTGCTACAAGGTAAATAAAAATAAATCAAAACTCCTCTTTTATGAATGTGTGCTAGTTTGAATCCATCTTAGTGGAGCTTCCACCCACTGCTGTCTAAATTGAACATTGTGCTGCCACCTGCAGTTACTGAAATTGAAGCATTACATCCATACATCAGTTGGCATCCTGTGGTTGACTTTTTTTTAGGAGAATGTGCTTTCAAAAAGAAACATAGGCATGCAGCTCAGGAGACAGATAAACTGTGAATAATAAAAAAAAAAAAAAAAAAAAAAATCACAAATGAGAAACAAAAGGGGCCTAACATCGAGCCTTGCGACACACATTCAAAGATTTATTAAAAAATGTATACAATAAAGAACTGAAGCAAATTTATTGTCCTCTTTACCTAATGATCATCTATAGAGATAAAAAGGCATCACTAAAATATAATATGGATGACATTAGACAAATGCTGTGGTTTCCCAGTTTATGGATCAGTTCACAGTAAATCTGGGCTACTCCAGACTGTTGAACCATGTTCAAATCCTCAAGAATGCCAGTTAAATAATCGTTTATTTGTATCCAGTATAAGTGGATCACATGCCACATGTCTGTGACTTGTTTACGCTTTGCATTTAGTTGACCATACCTAATTGCTTTGTCTTTTATTAAAATGTGATCCATGCAAAAGCATGTTTGACTGTGTCTTTTTTTTTCAGAGAAGTCATCATGTCCAGCTTGGTAAATGTGGGACACATAAACTTTTGTAGGATCATAAATTTCCATCTTCATTCTTTGTTAGTTTTTTAGTCCAGACCTGTGGTCAAATTTTCAGCAGCTGAAATAACAATTTCCCCTTGACCAAACGTTAATTTAAATAAAAGTCCTCTGTTTATGGAGTATTTTGACATCTGAAGATTGACATTCTCAATTTTATAGACAGGCTGTTAATGTGGAAGCAATTATAACATGCGCGCGTGCGCGCACAGACACACACACACACACACACACACACACACACACACACACACACACACACACACACACACACACACATAAAAGTTGTTGAAATTAAAAGATAAAAAAAGTCATAAATATGCGGATTTTAAGTTTTTCAGGAGTCATTCTTTAGGGAAGACATATTAAGTTCTCCTTAAGTGAAGATAAGCCAGGCATTTTTCACAACAATGTTGAGGGATAATCAATAAGTCACTCATTTTGAGTATGTAGATCATCTAAGATTTTGTACCAATGTATTCTTAAAAGAGATTGAGTTAGTGAGGATATTGATATATTGTAAAGTTACCTGTCCAATTTCTCTGTTGAAATGCTTTCTCCTTGTCATAGCAAACACCACATCTCTCCTCATTGTCCGGTCTCATTAATATTCTCATCAGTTTGTTGATATTCCAGCCTACTATGCCCCTTTCAGTGATGTATTCCTAGGAAGACTTCAGAGATTCCTCCATGCTGGCCATGGGACTGTGCCATCGATCTGATTGATCTGAAATCAACTGCGGGTGGCAGATCCTTTTCCTATTTAGCACCCAAATTTAGTGCTCTGGAAAAATCTATCTAGCATTGTTTGGGAGGCAGACACATTGTCAATTTAAATCAAGATTAAACGGGCCAACACGGACCAGCAAATAGCAAAGGAAAATAGTTTATTTAACAAAAGCGTAATTAAAATATTCAAACAGTCAGTAGTCAGTATTAATGTGAGTCAGTAATGAAAGTGTGCATGGCAGTGGACTGTAAGTTCAAGGTCTGAAGTGTGCAAACAAAATAAACAACAAAACAAAAGAGCAAGCGGCAAGCCCAGTTAGCGTGGTCACATCATGCCCCCGTCCTCATGACTGCTGCAGTCTTTATTGCTCCGCATAATGAGCCTCAGGTGGGAAGACACACCGACAATAACCAGAATACCTGCAAACCAAAAACAAAACAAGAAAAAATACAGGCCCAGCACTCACTGGTACATGACCCCAGGCTTGGTGATTGTATTTATCTTTCTGTAATCTGAGCAAAATCTGTAAGAGTTATCTGATTTCTTTTTACAAGTAGACACGGAGAAGCCCAACTGGAGCAAGACGGTTTTGCTAAGCCATTGTCCAGTAAATATTGAACCTCAGCCTCTAACGCCTGCTGTCTCACAATTGGCCTACGATAAAAATGTTGATGAATTGGTGACGCGTCACCCACATCTACATCATGTTCAATGAGATGGGTACGGGATGGAGTATCAACAAACAAAGCTGGAAATTCATGTCTTACCTTTATTAATTTGCGCGGCTGAAAAGGAGACTCATTGAATTTTCCGAATTAAGTAATATTTCTGAAATTGTCAATTTAGGTTGCAAAACACAATCTGCAGGAGATTCAATCTCCTGCTTTTCCCCAGGTGGGATCCCCTTCCCGTTGGAAACTGTTAGTACATCCGTGGTTTTAGAGTCTGCCCTATCGAGAGAGAAATACGGTTTTAACAGGTTAACATGACACAACTGCTAAGACTTCTTTAGATCTGGAGTGGAAATAAGATAATTCAACTCAGATACGTGCCGAGTAACTGTATAAGGTCCCAAGAATTTGGCTTGAAAGGGTGATGCAGGCAAAGGCAATAATACAAGGACCTCATCGCCCAAAGAAAAATCTTGCATTTCAGAATCACGGTCAAATAATCCCTTCATTTCCCCTGCTTTTTCTCCAAATTCTTTCTCGCAGCTTGACCCGCCAAAAACAATCTTCCCCTAAACCCATTCACAAAGTCCGATAGGCTTACCAGAGGCTCTTTTCCCTTCAGGCTGTCTTCAAAAATGGCTAAAGGACCACGGATTGTATGCCCCAAAACCATCTCATTAGGGCTAAAACCTAAACTAGACTGTGTCACCATAACTGCTTCTTTGAACACAGATTTAATTTTTCTTCTGACGGGGAAGTAACAAATTCTTCTGACGAAGTCATACCTAAGAAATTTGACTTAATTTTCGACTAAATGCAGTAGTGACAAATAGTATCACATCATTTCCTAATATCATACATGATTAACAATCTCGGTTCACAATCAAATCTCCCCCTAACTATCCCACATCCCCAACTAACTAACTCAACCCTAACTCTTCTGTCTTTTTCAAAGAGTCGAGCCTATTTAAGCATCTAATAGCACTGGTGCAAAGCTGAACCATCGGTCTAGATCTGCAACCACGGCCGTGCATTCAACCCAGGAAAACACTAAAAAAACAAACAAAGGCATAACCAATAATTAATTATGAGCCGCATTGACTTACCTGTCCGAAGCCAAGCACGAACGAACTGCTCTGCTTACCATGCGCGCACCTGATTCCCTTTACTAATTACCAGTCTGCGTGCCTCTCGGAAAAAAAAAGACAAGCCCCCATATGTTACGACCGGAACTGGGAACACTTCACATAACACCCGATGTACAGGTGCTGGTCATATAATTAGAATATCATCAAAAAGTTTATTTATTTCACTAATTCCATTCAAAAAGTGAAACTTGTATATTATATTCATTCATTACACACACAGAGACTGATATATTTCAAATGTTTATTTCTTTTAATTCTGATGATTATAACTGACAACTAAGGAAAATCCCAAATTCAGTATCTCAGAAAATTAGAATATTTACATTTGAGTTTCAATAAATGACCATCCCTACAGTATAAATTCTGGGTATCACTTGTTCTTTGAAACCACAATAATGGAGAAGACTGCAGACTTGGCAATGATCCAGAAGACGAACATTGACGCCCTCCACAAAGAGGGTAAGTCACAGAGGGTCATTTCTGAAAGGTGTGGCTGTTTACGGAGTGCTGTATCAAAGCATATTAAATGCAAAGTTGACTGGAAGGAAGAATTTGGGTAGGAAAAGGTGCACAAGCAACAGGGATGACCGCAAGCTTGAGAATACTGTCAAGCAAAGCTGCTTCAAACACTTGTGAGGGCTTCACAAGGAGTGGACTGAAGCTGGAGTCATTGCATCAAGAGTCACCACGCTCAGACGTCTTCAGGAAACGGGCTACCAAGCCACTTCTGAAACAGGAACAACGTCAGAAGCGTCTTACCTGGGCTGTGGAGAAAAAGAACTGGACTGTTGCTCAGTGGTCCAAAGTCCTCTTTTCAGATGAAAGTAAATTTTGCATTTCATTTGGAAATCAAGGTCCCAGAGTCTGAAGGAAGAGTGGAGAGGCACACAATCCATGTTGCTTGAAGTCCAGTGTGAAGTTTTCACAGTCAGTGATGATTTGGGCTGCCATGTCATCTGCTGGTGTTGGTCCACTGTGTTTTCTGAAGTCCACAGTCAACACAGCCATCTACCAGGAAATTTTAGAGCACTTCATGCTTCCTGCTGCTGACTTTATGGAGATGCAGATTTCATTTTCCAACAGGACTTGGCACCTGTACACAGTGCCAAAGCAACCAGTATCTGTGGTTTAAGGACCATGGTATCCCTGTTCTTAATTGGCCAGCAAACTCACCTGACCTTAACCCCATAGAAAATCTATGGGGTATTGTGAACAGGAAGATGCGATATGCCAGACCCAACAATGCAGAAGAGCTGAAGGCCACTATCAGAGCAACCTGGGCTCTCATAACACCCGAGCAGTGCCACAGACTGATCGACTCCATGCCACGCCACATTGCTGCAATAATTCAAGCAAAAGGAGCCTCAACTAAGTATTGAGTGCTGTACATGCTCATACTTTTCATGTTCATACTTTTCAGTTGGCCAAGATTTCTAAAAATCCTTTCTTTGTATTGGTCTTAAGTAATATTCTTAAGATGCTTGACTGATTGCTCAGACACTATTGGGAGAGAGCTGAAGACCACATATGAGTACAACGAGGAAGCATCAGAACAAGGTTACATCCACCCTTTAACTTCCCCTGCTGTTTCAAGCTTTTTCCATCAGTCTGCAGTGCAGTTCCTTGGATATAACATTAGCAAACATGGCATCCAGATGGAAGAAGGGAAGGTAAGAAGCTGCTAAAAACTGGCCCACACCTACATACATCAAATAATTGCAATGCTTCCTACGGTTCACAGACTTTATTTATTCAAAACTACAGCTCCATCACCAGTCCGTTGACAAATCTGCTCAAAAAAGTATTTTTCCTGGACTCCTGGAAGCCTTCCAGAAACTCAAGACCGCCTTCACCAAATCACCGCTCCTAATACATCCTGACCACAGCAAACTATTCATCGTAGAAGTGGATGCATCCACCACCTGGGTGGGAAAGTTGCTGTCCCAGCAGAAGGGAAATCCTCTCAATCTCCATCCATGTTCCTTCTTCTCCAAGAAACTCACTCCAGCAGAGAATAACTACAACCCAAATTCTGGAAATGTTGGGACGTTTTTAAAATTTGAATAAAATGAAAACTAAAATAATTTCAAATCACATGAGCCAATGTTTTATTCACAACACAACACAGATAACATAACAAATGCTTAAACTGAGAAATTTTACAAATTCATGCACAAAATGAGCTCATTTCAAATTTTATGCCTGCTACAGGTCTCAAAAAAGTTGGGACGGGGGCATGTTTACCATGGTGTAGCATCTGCTCTTCTTTTCAAAACAGTTTGAAGAAGTCTGGGCATCGAGGTTATGAGTTTCTGGAGCTTTGGTGTTGGAATGTGATCCCATTTGTGCCTGATATAGGTTTCCAGCTGCTGAAGAGTTCGTGGTTGTCTTTGACATATTTTTCATTTAATGATGTGCCAAATGTTCTCTATAGGTGAAAGATCTGGACTGCAGGCAGGCCAGTTCAGCACCTGGACTCTTCTACTATGAAGCCATGCTGTTGTAATTGCTGCAGTATGTGGTTTTGCATTGTTCTGCTGAAATACACAAGGCCTTCCCTGAAACAGACGTCGTCTGGAGGGCAGCATATGTTGATCTTAAACCTTTATATACCTTTCAGCATTCATAGTGCCTTCCAAAATATGCAAGCTGCCCATACCGTATGCACTTATGCAACCCCCATGCCATCAGAGATGATGGCTTTTGTATTGAACGCTGATAACATGCTGGAAGATCTCCCTCCTCTTTAGCCCGGAAGACACGGCGTCCGTGATTTCCAACAAGAATGTCAAATTTGGACTCGTCTGACCATAGAACACTTTTCCACTTTGAAACAGTCCATTTTAAATGAGCCTTGCCCCACAGGACACGATGGTGCTTCTGGACCATGTTCACATATGGCTTCCTTTTGCATGATAGAGCTTTAGTTGACATCTGCAGATGGCATGGCGGATTGTGTTTACCGACAGTGGTTTCTGGAAGTATTCCTGGGCCCATTTAGAAATGTCAATGACAGAATCATGCCGATGTGTGATGCAGTGTTGTCTGAGGGCCCAAAGACCATGGGTATCCAATAAAGGTATTCGGCCTTGACCCTTACGCACAGAGATTTGTCCAGTTTGAAACTGAACCTTTTGATGATGTTATACACTGTAGATGATGAGATTTGCAAAGCCTTTGCAATTCGATGTTGAGGAACGTTGTTTTTAAAGTATTCCACAATATTTTTACCCATTCTTTGACAGATTGGAGAGCCTCTGCCCATCTTTACTTCTGAGAGACTCAGAAAGACACCCCTTTTATAGCTAATCATGATACAAACCCGATGTCAATTAAAGGGGTCATATGATGCGATTTCATGTTTTCCTTTGTCTTTGGAGTGTTACAAGCTGTTTGTGCATATATAAGATGAAATTCTTCATCTCCTTAACATAGGGTCTTTTTGGGACAGGAATAATGGTTGTCTCCTTCCATGCTCTCGGGACATACCCAGTGTTCAAAGACAGCAGGAAAAGCTGAGCCATCCTCTCTTTGGAGAGGATGGAGACAACCCATTGTTCCTCCACACTGATTGGTGTGGAGGCATTACTTAAATCAGTCTGATCCCAAATCACTCCAGAATTAATCATATTAAACCTAGCATAAAAAAAACATTCAGCTGCTCAGCAAAGGAAGCAGGGCTTGGACACTGAACAAGTTGAAGCCTGGGCTCGTCCCATCATCATATTAAGATTCTACCATGCTACCTTCATATTTCCTTTAATAAACCTCTCCTCCATCTTATCTTTATATCGAAGTTTGACCAACCTGGTTTTATCTTGCAGTTCTTTTTCTGATCATTAACACGTCTTTTATCGCCCTCCATAAAAGCAATCTTTTTGAGGTTATTACAGTGCTTCATCTCTTTAGAAACCCAAGGTTTGTTATTTGGGTAAAGACGGACTTTCTTAATTGGTGTCACATTATCAGCACAAAGAGACATATATGAACAGACGGAATCATTAATCATATCCAAATCACCATCATTGCTCAGAAAAAAACATCCCCCAAACAGTAAGTTCAAAACATCCTCTTAGGGTCTCCACAGAGTCATTGTCCCAGACCTGGATAATTTTTAATCGAATCTTGTTTGTTTTCAGTCTTTGTCTGTATAACTACATTATGGTCTGAGAAGCCAAACTACATTATGGTCTGAGAAGCCAAGAGGAGGAAGGGATTTAGAGACATAAGCTCCAGGAACATTACCAAAGCACAAGTCCAGCATTTTATCCAAACAAGTTGAAATAGTGACATATTATCTGTGGAAGCAAGGCTCCAACATTACAGCTGTTAAAGTCTCCAAGCAAAAAGACAGGTTGATCAGCTGCTCTCGATACAGCAACTGTCTGCAATATGTTCAGCTGCAAGGGTGTTATCAGGACCAGGAACATATGCAAGAACTACTGTTACTTGAGTCTACTCACGTGGTAAATAACAAGGTCGAAACTACACAGTCATAATTTCATAGTGTCAAGAGCAATCAGTCTCACGCATCTTAAAATTAGTTGTCCATTTATCATTTACAGCCATACAAAGACCACCTCCAAATGATTTCCCTGTTTTTTCTGTGTCCCGATCATGGCGTATGAAAGTGAAACCATCCAAATTCAATACAGTGTCCTCAGACAACCATGATTAAGTAAAGCATAACAAACTCTTGTTCCGATAGTCAGAGTCAGTTTTGATCAACACAGAAGGTTCATCCACCTTATTCAGCAAAGATCACACATTTGATAAAAACAATAGCAGGTAAAGGGAGCCTACTTCCCCGTCTCCTCTCTCTGTTCCTGATTCTGCCTCTTGACCCCATTTTCCAACTAATTATTTTCCTCAACAATGCTTAGGGTTTAGATTCAGAAGTGGCAATGTTAGTATCTTAGATGAGGCTTGTCAAAGGTCTAGAAGATCAGCCTGAGCATAGATCATAGTATCTGAGTTGGTGATTCATAAATCTGCCGGGGAACTCCAGCACGTCCAAACAGGTTGCATGCAGAGGAAAACGAGATCCAGTGTTTCAAGGTCAAACTCATCATGGTGAACTTGTGTGTCAAACTTTAAGTCCAAATCAAACAACAAATAATAAAAACAAGACAATAAAAACAATATAAAACACAACGCAGCCTTTACCGCGAGTCGCTCAAACAAAGAAGCACCCCACCCCGCTTTATAAGATCTGCAGATTTGCAAAGATTAAAGTCTCAAACCCAAAGAGATATTCTTTATAAAAGTTAAGACTCTGCCACGTCCTCCTAAAACGGCTTATTCAAACATGCCCCCACATGTCTACATCACGGTGTGAGAAGATTTGCATAACACTGCCCAAACATATACCCAATTAAAGAAGGCGTAACTTTTATTCTTGCTGTATTATTGTTGTTGCCGCTGCCATGGCGTGGAGACGCTGTGTGTTTCATTGTGAAAGGAAAGTACTTTGTTTGGCCTTCCAAATGTGTGGACAACTAGAAATCAGTGGTTAAGTTATATTTACAACACTGTTCCAGAACAGCACAATGCAAATATTCGAGTGTGTGCAGCGCATTTTATAGAGGACTACTTCCTGAACCTAGGAGAGAGTAGCCTACAATGTGAACACTATAAATGGCTGTGAACACTATAAAGTGGGGCAATTCCAACATCGCAAGGACAGTCTGGTGCTTCTGACTCACAGCCTGTAAGTATGTTTTGATATTTAAAGCATTTGCTAGTGACTATTCAAACGCGAGTTTTGAGCAGTGTAGAGTAGTGCTTGTTTGGCGTTTCTACAAACACAAATGCAGACTTTAGCCCTATTCGGACAGGACTAGTTTTACAGGGGGGGGGGTCGTTAGAGAAATTTGTGTTTCACAGATGTACTTGGTGATTTTAATCCGAATCTGCCATGTCTATTTTTTTCTCATACAACCTCTGTAATAATTCCAGAGCAAATTACCTACTGTTTTTCAGCAAACTCAGTAATCCTCTGAGAAAACTAATCCTGTCCGAATGTGAATGTCTGTGATTGCCGGTGATATTTTTTTTTTCACGTGTTTCCTTCTGTGTTTTGGCCAATGTGAATTACTGTAGACACTCTTACCAAGCTCATGTTTGATTTATTTGCCTCCCAGCAAAAAAAACAAAAAAAAAACAATAATAAAATCAAGAGCCAGCTCACATAAACCATTCAGACTGGCTATTGTAATATCAGTGTCAGGTAAAATTACTTGTGTTCATTTCTGCACTCAATTACATAATGTTTTAATTACATATGCACCTTTATGAAAATTAAACACGGGTTTACAACCAATAAATAACTAAAGTAAAACTGAAGTAACCACACATTAACATGGTTTTGCTATACTAGCCATTTAGATTCACCATGTTATTTGTAGTAAAACTCTTATACTAATGGTAATCAATCCGAATGACTATACGCAATGCACGCATACTGAAATGCCCAGATGTACAAAACAGACCCTCCCACCTCTGTAATAAACACGGAGATGTTAGTCCCATCCGAATTGGTACATGAAAATCGCAGACGTCAGGTGATACGAATCAAAACTCAAACGTAGTTTAGAAAACTAGTCCTGCCCGAATAGGGCTATGGTGTTATGTTTACACGGCGTGGCATGGCGCAACGTGTACAAAGACTGTATGAGTCATTATAATCAGTAATTATGTCCTCACTGAATACAACAAATGCCGTGTTTATAATGGGTTTTATTGTTTTAGTCTCGCCGTGCTGGGATACAGCATCACAACATGGTAAGGGGCGTAACATTTTCGTCACACGCTTGAGGTATTCGGCCAATCATAACGCACTGGATAGCTGGCAAATAAGAGCACACCTCGCTTCTCAGAACGATGAGCTTTGTAAAAATTGACACGTTTCAGAAAGGCGGAGCATAGTGGAGCAACAATAATGTACAGTATGTGGAAAATAATGTTTATTTGTTTTTTTAACCTTGAACCACGTAAACACAATGCATTACTCAAATGCCCAAAATAATGTTCTTTTT
Organism: Acrossocheilus fasciatus; assembly: GCA_036784905.1. Lineage (NCBI taxonomy): Eukaryota > Metazoa > Chordata > Actinopteri > Cypriniformes > Cyprinidae > Acrossocheilus > Acrossocheilus fasciatus. The sequence continues at coordinate 19,436,619 of CM071962.1, read as the reverse complement.
AGCAACATCATATGACCCCTTTAACTTAATTAGTTGCTAGATGTTCTCCCAACTGAATCTTTTAAAAGATTCTTGTTTTTTCAGCTGTTTGTTGCCCCTGTGCCAGCTTTTTGGAGACCTGTAGCAGGCAACAAATTTGAAAAGAGCTCATTTAGTGGATAAAAGTGTAACATTTCTCAGTTTAAACATTTGTTATGTTCTCTATGTTCTATTGTGAATAAAATATCGGCTAATGTGATTTGAAAGTCTTTTAGTTTTCATTTTATTCAAATTTAAAAAATTCGGGTTGTACAATATCGGCAACAGAGAACCCCTGGCCAACAAGCTTGCGCTTGTAGAATGGAAGCATTGGTTGGAGGGTGCTCAACAAACATTTACCATGTTAACTGACAACAAGAACCTAGAACAGGGGTGCCCAACCCTGTTCCCGGAGATCTACCTTCCTGCAGAGTTCAGCTCCAAAACTGATCAAACAAAACTGAACCAACTAATTAGGGTCTGAAGGAGCACTTGATAATTAAAGACGGGTATGTTTGATCGGGATTGGAACTCTGCAGGAAGGTAGATCTTCAGGAACAGGGTTGAGCACCCCTGACCTAGAATATCTTCAAGAAGCCAAGATACTAAATCCACGCCAGACAAGATGGTCTTTATTTTTCACCTGTTTCAATTTCACCATATCCTTTCATCCAGGCACCAATAACATCTAGGCGAACGCTCTTTCCCAACTCTACACTCTCGAAGAAGCTACTGAAGAGCCTGAACCCATCTTGCCTTCCACCCTGTTTATGAACCCCATCCAGTGGTCTCAGGACCAGCCCACTTCCTCCAATGCCTCCGAAGACACTCCACCAGGGTGTCTACTAGGTCTCCAGTACATCCCTTGCTCTTTAACACACCCCAATAATTCACTCCATGCATTCATCACTGGGCACTGGCCAACCAGAGGTCTATAGTACCCTCTTACTGCTAAAAGACTGCTTCTGTTTGCCCGACATTGCTAGGGATGTGAGAAGGTTTGTGCAATGGCTGCTCTGACTGTGCCACCTCGTAAAGCCCACATTATATTCCAGATGACAAGCTCAATCCTCTGCCCATTCCCAACCATCCATGGTCACACCTGTGAGTAGATTACATCATGGACCTGCCCCACTCTGATGGCAACACATGCATCCTTGTGGTTATTGATCGATTTTCCAAGTCATGTTGTTCCCCTCAAAGGCATCCCCACCATGATGAAAATAGCATAACTCCTCTTAAACCATGTCTTCAGATACTTTGGGATCCCCGAGGACATTGTATTAGATAGGGGCCCTCAATTCATCTCCAAGGTCTGGAAAGCCTTCTTCACCCTCTTAGGTGTGACTGTGAGTTTGTCTTCTGGTTAGCATCCTCTGTCGAATGGGCAGATGGAGAGGAAGATGCAGAAGGCTGGTCATTTCCTACGAACCTTCTGCCATGGGAATCTTCATTTCCTACGAACCTTCTGCCATGGGCACCAGAACTCTTGGAACCAGTTCCTAGGCTGGGCCAAGTCTGCCCAGGATTTCCTCCATCAGCCTGCCACTGGACTCACTAAATATAAATAATAAATATAAATCACTAAAATAAATAAAGACTAAGCTAAATGAAGCTAAAAATTATTATTGGTTGGTGATTCCAATATAGTTTTTAATGGTTTTAATTACTTATTTTATCCTCAAATTCTGAAAACAGAAAAAAAAAAAAAAAAAACAGATGCGTTTGATTAATTAGTTAAAACACACGCGGACATGCACAATTTTCATTTTTATTCTCATTCCTTAAATTTGAATTCCTTATTTAAATTCTGTATTCTGATTTTCTGATTGCAACCTTAATTTAAATTTAATTGAATTGACATTTTAATTCAGCATACAATTCAGTGCAAAACCCTGATTAAAATTTCAACTTAAATAAATACATTTATCATTGAGTCATTTCACACATTTCAACCATCAACTGTTTGTTCTTCCATAACTGGCTTTGATATTCAACCATGTAATCATAATGTTGCTTTGACTTCCTGTATTTGCTATGTTGTAAATGCCATTCTTGTACATGGTCCAGTGCCCACCTGTATGTCTGATCGTGTAATGATTATTTAAATCTTGTTTGTCACATTTCTGTGCATTCGTCTGTGACATAAACATGATAACGCAGTGAACAGTACGTGATTTATCGCGTAGGACTGTTATTTATTCAAAGCATGAAGCCAAGTAAATCAACAGCTTAACAGCAGTCAATCTGATTCGTTTAATCAGCGGTGAAATAATCATCGAAAGGGATCTTTCAACACTTGTGTGATTACATGACTGTGGAGCATTTGGTTGCTATTTGCTACCAACCAGCCCTAAAACAAATGACTCTGTCCCTCCTCCACAAGTGCGATCTTTACTCTGAAGTTTTGTTGTGTTTATTTCTCATAGACTTCTTTAATCTTGTTGCATCTGGCCACATATAATTTTTTCCTAAGTGGACCCAAATGTTGGTTTAGCACCCGCCAAAAAACATTTCCAGTAAATCTGAGAGATATATAAAGAATATAATCACAAAAAGAGACAAATTAATGTAATGTGTTAATGTAGTGTGACCCATTTGCGTAAGAACCAGGGAAGCTATGAGTAAATATAATTTCTGAATGTGTAAAATATCCCTTGTGGGACTGAAACTATGACTCGTTTTGTCTCTGGATGGCATTAAAAGCCTTTAGAGCCAATGAGGATTGTCAGATCGCAATTACACTCACCTTTAAAGAAGTTGTGAACATTCGCATGGAGTCCAATGAATCATTTCAGACTGTGGGGGTGCATTGACTTATGGGAAAACAGACAATGAGTGTGACAACATGTAGTTAAGAATAAGTAGAAAGACAAATGTTTCCGTTTTATGTGGCATTTGATATTTTTAGAGGTTTTGCCACATTGGTCAGACCAGTCGTGACACGGACGGGGGAAAGTTGAGTGTTCTTCCAGGTAGAACTGGTCCACTTTTATCTTAGTCTGGTTTAGCCAGGCCAAAGACGTTGCAAAAGCAACCACAAGCTCATCTCTCACAGCTGAACGGCAACAACATTAGCGCCCATTCTTGTCTGTGTGTGCTTTGGTCAGAAGTGGATAGACAGTCTTGTGTGGTTTGGAGTGAATCATCCAGTCAACATCCGGACTCTGGTTTATATCTGTGAAAGCTGTGCAATGTCAGGAACTGACCGGCAGCATACTAACAATGTTCAGCAACAATTTTTGTGCCAGCAAACAGCAAATACAATTTTATTTGACAACAAACTTACAAAGTGCAATCTTTCAAACTTGAACTTGGCATGAAATGAAAATTGATTTATTTTAATCTAAATTCGTGTCTATTTTAATCTAAACACACCCATGCATGTATACATTCAAGAAAAATATGTTATGTGTATATATTAAATATATTTATATATAATATAAATTCTATGAATATAGATATATACATGTAAATATTTTCAAAATATATACAGTGTGTGTGTATTTATATATACACATAATAAATATACACAGTACACAGATATATTATGTAAATACAATTTTTATTTTGGATGCGTTTAATTGCAATTAATCATCTGACAGCACTTTTTTTTTATCAAAATGCTATGAATGGACTTTCTGGTGATGTAGGCACTGTGCTAGGTAGATTAATTAAACATTGTAGTCTGGTACTGATTACAGATTATATGAGGTAATGTATTCTGACTACTTTTATTTGTTTCCTTCATGGTCTAATTGCCTGATAGGTCATTCAGAAGGCCTGGGAATTCAAAAGCATGGTTTGCAAATTTATTCACACAACATCCAGCCTAAATGGTATGACACACATTAGGATTTTTGGAAGAGAAAAAAAAAAAAAATCAATAAATTATGAATAATGTACTGCCATTGTGTGAATAATATGCACTCATGAAACCCATAACTGTATTCACATTTCATGTATTCAAATGTAATATTCTCTAATTTTAAGTACTTAAATTTTGGAATCTGATTATGTAATCCAGATTACATGCAATCATTTTCTACCCAGCATTGCATAGGCAGGACTTCTCCAATCATTTAGTCGAGAATCCACATCTCAAAATCCAATTTACAACCCATGAATAGAACCCCCCCTTAAATTTTCTTTTTCGATAATCCATTACACTTTCCCCATGGATATCTCGTAATACCTGCATGCAGAAAAAGCATGTTAGTTTAGCATAAAATTAAACATTGACAGTTTACATTTTATTTAGTTTAAACTATTTCTGCTGCTAAAAACTTACTGTACATTAAAATTACTTTTACTGATTTTTATTTAATGTATGAACATAAAAAATTGTAACAATATTGAATTTTAATAGAGTGGCCCCTACAGGGATGACATATTCTAGTAGGCCAAAACCTAAAAGAAGTTTGTATTTTAGAATTTCCGGTTATATTGATCTGAAGTTAATGTGTTTTTAATGTTTTTTTTTTTTTTTTGGTTAAAAGTCATCAAAGTAAACTAAAAACCTGGTAAACTCATCTACTAACAAGTGGTGTTTTACAACCTCATTGTGTTTATAATCACGCTCTTGGTTGATTAATGTATACAATGTATAATATTATATATATATATATATATATATAATGTATAAAATACATAATGAACATTAATCATCATAAGTATATAATGTATATAATGTAAGCTTAATGTGACAAAGTCATGTGACAGTGATTTAGTTCATTTATAGCCTATGTTTTACTCTTTTTATTCAAAAAGTTGTGTTTATTTGTGAAGATCATCATGGTGAACAAAATATTCAAGAATCAGGATCAGTGGCATGCACAGACCTCCGGAGGGGGAGGGGCGGGGGCAGCCCCCCCCCCAACCCCCCTCCCCCTCCCCCCATGATAATTTTTCCAGTGACCTGGATACAGTCACTCATATTTCGTATTTTATTGGAAACTAAATGTTTTTAAGCAGTCTGATTTAAAAAAAAAATTCTTACGCATGGAAGCCAGCCAATCAGATTACAGCTTGCCAGATCGTGAAAGTGCTTTCCAGTTATGCATGCTCAATATGTATCAGACTGTGGATGTACAGTCAGACACTGAAAATAACCTATGATCGGCCTACATACGGTCTCCCAAACATTAAACCAGGATATGAGAAAGTATTATTACATGGACAAAATTGTACACATCTGCTTCAAGTACAGATGGGTTAAGACACTATTTATACCCCTCATTCATACCAGAAAACTTCAAGAGGACCTGTAGGAGTAATTTAATGAATTTCCTCCTTACTGATCAGAAGGGAACAACGCCTCCTTGGTAGTGTGATTTATCTTGTAGCAATAGCCAAGTGCTTACAAAGTCCTAGATGACCATCGCAGAAGCCATGTGCATGTGTCTAAGTGCTTATGCGAACTGTCAAGGGCTTGGCCCACCCACCGGCTGGAGTCCCCAGTTCATTTGTTGAACACAGGGCAAATGTTAAGCTCATCAGTGACCTGGACAGCCTGTTCTCTAGGAAGTTAGTCCACCCCAAAGCTGTGCTGAATAACTTACTACAAATAGCTTTTACCAGGCCCTTCTAATCTACTTACCTCTATGAAATATTTTAATTTCCCATGTGGAAGTTTGAAGGTAAGAAATGTTCTGTAGATTACATCCGCCCAAGCAGGGGACAGCGGATTATTTGTATATTATAATGAAGCTGATTGTCAAGGGACCAGCCCCAATATACATTCTCAGAAGGCAGAGGGAATGCGGTCGTGTTTTTTTTTAATACTTGCGCTATTGTCACAGTGCAAAATTATTGGCTAGATTGTCAACCTGAAATGTTTAATTCAGCTAAGAGGATTAAGATTCTTTATGCTGTTCAGTGGCTCAGTCGGCGTTTGGATTACCTGCACCTCAGGCTTACTGTACGAAGTTGGAAAATAAACCTTGATAAAGATCCAGGGGCCAAACAAAACAAACTCATTACCTGCAATGCTCAAATTATAAAATTTCTGCTACTTCTGCAACCCTTCATTATCCTGAGAAAACTGAGGTGTAGGCAGGTTCTCTTTGTTTTGTCTAAGACGTAAATTGACGTATTCAAGATATGAACCTTCGGTGATTTATCTCCTGAATTTCCCTAGACCGTAAGATCTTATTGCAAAGTACTTTAGTTTTCCAAAAAAATCCTCTTCGACGTGATTACAGGAGATTTGGTTTTCTAAGACATCCAAGTCGCAGGTAATGCCGCAAAGCAGACAATAAACACAACAAAGGCATAGTTTCCAAATAAAATCCATTTGAGCCTTGCCCAGAGGAGATCTCAGAGTCTCCTGGAAAAGACTCCTCTTCTGATACCTCGGGGAGTTTGCGTACGCTGCAGGAGCCGCGAGTGGCCATGACCGGGGCCAAGGACAAAAGATCAAGCTAAGAGAACCACACATGAACTGATAAAAACAACAGCTTCATTGTGTGGCGGGCGTCCTTATCGGGACCCCCTCTCATTTGCTGTTTCCTCCTTCTTTTCCTCCCCCACTTTCTCTGTTTTTCATGTGGTAACAAATGTATAAGGAAGCAATGGTTTGAAAGATTCTTCGGTTGGAAAAAACGTTTTGTAATTGAAAACACACATTGAGTCAGAAGAGCTGAGCTACCAGGGGAGGGCAGAGAAAGCCCCAATGAACAAAGGTTTGAATTGCGAAAGAGACAAACTAGACTCTGCGTGACATCTGACTAAATACTCTCATTGTTTTTCTCCCCAAAAACAAGTATCGCATAACCGGCGGAGGGAAAGAACAGAGGAGAGGGACGTCTGCCGAGTCCAGACCTGCTGCCTTGACTTCCCCCAGCGAGCTTCAGAAACAATCCGTCCGGTATTACGGAGACGTGCCCTTGAAAACTGTTTATCCGTCTGACTCTGTGCAACAATATAAACTTGTGAACCGTGTTTTGGAAGCATCTGTGTTTTTCAAAAGCTATGAATGGTTTCAGACCTCCTTCAAGGAAGGTTTAAGCCCTCGAAGTTAGATAATAGGGTAAGTCATGAGTGTTTATATTGTAGCGGTTGCATCAATCTGTTGCACATTGCTGGAGAGGTATAACAGGACACTGACTCTCAGCTTAAAGTTCATGAATATTGTTTCCAGATTTTGCCCATTCATGGAGCAGTGGTTTGAATTGTGCCGCTTGTTGAGGAGAGGTATACCATTCACAATGGGATCAGACCAGCAGTTTTCTGCATCCAAAGACCAGAGTAACACAGACACAGGAGGGTGGGCTTTTTTTTCCGGGGCTAGCAACACCCTAGCAACCATTCAAAACATTAGAAACCACCCAAATCACTGTGAAAAACACTCAGAAAACCAAAGTTAACAGGCCAACTGCAACTTTGTTTCGAGTTTATAGTTTTGTTTGCGGGCTGAAGAGGGGGAAAAAGCATGTTTTGATTTTAAATCTTAATTTGAAGAATTTTCATTCTCTACATGTTATACTACATTAATTTGTACTTTTTTGTTTGTTTGTTAGAGTGAAGAAAAAACTTTTTGTTCTCAAGGAGATATAACTGTCTTGATATAACAAAGAATATCAAGATACCTTAAATATCTTGAAAAGAAACGCTTAAGTAATTTGGAAAATCTTTTATTATTTTTGCATTATATTTTCATTCACAAAAAACTGCTTCATTGCTTATTAATATATGAAAAACGTTTGTCTGCCAAAAGTACAAAAAGACATAAAAAAGGAAATTATATCAGAAAGGACTGTGTGTCATTAACACTCTTAAAATATAATTTAATAATAATTTTAGGATAATTTGGTCAGGCAAGGTTTGGGTATAAAATGTCATGTGGTGCGACTCTTCAAAACCTTACTTAGAAAAATATATATATATTTTAAATATGTACAATAACATGTATTCAAAGTGTAAGGGAATAAAAAACAGTTCCTTGATAGTTATACTACATGACAATGTAGTAGATTAATTAAATATTTGTTGAAAACAGTTTAAAAGGTTTAAAAGCCACATGAAAGCAGAAGGAATACAAAAAGTACATTTCTTGACTTGGCGCTTGTGTATAAACAAGATTTTAATCATTCTTTTCCTGTCAATGATGCATCTAGATCACTAATGCTGTTGTTGACAACTTATTGTATTAATACTTATTCAATCATTAAATGTTGATTTGTTTTCTCAGGACACCTGTTTCTTATTTAATGGCCAGTTTGGAGCTTGATTGCTTTACTGAAAGCCTGGTATTTCTTTGGCATCTGTCCTGAGAAGTATTGGTGTTTTTTTTTTTTGGTGTTTTTTTTGTTTTGTTTTTTTGGGGGGGTTTTTTGGTCTCCAAACCTCCCATTTAAATGCATGAGTCAGATTTTGAAGGCTTGGCAGACCAATGAGACAGCTCGTCCCTGCCTCTAAAGCGAAGCGCCATTGTAACGTTGGTCTAATTGCCCTGGTATACGCTAGAACTCAGTCTGAAAGGAAGTGGACAAAAGTTCACAGTGGGTCATTTTGGCTTGCTAAGATGAAAGCCGCTTCCATTTTTAATGAGGATTAACCCAAAAGGTCCCTTTTACTCACAACTATGGAGGCTGGCAGTGTCTTATGCATGTCCTCTCTCACGCAGGAGTCCTCTAAGCTGTTGGAGGGCCCCACTCCATGTGACACTCTCCCCCATATTGGACTGTGCGGCCCCCCACACATCATACACAACGCAAGTTAAATGAGTTCAGTGCACAAATAGGGGCCTTTCATCCTGGCCTTGCAGTCCCATACTTGTTTGGAGGTCAATGTGTCAATTTGTGTAACGGAGGTCCTTCATGATCCTCTGTGTGAAAAGCTTATTCGATCTTGTTTGGTGTGACAAACGCTTTCAAATTTTGTGTGGAAAACAAATGCTGACACTATTTTGCAACAGAGATATGGTGAAATACCATAAAATAGTGCGTCAGACATTGCATAAATTGTATAATGACTCATAAATTTTGATTTCCTCTGATCTTCCGTATAAATGCAATATCTTTCCTCTTGAGTAAGAGACAAAAACCTCAAATTATTCATTTTAAAAGAGAAATACAATAACATGAAGGTGGTTGGAAACGTGTTCAGTGAACAAATCATGTCATTAGCATTGCTTGATAAGGAAATCGTCACTTTTACGGTTGCTCACATGTTTGAACCTTAAATATTCAACTTTGATATGTAACTTGCACCATTTTTGACAATGAAAGAAGGAATCTCTTCATTCAAAATGATGTATTTTTTTCTGCTAAACCACTAAGATCTTTAGCACATTCTTAACCTCAATCTAATACAACAACGTCAAACCTAAAACTAGCCTTTAACCTCAATTTGGCAATGTTCAAAAAGAAAGTGTTCATCCAGAAAATCGGGTCACACTGACCTCCAACCCGAACCCCAGCACACGCACACACACACACACACACACACACACACACACACACACACACACACACACACACACACACACACACACACACACACACACTCACACTCACTCTCACTCTCACTCACTCAGGATTGAGGGATTGAGGGATTGAGGGACAGCCTGTTAGAGTACTGAAGGGGAGGGTTAGTTTGTTTATGGAGGGAAAGTCTTGATATGCAAATGTTCATCACAACAGCATCACAAGGCATCAGGAAACAAATTCCGGCTGACCAATTAAGACTTGTTTACATCATTTTTTTTTCTGGTCTAACAAGTAATAAAATTACCTAGCCTAGCTTTACATTAATGTTATATTGTTCTCTATGATCTGTCTGTCTATCTATCTATCTATCTATCTATCTATCTATCTATCTATCTATCTATCTATCTATCTATCTATCTATCTGTCTATCTATCTATCTATCTATCTATCTATCTATCTATCTATCTATCTATCTATCTATCTATCTATCTATCTATCTATCTATCTATCCTGTCAATGTGAACTGGCCTGTCAGTCATCTTATCACATTTACAGTTTTTCTCGATTGCTAACACACTATAACTGATTCATTTAGCCCAATTTTCCCAAACCATTCATACAGTTCTTGAAACAAAGACACGTTTCTCAAAACTTTTAATACATTTCACCTGTTTTCACATGCTCCAATTTGCTCAGTGTTTTCTGCAAAACTCTACACAAGAACGGCATCATTTTGCACAGGTTTAACCATGTTATCATTTAGAAAACACAAACACACAATATAACTACCTCAAGAATCACAAAATGAACACAATTAACACACATTTACCCATGTGTGACTTTCAGTAGCAAAACTGATGACACAGCAGTCAGAATCTCAGGATGATATGAACAAGAGCACAGGTGGTCATGTGTTTTGGAAAATCCTGGTAGTGGGAGACAAAGAGGAATAGGAGGAGAAAAGAAAAATGAAGGGTCATTTGTTGCTGATTAAATATAAAGCACTATAGTTGAGCATGTTCTTCTGTATTGAATGAGCATAAGGAAAGCTGCCTGCAGGATCATCTACAGGGTTTTTACACTACTCACACATTACAATTACAGTACATACTAGCAGTGCTTCAGATGAGAGAGCTTTCACTATTCTTTGTACTGTAAATATTGTAGCACACACACTCAAACTCGTAACTGTTGAATTGCTTTGTAGCCAAGTACTTCTTACTGTAAATGCATTTGTGCAGAACTGAGAGTTGACTGTCTAGGGGAGGCAGAGAAAGTCTTTTCTCAGAAGACTAAGAAACTGCTATATAACAAATAAGGATAATACCAATACTGTAATGCAACTTGTAATGCAGTATTTGTTTGTTTGTTTATTTGCTTGTTTGTTTATTGCTCTACAGTAACTGACAGCATATTCCAATGTGCTTACATTCTGTTGTTTGGTTTGTGTACTTTTTTTCTTCTAGTGCTTTTCATCTACTGTAAGATAACTTTACAGTAGTGTAATGAAAGTAAACGTTTCTTAATGGTTATTGCTGAATTTTACTGTATCCGCACTGCTCTATTTATGTCGTATACTGTAACAGACATTGACTATAGCAAAAGGATTCCTATTTCCCAAAAGTAGGTTTTTGCAACAGTGTTTTGAATTGATCTCACTAGTGTTCTCTAGTCAGTGAAGTAGTGTGTGTATTTGACAGCTTTGTGTGTCATCTGAGGTCAAAGATTAGATTCTGACAAAAGATAACATGTTTTTGACTAAAATGTTTGACTTTGACCTGGAAGCTTTAAGTTTGCACAGGTTGGTGTGTAGTTTTGAGATTGTGTTTATAGTTGTGACAAAATGGTGAACTGTTTCATGAATTATGTGTTAGCAATCGAGAAAAACTGTAAACAACCTCATATAACAAAAATATAACAAAAGGCTTAGGAATTACAATCATTTTTATGCACAGCCCCCATTTTCAGGGGTTCAAATGTAATTGGACAAATAAATATAATCATAAATAAAATGTTAATTTGTTATATTTTGTTGAGAATCCTTTGCAGGCAATGACTGCCTTGAGTCTGGAACTCATGGACATGGACAGAGACTGGGTTTCCTCCTTTGTGATGCTTTGCAGGTCTTTATTGCAGCTGACTTCAGTTGTTGTTTGTTTGTGGGTCTTTCTGCCTTTAGTTTTGTGTTCAGCAAGAAGACTCCTGGGTTGCTTTTGCTGTATGTTTTGGGGCATCGTCCATTTGTACTATGAAGTGCAGCTCCATTTGACTGAATCTGGGCAGAGAGTATATCTCTATACACTTCAGAATTCTTTCAGCTGCTTCTGTATTCTGTCACGCCATCAATAAACACCAGTAACCCAGTGCCATCACACTGCTCCACCATATTTCACAGATGATGTTGTATGCTTTGGATCATGAACTGTTCCAAGCCTTCTCCATACTTTTTTCTTCTCGTCATTCTGGTACAGATTGATCTTAATTTCAGCCGTCCAAAGACTGCTTTTCCAGAAGTGGTCTGGCTTTATTAGATGTTTTTTGGCAAAGTCTAATCTGGCCTTGTGCACCTTGAACCTTGTGGTGGACCCATTGTATTTGCTCTCATGAAGTCTTCTCTTGAGTGTAGACTTTGACAGTGACACGTCTACCTCCTTGAGAGTATTCTTCTCTTGGCTGGATGTTGTGAAAGGGTTTTTCTTTACCATGGAGAGGATCCTCGGATCATTCACCACTGTTGTCCTCTGTGGACGTCCAAGCCTTTTGATGTTGCTGAGCTCACTAGTGCATTTTTTTTCTCAGAATGTGCCAAACTGTTGATTTGGCCACTCCTAATGTTCCTGCTATCTTTATGATGGATTTGTTTTGTTTTTGAAGCCTAACAATTGTCTGTTTCACCTGCATGGAGAGCTCCGTTGACTGTATGATGTGGGTTCACAGCAACAGCTTCCTAATGCAAATGGCACACTTGGAATCAACTCCAGACCTTTCACCTGCTTAATTGATGTAGAAATAATGATGGAATAGCCCACAAAAAAAAGACATGTGGAGTATTCCTATTTTAGTTGCATTATTGAAGGCCAGTACAGACATGTATACAGCTTAATCACATTATTACCGTGTAGGACTTTTCGCCGCATTTTGCGACAGGATACACATGCGGCAGTGGTCAACCGTTTGACGGCAAATAAAAGAGCTTCAATACCACCATCATCTGTATGCACGTACAAATGATTAACTACACTTGAAGCTTTCATAAAATTAAAAATGAAACATCCAAAACTATATATGGCATCATCACAAACTATATGTTTATACGTGAAATTCTGGAGGGGACGTCGGATGGCGTCACGTGGTGACGTAATGACTCATGACATTAATCAATCTATGTACTCTAACATGTAAAACGGGAACATGAAAGGATTATTCTAAAAGCAACCCATGTAAACACCTTAATCATAATATTGTCTTATTCAGAATAAGGTAAATAATTAGATTACTGATGTCCATGTCAATTTAGTTGTAGCAATTTAATTGACTATTCCACCCAAAAGCTAGGTGTGGCCAGGAACTATCAAAAGTCTCTAACTCCGACTATTCAAGGCTCAAAAACTCTTCTTCTTGAGATGGACACACTCCAAAAACTTTCCTTTTGAGTTTAACCTTCTGGCAGTTTTACCTTCAAGTAACTTGTGGACTCGTTGTGGACTTTCCTATCTTCAGGAGGAAATTCTTCAGCTCACTCCTAAAGAAATCAACAAGAACCTCTTGTCTGCCGCATCAGGACTCTTATTCAGCAAAACATATACATGGTTAAACATATAGTTCATTTTGGGGAAATCTAATTGGCAGTTGGTAGAGGGCAGTTTTGAGGGTATACCCCTGCCTACGAGGGCCGATGGGAGTATGTGGTGTGTGGGGCCATGGGAGCGGAGCAAGTCACTCACCGGTCATCTGCGCCACTCACCGGTCTCGAGAGAAGCTCCGGAAGGATAAAAGGAGGAACGACAACAGTGCAAGAAGAGAGAGGACCAGGCATGGACTTTATTTTGTGTTTTGTGTGCGGCAGTCATCCGTAAGGGGCTGTCGCTTTACTTTTGTGTTTGTTTATTTTATTATTAAAGTCTTTAAATGTTTGCCCACCTTCTTCCCGTATCTACAAACTGTGTTCCTGTCTCATTAATCTATTATTTGTTCCAGAGCAAATAGTTTGGGCAGAGGGCAAAATCTCATCATGCTATATTCTATGTAACTTTAATGCTATATATCAGAGTGCTGCCTTTGTACTTTTGACTGAATTGCTTGATGGCTGTAGTTATTGTTTGTTAAATATTATTATTCAATAAATAATATTTCATATAAATAATAGTAGTATGTAATTATAATATTTAGTACTTGGAAATGGTGAGTGTGTTCGTGATGGTAATTAGTTACATTGGTCCGCCATTAGATGGTGACAAGATACTGATTTTATGAGTGAGTCAGCAGTAAAGACTTTTATATTGAAAGAGACTGAAACAGTTGTAAACAAGGAAGTTATTTTTACCTTCAATAACACCTTGTAAGACACAGCCAACAAACCCATTGAGCAGTGATGGGATAGGATAGTACAGATAATCACAGATGAAAGGATAGTACAGCAAAGATATTGCTTTCCTCAGCAGACATTCAAACTAATGTTTTATTGTGAACAGGGCTGTCACAATATTAGATTGTTGACACTAAAATATAGTTGGCACACCAACTGTATCTTTAGAGATCTGGGTAACACTTGGTATTGGTTCAAGTGTACTTAGATTGTAAGGGCTTATATGGAATTTCCGTTTAGGTCAACTGGATGATGTTCAACCAACCTAAATAGGGTGAGCCTAACCTCTGTTTATTGTAATATTATTCTAGCTAAGTGTACACGGGGAAACCATGGCATGACCATACCAAAGCTACTATCAGGGAAAGTAATGTTGGTCGGCGTAGTAGTGGTTGTGACCTCTGACTATAAATAGTGTTGCTTTATTCAAGTGTGTACAACTCTGTGGGGGCTAATTAAAGGTACTTTTAGAATGAGGAAGCATAGGAGTGGCCGTCTAAAGTATTAGCCAATTACCTCTGTCTAATAACCAAGACTGATGAGAATGTGACCATAAGATACGAAGCGATATCTTTGAACGACATGAGCACCCGAATGAATGAGTACAATAACAAGAGTTAACTAGAATAATCAAATGTCATAATAATAATAATAATAATAATAATAATAATTAGAAATGAACAAATAATCAATTGGCATTTCAATCTAAATTAGAGGTCATAATAAAATGGAGTCAGATTTGAATTTTACCTAAATTTAATAACTTTGCGCCCTTAAAAGACCGAACATGCAAAAAACCTTCAGCCACCATTGGATAACCTTCCTTGGGCCAATTGCGTGGACCTTACAGTCGTAATGTTAATATCCTTTCATCTGTTAAGGCTGATTTTGCTGCTTAGTGCATTTGTTTGCTGTAGTTGAAACGAAAAATAACTTCTGTTTATAGCGTTTATTTTTCAAAGTAAAAGTCTTTACTGCTGACTCACTCATAAAAACAGTTTCTTGATGCCATTTGATGGCATAACAATGTAACTAAAATCACCATCACGAACATGCACTGTTTCTCAATACTAAACATGTAAAGATCTCACCTCTGCACTGCTGTTCCACTCCTGACCTGCAGGGGACACTCTCCTTAAGCCTACTGGTTATGCTCCCTCCAAACCTGCAGATGGCACCATTGTACCTATTCCTGCTCAGTACTCTCCCCATTAGCCCTGATTCCCTTCACCTGTGTTTTACCCTTTATAAGTGTGTTTGGTCCCTGCTATTGTGTTCAGTCTTGAGCCTATGTCCTCCAGTCACCAGCTCTCAAGCTAAGTCTGTGCCTTATTATATCTTTTTGACCCTTGTGTCTATTTTTATTTCTCTGTTTGTGGAAGCTCGGCTATCCTAGTTTATTTGTACTTTGTTACCTTGGTTTCTTGAGTAAAGATAATATTTTTATTTTTGGAAGACTCAAGTCTCCTGGCTCATTACTCTTCTGCTCTTGGGTTTCAATACTTGGAAGTTAGCTCAGTAAGAAACACAACCCACTTTGAACAGCAGAGACCTGGGTTCGTGTCCCGCCTAAGGCGACCTCGTTACAGCAAGACTGAACCATGGAAGAAAACCCAGCAGAAGGAGCTTCACCACCATCTAATGTGGAATGTATTTTGGCAGCCCTCACGGATCAAGCAGTAACCATACAGCGGCATGATCAGGCACTGTCTGAGATCCTTCATCTTTTAAATCAACGGTCTCAAGCCTCCTCATCCCAAGAACCTCAATCTCCTTCTGAGTATTCTAACAGAACCCTGTTAGCCCTTCCGTCAGAGCCCAAGTTACCGGCACCAGAGAGGTTTGATGGCAGTCCCGAGAGATGCAGAGGTTTCATTACTCAGTGTACCCTGGTCTTCCAGCTCCAACCCAGCAGCTTTCCTACTGAGAGTAGTAAGGTGGCTTACATTATTACCCTTCTAACGGGCAAGGCTTTGGACTGGGCCTCTGCTTTGTGGGATCAGAGATCTCCACTAACAACCAACTGCCATAACTTCATTTCTGAGATGAAAAGAGTTTTCCACCATCCAGCCAGTAGGGGGGATATAGATCACCGTTTGCTCCACCTCACTCAAGGTTCTCGGAGTGCAGCAGAGTTTGCTATAGAGTTTCGCACTCTTGCCACCGAGAGTGGGTGGGATCAACGAGCCCTGAGGGCTACCTTTCACCATGCCTTGTCTCCTGAGATCAAAGATGAGTTAGCTTTCCGAGACCCAGCACCAGACCTTGAGTCCCTCATTGATGTGGCTATCCGGGTAGACCTTCGCCTCAGGGAACGTCAGCAGGAGCGACAGCAGGAGACTAGACTTCTTGAGTCTGCCAGCCCTGTTAAGTTGCCCCCATCTTTTAGTACCCCTGAGGAACCCATGCAACTGGGTGGAACTAGAATTTCCCAAGCCGAGCGCAACCGACGGATGAGAGAGAAATGCTGTCTCTACTGCGGCAAACCAGGTCACTTTCGCTTTACATGTCCTGAGTTGTCGGGAAAAGTCAACTCTCGTCCAGGAGGAGGGGGGCCGGGGCGAGAATAGGAACCATCCCCTGCTCAGCAACCTCAGGTTTAACGATCTTAACTACCATCGTCCAGGGCAACCAACTTCACCAAGTATTTGCCTTTGTTGACTCTGGGGCTGCGGGGAGTTTTATGGATTATGAGATGGCCAAGAAACTTGACATTCAGCCAGTTACTCTCCGGAAACCCTTAAATATCACGGCAGTTGATGGCAGTCCTCTGGGAACAGGAGAAGTCAGTCAATGTACTCCACCTCTCCAGCTACAGGTCGGGCAACACCAGGAACAGATACAGTTCTTTCTAATTCATTCTCCTAAGCTTCCTCTAATCCTCGGCTTTCCCTGGCTGACTTTACACAACCCACATATTGATTGGTCACAAGGGGTTGTTAGAACCTGGGGAACAAACTGCCAAGTTTCTGATAATACCTTCTGCCATTCTTCCAAGCTATTAGAGACTTTCCCAAAACCCTCAGTTGACATCTCCAGGAGAATATCTGCATTTTTTTCTGAGACCCAATCCACGGAAATCATGGCTGTTCCTGAAATGGAGCCAGACACAACCAAGTCTCTAGCTCATTGTCCCGAGTTATCCCGAGTTCCCCAGGAGTATGCTGACCTCCATGAAGTCTTTAGTAAAGCCAAAGCTGCCACCTTACCACCTCATAGGTCTTATGACTGTGCTATTGAATTGGTTCCTGGTACTTGCCCACCACGTGGAAGGCTCTATTCCCTCTCCAGCCCTGAGAGACTGGCAATGGATGAATATCTCAAAGAAGCCCTGGACAATGGATTCATACGTCCATCCACTTCACCTGCGGGGGCGGGTTTTTTCTTTGTTGAAAAGAAGGATGGGGGTCTCCGACCCTGCATAGACTATCGCGGTTTAAACCGTATTACCGTCAAAAACCGATACCCTCTCCCTCTTATGACCACGGCTTTCGAGATCCTGCAAGGGGCTACTGTCTTCACTAAACTTGATTTGCGGAACGCTTACTATTTAGTTAGAATCCGTGAGGGGGATGAATGGAAAACGGCCTTCAACACCCCAACAGGCCACTACGAATACCAGGTAATGCCATTTGGCCTAGTCAATGCCCCAGCCGTCTTCCAAGCCTTTATTAATGATGTTCTCAGAGAAATGTTAAATAAATTTGTGTTCGTTTATCTGGATGACATTTTGATATTCTCTCGCAATTACCCAGAGCATGTTCAGCATGTCCGGCAGGTCCTGGCCCAGCTACTGAAAAATAGACTTTATGTGAAGTTGGAAAAGAGCGAGTTTCATGTTCCAGAAGTTTCCTTCCTTGGTTTCAGGGTATCAAAGGGCAGCCTTCAGATGGATCCTGGCAAGATACAAGCAGTCTTAGACTGGCCTCGACCAACTTCAGTAAAACAGGTACAGCGCTTTCTGGGCTTTTCCAATTTTTATAGGAGATTCATTAGAAACTTCAGCTCTGTTGCCCAGCCTCTTTCTGCATTGACCAGGAAGTCAGCTAAGCCATTTGTGTGGACCTACAGAGCAGATCAAGCCTTCAACAAACTTAAGCAACTCTTTACGTCTACCCCAATTCTAACCCTCCCTGATTCAGAGCTGCCTTTTGTGTTGGAGGTGGATGCCTCAGACGTGGGAGTGGGAGCCGTCTTGTCACAGAGAAGTAAGAGCGATAACAAGATTCACCCATGTGCCTTCTTCTCCCGTCAGCTTACCCCAACGCAGAGGAATTATGATATTGGAAACCGGGAGCTGCTGGCTGTTAAGATGGCTTTGGAGGAGTGGAGGCACTGGCTGGAGGGGGCCAAACACCCATTCCTCATCTGGACTGACCACAAGAATCTCACTTACATCCAGGAGGCAAAGAGACTGAATGCCCGACAAGCCCGTTGGGCCCTCTTTTTTAACCGTTTTAACTTTACTCTCTCCTATCGCCCAGGTTCTAAGAATCTCAAGCCAGATGCACTCTCGAGGCAGTTTGAGCCACCAGAAGCGGAGTCCTGTCCAGAACCCATTCTCCCCACTTCTAAAGTAGTTGCTCCCATTCAATGGGATGTTGAATCTGCCGTTAAGAGGGCCCAACTGCAGCAGCCAGGTCCAGGTAATGGCCCTCCAGGGCGCCTCTTTGTTCCTAACCCTCTACGTTCTGAGGTTTTGCAATGGGCTCATGGTTCTCTCCCTTCCGGACACCCTGGAACTACGAAAACATGCAAGCTCATCCAGAGGAAGTTCTGGTGGCCTAGATTGCAGAGGGACGTCCGGGACTTTGTTGCCGCTTGCTCGGTCTGTGCCCAGAACAAGGAGCCAAGGACCCACCCTTATGGCCTTCTGCACCCGCTGCCCATTCCAAGACGCCCTTGGTCCCACATTTCCATGGACTTCATCACAGGCTTGCCACAGTCTCAAGGAAATACGGTAATCCTAGTGGTGGTAGACAGATTTTCAAAGGCTTGTCACCTCCTACCTTTGTCCAAGCTCCCCACAGCCAGCCAAACTGCGGAACTATTGATGAGGCACGTGTTCAGGATCCACGGTTTTCCACAGGATATGGTTTCTGATCGGGGCCCACAGTTTACTTCCCGGTTCTGGAAGGCATTTGGCAGACTCATTGGATCCTCCATCAGCCTGTCCTCCGGCTTCCACCCCCAGTCAAATGGCCAAACTGAGAGGGTAAATCAAGAGATTGAGAAGACCCTAAGGTGCCTGGTTGCAGACAACCAATCAACATGGAGCTCTCACCTAATATGGGCTGAATTTGCACATAACACCCTTTACCATTCATCCATAGGCATGTCCCCTTTTGAATGTCAGTATGGTTTCCCTCCCCCTCTATTTCCTGGACAAGAGTCAGAGGTGGATGTTCCAGCGGCCACAAAGCTGTTCCGACGGTGCCGACGTTCCTGGCAAAGAGCTCGTGTTGCTCTATTGAGGGCTACCCGACAACAGCAAAGGCAGGCAAACCGTCACCGGAGGGCAGGACCCACGCTTCGTCTAGGACAAAGGGTATGGCTCTCAACTAGAGACCTTCCATTGCGGGTGGAATCCCGCAAGCTGGCCCCTCGATACATTGGTCCTTTCAAGATCCTCAAAAAGATTAATCCAGTTTCGTATCGACTCCTCCTGCCCAGGTCTATGAAGATTCATCCCACTTTTCATGTTTCCCGTTTAAAACCTGTTGTTTGCTCTACTCTGTCTTCAGCTAGGAAACCCCCTCCACTACCTCGCATCATTGATGGCCAGCCAGCTTACACTGTCCGAAGGCTGCTGGATTCTCGAAGGGTCCGTGGTAGGGTTCAATATCTTGTGGACTGGGAGGGCTTTGGCCCAGAGGAGCGGTCCTGGGTTCCTGCTCGAGATATTTTAGACCCAACTCTCATCTCAGAGTTTCGCCGAGGCCAAGGGAACAGTCAGAAGAACGTCAGGGGCCGTTCCTAGGGGAGGGGCTCCTGTAAAGATCTCACCTCTGCACTGCTGTTCCACTCCTGACCTGCAGGGGACGCTCTCCTTAAGCCTACTGGTTATGCTCCCTCCAAACCTGCAGATGGCACCATTGTACCTATTCCTGCTCAGTACTCTCCCCATTAGCCCTGATTCCCTTCACCTGTGTTTTACCCTTTATAAGTGTGTTTGGTCCCTGCTATTGTGTTCAGTCTTGAGCCTATGTCCTCCAGTCACCAGCTCTCAAGCTAAGTCTGTGCCTTATTATATCTTTTTGACCCTTGTGTCTATTTTTATTTCTCTGTTTGTGGAAGCTCGGCTATCCTAGTTTATTTGTACTTTGTTACCTTGGTTTCTTGAGTAAAGATAATATTTTTATTTTTGGAAGACTCAAGTCTCCTGGCTCATTACTCTTCTGCTCTTGGGTTTCAATACTTGGAAGTTAGCTCAGTAAGAAACACAACCCACTTTGAACAGCAGAGACCTGGGTTCGTGTCCCGCCTAAGGCGACCTCGTTACAAAACACTATTATTAAAGCTGAAGTCTGTAAGTTTTGCCTCTTTGTCGCCATATCTGTTTGAAAACCTGGAATTGCAGCCGTGTGCGGAATCATCTTGCTTGCATGGGTTGTGAGTTGGCATGGCTCCAGCGCGGATGAATCTAATGTTTTGAGGTGAATGTGTGGCAGTCAGTCACACACTGGTGTGGATATTTACTGTACTTTGCAATCACAGATTCTAGCCTACGTCTTGGAATATATGACCCAAGTAAGAATTTTCACCTTAAATTGCCATCTGAACAAGTAACAAGTCTGCCATGTTTGTTCTGTTCAACTGAAGAAAAAAACATTACCATAAATCGCGCTACCAATGGTGATTAAATCTAAAGATAGGTTAACTCTTAACACATCAAACCATACAAATTATTATTATTGTTATACTTTATTCTCAAATTATTAATGTTAACAACATCAGCATTGCGTGACTGAGTATAGTGTGTATTAGTGTGTAGATTTCAATTTCTGTACAGTGTAATTTAATTGTCATGCCATTCGAATTTCATATTAAGAAATTATTTTAACCCAAAAAGCTAATTATGCTCCCTTCGAACTGGTTTTCTTTAAAATACAAATCTTGTGTAATCCCAAACTATCTGTAATCAGAAGCACATTTAAAACTGGAATAAAATTTAATTTCATTCACATGTGTTTCATAAACACATAATTCTTTCTGGATCACAATCCGCCATCAAAATGATACATTTAATTATTCTAGCTGCTGTGAGAAAAGGCTAAACGATCCGCCACCTGCAGGATCCTCACATGCGATAGCCTTGTATTCGGGACAACTTCTTTATGTTTACAGATGTAACATAATGATGCAGCAACATGCTCGAATTTCCCGTGAAAACCTACCCGTACTACTCAAATTAGAAAACATTATTATAAGCTAACCGTTGTGAATTGGGCTAAAGTAAGGCGATAGTTTTGAACTGGCTGGTTATGTACTTGCTCAAATATTGATTTCGGATCTTTTTTAACCCAAAAAAGTTACAGACTGCAAGTTTAAATACTATTATTCGTATAAAATCTTATTTGTTGAATAATAATATTTAATAAACAACAACAGCCATCAAAAAGTTGCTAGGCAATTCAGTCAAAAGCAAAAAGGCAGCGCTCTGATATACAGCACCGAATTTACATAAACATGAGATTTTGCCAAAACTATCTTCTCTGGAACAAATAATAGATTAATGAGCCCAAAGACTGCCCGTTAGATTTACCCTAAATGAATTACATCTCATGTTTAACCACTAAAGAGACGTCTGACCAGCTGTAAATTCCAGAAGATCTGGCTGAGGTGAGGCGCTCTCAGGCGCAGACGACCTGGAGCTCACATGTCCGAAAACATCAAAGCAAATTTTCAAATAGTCATTATCTTTATTAACAAACTGCTTATTTGAACTATAAACAAGTACATTCTCACCTGAAAACCTCTTAAAACTACATTCCGCGACACAAAAACAGTGATATTTATAAGATGATACTGGATTTGGGTGTCCGCCATGACACTCGCTGTAAAAAGTACTGCAAGCTGATACAATTACAAACTGTGAAACGCCCCCCACCCCAGTAATTTCAATAAGATTCCACATGATTGGGAATTTCCCCTACAGAGATTACACAACAGGTTCAAGTTGGCCACACGATTTTGTCACACTGACCAACAAAAAGATGCTTGGTTTGAAAGTGACTTGCAAACAAAGCTGTCTATGCAAACACAGGTGTTGTAACTCACATTTATTAATCCACATCCACAACAAAGAAGTCTACAAATACTTTTTTATTTTGTACAGTATATACTGGTTTATGAATTTGTTGTTATTTAGCGCAAAAACATTCATACATTTTTAAGTATGGTTCAAGTGTCCATTATATTTTGGCGTCACTAAATGGATGCTATGAACTATATCTAGCCTGCGCATTTGTAATAATATGATAATCCAACAGTCATTTCAATGATAGTGGTTGTTTTATGTTTTCTGAGAATCAAGGAACAAGGTAGAAGAGTTCAATTGGACTAACAAGAACACTAGTCTAATTTCCAATAAAACTGTGAATAAATCCTTTGAGTAATGGGAAGAGCTCCCTGTTTCCCACAAGGACAAACAGCTTTTGTTTCTCTCATGCATGCTCAGAGGCAAAAGGCCTTTATTGGAAAATGGTTGTGGTGTTTTTCTGAAAGATCAGTAGGACTCATTAAAGAAGTCATTATAAAAGTAGAAAAAAATAAAAAACATATGACACATTGCAGTGCAGACAGATGACCTATTTATGGGGTGACTTGTAGTCCATCTATAAAATGTATAATAGGCTTTTTATGGATTACAACAATTGCTAAAATTGAGGAAAATATGAACTAATGTTCCAATCTGACATCAGTGGTGATGTGTGAACTAGATAGCAATGTGAAAAGTCAGTAGATTGAACTTGACATTTGTATGCCCTTTCCAGATATCTAGTTCAAAGCAGATACCCAGAATTTCATGTACCAGCTGGTTGAGAAGTGTTGGGTCCGAATCAGTCTTCTTGAGTCTAAGTTCTTAACCAGTTGGGTTTAAGTGGGAGACATGTATTAATATTTTATCATCTTAATTTTATGCTGTTACCTTTTTTATCTTTCATATTACACATGACATGAATTTGACTGTACTAGGGAAAAAGAAAGTCTAAAATGTCCAATCCAAGTCCACTCGATTGCATTCAAGTTAATTCATAATTGCAGTTTGAGTCCAAGTACCCCATGGCTGTTAACCAACAAACCAAAAACATTATTTTATTTTAATTTTTTTTCTGAATTTTAGTATATAGGCTTTTTGACTTTATTTTATTGGTCAGTAGAGAAATTACATGACAGTACTGAGACTGGGACATGACCCAGCCAGGACTCAAACCCAGGTCTCTATAACCACACCAATGCTTTATGTGTCTGGAGTAACACAAGTAATCTACTCTAATTAGGGTGAATAGTATGAACTGAAGGAGAAAACAGCAGGGGACACTTTGAAAAGGTTGTTCATTTTCCCTGGCCTGCAATAGGAATTTCTTATTGCTAAGCAAAGTTTAAGTAAACAAAGGAAACCATACCGATGTCTGTGATTTACTCTTCTAGTATGTATTGGTGATCACCTATGGATTTACTTCTCTTGAACATCACCAACTAGAGTAAATAGAATTGTTCACTCTCAGTATTGTTTGGTTTAAAATCCCAGTTCACTTTTGTCTGATTAAATAAAAAGCATTTACCTTCTTAGTCCTCTGGATTTGACTCACTGGAATCATAAAAAGTGCTAATTTAATTTTGGAATTTCATGAAGACTAGTATAATTTAGTTCTGGCAAACGATTAATCGCGATTAATCGTATCCAAAATAAAAGTTCATCGCCTTAGCCTGCAGAGATCTCCCGTTTGTGGAGTATGCCAGGCTCGCCGCGGTGACGGTGTTAGATGACGCAACCATCGACTCGCTATTCTGGCATGGGGCCCTCCCAGACACCAAGGGACTAAGCCCAGAGCCAAAACCTGCCCGCCGTCAGTCCCGCCGGCCGTTCTTCAGTCAAGTCTGTCGGCTGTTCATCAGTCAAGTCAATCGGCTGTTCTTCAGTCAACTCGACCAGCTGTTCTTCAGTCAAGTCAACCAGCCGTTCTTCAGTCAAGTCAGCCGGCTGCTTGTCAGTCTAGCCTGCTGGCCACTCATCAGTCAAGTTCGCCGGCCGCTACGAAGTCAAGCCTGCCGGTTGCGGCTCACTCAAGCCTGCCGGCCAATCCTCAGTCAAGTCTGCCAGCTGCACACTTGAGCCCGCCGGCTACGGCTCCCTCAAGACTTCTCCGGTTGCACCGTTGTCAAGCCCTATGCCGACTGCAGCTGTGTCTCTCACCTCAAGCCAAAGGAAGAATCAGAGGAGGAAAAGGCTGTCAGCTCCAGCCCCGGAGTTCACTAAACTCAACTTGGTTTTTTCAACTCAACGCGGCTGCCGGACCGGCGGGGTGACTGGTCGTGAAGGCAAAAGTCCTAAGAATGTGTCAAATGGGTAGGTGTACGTTAAAATGCATGTATACACTTTTCTTCATTGTCTTGTATGCATTATTTTAATTTAACTTGCTCACTTTAAAACACTTGCAGAATTAATCGTTTGACAGCACTAGTATAATTACATTTGACAGTTATGAGACTAATTATATTATAATGTAGACCTCCTTATAAAATTTGTAAAAAAAAATTGAGCAATCTTTTTTACCATTCATGTAAAAAATTTGAGAAATATTTGAATTATTCACTGAAAATCATGACATTACCCTGATCGGAAAAAAATACTAAGTTTAAGCTTATCAAAGTGATCTCCGAACTAAACCTAGCTGGTGTTCAGCTGGTTTTAACTGATTTGTTTAGTGATTCTGTTTAGTGGTTAGTCACTCGCAGAAAATTCAAGGCATTTATGTTTGCCTACTACTGGTACATTATTGAATAATAATAAATTTGGTGGTTACAAAAAATGGTTACAACTACTGGTTCTGCACCCCTTTACCTAAATTCATTACTTCAGACGCATATGTGCCCTCCACAAGCTTACATTTTCCAAGTGAACGTCGCTTTATTGTGCCATCCCAAAGAGGCACTAAATCATTTTCACAGACATTCCTGGTGGAACGACCTGCCCAACTCAATCCAAGCAACTGAGTCCTTAGCCAGCTTCAAGAATCGGCTAAAAACACATCTCTTCCATCTTTATTTGATCCTCTACCTCTAGCACTCTCTATTCTAATTCTATTCATTCATATATATATATATATATATATATATATATATATACAGTATATATATGTGTGTATGTGTGTGTGTGTGTGTGTGTGTGTGTATACTAACACTTGTTTTTCTAATCTTTTTGTATTCTATCTATTTTTATTTATTATACAATTAACAAAAGGAAAACAAGCCTCTAACACTAGCTCGCTCTATTCTTTTTTTATTCTATCTGTTTCTTTTTATTTATTATGTAATTAAAAAAAAAATGTAAATGTAGTCAGCTGGTCTTGCAGCCTGACCAAAAGAAGTGGTCAAACCCCCTGTAAAACCAGGCTGATATACCAGCTATGACTAGGCTGGAAGACCAGCTAAAACCAGCCAACCAACTTAGGCTGGTTTCAGTTGTTGTCGTTCTTATTATTTTAAGAAGGTTGTTCATCTGAATAATTTTTGAGCCAGATATTTTCAATTAAACAGTAGACTCAGTTCACAAAACCAGTCCGAATGATTTATTCACCAATGACTGATCTGGGGTGCATTTCCCAAACAACAACATAGTACGATGCATTGTTGGAGAAGTTAACTAACTAGCTAGACATGACTGTTTTGTCGAAAACAATGGAACATTGTCATTCATCGATTGTTCAAACCACATGGGTTAGAACTGCCGTTAATGACATCAAGAAGGTGTTGGAGTGGTAACTTCCACTAATTAATTAGTTCGAGATCAAACCACATACACACTCTTCAAAAATGCTGCTTTAATAAAACAGAATGAAATCTGTATGATATAGATTGTATTATATCTTAGCTTGCTTATTTGCTCAAGTGCGTGATTTAGGTCTATATGTCATACTGACATGAAAAACTGCTTTTAAACCACAGGAGTTCCAACCACACCACTTTGTGATGCTGTTTACTGAATGTTTGTTGGATTCAGGAAACACTAAGTCATTGAACAACATTGGTAAGAACAAAACTTGCAAACATAGTTGGCTAACAATGCTTTTGGGAAACACTCCATGTTCTCAAATTCAACTTACTGATTCAGTGATTCAGTTGCAGTGGTTAACAGCTCATTGAGGATAAGAGCCTTGGCCAAGTGATCCATTTATGTGCTCTTGATAGGTCTTATAGTGTTTATTAAAAAAAAAATAATAATAATAATAATTAAATGCTGATGCCTGGTGTTACTGTGTGTGTGTGTGTCATTATGCTAAAGAAATAAAACTTTATGCTAATGCATTATGCTAATAGAAGCTAAAATATTACCCACTGTTGGAAAATGTTACTTTAAAAAACAACAGCAGTATTTTCTACCTTGTTTTCTCTCATATTTCATAAAATATTTCAATATATTATGTCCAAATTTATTCTGAAGAGGCACTTCCACAGTTCGCCCTTAGAGAAAAGTCCCCTGCTAAGTGTGCTGCTGAGTACTTGCATTGTTGAAGATGAAGACCATTTACCACAAGCTTTTGTGGACATCATGACAGCATTTCGACCTTTGTGTAGATCAGTAGTGTGGTTCTTTCGAGGGAATAGGTTGGTCAAACCCACCAGCATTCCCAGGATGTGAGACACAATTAACCATCTAACAACCTCCTCTGTATTCAATTCATCAAAATGTCATTGAGAGTCTCTCGATGATCTCGCAAAGATCACATTAATGAGACATCAAGAGGCCACACTTGTATAACACTCATAATTTAGTTTGCATCACCAGTTTTAACCCTTTCCTAATTTTATGATTAAGAATTCATTTTTGCTATTGTATCTTTAAGGCTACTATATGTAAATTCTTCTGTTTTGATTGCCTAATCTCCATAGTGTCATTCATCAGGACAGACCAGTTTAGATTCATACTGAATGAGCTACAAGAGCTCTGCTGTACACTATTGGAATGGAAAAGTATGTAAGCATAGCTGATTATAAGTTGAAAGAGATCATGACCAACAACATTAAAAGGCCAACTTAGACAAACATAAATTTCTTTGCTGGAACAGGCTGGTTTGTGTTGGATTCATGTTGGTCTGGCTAATGGACCAGCCATGCTGTTCTCCAGCAAAACCTGATCTTTCTGATGCATGGTGCAGTTGAGAAGATATGTGGAACTTTGGCCTACTGATGAACTTATGGATGCTGAAGGGTTCGACAGCAATTAGTTGAGTATCTTTTTGTTTGTCCTAATGAACACCACGGTTAATGGCGTCACAAAGACAAAAAAGCTGTTAAAGACAAAACAGCTATTATTCTCCCTCACTTGGTCTCTGACCTTGTAAAAAAGAAAGCTTTGGCACCCTCTGGGCGCCATGTTGAAGAGTTCACCAAATTGTGCATCTTTGCGAGCCTGGACCTTTAAGGTCATTTCATCCTGACAGGCTACATTTTTCCATTATTAATTTGGATTTTGCATCATGAGTAACATATACAAAATGTAGCTGTCCAAATTCATAAATCTGGAACGTTTCAGAACAATCAGTTTACATTCACCCAGAATACAGGAACACACATTTAAATTGGCATAAACGCACACTCCACATACCAACCATCCCCCTCCATTCGGCCGGTCTGGTGTCTGTGAGAATGCCAGCAGTTATTAAAATGACTGGATGATGTCCAGTCATATAGGCCCATTGATCCTCACACAATGAATGTAATGATGGGCAAAACTGGCGTGAATATTCGCAAAGATCACATGAATTAGACATCAAGAGACCACACTTGTATAGCATTCATAATTTAGTTTGCATCACCAGTTTTAATCCTTTCCGAATTTCATGATTAAGAAATCATTTTTTCTATTGTATCTTTAAGGCTACTATATGTAAATTCTTCTGTTTTGATTGCCTAATCTCCACAGTGTCATTCATCAGGACAGACCAGTTTAGATTCATACTGAATGAGCTACAAGAACTCTGCTGTACACTACTGGAATGGAACAGTATGTAAGCATAGCTGATTATAAGTTGAAAGAGTTCATGACCAACAACCTTAAAAGGCCAACTTAGACAAGCATAAATTTCTTTGCTGGAACAGGCTGGTTTGTGTTGGATTAATGTTGGTCTGGCTAATGGACCAGCCATGCTGTTCTCCAGCAAAACATGGTCTTTCTGAGGCATGGTCCAGCTGGTGGACCTAGGTCAGAGACTGATGTTAATCAGCGAAGTCTCCATTTGGTTTTTATAAGAAACTTGCACTCAGTCTTTACTCATGTGAATTGGCTCGACCAATTTGAAAATGAACTGTTTTTAGTGTTATTATCATAAACAACATTTATGATACTATTTATGTTAGATTGTATTGCTGTTTTGAGATTTTATTGAAATGAGAGTTTGGCAACCAGTTTGTGAGATTTTGGTTATTTCCCTATTCAGTTAGACAGGAGCTGTACATGCATGACTGAAAATAGCTTTCCGATGGTGCGTTCCAAAGAAGACAGAAGAGTGATGAACAACTGAATGCCTGATACCTAATGTAAAGTACACAACATGGGAAACTCTTAAAAAGAAATTTGAAGTTATCTGACATGTCGCATTTTTTAACAGTCCAACTTGAAACAAAGCTGTTGTGATGCAAAACCACCTCATGGAAGAAGAAAGTCATTATTTTTACAACTGTGACAATGATATCAACTAAATGTTGGATTTTCAAAAATTTGTTAAGTTCATGGCAAAGACCAAGGATCTCCAACTGTGCTTCTGGAGAGCTACAATCCTGCAGACTTCACTAACCATGCTCCAACACATCTGCTTGTAATCATCAAGCAAACCTGGGGCCCGTTTCAATAAGGAGGTTCAACCAACTCTGAGTGTAAACTTGAACTCAGAGTTGACTTACTCTGAGATGGGAAACTCTTAGTTTTCGGCTACAGAACAACTGAACTGAGTTAGTTTACTCAACTCTAAATAGGTTGACTCTGAGTTAAGTGCGTGCACCACGACTATGAAAAGACATGTTCAGCGGCGTGCCGAAATTACGATTCACCATGGCAACAGCTCCAGCCAAAAAGACGTCAGCGCGCATACTTCTGTCAATGCACAACTTTAATTCTTAATAACTGTCAATAACTTAATAACTGTTATAATACCAGAGGTGAAAACTGTAAATTATTGAACTAATATTCATTTTAATGGTATCCCATGGCCACAAAAAAAAAAAAGACAGAAAAAAGAAACAAGAACGTGACAGCAGCTAAAAATGAGGTATAAACACACAATTCAATCAAGGTAAAGCTTTAAACATGAAAGGTTCATGGGTGTGGGCTAAATTACTTTACAAACATTTGACATTAAATGTGTCAAATATGTCTATTTCAATGCACTGCACCTTTTTCCACCTAGTCTAACACTCTTTTCACATAATTAAATATTCTCTAACCCAACCTGTTACATTTCTTAGACTAATAAAATTAACTACTGACTTGTCGACAGCAAGAAGGCAGAGGGAGAACCTGCAGCAGCACCACTGACAGATGAAGAGGAGATGGTCAAGTATTGGAAGATTTATAAAATCCAAAAGTAAAAGGAATAACTTTTGCTTTTGTATTAGGAAATAAAGATGATCAAAAAATTGTGAATAATTTGTTTATTTAACAGCTGTGGTGGTGGTTACGGCTCATACTACCCCTCCATCTGGCATCCTTCCATTCCATAAAGTAATTAGTAAAAGGTGCGATGGTGGGGATATGCTTGTCATCAATGCATCCAACCACACTGGAAATTGATTCAGGAAAATTCTGAAAAGGAAATTCTGATTACTGGGTTACTTCCAAACAAAACAGAAAGATTTTATCAAGTGAACATCATTTATCAGATTAGCCTCATTTAAACCGATTTTTTACCGCACTGATTTACAGTCTTGTGAAACTCCTCTTTGACGGATTTGTACCCAGGAAAAAAATATCAGAATGAGTGTGAGAGGGATGGACACTTTCCTTAAAATCTGCATACAGTGGACTTATAATGTGCTCTGTATCTCCGATGTTTTAAAGTGCATTTTTCTTATTTTGCAAATTACCTTCCAATGGGGTAAGAAATTAAAAATATTATTTTTTTCAGTTTGAGATTATTATTTTTGAAGTTTATTTTTCTTACCCTATGGTGGACAATTTTACTTGTTTTATGTAATATGCACTTAATAGGAAAATCCCCCAAGAAACAAGACTAAATATTTACCATTTTTCATATATAAAATGCATATTAAGAATTTTTAGATATTTGAAATAAGACAAAAATACTCAGTAAGAAAAGCAATTTTGCAGTGTGAATGAATAAGGTATTTAAACTTCACTAACACTATAAAAAAGGGGAGGAGACGGAAAGAAACCCTTGGTTTACCGAAGAAAACCTGCTCCCGACCAGGTTAGGTTCACAGAGTAAGTTACCACGGTAACTGACTCTGAGTATAAGTTACCTCTCTTTCAGAAATGGGCTTGACTTACCTTGCTTTTCTCGGGTTTGACAAACCTCCCATTTTGAAACGGAAAACCCAGAGTTTCCCTCATTCCAGGGTTAACATACTCGGAGTTTTCACTTAACCACCTTTCTGAAACGGGCCCCTGAAGACCTTGATTAGCTGGTTCAGGTGTGTTTGATTGGGGTTGGAGCTGAAATCTGCAGGATGGTAGCTCTCTAGGAGCAGGGTTTGAGATGCCTGGCATAGACTCTGCACTATTGTTACAGTAAACTTGCACAACTTTCTTGAATTAATGATTTATTGGTTGTATGTCGGTCTGTTATTGTAAGGACATCACCTTTACATTTTCACTATCCACTAAACAAGACGTTGAACCAAACAAACTGTGATTGGTTGCTTTACATGTCTGTCAGATGGCCTGTTGGGTGGTCTATTGCAGGGTTCCCCAAAACTGCTCCCAGAGTGATACCATCCTGCAGATTTCAGCTCCAACCTCAATCAGCCACACTTGAACCAGCTAATAACGGTGTTCAAGGTCACTTGTCAATTACATGCAGGTGTATTGGAGAAAGGTTGGAAGTAAAGTCTGCAGGAAGATAGCTCTCCAAGAGCAGGATTGGAGATCCCTGGCCTATGGCCAGTGAAAGCAGAGTTGGAGTCCAAACCTTCTGCTGTCAGTCTGAACGTCTGACAACACCGGACTAGTCCAATACAGGTTCATTTGACAAACTGGTCTGTTGCAACATTTTTTTTTAATTTTTTTTATTTTGGAAATGGATGAACGTGAATCTAGCAATATTTTGTTACATTATTTGACAAGTAAAAGGTTGATGCTCTATCACGTTTGAAAATAATATCGCACCTACACTAAACCCTACCCTAAACCTAACCGAAAGTGTTAACAAATGCAAACCTGAGATAAAAACACGTTTGCTGAAGCAACCTGTCACATGTTTGATCTAGTTTCTTTAGTTCTCCTATTGGTTAATTAGATCCTCACCTGTTTCTGTTTCCCCCTTGATTACGTTTATTACTTAAAGCCTGTGTTCTCCCATCATTCTTTGTCTGCTATTGAGTTTGCCTCATGTGTTTTGCTACTCCTTGCTCCTGGAATTCTACTGTGGATTATTAGTAAAAGACTTTCTTGTTCTACTCATCGTCGTGCGCCTCTTTAGCGGACACATAACGTTACACAACCATGACATTTTAGCTTTCTTCTACAAGTCTTTAATGGTGACTTGTGTTTCACAGGACTGCAACCCCAGAGTTCTGCCTTTTTAGCTGCAGTGCTGAATCAGGTGGGCTACCAAGCAAGTTTACTATGTCAGAAAAGCCATAGTGAAGTCATAATTTGCCTGAAAATAAAAAAAGTGGGTAGTGGGTAGAACAATTAGTTCGGGTACTACGAATAGGTTCCTGCGGTGCGAAAGGCCCTTTTGTCTAAGACCCAATCCCATTTCCATCCCTTACCCCTACCCCTAGGGGGAAGGGCTAGATAGACCTTCAAATTATTATATTTTTTTTTTTTTTAGGAACCCACTTCAAATGAAGGGTTAAAAGAATTATCTCTGCATACACTGGCTACAACGGCAACATGGCTGTCCGAGTTAACAAGGAGACTCATAAATGTGTGTGTGTGTGTGTGAGGGGGGGTTGGGGGGTTTTGCCAGTAATAAGGATTTTAATAAACAACAAACATTTTTTTTTTTTTTTATCCTAGAAGCAGAAGTTGTATTAGACTTTAACATTGTCCATCATTTCGATGGACAGGGTCATAAAAATTTAATCATAATATATTATTACCCGTCATTTTAATTTTCATATTTTAATTATAACACATTTAATTGCTTTTTTTATCAAATTTTTTCTAATTTTCATACACATCATAACAACATCCATTCAAAATAAACAAAACAAAACAACAGACATATAATCAATACTTTAAAAGTCCAGTCAAAAAGGAGAGAGCTAAACAAAAAAAAGCCATTCCTTTATATAATCGAGTATGTTAAAGAAAAATCCTTGCCTAGCATCAATAGTAGAAGGCTTGGCCCCATTAATTCGCGTTGTTGTACATTCACAATTCACTATTTTCAGAAGGTTATGGATCCAATATGTTATTCCACACGTGCTGTGTAAACCAGTCCTGTATTGTCTTGTTCGCAGCTGTAAAACCAGCAAACAACATTCTCTTTGTATTAAGCTTATACAGAGACCAGAATCATCATTAAGAAGACACAAACTTGGGTTAGCAATGCAATAAATTTGTAGTAAGGAGGATAAAAACCAGGTTTACATGTGTCCATAGATTAATGACGATAGGACATTCCCAAAAAATATTAAGAAAAGTACCTGATGATGCAGTATTACATATATGGCAGTTAAAATTTGGTTGTAGTTTCATTTTGAATTGTTTGTAATGAGTTGTATGCTCTATGAATGATTTTGAAGTGAATAAGACATGAGCCAAGTTTTTAGATGTTAAGCTGAGGTCAGACCACACTCTCTCCCAGTCGACAGATAAATTAAGGTCAGATAATTCCCTATTCCAAATAGATTTAATAGAAAGAGGTTTTGTAATGCAATCAATAATTTTATTATATATTAAGGAAACAGATGGCCGAACCAGGAGATGGTGCAATCCAATCCTGCATAGGATGAGAGGAAATGGGAGATGCTCAAGGAACTCCATACGCTTTGAGAGCAGAACGTAATTGAAGAAAGACAAAATATGCGGATGCTGATAAACAAAATTTAGTTCTTAATGTCTGAAATGAACAGAGGCCCTGGTTGTCATATATATCACTGCACGTGTTTACACCTGAAGAAGACCGAGAGGGTTTGACAAATGGACAATTTCCACATACAAAATTAAAATTGCGCCATAAAGGTGTACTGTTACACAAAATTGTTTTCCAGATTTTAATAGAATTAGCCACGACCAAACCAAATTTATAATTATCACCTTTTTTCCCTGTGCCAGTTAATAAAATATCTTGGAGTCTATTTGGTTTAACCTTGTCAGCTTCAATCACTCTCCATGAAACTTACGATTGAGGACCAACCCAATTTTAAAGAGCCTTAAGTTAGAACGACCAATAATACAATTCAAAATTTGGTACGGCCAGTCCTCCTGTATAGGATGTTGTATTGTGGTAAGTTTGATTCTGGGGCATTTATCATTCCAGATAAATTGAGAAAGTAGGGAGTTGATTTCCTTAAAGTAACCTGGAGGGGGAGAAAGTGGTAGCATAGAGAAAAGAAAGTTAAACCGAGGTAACAAATTCATCTTAACTGTGGAGATTACCAGTCAAGACTGATGCTGCAGGTGAGTGGTATAATGTCTTAACCATAGAAATGAAATGTTCTCCAATGCCAAAACATTGCAGAACTACACAAATACTTCCACTCTAGCCTGTCAAAGGCCTTTTCTGCATCAAGTGAAAAAAAAACACACAAGGGCTTGGATGAGAGTCTGCAAAGTCAAGAATATGAAAGAGTCAACGAATATTGTCAGACACATTGTGCCCCTTGACAAACTAAGAATTACCTTCTCCATACGAGAAGCAAAAACTTTAGCATAGATTTTTAGATCACATGGGATAAGTCATATCGATCTGTAGCTGGAACAATCTAATGGATCTTTCCCTTTTTTAAGGAGTAATGATATCAATGATGTTTTTCGATCTCTATGAAATAGACCATGTTCAATTGCAAAATTAAATGAATTAAGCATAAGTGTCCCTACCAAATCACAAATATAATTCAGGTGGGAGACCATCTAGACCCATCAAGATTCTTTATCCACCTGTGAGATCCAAGGCAATTCCAGTTTATCTAAATACTGCTTACAAATTGGTTGTTTCGGCTTTATACAGATTTGTGTGAAAACCTTTAAATATGTCGTTAATCGCCGCAGGGTTCGTAGTGACCTGACCATACAATGATTTTATTGTGCTAATATATGCCTTAGACTCACATTCTTTCAGCCTAAGAGCCAATAGGTGACTAGGTCTCTCTGATTCAAAATAATATTTTTGCCTCGTCCTATGTAAGATAAATTCCGCCTTTGAGTGTGAAAGTAAATCATATTCTTCTTTTAAAGAGGACAACTGTGTAGCCTGTTGCTCAGTAAAATTTTGTTTTTGTAGGTTTTGTAATGTTTGGATTTTATTTAATAATTGTGTAAACTGGTGAATTTTCGTTTTGGCAAGAGTAGAAGTGAAAGATATACAGAATCCTCGTATAGTACACTTAGTTGTTTCCCACAGTATTTGAGGAGCCACATCAGAGGCCATATTAATTTCAAGAAATTCCTTTATATATTCTTTTAGAGAAGTAACAAAGGTCTGATTACTTAATAATGATATGTTAAAGCGCCATCTAGAGGATTTGGCTTTAATATCGCAAAGAGGAATATTGCATAACACAGCAGAATGATCAGATAATAAAATTGGTAATATAGAGATGGAGGAATTAAACAAAATTAAAGATGGGCTGAGAAATATGTAGTCTATACTAGAGAAAGTCTCATGACAATTAGAAAAAAAGTGAAGTCCTTAGATTTAGTATTCTGAATTGTCCAAAGATTAAGTTGAGGTCAGCGCTAAATTTATTCAGTAATTTAGAAGATGGATTGACTGTTGTATCAGATTGAGATTTATCCAAAGCAGGATTTACAACAGCAATAAAATCACCACCCTCTACTAATGTTAAGTGCTTTGACACAATCTGTATTGGTAAAAGCGCTATATAAATAAAGGTGACTTGACTTGACTTAATGGGCAATCAGTCTGCTCAAGTAGTGTTTTGGATTGCTTCAGTCTGTTGCGCGCTGCTGAGAGGTTTGTGATTGTAGCTCCGTGTAGCTTCGCTTTTTATTGAATCTCTACCTTACTTTCACTCCTTTTTGTCTAAAGTGATAACATATAACTTAATTCCCACCATATTTCAGGTGCTATCCTTCAAACTAATCTAACTAATTTGATCGTTCGCTTTTAAAACCGCTTTTAAAACAGCCTTTCACTCGCGGTTCCATTTGCATTTCGCGCCTATTATTTATTTATTTTTATTTTTTCCTCGCTCTGTTTTTCACAAGCTCATCAAACAACAGTGGTAAGTGGTAAGTTAAGTTGGTATTATTCATCAATCACGGTGAGTAATGGCTTCTTCTCCTGCTATTGTTGTTTGCACTGTCTGCCACATGTATAGTTTATCTGTCTCTGTCAGCAGCGAGGGATTCACATGTGATAAATGCAGGGAAATAGTTAGGCTGACAGAGAAGGTTTTAGAACTAGAGACACGCATCCAAACTTTAGTTGAGGATAGTAAGAATGTGAGGGCTGTAGATACTGCTTTGGATGCGACTAGCTCAGGGAGTCCTGTACATTGTTCGGTTTCGGTTGAGCCCGTGCAGCAGGGCAACTGGGTGACAGTGAGGCGGCATAGTCGCGGGTCAAAACACCACTCTTCCGTTCCGATCAGAACATCAAACAGGTTCTCCCCACTCAGTGAAGCACCCACTGAGAAACCTGATGGAAGTGCTCTAGTTATTGGCGATTCTATTGTACGGAACGTGAAAATAGAGACACCAGCCACCTGTGTCACTTAATGGCTGGATGTCTGGATGTCTAAGTGGTGCCCGCAAAATAACATAGGCTTTATAGACAATTGGATGAGTTTTTGGGGCAGACCTGACCTGTTGAAAAGAGATGGTGTTCATCCCTCCTGGGGTGGTGCCGCTCTTCTCTCTAGAAATATGGCACATAGTCTTAGAGTTTGTACTTGACTAACTGGAGCCCAGGTCAGGAAGCAGACAGACTGGCTAAACCGATCGTCTGCTAGCCGCCTCACGTCACAGAAGTCAGTTAACTCTCAGCACATAGAAACTTTTTCACCTAGATATCACACTATAGAGACTGTGTCTGTTCCCCGAAATAGAAAATACACAAAACATCCAAATCAAAGTAATAGTAACAATTTAATTGATGTTCAACAAATAAAAAAACGATATAATACAGATAAAAACATGATAAAGCTTGGCTTATTGAATATTAGATCCCTTTCTTCAAAAGCACTTTTTGTAAATGATATGTTCACTGACCATAAACTAGATGTGCTTTGTCTGACAGAAACCTGGCTAAAACAAGATGATTACATTACTTTAAACGAGTCTACACCCCAAGATTACTGTTACAAACATGAACCGCGTCCAAAAGGTAAAGGGGGAGGTGTTGCTACAATTTATAGAAATATTTTCAGTATCTCTCAGAGGTCGGGTTTCAAGTATAATTCGTTTGAAGTAATGGTGCTCCATATAACGTTATCCAAAGAAACAAGTATTAATGATAAATCCCCTGTGATGTTTGTACTGGCTACTGTATACAGGCCACCAGGGCACCATACAGACTTTATTAAATAATTTTCTGATTTTCTATCGGAGTTAGTGCTGACTGCAGATAAAGTCCTAATTGTTGGTGATTTTAATATCCATGTTGATAATGAAAAAGATTCGTTGGGATCAGCATTTATAGACATTCTAAACTCTATTGGTGTTAAACAACATGTGTCAGGACCTACTCATTGTCGAAATCATACTCTAGATTTAATACTGTCACATGGAATTGATGTTAGTGGGGTTGAAATTTTGCAGCAGAGTGATGATATCTCAGATATATATATATATATATATATATATATATAGTGACGCGTGTCCCGGGACCTCATCAGCGTATCCCTAGAAACAGAGGAGAATCACCTGCACGCCATTGACGTGGGCTGGCCAGCCACACCTGAACCTCGTTACGAGACGGATATACAGGTGCTGCTCATATAATTAGAATATCATCAAAAAGTTGATTTATTTCACTAATTCCATTCAAAAAGTGAAACTTGTATATTATATTCATTCATTACACACAGACTGATATATTTCAAATGTTTATTTCTTTTCATTTTGACGATTATAACTGACAACTAAGGAAAATCCCAAATTCAGTATCTCAGAAAATTAGAATATTGTGAAAAGGTTCAATATTGAAGACACCTGGTGCCACACTCTAATCAGCTAATTAACTCAAAACACCTGCAAAGGCCTTTAAATGGTCTCTCAGTCTAGTTCTATAGGTTACACAATCATGGGGAAGACTGCTGACTTGACAGCTGTCCAAAAGACGGCCATTGACAAAGAGGCTGGCTGTTCACAGAGCTCTGTGTCCAAGCACATTAATAGAGAGGCGAAGGGAATGAAAAGATGTGGTAGAAAAAGTGTACAAGCAATAGGGATAACCACACCCTGGAGAGGATTGTGAAACAAAACCCATTCAAAAATGTGGGGCAGATTCACAAAGAGTGGACTGCAGCTGGAGTCAGTGCTTCAAGAACCACTATGCACAGACTTATGCAAGACATGGGTTTTCCTTGTGCATTCCTTGTGTCAAGTCACTCTTGAAAAACAGACAGCGTCAGAAGCGTTGCGTCGCGTCTCGCCTGAGCTAAAGACAAAAAGGACTGGACTGCTGCTGAGTGGTCCAAAGTTATGTTCTCTGATGAAAGTAAATTTTGCATTTCCTTTGGAAATCAGGGTCCCAGAGTCTGGAGGAAGAGAGGAGAGGCACACAATCATTGCTTGAGGTCCAGTGTAAAGTTTCCACAGTCAGTGATGGTTTGGGGTGCCATGTCATCTGCTGGTGTTGGTCCACTGTGTTTTCTGAGGTCCAAGGTCAACGCAGCCGTATACCAGGACGTTTTAGAGCACTTCATGCTTCCTGCTGCTGACCAACTTTATGGAGATGCAGATTTCATTTTCCAACAGGACTTGGCACCTGCACACAGTGCCAAAGCAACCAGTATCTGGTTTAAGGACCATGGTATCCCTGTTCTTAATTGGCCAGCAAACTCACCTGACCTTAACCCCACAGAAAATCTATGGGGTATTGTGAAGAGGAAGATGCGATATGCCAGACCCAACAATGCAGAAGAGCTGAAGGCCACTATCAGAGCAACCTGGGTTCTCATAACACCTGAGCAGTGCCACAGACTGATCGACTCCATGCCACGCCGCATTGCTACAGTAATTCAGGCAAAAGGAGCCCCAACTAAGTATTGAGTGCTGTACATACTTTTCATGTTCATACTTTTCAGTTGGCCAAGATTTCTAAAAATCCTTTCTTTGTATTGGTCTTAAGTAATATTCTAATTTTCTGAGATACTGAATTTGGGATTTTCCTTAGTTGTCAGTTATAATCATCAAAATTAAAATAAATAAACATTTGAAATATATCAGTCTGTGTGTAATTAATGAATATAATATTCAAGTTTCACTTTTTGAATGGAATTAGTGAAATAAATCAACTTTTTGATGATATTCTAATTATATGACCAGCACCTGTATAAGACGCCAAGAGGCGCAGTTGGGTGAGACATGACTCCAGTTGACGTATCACTTACTTTCCTCTCCCTCTCCATACAGAGAGTAGCGTTTAGCCGGCCAGCCCGAAGCACCCGCACCGCACGGACACCGGACACTCACGCACTTGGAGCACGGCAAAGAAGCAGATCCTGGAGCACGAAGACACAGCACCTGAATCCTACGGCACGCCACGCCACTATATTCACAATAAACGCACCCTTCGGGGCATTTATTGCACTCATCTTGTCGTGTGATTCTTCCACCCGTTACACTGGTAGAGAATGCGGGCATAACCCCGGAAGAATCACCGACAAGCATTTTTTTTCCCTCCCTTAACGCACCCCTCTCTCTCTCTTTTTTTCTTTTTTTTGTTTAACACTCAGGTGGCGTCGACTCCCCAGCCATGGAGGAATTGCTAAAACATCTGACTGAAATGAGCATACGCCAACAGCAGATCGTTGAGCACATGGCTGCCCGACAAGGAGAGGTAGAGCGTGAAATCGCCGCCCTCCGGACCGCCTCCGCCCAGCGGGTTCCGCTGCCCGACCCCCGCATCCGAGCGCCAGCCCTACTACCGAAGATGACGGCCCACTATGACGTGGAAAGTTTCTTGCTGATGTTTGAAATCACCGCGAGTCAAGAAGGCTGGCCAGGCGCGCGCGCTGGCACCGCTGTTGACGGGCGAGCCCCAACGAGCCTACTTCTCGATGCCGCCGGAGCTGAGGAACTCGTATGAAGATCTCAAGTAGGAAATCTTGTCCTGGGTGGGTCTCTCTCCCATCGCGGCCGCCCAACTGGTGCACGAGTGGGAGTATTCCAGCCGGTTGCCAGCCCGTGCCCAAGCCGCCGATCTGGTTGGGCCGCTGCCGAAGTCCGCCCGGGGCCACGAACACATCTTGGTCATCGTGGATTATGCCACCCGCTACCCCGAAGCCATCCCCCTGTGGAAAGCCACTTCAAAGGCCATAGCCCAGGAGCTGTTCCTCCTGTGTAGCCGGGTCGGCATCCCCACGGAGATATTGACCGACCAAGGTACGCCGTTCATGTCCCGGACCACGGCAGACCTCTGTTGCCAACTGCAGGTCAAACAGCTTCACACCTCCGTGTATCACCCGCAGACCGATGGGCTGGTAGAGCGATTCAATCAGACCTTGAAGCAGATGCTCCGTCGAGTGGCCGCGGAGGACAAGCGCGACTGGGACCGGATGCTCCCCTATGTCCTGTTCGGGATCCGGGAGGTGCCCCAAGCATCCACCAGCTTCACCCCATTCGAGCTCCTGTTCGGACGTCAGCCCCGCGGACTACTCGACATCGCCAAGGAAGCCTGGGAGCAACAACCGGCCGCCCATCGGTCCACCATCGAACACGTCCGGGAAATGAGGGAACGGATCGACAGAGTCATGCCCCTGGTTCGGGAGCACCTCACGCGAGCGCAACAGGCCCAACAACGCCACTATGACCGGGCAGCCCAACCACAGGAATTCCAGCCTGGAGACCTCATCCTGGTCCTAGTCCCAACCGCGGCCTGTAAGTTCCTGGCTAAATGGCATGGGCCCTATACGGTGATGGAGAAGGTGGAGCCCGTCACCTACCGGGTGCGCCAGCCCGGAAGACGAAAAAAAGACCAAATCTACCATATAAACCTCCTGAAACGGTGGATCGGGACTACGACCCAGTTAGCCGCCCTGGCCACCTCCAGTCCCGTGGTTGTAGATGTCAACCCCCAGCTCTCGGCTGCCCAGAAGAACGAGTTGCAACACCTGGTCGGTCAATTCTCCAACGTGTTCTCCCCACTCCATGATGTCCTTCAACATGATGTCCGTACACCACCAGGAACCATCGTTCGGCAGCGGCCCTACAGAGTGCCGGAGGCTCGGTGACACGCCATCAAAGAGGAAGGCGCTCCAGGACTTCCACTTCGTCGTAAAACACCGGGCGGGGACGGCCAACGCCGATGGACTCTCGCGGATC
Source organism: Acrossocheilus fasciatus (assembly GCA_036784905.1). Lineage (NCBI taxonomy): Eukaryota > Metazoa > Chordata > Actinopteri > Cypriniformes > Cyprinidae > Acrossocheilus > Acrossocheilus fasciatus. Next base: position 19,395,500 of record CM071962.1, on the reverse strand, counting down.
TGGTCAGCTTTCGCAGGTCTGTCAGGTTTCTCTCCCCGGACACTCACACACTTGGAGCACGGCAAAGAAGCAGATCCTGGAGCACGAAGACACAGCACCTGAATCCTACGGCATGCCACTATATTCACAATAAATGCACCCTTCGGGGCATTTATTGCACTCATCTTGTCGTGTGATTCTTCCACCCGTTACAATATATATAAATTAATAACTAGAAAAAATAAATAAACTTCAACAAATATGCAGCAACCCAAACAAATACCAACATAAATGAATAAAGCAACAATAAACAAAACAAAAACACGCAGAAGAACTGGTCTGTCGAAGCGAAGCGATAAACAACGCCACCCCAAAGAGCAGGATTAAATCCCAAGCAATAACATCAACAAAGCAGCAGTATCAAGGATTGTTGCCCCGCAGGCTGCACTGAATGGAATGGATCCTAGATCAGCATGGGGCCGCGTAACTAAACTATTCCTCCTAAAGGTTTAAACATAAAATTATTTACCGCATAAAATACCACGCATCAACTACAGTTGTTACACCTACCTTCTTGTTGTTACTATAGCCACGAGTCCGGTCACGCACACAGACGGACAACACAGCAAACAGGCACCAGAGTACAACAAAAGCACGTTGAATGAGAAGGGCAGCCGCCAACCAACCACTATGATGTTTATCCGTCGGAAAACTATGGTCTAAATAAAAAGAAAATATTACCTCAAGCACAACTTTCAATGCTGACTAATTAGCAGACACATACCCACGAGACAGGAAGAGCCAAAAACCGGAATAGGCAGGCCTAGGGCAGTGACGCACAATCGGTGCTATAACACAACGGTGCCTTAAAAGCCCCCTTTTATACACCCGTAAAAGTATATGATTGAACCACTCACGCATTAGTGACGTATTTAAAGAAACAACGCATCCACTGTTCATCCCACTACATAAAGAATACATTGTCTGTCTCATTCGGACTGTAAATAGAGACCAATGCTAACCTATTATTATGTATCTTCCAACGGATACAAACAAATATACCCTCCTCATCACTTCCGATATGTTCAGTTGTTAAATGTAACTTCCTGTTAACAAGGATAAGCACCCCCTTAGTTTTATTAAGAACGCAGGAAAAGGCTACCAATTTATAATATTTATTCTGGAAACGTGCCATGTCAGATTGCTTTAAATGTGTCTCTTGTATCAGGGCACAGGAAATCGATTTACGGTGTAAATATTCTAATACGCGAGTATGTTTTACAGCAGAATTTAGGCCATTCACATTCAATGATAAAATATTTAGAGCATGCATTGAGTATTCATAATCCCAAAACTGTATTCAGTAAATGAAGAAAAGCAAAAGCACTCCCATTCTGTTAGTAACATGTTGTTAGATGAAAAATCCTTTTAGAAATAAGGTAAAATAAATAAAAGTATGAATGTCTGTTGTAAAAAATAAAAGCAATGCAGAAACAGGAACAACAAACAACTATAAACAAGAAACAACTCAGACCGCACATTACTGAGCTCATAGGTCTGATTGAGCAACAAAATGGTGATGATATGTAATCGGTCCACCTCAACGAAAGACATGTCCCCAAAAGGCCCACATAGTCAAAAACCTACTCTCCATTAGATCCCTCCAAAAAAAGGGTGTTAGTCTTACCAGTAAAGAGACAGTTGTGCCGGACAAATAGGAACAATATCCCAGGAGGAGAAAGAGAGAGAAAGAAAAAAAAAGGCCGAAGAGATGGAGATGGTGGCCACTGTTTCCCTGTTGCTTTGTAGAGCTTCAGCATATGTCTTCTTCTGTGACAGTGAGCTGATAAAATCCTCTGCTTTCTGAGGAGATTCGAACATCATCTGCTCACCTTTGTGCCGTAGTTTAATTACCGCTGGATAGGTGAGAAAGGACTGGAGATCAAGTGCTGTCATCTTCTTCAAGACTGGATTAAAGCTCTTTCTCTTGGTAGTTAGTCCCTCAAGCTCCACTCTTAGCTCTTTAACAGAATTGTTGGTTGCTTGTATGTCCGCACGCAGGTCACGCAATGCTGGGGTCAGTACAGAGTCTACCGCATCTCTTACTGTCGAGGCCACAACCGAATCCAAAGTACTTTGCTGCTCTTTAAGTGCTAGCTTGATACCGTTAGTGATAGCACCGTAGAGATCCTCTCCGGAGATGGTGGAATCTTTGAATTTTTTCTTTATTGGCGATTGCTCAATCTCTCTTTTCCAATTGTCTTTGACTGTTGTATTCATGATGGGTTAATATAGAGTGGTTCGAAATTTACTGACAGGATTATATAATATTTTACAGAGTGAGCAGAGCGAAGGACTACGCGTGCATCGCTGTCGAAGGGTCATGTGATCTCCCCAGTTGCTTGTATTTTTGTTCACATTTTAATTTCTAATAATGAACCTACAGGACGAACATAAAGCTTATGCATTTATTTATGATGAGAACAGATGAACAGAGACTGTGCGTCACTTTTCATGTTCAACACCACACTCTGTAGTGACAGCGGAGGTAGCTAAAAACAACAAAATATGGTAGAGCTGGGTAAAAATAAATAAATAAATAAATAATCCATTTTAATAGATTCTCATTTTTATGAACCAATATTGATTCTTAAATCCGAATCGATTCTGTTGTCAGTTGATGAATGAACAGTACATATAGTGCGCCTCCCACCCAATAAATCGCAATAGGTTAAGCTTTGTGTGTTGTTACTTTTGATATGAAACAAAGTCTCAGAATTCAAATTCTGTCCATTTTATTAGGAAATTCAAGCAATAAATACCATTTTGGTGCTCTATAATGTGGCATGACAGATTGCTAGACACCAAAGATCAAGCGAAGTGACAGTGCACATGAAGTCATCATCTCTTTTGCTTTACTGCATAGCAAAAGACTGCCAATTACAGTTATGGAATTACAGTTATAAATTACAATAGATCACCCTCAGTTTAATCTGTCAAAGTGACGAACAGCCTTCAGATTTTTCCATCACTGCTAAAAAAATTCTGTCAATATCGGGAAATTTTCAGTTAACGCGACCTCTGCCTAGACGGCACCTTGATGTTGACAAATTGACATCAAACATTGGCGTCAAAAAAACAGGTAAAAAATGCAAATCAAACTGATGTCAAATACAGTTATTCTGATTGTGAAGAAAGATCACAGAACAACAGATTAATACTTACTGACGTTAATCCATATCACGATCTGAGTTTGATTAGCTGTGCAGCACTACTTCCTGATTGTTTACTTCAAATTGGTCACATTTTGTCACATTCTGCATTATATGGTGAATTGTGGTTTTAAGCTTGAATTCCACGGTTCCTTCCGTGTTGTCTGCATCGCAGAAATCATTCTTGTAAGTGTTGGAAGTTTAAACTTATTTTACATGGCATGACATGAGCTGGAAACAAGGTCACAGTTCGTTTTAGGATTATCAATGCTTTTAAAGCAGAGGTTCTCCTGTCGCTACTAGCATAGCTCCATCTACTGGTGTGGTGTTAAACAGCTGAGAAAGCTTTGTCATTGAACGGGCATTAGAAAGGACATGATGTAAAATGGACATCAAGTTTGACTTTAGGACACGTTTCAGAAGAAGTGGTAAATACTGTAGATACTGTCCAAGGCCCCAGTTTAAAAAAAAAAAAAAAAAAAAAAAAACTGACAAAGAATTCATGTTTTGCTATAAGTATCAATCAAACACACAAATCATTCAATATGATTCTGGTCAAATCAATGTCAATGTTTGACATCTAAACCATGATATTGATTTGATGTAAACTAAATGTGACATTGGCCTACATTTACATTAAACTAATTTCAGTGTGAGTATAAACTTCATACTTTATCAAGTCTTGACTAACATTTGACGTCAAATTGATATCAATTGATATCAAGGTGCCTCAATCTTGTGTTTATATTTATGGTTTTTCAGAGTTGTTTGCAAAAAATTTGTTAAAGTTTGCTAACGTTAAATTGTTAACTGACTGCAAAATAATCCAGCAACATATTTTCATGTCTGATCAGGGCCCATAACCACCATAGTCATTGACGGGGACAAGTCCCCCAATAATTAAAAAAACACCAAACCTTTTTTTTCTCAAAAAGTTGTGTGAAATATGTGCATCTGTGTCTTTCTTTCTACAATGAGTGAGTTTACTTACTTCAAAAATTGTGATTTTATCCTCTCGTTGCTGGGAAATATAATGGAGCCATTCAGTATTAAAGTTATTTTATTAAAGTTGCAGGGAAGCAGTGACAAGTTTCTTTGCTTCTGGATGTTTGTGTGTGCGCTGCATGATCTCTGATGTGTGTGTGTGTGTGTGTGTGTGTGTGTGTGTGTGTGTTTGTGTCAAAGAAAGCAACACATTAATACAGAACAGTAATTAAATGCCTAATGCACACCAGTATTCAGACATACCATGGTGTGAGTGTGTGTGTGCGTGTGTGTATTGTAGGTATAGCGACGACAAAGTATGGTGACTTGTTATGGTGTAGTTCTGCTATCCCATTTCTTAGGGGAATATTTTCACCCCTACCCTTTGGCACTCTGTTTCAAGGGTGTAGGTGCAGGTGAAGGGGTATAAAATAGAATTGGGATTGGGCCTAAGTATCCATGCTGGTTAATCTGGTTTTCATTACAGCACTTGTCTGTGGTGGTTTGCTATTATAAACTGCAGGTTGTACAGAATATTGACATGCAATTGGACTGCCATTTGCACAAAAATGGTTTCTAAATGTGATTAAGAAGCATTTTTATAGGTTTACTTTCTTCTTATTGTGTTATTTTTGCCAGGATATAAAGGATAATTATCAAAAGCAATGTCTGTAACACAGTGTTATCACGCTGAACACTAAACCCAGGGCCTTCTGTGCCAACACATAAAACAGCACTGGCACACACACCTTGACAGACTTTCTGATGACTTCCCTTCCTGCTCACTCACTCGGACGCCTGCCCACGTTTCGCTTCAGGCCACATTTCAGATCATTCTTAATTTTTCATGAGGACCTTTTTGGTTCTGCTCCCTGGAGCTGAGAGGTCTTCTTCTGCCAGGAACATCAATTCTTTATTCCTCTGCATCATCCGCAACCTTTCGTGCCAACAGCTGTCACTTGTCAGACCCTGTGAAAATGGGTTTCGGTCACAGATTTCTCCCGTTCTGCTATCAGGGTATTTTGAGTTATAACACTATTCGGACAGTAAGTTTATCAGGGTGGAAGTCTGTGAAAGAACACACATATAGACAGGACAGCTAAAAACAAACTGCTCTACAAAAGAATTAGGGTAGGGTTAGGAATAAGTTACTGGACATGCTGGAAATTACATTTATGACGCACAAATGAAACAGCTGATTTCAATAAACAATTTTTTATTAAGACATTTGTAATGATTTATTGTAAATACAAATAAGGTTTAGGTTCAAAATTTCTTTGTTTTCATTATTAATAATAATAATAATAATAATATATATATATATATATATATATATATATATATATATATATATATATATATATATATTTGGCAGAGGCTTTTATCTAAAGTGACTAAAGTTTTTTTGTTTTGTTTTGTTTTTTTTAAATCTAAAGTTGCATTCAAGATATTCATTTTCATGTAAAACAATTGCCATCTTTATTGCAAAACTTCCTTTGTGAAACAATAATTTTTCAGACATGCCACTTCAATGAAATGGTAAAACCTGTCTAAATGGTATATTCAAAAATGGGACTGAATCATTCTGAGTAATTCTTGAGTCAATTTACTGACTCATTCAACCAAGAATCAGATGTTTTGAATCAGTCTTTTTTTCTTTTTTTTTTTTTTTTTTTAAAGGAAGAAATAAGTTACTTCTTTAAGTTACTAATAGCCAAATAACTATGAATAAAAAGTAAATATAAATATGTTTATGAATTAACTGAATAAAAAATGAAACATTTGAATTTAATAACATTTTTAAAAATAACAGATTATTTTTTTATCATACATGAAAAACACCTAGTTTACTGCAAATACAAATAATTGTTATTTTAAAATGTCTAAATTGTGTTAAAATTATGGCTGCACATGAAATTATAACAAACACTATTATCAATAAAACTTCCAAATAACTGTTTATAATTGGCAGTCATATTCAGTTTTATCAGTTCATAAGTTTTCTGGGAATCAAACCTGTGACCTTGAGGTTACTGATGCGACAACCTACTGTTTTAACAACAAAATTAAATTAATGTATTAGAGCATGAAATATCCCACAAGGTCAGCGACCACATGGTGATTGAAAGAACCAATGAACTGTTCTGAAGAACTGATTTGTGGAAATGAGTTGGACTTCCCATCACGACCTAATACTTCACTTTATCTTTATTTCGCTACAATACATGCACCTATAGAATAGTATATCTCGTCTATTTCCTCCGCTTTGTTTTACTTTCCCTTCGGGTCACGCAGGGGTAACCGCCACAGCTGCTGGCACGCCTCGCACTGCGTAAACGTCAGAGTCACTCACAATCATACGAGACGTTTATATGTTTTCTTTTTCTGCCTCTTCTTTGCGTTTTGGAACTGATATCAACGGTCTATCTAAAAGCCACATGGCTCATCAACGGGCCTCTGCGTTTGGCTGAGGACACAGATGAACAAACCCTTTATCCCTCCCTAGCTCTGTTTATGGAGTCGCTTCCAATCTTTGATACGGTTGAGACTATGAGATAAAAGCGATGGAGAGGATGCCAAGTCCATGTGTCTATGATGTGCGCTTAAGCTCAGTCTCCTGCAGATTGGCTATTCTTTGAAAAGAGGAGACAGATAGGCAATTGCCTTAATTTCCCTGATAAGACAATGAATCACTGGAATTTGTCAGAGATAATTGAGTGCTATGCTGGTATGCTCTTTGCTGGAGTTAAGTGGAAATCCTGGTCACACCCCTCAAATCTTTTGCAGATGTAGAATCGCTATTATAAAAGCTGTCTAAGTGTGTCCTCTTGAATGCCTCATGGTTTGGTGGAATAACTCAATTGCTTTAAATGTGCGCAAAATTTTAATGTGGATTCAGATGAGGTTTATGGTTGATCTGGAATTTGAACTCTGGCATTTGACACGATCGCAAAACGTGATATGCGGGCCTCCTGAGAATTGCTTGTGAAAGATGAAGTCTGTCATGCGACGGTGAGGTTATTCATTTCATTCAGCGGGTGCATATCATACATTTTTATAATTATTATTATTACTTAAAGTTTTTTTGAAAAGCTTACTGACCAAAAACCTGACCAACATTAGGTAAACCAATGGCGACCAGTAGCGGGAAACCTGTTTGAAAACAGTAGCTAAATTAAGAATAGCATGCTACGTATGCTACTTAATTTCTGCCATGGTCATGATAGTAAGAGTAGTATTTTGCAGTTCACTTGGAAACATATACAGCCTACCGTTCAAAGGTTTGGGGTCTTACCAAGGCTGATTAAAAACACAGTAAAAACAATAATATTGTGAAATATTGTTACAATTTCAAACATCTGTTTTCTATTTCAGTGTATTTTAAAATGTAATTTATTTATGTGATCAAAGTTGAATTTTCAGCATCATTACTTCAGTCTTCAGTGTCACATGATGCTTCATAAATCACTCTAATGTGCTGGTTTGCTGCTCAAGAAACATTTTTTACTGTCAATTTTGAAAGATTGATCTGAGTACTATTTTTGTGGAAACCATGATACTTTTTTCCCCAGGATTTAAAAAAAAAAAAAAACAGCATTTATTTGAAACAAATATTTTGTAACATTATAAATGTCTTTACTGTCATTTTTTTATATGTATGTATGTATAAAATATATTTGTATATAATTCCATTGCATGATTCTTGGTTAGTCACACAATAGCCGTTAATTGACGTGTAAGCGGGTCATTGATGCATTTGTATGACGTCAAGAAGTTGCAGAAGTTCAAAACAAGTGGTTTTGGGAACCTATTGGATGCTCTTTTTGGACTCGGGAGGGAGTTTTAAGTTCTGAAAGTTACTGTGTATTTTCCTACACCAGGCTTTTTTCACCAAAAGATCAAGGAAGATTTGTTTCCTTGTGAGGTGACCTCATAAGTCGTTGTTTCTCTTTTGTTAATCATACAGTTGTTCATAGGGAAACCCTCCAAAGACCCAGCAATCTCTCCGGACCAACATCACAAAAGACATCTTGCTCCCAGACCCCGACAGCTGTTTCTTTTTTCTTCCGCCACACAACCTTTATTCATTCCATCCATGTATCCGATTTGTTTGCAATATAATCTAAAAGGAAGAAAACTCCTGAGGAAGTGGTGTGAGAGCTAGCTACTTTCCCTCAAGAGGGGCTATTATTCTTTAACAGTGTTTAGAGTGTAAGGCCTCTGTTGTTTTTCATTACGAAAGGAATCACCTTGGCTTTGCCAAGGATCTTGATCAAAACCAGCCGCTTATGACTTTTAATTGAAGCAAGCTGGACCTCCGTGTAGAGCCCAATACACATAATGTGACAAGTTAGCCCATCTCTTTAACAGCATTTCTTGAAAACAAAGCAGAAAGAAAAACACACTGAATGGCTTTTCTATTAAGGCAATCTGTATTTGTCATAATTCAGCATCTAGATTATAATCAAGGAAACATAAATCCAGTTTGGCATTAGCCACATCTCAGGGGCAGCTTTGTGCACCTTTTTTTTGAGCTTGTTATTGACGTGTTGTTGTTTTTTTTGTGCTCCCTCAGGTCAGCTCTAGCTAGAATGAATTTGAGCGCAGTCTAGTTATGAAGGCCGGCAAGTTATGAAATCACAATTTCTCCCACACATTCTCCTGATTCTCCTTTACATTTGTCTCAGTTTGTTCTGTTTTTATTTTTAAGAGAAATATCTGAGACAGCGCTGATTGACAGATGTTTTCTTATTCATGACCTGAGAAATGACTTGAATTTCCTCATTTTATCTCAGCTGTTGTGGCCCCTTGACACATCATTAAAACTAGTGTGGTATCCAGCACCCATGACCATAATCTTTGACCCCATATATTCTTTCAAGATTTAGGAGTTTGTGAATTATTCAGTGACAACTTTCTACAGAATTGTGTATAGGTATGTATAGATTATTTTTTGGCATGCAAACTGTTTGCCTTGTGCAGTGCAAATTGTTGTTTGCCAAATGTGAAGACTTTTCAAACAAACATCTACAATCACCAGCCACCTTATTAGATGCACCTTACTAGTACCTGTTGGACCCCTTTTGCCTTGAACTGCCTTAATTCTTCATGGCATCGATTCAACAAGCTGCTAGAAATACTAGATTTTAGTCCATATTGACACGATAGCGTCATGAAGCCGCTGCAGATTTGTCAGCTGCACATCCATGATATGAATCTCCCATTTCACCACATCCCAAAGGTACTTTATTGGACTGAGATCTGGAGGTCATTTGAGTTTAGTGAACTCATTCAAGGAGTTCAAGAAACCAGTTGGAGATGATTTGAGTTTTGCGACATGGCGTGTTATTTTGCTGGAAGTAGCCATCACAAGATGGGCACACTGTGGTCATAAAATGATGGACATGGTCAGCAACAATAGGCTGTGGCATTTAAACAATGCTCAGTTGGTACTAAGGGGCCCAACGTGTGAAATATCCCCCCAAATATCCCCCACACCATTACGCCACCACTAGTAGCCTGAACCAATGATACAAGGATAGATGGATCCATGCTTTCATGTTATGCAAAATTCTGACCCTACCATTCGAATGTCACAATCTTTTTCCAATCTTCCGCTGTCCAATTTTGATGATCTGTGCAAATTATAGCCTGAGTTTTCTGTTCTTAGCTTACAGGAGTGGTACCCGGTGTGGTCTGCTGCTATAGCCCATCGGCTTCAAGGTTTGACATGTTGCATGTTCAGAGATGCTCTTCTGAATATGTGGGTTGCAACAAGTGGCTATTTCAGTTACTGTTGCCTTTCTGTCAGTTCAGTGACCATTTTCCTCTGACCTCTGGCATCAACAAGGCATTTTCGCCCACAGAACTGCCACTCACTGGATGTTTTCTCTTTTTCAGACCATCCTCTGTAAACCTTAGAAATGGTTGTGTGAAAATCTCAGTAGATCAGAAGCTTCTGAGATACTGAGGGGGCGTTTACCCAACACCATTTTTAACTTGAAAAAAAAAAAAAAAAAAACTTTATGCGTTTTGTCTGCTCGTTTACATAAGAATTGTGTTTTAGGGGTCTGAAAATGCAAACTTTTGAAAAAGGATTTCAAAGTACGATTTTTAAGATGATACTGTTAACATCTCCATTTAAACTACAAAAATGGTAATTTTTGAAAACATTGACATCATGCACATTTTTTAACACAGTGACATCACCAACTACTGGCCTGATCAAAATGCAATATTGTCAATAAAGTATGCAAAAAGTGTACAAAAAACAGAGAGATAATTGTGTGTATTTATGTATAAATAAAACAAAACAACGAAATTTCATAAAACTATGAAATTTGCTATATTTTGTTCCAAAAAATGTTGGATATATAATTTCCACAACTGTCTGCAACAGAATGAATGAGTGAATTTGAGATGTGGTGGAAGTGACATTGTTCAAGGGCAATGGCGGACTGCTCCTGTGTCCATTGTTGGACATTGTTATTGGACAGATTTAATAAGACGCAAGAGTGTCATTTTAAGAGAGTTGAGCCCAGTCTCATGAAAATGCGTACCAATAGCACAATTTTCACATTCTATTTGGTATGCACATGATCCCCATTTTTGGCGTACATAAAACACGCACCCCACACCCCTAATCCTAACCATTGCGTATTATATGTACGCCAAAGTCAATTTCTATCTATAAATAGTATGCCAAACAGAAATAAAAACTCATAGTATTTATACATACTTTCATGAGAGGTCATCAGGTTGTAGGATTTAAGTACTTTTAAGACCCCCAGCCTTTTACTTTGACTTACACTGACGGAATTCAAGGAAGGACAAACCAGGGTTATTATCACTAACTAAAGCTAAATCTATTAAACTTACTTGAAATTAAGCTGAAATAGATAGTGATATTAAATAGTAATATTTAAAAATAAATAAATATAAATGACAAAATCACATAAGAAAATAATTAAAGGGGTCATATGACATTGCTAAAAAGAATATTATTTTGTGTATTTAGTGTAATGCAATGTGTTTATGTGGTTTAAAGTAAAAAAATAAATAAATAAAAAATAAAAAAAAACATTATTTTCCACATACTGTATGTCAGGGGTAGGCAACGTTGGTCCTGGAGTGCCGATGTCCTGCAGAGTTTAGCTCCAACCCTGAAAAAAAAAAACCTCACCTGCCTGTAGCCCCACCCTGCATCCCAATGTGCATACTATCCACCCTATCTGCCCTAAATAGTACTGAAAATTACTAATATAACACAGAATTTAGGATGAACAGTATGCACATTGGGACGCAGGACTAGTAATTCTGAAGACCTTGATTAGCTTGGTCAGGTGTGTTCGATTTGGGTTGGAGCTAAACTCTACAGGACAGCGGCACTCCAGGACCAACGTTGCCTACCCCTGCTGTACATTATTGTTGCTCTGCCTTTCTGAAACATTTACATTTTTACAAAGCTCATCATTCTGAGAAGCGAGGTGTGCTCTGATTGGCCAGCTATCAGTGCATTGTGATTGGCCCGAATACCTCAAGCATGTGATGGAAATGTTACGGCCCTTACCGTATTGTGATAGCGTGTCCCGGCGCAACGAGACAAAAACAATAAAACCCATTATAAACGAGGCATTTGGGAACATAATTACTGGTTATAATGACTTATACTGTCTTTTTACACATTGCATTGCATCGCACTGCGTAAACATTACCACGTCTGCATTTGTGATCAGAGAAACAACAAACAAGCGCTACTCTACACAGCTCAAAACTCGCATTTGAATAGTCAGTTACAGGCTGTGAGTCATAAGCGCCAGACTGTCCTTGCAAAGTTGGAATTGCCCCACTTTATAGAAATAGCATTTGTACACAGCTGGCATTGTAGGCTACTCTCTCAGGTTTAATAAATAGTCTTCCCTAAAATGCGCTGCACACACTCTAATATTTGGGTTGAACTGTTCTGGAACAGTGTTGTAAACACAACTTAACCACTAATTTCTAGTTGTGTCCTCTTTTGGAAGCCCAAAAAAAGTAGTTTCGCTTTCGCTATGAAACACAGCGTCTCCACGACATGGCGCCAGCGGGAGCAACAACACTACAGTGAGAATAAAAATCATACCCTCTTTCTTTGCGTATACGTTTGGGCGGTGTTTTGCAAACCTTCCCACACAGTGACGTAGACATGTGGGGGCGTGTTTAAATGAGCCGTTTTAGGAGGGCGTGGACGAGTCTTAACTTTTATAAAGAATATCTCTTTGGGTTTGAGACTTTAGTCTTTGCAACTTCAGGGATCTTATCTATGCACGAACAGCTTGTAACATTCCAATGAGAAAGGAAAATTTGAAATCGCATCATATGACCCCTTTAAAAATTAAACTAAATTTAAAATAAAAATGTAAAATAAAAACTTTAAATATTATTATAAAACGGATAGTTCTGGTCCTTGATTCTGATTGGTTGAGCCGCGTTTGAAGCTGATGTAAATTACTTTGCTTCGTGCCTAACAAGGCCCCTTAGCTGTTATAAATTCACTGTAAACCACAGCTTCTTGGGGCTTATTGCTTTAATAAACTATACCACTGCATAAATAGTACTGAAATAACACTGAAAATGTGAAACCTCTTACATTTCACACCTGGAGCTTTATAATTTAACTCTCTTGCTGTTCTGACATTCCTCTATCCTAACACTCACGAAAAACTCATTAACTTATTGTAAACAAATAGCTCTGTTTTTCACCATTTTTGCCATTTCAGAATAAGCAGTGAAGTGACTAGAGCACCATTCACCTTCATCTGTTATTCCTGCCATCCTTTTACTTCTTTTGGTAATTCACTCCATCCCATTTTGCATTTCTGCTTTCACTACTCATCCATCAGAAAGCTTGACGTCTTCCAGAATGCTCCTTGAGTCGAAAACCTCTCCCAGGAAGGTCTTTTTGATGTGCGCTCGCTCGCGTTGCTCTCAGCTTCGAGATGCGCCGAACAACAGCCGAATGTGGGAGGCAGATGAGCGGCGAACGGTCTTGGCACGTGATCAGTGGAATACACAGAGGGATTCAATATGTCTGCCGGCATTCGCCGTGGATGACTGAGCTGAAGCAGGATGATCAGACGCGGAGGACACACAATGCTCGGCTTCTCTCAGAGATGTTCGTGTTTCATCACCCTCTAGAAAAGGAAATGATTCATAACGGTTAAACAGGAATAATTAGCCAGCGCAAACCAAAAAAGAAAGCCGTGAGGCCTCTGTAACCCCTGAGCCAATATTATCTTTCATTTCAAGGTCACTCGCTCGCTATCTCTCAATAGCCGATCGTAAATCTTAACGTGGAAGTGGCCCCTCTGGTTTCAAAAGGAAAGACGGCCCGGCTCGGGAGGTTTGCGCGAAAGCACCGTCAGGGGGAACACAACTGAGAATCACATCCAGGAAGGCCTTGGCAAAGCTTCAGGCTTAAAAACAAACACAATGTCCCGACGCCCAGTGGATTCGCCAAAGGTTAAAACAATATCGCCTGTGCGATTAATTCAGCCAATCAGATTTTTCATCAGCTTGGCTTTGTTGACACGCTTCTTGTCTCTTTTATGTGTCGCCGACATAGACCATCACGTCGTTGTTTTCCGCCAACCGCTGTGTTTATTTCGGCCAAAATATTTAGCGACTCGGCCTAATGAGAATCAGTCGCGCAGCCAGCGGCGCTCAAGGGAAGAGTTTGAAGTGGGACTCCTCTGAAGAAAGGAAATGATAACACACAGCTGGAGACGCGGCCGTAAAGAAACCCCCAGACACCCATCATGGACATTTACCATTCATCACAACAGAAATTTTGCTTTATACATTTAGAGCAGTCATAACAACCACAAGTAGACTGAGTAATATCATCATTCATTCCCTTCGACGCGCTTTCGGTTAGTCTTCGTTCAACTTTTCCACATTCTGCTATTTGTATCTATTAGATGTAACTGTAAACTGCACAAAAGGGAAAAAGCTCAACAAAAGCTTAGCGTTCTACAAAACGGGCTATTTGTACGGTTGTTAATGTTTTGACAGGCAGACTATTGTTGTGTAGCAACGAAGCCATTTACATAATTTAGCAATAACGTAAGAACTTACATAACAACTCATTCATTTCAATTCAACTACAGCTCCCAGCTTGGCCCCATGATTCGCAGACGCACCGCGGCCAGCTGAAACGGCTCTCTGAACTTGCTCTACTGCGTTTACAAACTGCTCGGCACAGCAGGGATCCCAACAGGCCGCCTTAGACCTTTTGGCCTCCTCACCTGTTGTGACTTTCTCCCAGTGTGGGCTCATTGAAAACAATAATAGTGAATGTCTGGTAGACATTAACTAGTAGATGACACTTCCATGAACAGGATACGCTTTGGTGCCCCGTGACATTTTTCAAAGCATTAGAGGTACAAATCCTGTTTGGTATGTTAGAAAAAACTATTATCTTGCATAGGATTAATGAAGCATGAAGAGCAGCTAGTTTTAAATGCATTAAATGTCCAATAAAGTTTATTGCATAGTACCAAAATAACAGTTTTAAATTATCTCAAGTTTCCACATAATATAAATAAAATTAAACAGCTAATAGGATTGAACTCATTAAATGTATTATTCTGGAAGATTAAGCACCTCCTTTCACTGAAATTGTGCTTTTATGTATGTATGTATGTATGTATGTATTTATTTATTTAACCAACCAACCAATAGCGTTTCTCAAAGGAGGGTGAAAAACTTCAGATGGATTTCATTATTTTTAATAAATAAAAATATATTTATTTATTTACTTATTTATTTGAATTGTTATTTTGATCTGAATTAAAAATAAAAAAATATTAATAAAATATTTTACTAAAATAAAAATGAATAAATCATTTAAAATAAGGTTTTTATTTTAATCTGAATGTATACAGTAAATGAGTAAATATTATAAATATTATACAGCGATTACAAATAATAAATATTTGTTAAATAAATAAATCCATTCAACAAATAAATTCATCCACTATATATAAACAATAAGGCTGCATTTTCTGTACATGTACAGGATGACACTAAAACTGCGCAACAACATAATTATTGTGAGTTGACTTTCTTGGCTTCTGCATTCAAACACATATCATATTCTCAGATTAGACACTGTTATCTTCTTTAAATAGCTTTAACATGCCAGTAAAGGTTGGATACGTACACAGAAACACTCATATGTGGTGTAGACACATTTGCAATGCTGAGTCACTGCTCTCCCACCCAATGGCTGCTTATGGACACTCGTATGTAGCCATGCTTCAAATAGATCAAGAAAAGGTCAAATAACTAAAAGGTACATTAGTCAAGTCAGGTTATAATAAAAGAAAATAGCAGTGTTCTATAAAGAGGAGTTATTTATGAGTACTTCAAAATGAGTATAGAAGAAAAATGTGCTGAAGGAAATGAAAATAGACCCCTCTTGCCTTCCAAATGACAACAAAAAGAAAAATATTCAGAAAATTTACTAGCTTTAGTGCGCTATAACTCATTCTTCGGTACAAGCAGTTCAAACATACACGAACACTGCGATATTTCGCTGAGAATTATTACAACTAGATTTAGTTGCATAATACTGAGAATACATAGCAAATGTATAATTTATGAAATGTAAAAAAAGCAGTGCGAAGGGTCTTGGGAAAGCTCTGGAACAGGCCTCCCTTTGCAGATGGACTCTGAAAAACACCAACAGAGACATAATTGCTCACATTTGTAGTTTTACTGGCTATTGAGATCCAGCTAATAGTAGAAAATAATATTTATTTGATGTTTAGACATCATATATACACAGCACAAGGACGTTCCTCGATTCCAAACATCACGTCACACCTATGACGTCTGTAACCTGTGCTCTGGTAAACAGACAGATGCATGTGTAAGAAAAAAAGAAATAAAAGTCAACAATGAGCTAGTCATCTGGGGGATGCATTTCATAGCAGTTTAAAAGGGAAAACGTCTCTAGCGGTTTGATGTGGGGAAGCCCTGTTGGTTAATTGAGAGAACGAAAAAAAAAAAAACACACTGGAAAATCCATGACATCATTCCAAACAAGAGACATCGAGCGGGGGAGAGCGAATTGAGAAGGAGCAAAAACAGCGAAGGGTCAAAATTGGGCCTGATTAGCAATGGTTTCCAGTGAGGCACGCCGCGGGTTTCCCAAATGAAGGGAAACAGTGGTGTGTTTTTGCGTGGGTCTCATTTTCACCCTTTTGTCCCCCCGCTGCGTTCCAGGGGCGAGCGGGCTTGTGTCTGAGGTTCATTGTGGTGGCAGCATGAGCGCTGTGTGATCTCGTCTCACTCGGAGAAGTCTGTGCGTGTTTGTGTGTGTCTGACAGGAGCAGAGGTCACGCTAAGGTTCCGATGAAGTCAGAATGTAATTATGCCTCAACGAACTAAAGGGGAAAGTAATACAAAACAGCTGGATGTTTTTGACTCTGACTCAAGACATATAGATAGGGGTATGAATAGCTCTCTCCCTCTCTGTGTCTTTAGCCGCTAGTGAAAAACAGATTGTTATGATGGGAGATGTTTCTTTTTTTATGGTGGTGTCTCCTTTATTTAATAATGCAAAAATGGTCTCAAGTTTTGCGTCGTTGCATTCCGAAATGTGGACCACAATTCATAACACGAAGCAAAGAAGTGTCACATTCTCAGTACTGCCACAAGGGGCACTATGACACGCACTGGTATAAACTCCCTTCTTCTACTTTTCTATTTCAGGACAACTATTTTAATAGTGGAGCTACAGTTTTTGAAGCTCTTTCCCCCATCTTTTTCCTTGTACTTTTTCCTTCACATATGTGATTCGATTCAAACATCTTTTTTAACTACTGCTGTAAAGTAATACTACAGGGATAATATATAAAACTAATACAATACAATTTGATGTGTCCGTTTACATCTGGAAGACATATTTGCTCATCTGCAATACGTGGGACATTTCCTGCCAGATTATTTAACAATTGACAAGTCTATTTGACTATAGACATTTAGAAAATGTCTTTAAACTGTTCATGATTTAGAATGTATGTTAAACTGACATCTCAAAGACATTTATCACTCGACTCTTCTGTAGTTATATCGTGTACTAAGAGTCGAGTTTTAAATAGGAAAACTATCGAAACTCTTTGGTCATTTTTGAACGCGATGCTACTGGTCTAATCCGATTCAACGATCTATGCTAAGCTATGCTAAAAGTGCTATCGCCAGATCTGGAGATCAGCTGAATGGATTCAAAAACGGTAAAACTCTACTTATTAACTCTGTGGGAGTTGGAGAATGAACCTATTTCCAAAAAAAGTGGAGTGTTCCTTTAATGCATCACTGTTGGTCACACCGCAATTTTGTGAACAATTTTTTTTTTTTTTTCCAAATATTTATCATCAGTGAAGTAGGTTCCTGAACAAAAAAAAAAAAAAAGTACAAACAAAACACTATATTAAACTTTTTTTAAAAATATAATTATTTTAGTAAGTCTTTTTTTTCTTCATTGTGATACCAGGACAGTTGTATCACCTTGAATTTGAATATAGATTTTTTTAAACCGTGCACCAAGAAATTAAATCACTAAATTTTATGTATGAACAACATTTTTATGTGTTTTTGACCCATTACCTCTCTATTGACGAAGACCTTTATCCGTCACCGAATGGTGCAAGATCTAGGCTGCTGAAACAATAACTAAGAGTTTAATGCCAGAACATGGTGACCCAGGAACTGGACGATCTTATACTGTTACCATTATAAAAGACAGTTAACCTAAGACTGCTCTGGGGAATGTGGTACAATGTCTCTCCCTGCAGTGAGTTCATTGTACTCCAGAGTTAGAGAAAATCTCATGTACACTTTTGTTCTTTAACACACTCTTCAAATGTCATAATGAGTACAATCAAAATTAATTGCTGGCCTGCTCCACCTGAGTTTCAACAAGCTACTTTTGTTTGTGTTCAAACAGAAGTCAATTATGCTTCCACTGTATAATTATGGTAAAACTCGGGACACCTACCCTCAGCCAAACAGGGCATGGAAATCTTTGGAAAACCTTTAATTCATGCCTGTGACGAAGACACATTATACACAATGCTGAAATCAAGGTTTTGGAAAGGTACTTCAAACACGCTGAAGCATTGTAATGTCAGGAAAATAATTCTGTGGTCATCTCTGTATTTTTATAAGGATTTTTGACTGAAGTTAGCAGATTGCCTGAGTGCTGACACTACTTTAATGTGGCATGAATTTGGAAAACCGTGAAACTCCTCTTATCAAACGTCAAGAGAGGGATAAAGTTTTTATTTATTTTGTCTATTAATTTATACATTCACCTATCACTCAAATATTCCTTATAATGATGTAAGAATAATATTTTAAATAATAATGCTGTCAATTGAACAAGCTATTTATGTAAAATAATTTATTAAAAAAATGTAATTTGGCATATTTTCTTTGCAAATACTGATATATGTGATTCATTGCAAGTACTTAATTGACATTTAATTGTATTACACATTTTTTAAACAATCGAGAGCCCTGTTAAATAGAAAAAAAGTCAAAGTCAAAATCATCCCAATCGATGCTTTTCGACCTCTGGACATTGTGAACCGTTTCCAGCTCCCCTAGAGTTAAGATGAGGATAAGAAGCCCCTCAGGCGATATCACAGAATGGACGGCTCCTAAATCCCACCAGCTGCTGCCTTGCTGTAAACTTCTGACAATGTATTTGTAAAGACGGATCCATGTAAGGTCATCAGTGTAGTTGCTCTGTTTTGTGTCCCAATGGCAACTATCCAAACATGGAGCTCAATAATCGACAAACGTTCCACCATGAGACAATACGTATCAGCATGTATAAACTGAATGTAAAAATAGACACCATACATACTATTGGGTTTACAGAACACTCAAGCTTGGAATTATTATAATAGAACCGAAGGAAGAATTTCACAGACAATGCACCATATTCTTTCAATTAAAAAAAAAAGGATATTCCAGTCATTCTAATTCAGTCCCAAAGTTCTTTAAATTGAATGTGTCACTTCTCTCAAGCCATTTGTAGGTTGATTTCCCTGAAAAAGTGTAAAAACTGTTGCCAGACACAGCAACAGTGGCTTAACCAATGGCTAAATTTTGGCAATGTGGCGGTCTGGTTTTCCGATCAATGGCAGAGCAGAGAGTGTATGGGAAACAGTTGCTTTTACTGTTTGAATTTATTTTTTTTGTTGTTATTTCTATCCAATGTGCCACTCAGTTATGTAGTCACATATATTTTAGAGTAGGAATTGTTTGAAGTCTGAAAGCTTGGTCAGAACGTATCATACAACCTTTTGGGTTTGGTTTGACCTATTTTTACTTTGTGATTTCAGTGCCTGGCAGTGACTCTAGAAAGCAAAAGCAACATGTTGGATATCCTCATCGTGTGACCTTAAACTCTGGCAGATTGTCTCTGATCTTCAGAGCTTTTAGGATTTCTTAACATTATGTCAAACATCAGCAGGGTGAAGGACTTGATAGATGACATTTCTCTGTTTTCTCATAAAGCTGCAAAGCCAGGGTGAGTTGTGTCTGTGAGGTCAACAATCTGTTTAGCTTCTGCCAAAAACAAAGATGTCTGACTGAAGCCGTTGCTCTGTGAGCGTGGGTTTGTTTGAAGAAAGACAGCCTTGAGGGTTTTTTTCTAGGAATTCCAGAGGGGATTTCTAGGAATTCTGGTTGTGGTAAATGTGCCGTCCGTTGGAGGGAGTTTGAAGACTTTATGTCATTAAATGTAAAAAGACATATATTTCCGTGGTTTTTGCCAGAATACATATATCACACTAACCTCAAAAAAACCAAAGGGAATGCTGGTTAAAACAGACAGTTTAGTGTAAAACAACTGTTTTTTTTTTCTTCCTTTTTTATTAGAATCAAAGCATACTAATAAAGTAAATATGGGAAAAGGCCATTTAAAAGTTAAGTTTTGTAAGATTTGTAAGATTGCAGGGGGGGGGGGGGCACATTCTTCAGAATTTATCCTTTTGTGTTCCACAGAAGAAAGAAAGTTCAGCCAGTTTGTACTTTTAATTTTTGGGTTTAACGAAATTCCCCACGTATTTTGAACATATTAATGCAGTGCCTTCTGAGTTAGAATATGCTGTTTTATGACTGTCAACCCTTTAAAAAGTTCAATTGCTCTCTGCTGAGCTCCTTTACATCAGTTTTTCCTCAGCGTGATACAAAAAAGGATTGTTGCCAGTAAACAGCACACATGAATCATTTACTTCTATTTGTAATGCATGATCTGGAAGCTACAGCAGGAGATGCTGGTAGAAATTTGTACGAGTGATTTTTATATTCACAGTAAAGTTATGCTCCACGTGGAGAAAAGCAAACCCATTTGCCAATTCACAATTATATGACTTCACATTTAATGGTGTGCAAAACATTGCCGTGCAGGAAGTACTATTTTACATTGTTTTTGCTCCCATTAAATGTTTAATGTTCTTGTAAAAGTAGGGGGAGAGGGGTTTAAAAGCACTCTCCAATCTGCTTACAAGGGAAAGCTGAATCATCTGACTCCAACCTGAGTCCACATATGACACGTACATCCAGCACGAGTGTAAAATGTGACACGTGAACAGAAATGATGACTGCAAGCCTACAAACTGACAGTCAGGGACCTAGTAAAATGCCTTGATGTCTGCAATCTACATAGACAGCTGTCTTCTAAAGGTGCATCACATTTACACATTTCCTGTTGTTTGGCACAGAGATTTGTGCATCGGTGAATTTTCTGCATTGACCAATAGAAAGCTGCTTGGTGAGGGACAAAAGATTTCCCCACTTAGATTTCGCATTGCGTTCAAGTCGTTTACTCAAATTTGACACGTTGCTTGGTTTGAAAGTGACTTCTTTTTGAGCAGTGCTTCATACATCACTGCAATGTTGACAATGGATATTTTTGCCATTTCTAACATTTTTCTAATATCACACACACACACACACACACACACACACACACACACACACACACACACACACACACACACACACACACAAACAAATAGTACACCAGTTATCCAGTTATCCCAGCAGTAGATTCCAGATGATCAATTTTCTGTTGTTTGTGAAATTTTGTTTGGCGAAATCTGGTCATTTCAATAGGAATCCAAGCGATCTGGAAATCTGCATGAGGGACAGAAGATTTCTCCATGTACATTTAGCAATGGGTTCAAGTTGTTCATGCAAAGTTACAGCATTGACCAAGCTGCTTCATTTGAAACGGTCTTCTTTGTGAGCTTTGCCTTATTCATCTCTACACTATTGACAAAGTTTGTTTTTTACATGCAAAATGTTTCAGAAGTTTCATTTACCAGTGAGTGACAAAAGATTTCCCCACTTAGATTTTGCAATGGATTTGAGTTGTTTAAAAACATTTGTGGCATTGACCGACAAAAAGTTGCTTATTCTGAAAGTAACTGCCATGTGACTTGTGCTTTATACAGTACATTGTTAAACTATTGACAAAGGACTTTTTTTGTCTGTCAAATTTAACAAATGCAACTGACTGACTGGGAACATTGTAGATAGTCAGAAACACACTGTGCTACACAAACAGCATGTGAAGTTTGTGGCTCGCTAACAATCTCAATAGAATTTGGTGTTGGTGTTAATGTTGCCAACCCAATTATAAGAATAAAAATACATAGCAGATACAAATCGAGTAGTCCTTTTAAATCTTTTTTTGTACATATTTTTTTTGTATTTTGTATTTGTATGATAAAGTCATCATAAATCATGATTATATTTACATTTAGTAGATGCTTTTATCCAAAGCGACTTACAAATGAGGACAATGGAAGCAATCAAAATCAGCAAAAGAGCAATGATACATAAGTGCTATAACAAGTCTCAGTTAGCTTAACAGTACATGTAGCACATTTTTTTTTATTAATTATATAATAAAAAAGAAAACAGATAGAATAATAAAAAATAGAGCAAGCTAGTGTTAGATGCCTTTTTGCTTTTGTTAGTTGTATAATAAATTAAAAGGAAACAAATAGAATACAAAAAGATTTGTCATTTTTCTTTTTTCTTTTTAGAATATAATTAGAATAGAGAGTGCTCGAGTTAGAGGGTCAAATAAAGATGGAAGAGATGTGTTTTTAGCCAAATCTTGAAGATGGCTAAGAACCCAGCTGCTTGGATTGAGTTTTGCAGGTCATTCCACCAGGAGGGAACATTTAATTTAAAAGTCTGTGAAAGTGATTTCGTGCCTCTTTGGGATGGCACAATAAAGCGATGTTCACTTAGAAAACATAAGCTTCTGGAGTGCACATAAGTCTGAAGTAATGAATTTAGGTAAAGGGTGCAGAGCCAGTGGTTGTTTTGTAGGCAAACATTAATGCCTTGAATTTTATGCGAGCAGCTATTGGTAGCCAGTGCAAATTGATGAACAGAGGTGTGACGTACATTCTTTTTGGCTCATTAAAAATTAATCTTGCTCCTGCGTTCTGGATTAATTGTAAAAGTTTGATAGAACTGGCTGGAAGACCTGCCAAGAGAGCGTTGCAATAGTCCAGCCTGGACAGAACACGAGCTTGAACAAGGAGTTGTGAAGCAAAGAAACTGCCTGATTTTCTTGATGTTGAATAAAGAAAATCTGCAGGACCGGGCAGTTTTAGCAATGTGGTCTGAGAAAGTCAGCTGATCATCAAGGTTTCTGGCTGTTTTTGAAGGAGTTATGGTTGATGTGCCTAACTGGAAGGTGAAATTGTGATGAAACGATGGGTTTGACGGAACCACAAGCAGTTCTGTCTTACTTCCTATCTACATCTTTCTTTATTGCCACTGTAATGCAGATTATTCCCAACCTCCACGTATCCTCGACTGAGGTGAAGGTAAATAGTTTCAGAGGCTAGTCAGGAAAACAACTTTCAGTCAAAACAGATGGATTTGATGTCTGAATGAAGACATCATGAGGACGAAAAAGAAAAACATTTTAATTACAAATAGATTGGCTGCTATGATGTTGTTGTGTGGTCTTTTTGTAAACACCAAAGATTTGCTTTGAGACTAGATGGAGCTGTTCCCTTTGTCTGCCCTCCAAAAAACAGAATTACACAGGGCCAGGCCAATGTTTGTACAGAACACCAAACTAAGGACACCCCCAGGGGCAGAAAATGTTTGGTCACATGCCTTGTTCTGGCCTCAGATTAGCGAAGCTAACGTTGTTTTTCCTTTTCTTGTTACTAAGCCCAAAAGTCAAGGATTCACTTACAATAACATTAAATAATAGGCCGCTGTTTTTGATCTCACTGGCTTCACTAAAAAAAAAAAAAAAAAAAAAAAAAAAAGTCTCATTGTCTGACAATAACAGCGTGAAGCACATTTACAGAATGGGAAGAAGGCCAGCTGAAATTTTATCTGCTTAAGAACTTTGAAGGATTACAATCTTCTTTCTAAATGCATATAATGCCATAACATTTTGATGATCTCCTGTGTACTTTTTTATCATTAGATTGTGGTGTAGCTCATCATCTTGACATTTCAACCCCTGGAAAGCCTCAAAATAAACATCCTCTCTGTTTACAACCCAGTGAAGACCTGCTGTTGGTGTTTTTACATTTTCACATTCAAGCTGGAAAATAGAATATTGGTTGTTTGGAGAGTATTTACTCTTAAAAAATGAAATACAAACATCTTATTGCAACAAGATCAATTGCTAAACTAAACAAACTTGCTTATAAGTTTTTCATTTATAGCTTATAATGAATTCCAAATTTTCAACTTAATTTAATCGCGTATAATTATTCTAAAATCCCAAAGAGAAATAACAAAGTCACAGAGTTTGCACAATTGTGTCATGATCGCCCACTGTGCAGGAGACGCAAGGAATTATCATCAATAGTCTTTATTTGGTCAAACAGGCAGGAACACACACGTACAGAGGGACGAACAATACCGGACTCTGGAGACAAGGAAACACTGGGCTAACCTAGGTAATTAATTAAACACAGCTGTTGCAACCTGATCTCACAGAATTCCGTGTAATGTTCACGGACTTAATTAACCTCCGAATCTGTGGTGGCATCACGGAATTTTCAGGGATTCCGTGATGCCACCACAGATTCGGAGGTTAATTAACAGGAGGCATCAGCCGTGGTCCATGCACGGATTCACTGGTTCAACGTAAAAAGAGTGATTCCGATGCATTTATACTTTCACTGGAGTACCTGACAGCCCCTACCCTAAACCTACCCAGTTCTGAACAATAATGACGATAAATTTCCCAGTATCGCGTCGGCATATTGGTGCTAAGGGTTTCCGTGCGTGGAGCACGGCTGATGCCTGTCACTGACTTACATTGGTATCACTTCTGTGAGCCCATCACGGAATTTTTTCTGTGAGCCCATCACGGAATTTTCGGCGATTCCGTGATGCCACCACAGATTCGGAGGTTAATTAAGTCCGTGAACATTACACGGAATTCTGTGAGATCACGTTGGCTGAAGACTAATGAACTAATAATCACATTAAACGAGGACAGGAACAGGAAAACCCAAATAAGGACATAGAGGGAGAAACTAGGGCAAGGAAGGCACATGGGGAGCAAAACAAAACAAGACAGAACGCCAGTCTGACATAAGTTCCCCCTCCCTCCCTCCCTCCCTCCCTCCCACGCCATACAACATCCAACGGGGTGGGGGGCACTCTGGAGGCCTCAAGGGACAGGGATCTAGGACGGAAGGCCTCCAGGGCAGTGCCTGTTCCGGGACCCATGACGGAGTAGGGAGCTTGGGCAGCCATGGCGGAGCAGGGAGCTCAGGAGGCCACGGTGGATCCGGGGACTCGAGAGGCCATGGTGGCTCAGGAGACTCGGGAGGTCATGACAGGTCAGAATCTGCCTCCGAGGCCACCACCCAAAAAAAAACACTCGGGGAAAATCCCGACACTAGAGGCCCTCCATGGGCCAGGCATAGGAGCAGGAGCCCTCCCTGGGCTGGATTCGGGGGTGGAGTCCTCTCTGGACTTAACTGGGGATCAGGAGCCCTCCTCGGGCTAAATGGGGAGTCAGAAGCCTTCCCTGGGCTTAACTGGAGAACAGGAGCCCTCCTTGGGCTTAACTGGGGAACAGGAGCCCTCCTTGGGCTTAACTGGGGATCAAGAGCCCTCCTTGGGCTTAACTGGGGAACAGGAGCCCTCCTTGGGCTTAACAGGGAATCTGCAGCTCTTGCTTGACTCTGGTTAGGGGCTGGAGCCTGCACTGGACTCTGGTCAGGAGCTAGTTAGATCTTAATTAGATCAACCGGAACCGGGAACACTCCCCATAACACACAATGTACTCGTTACATCGCAAGTAGAATGGCATCTACGCTAATATTTGTCTGTTTCTTCTCTATTCTGTCTCTCAGTCCGTATCCGATCAGATGGTGGATCAGCACCAAGAGATGATGTCTACAGCCCTGATCGTCAGCGGAGACCAGGACACCTATATGAGCCCCAGAGACATATCCCCAGTGAAGATCTCGATTAAAATACAATAAAACTAAAAATATAACAAAATAACTAAAAATATAATGAAATACCTAACTACATAATACTATTATTGTTAAAAATTGCAACAAAATAAAAATAAAAATATAAACTTTTGAACTGCGGGTTTCGTCTGGCCAGAGGAGAACTGGCCCCCCAACTGAGCCTGGTTTCTCCCAAGGTTTTTTTCTCCATTCTGTCACAGAGGGAGTTTTGGTTCATTGCCACTGCCGCCTCTGGCTTGCTCAGTTGGGGACACTTAATTTCTAGCGATTATCGCCGATTTGTTCGCACAGATACTTTTTAAACTAAACTGAGCAAGACAATGACATCTCTGAATTCAATAATGAAATGCCTTTAACTGAAAACTGAGTGTTTAATCTTATCATTATACATTACTGACACTCTATCCTCCAATTTGATACTTAAGTGCTTTGACACAGTCTGTATTGTTAAAAGCGCTATATAAATAAACTTGACTTGACTTGACTAGAGCTGATAGTGTGGAACAAACTCTGGGGCTGGAGCCGACATTGGAGCGAACTCTGGGGCTGGAGCAGATTCAGAGGCGAGGATGAGGGCTGCTAACAGTCTTTTCCTCCTCATCCTCCTCTGTCGTTTGGGGGTGAACTGGACTGCCGGTGGGCTTGATGTTGCGGTGGCTGGCGAGCTTGACTGGGGAACGACTGACAGGCTTGACTGGAGAAAAGCTGACGGGCTTGACGGTGGGCTAGTTCTGGCTCGGGGCTGGACACTCTCCAGACACCGGAGGATCCCTTCCCTCCAGCTTTGTCCTATGGTGTCTGGGAGGTCCATGGGGCGATGGTAGTTGGCCCCATGCCAGAACGTTGAATGCCGTCGCCGCGGCGAGCCCGCAGAACTCCCGCGCATATTCCACGAACAGGAGATCCAGGTGAGCTAGGGCAATGAACCGAGCAGCGACTTCCATAGCCGCAGGGATAAACAAGAAAAACAAAAAAATACTTTTCTAAAAATGGGAAAACAAACACGGGGAGAAGGGGCGTCACTTACTTTCTGTTTTTGTCCAGTATTCTGCCATGATTGCCTACTGTGCAGGAGATGAAGGAGCACGGAGATGCAGAGAATTATCATCAATAGTCTTTATTTGGTCAAACAGGCAGGAAAACACACATAGGGAACAGAGGGACAAACAATACTGAACACTGGAGACAAGGAAACACAGGGCTTAAGAACACTGGGCTAACCTAGGTAATTAATTAAACACAGCTGAAGACTAATGAACTAATAATCACATTAAACGAGGAAAATCCAAATAAGGACATAGAGGGAGAAACTAGGGCAAGGAAGGCACATGGGGAGCAAAACAAAACAAGACAGGACACAAGTATGACAAATTGTTGCATTTGTTTGCATTAAAGGATAGTTCTCCAAACATACTCAATAGATTACAATGGATTTCAATGGACACCAATGGATTTTTTCATTGTATGGGCAAACACATTTGCAACCTTATTTTGTGTTCTTTAACAAAGAAAATTATTGCAGTACATGATGGCATTTTTGTGTAAACTAATCAAACCGGAGCACATTTTTTGAGATATTGTTGAGATCCTCTCAAACTTCTGATTTAGACACAATATTTAGTTGGTGGTTTATTCTCAGGAAAACTTTGGGTTACACTTTATATTAGGTGGCCTTAACTACTATGTACTTACATAAAAAAAATAACTACAATGTACTTATTGTGTTCATATTGTATTGCAAAACACTTCTGCTGATATTGAGGGGGATACGGGTAAGGTTAGGGACAGGTTTGGTGGTATGGGTAGGTTTAAGGGTGTGTTAAGGTGTAAGGGATGGGTCAACAGTGTAATTATAAATGTAATTACAGAAATTAATTACAGATGTAATTACATATAGGTATTATTAACAATATAAGTACAATGTAAAAACATGTATGTACACAATAAGTGCATTGTACTGAATGATTAATTTAAATGTAAGTACATAGTAGTTAAGGCCACCTAATATAAAGTGGGACCAAACTTTGTATATAAGAAGCATGGACTTATGAAAATTTTTCAATTTACTCTCCATTTAGTCACATTGATCTCAAACAGAAACAATGGAAATGAACAATACAATTTGTTATTCTTCTTTTCTGTGGGTTTCTGATGCATTTGTGAATAATGAAATGCGTTGTACTCAGGAGAAAATCTCCTTTCAAATTTTTTTTTTTTTATATACATTTCTTCAATGCTGTTACATTATTTCATCTTTCCGGGTTTATTATGGCTCCCATAGGTCTAGCAAACCATCTGTTTGAAGGTGCCGAGCTAGAAAGATGAGTCCTCAGTGTGTCGTCCAAGCCTGACATCTCACTTTGCGTGTGGAGAGGACAATAAATGCGATGGTTTTCATGGAAAGTGAGAAGTTTCTACAAACGAGAAGCCTATTCACTCCAATGACAACAGAACTGACACTAAGTCCCGGGCACCGTTCATCAACACCAGGGGCTGCATGGCTTCTCACACAACAAAGTGCCAGCTAAACTAACATAACCTGGATTCAATTCTCCTGCAAACATTTCCCATCCAGTATCCACTGTGCGCAATTAGTACTGAGGCGTTTCGCCCTGGCCCAGAATTGTGATTTTTTTTTCCCCTTTATTTTTTTTTAACCATACCAAACCCTGCAGCCACCAAAAAACAGTTCAATTATAAGGAACAATTCATCAAGTTGCAAGCACAAGTCTTGGAACGGCGACAGCTACAGAAAAACAAAAAATGTGCTTCTAACAGTAAGGGAAAATCTGTCTTTACAATCCCTAGGCTTCTCACTGCCAACTTTGTGCTGGCTGTTGGGTGAGCGGAAATGAAAGCGTGCTAGATTCTACCCCCCGGAGAATAACTCTAACCCTGCAAAGCGCAAATCAAACATACAATCGACGTCACAGGAAACCATTTTGAAGCCTAAAACCTCCCAATGGAAGATCCATTTGAGTGCCGCGGGTATGTGCGAGCCGCTACGCCTCCCTCTTTCAAGGCTTCAGCCGCAAAATAACCCAAACCATACCACACCGCCAGTGCTCTGAGGACAGGACGCCTTTCTCTTTCCCTCGCTCCCTCCCTATCGCAGTCGTTCTTTCTCGCCATCCCATCTCTCATTCTTGTACTCACTTCATCCAACACACGCAAAACTCCTCTTCTTCTCCCACTCTCTTTTGTCTGCTGCTTATCAACAAACACACGATTGTTTTAAACAAAAAGGCAATTGTGGATCAAGTTTATGCAGACTAGAGATTGAGGAATGGCAGCTCTTGATTAGAAGCACCAATTTGAATCAAGAGGTCTTTTTTCAAGACTCCCCTGCCCACAAACCAGGAGTTTTGGAGTCAGTAATGATCTGTATTGTATTGTGTTTAATTATCCAGGATCTGTGTGAGGCATGGTGCCAAACCCTTGAGCTTTCACCTTAGAGGACCACATGACCCCCACACCTCCCCTTCCAGGCGACTTGACATTTGAAAGATGGGTTGAAAGGTCAGAGCCCAAGCAATCAAAGAAGTTTGTTTTGGCACTCTTTCCCCCCCACCCCACTGGCTGGTGAAAGGCCTTGCCATCACCTCGCATGCCTTCTCGAGGAACAAATATGTCCTTAAAAATCATGGTGGGTTGAGGCCACACATTTGGATCGATGCAGGGTAGGCACCAATCTTCACTGCTGAGCTAAAGGAAGTGGACACAAATGAGAACCAGGACACATCACAAGGTTTCCCTCTGAGCTAAAGATTGGCTGAGGTTTCCAAAAATGTACAATTCATACACCGTCCCTACAAAAACACATGAAATTCTCTTGAGGGGGTTTGCATTCCAATCACCTATTGGTCTCGCTTGAATGAGATCAGAGGATGTGTGTGTGTGTGTGTGTGTTCTTTCAGTGATTAACAATGCAGTGCTGCCTAAACTATTCCCAGCAATCTGTTTGAGTAAGGCCAAGGGGGGCGTCACATAACCATTAAATAAAAAACCACAGCATTCTCAGACGTTTAAGAATCTCTAAAAGAAATCCTCAAACATTTATTGTATTTCCCGCCCGATGTCATTTAATCAGACTCTAATATTTTAAGTGATGCAATTCAATTATCCTTTCATGGTTCCCCAACTTGCTAGACTCAGATAGTTTTCCTGCAGTTTAGGTGGGATATTGAGGTTCCTGGTTTAAAACCCAGAAAAACCAAGCTCACATTTGGCATAACCTTGTATTAGGAGAACCTACAGTAGTACAGCCAATCATTGCAAGAAGAATGAACATTGTCTAAATGATTCTCATCTGTATGATTCCACTGATTATGTATTTAAAGGCGCAGGTTGGGTGGCCACATACTGTCAAGACTAAAACCCTAGTCTAAAACCCTTTTCAGTTACATTCAGAGCATCAAAACAGCCCCCACCTCCTGTTCTTTGGGTTTCATTATGATTATTAGCTTGTTTAAAATGCAAATGCATTTCTTGAACAGCTGCTTTGGACAAAGACCACCCAGTGGGTATAAGGCATTGTTGATTGCAGATAAGCAGTAATGGGGTGCCGGGGGAACTTATTTACCCCTCTAAGGCACACCACTATACAGGAGAGTTGCAAACACATCACTGGTAAAAATAAAATAAAATAATGTCCCCATTTGAGTGTAATAACATGTGTCAAGATGAAACCGATCTGAGGTAAGAAATGTGAACGTGCTGGATCAGAATTTTTTTTTCTGTGTTGAAATGTGCAACAAATACACAACAGTTCTGAGATTTGACTGATTAGTTGATGTTTGGGATCTGCTAGCACTAGTTGGAATGCTTTTTCCAAGAAATAAATCAATGCAGGATGCCTCAAATCAACTGGCCACGTACACACTGCCACTTAATTATCACTGCATAATTATACTACTTATTCAAGACTTCTTGTTTTTTTTACTGAAGGGACAGCCATACTGTGCAACCAAATTTACATTAAACTTAAATATAGAACCAGACTGAACAAGATACTGTCACCATTTACTCACCCTAACGCCATTCCAAACCTACCATGGAATACAAATAACAAATGTACTAGTCATTCTTTTTCATGCAGTTACAACGCATGGGCATCAAATCGGGTAAGTTTCAAAAATGCAAAAGCATCATAAAAGTACCATAATATGACTTATGCACTACAATTCAAGTCATACCATAGCTTTGTGCCATTAAACACTGATTATTAATTTAAGAGCTACTACAAGTAGATCATTGAAAGCTGATTTGAATGAGTTAATCATTTTGTGAACCTGATCAACCAATTTGTTGAAAAGAGTTGACATTACTAAGCAGGAAATTATTAAAGTATATGTGGCATAATGGGAAGTTCACATGCTCTGACATAGCATCTGGCTTCACGTGGTGGCAAAATTGAATCTCAGCCATTTTCCAAAATCTTGATTGTTTCTTCTCCTTTGTTAATGTAAAAAAATCAGCATCATCTTTAGGTTTGGATAAATGGAGAGCACGTGCTGAAAGAGCATACACATCTGGTTGTTGTCACAAATCTTAAGGTCCTTTAGTTTGCAGTTCTGTTTCTTAAAAAAACTGCTATTGCTAACTGCTACTGATGTCTGTCTTTTATGACAGTTGTTTACTTTAGATACTCTTCATAAGAGGGAAGTTCCTTTAGTATTTTTATTTGTAAACTACAGTATATTACTGCACATCTCCTTTAAATACAGCTGTGCATATGAGCTTCCTGCTGGGCTAAAAACACTGCTGTTTGTGCACTAGGCCAAGACAGAAAATGTGAGGTGACAGAGTGCATTGGCTGAGCTCAAATGAACCAACAGCAACCTGGGGGTGTCAGGAATGTCTATGGCTCCTGTCCAACTCTCCCGCTCACTATGGGCCTGCTCTGGTTGTCTTAGAGAACATCTTTCAGAGACATTAAAATGTGTATTGCGTGAAAAGTTTTTTCACACAATTTGTTTCGCAGCTATTTATAGGAAGACTGCTTATCAGACCATCCTTTGCTGGAGGTGGCACCATGCCCTGGAACTAAAGGAGCATCAATATATTTGCTGGAGTTCTTAAAGCTTGTCAAAATCGAACACTTGCCCATTCGATTCATGATTGACTCTCAATTGAATGTTGTCAGCAAGAAATTCTGCTGGGTTTTAAGCTGTGGAGAGATTATGTTTATTTTAAAGACCCAGACGTGTCTCTCCAAGGCCTAAGTATCACTGAAAAACAGCCACATCCATGAGTCAAGAATGACAACATATTTTACTATCATGGGACAGAGCCCCCATTACTGTATGAAACAGTAGACCACACAGGATGATTGCAAAATCTCGTATTTTTTTAAAACAGACAATAACTGTGATATATTCATATTGTTGAAAAGGTTAGTTTATCTTTCTTGATAGATCTTATAAATTCTACTTCTCTGAGAGAAACAAGCTACAGTTTATAATAGGTCATCTGAATAGTGCGTATTTGGAGAATGCTAACAAAGATACTCCCTACCAGTAGACGCTTTGCAGGTATGCACTTACTTGAAGCCAAAAATTTGGTTTAAAATTGGCCTGTTTTCACAATTTTAAGGAGGACGGAAAACTACATTATCAAACAGATGAATTCACTGCATGTTGGTACAACATATTGTGGATTTAACAGTTACATAATCAGAATAAAGCATTGACAATATCATTTTATTGCATGATTTAGGGTTAGGGTTAAAATGGGTCATGGATATCTGGAGAAGCGAGCTGCCAACATCAGTGACAATCTGATGTAGGCAAGAGTGAAGTGATGGAAGTCAATCTCGTGTTACAGTTAGTCATGGGAGTATGCAGAGTTTCAATTACGTCATCTTCTATCTTAAGCCGATGATGTCATGTCAGTTCCAAACTTGGCATAAAAATAGGGTCATGCCCACTTTTCTTACAAGAGCCTGAATGAGAGGCAAAGAGAGTCTGTGTTAAATATTCAACCCTCTTCCATTAGGACGAACTGCAAACATGGCTCACACTGTCAATTTCATAAGACATTAAAGAACAAAGAAGGTTAGAAAGGAGATTAGATCGGAGAAGAGAATGTGTGCATCGGATGGATAGCGCATCTAGTTTTTAGTAATGACACATCTTCCGTAATCCCTCAGTTCTGTATTCTTTTCCCTTACCTCCTAAAAATTCTGAGGTCACATTTTGTTTTTATCACCAGTATGGGAGCATCATTTTAAAACAAAGCAATAATCCTGGAAAGCAACCATATAACTCCTATTATTGCTGGTCTAAGATCAAGGATCCAAGTCTTCCCAAATCCAAAACATTATGGTCAATATCAGTGCATTGGGAACATTATGTTAACAAATCAGGAAATCTGTGCCAGCTGTGTGTGTGAAGCTCAGTTAAATGCATTGTGTTTCAAGGTTTTTATAAGGTTTGGGCAAGAGAAGGGGAGTTGATTGGGTTGTTGAGGGGAGGGATGAAGGGGGCCAACCTTGGCAACCACAACGAGACTTCCCGAATATAGCGTAGGTTCTCCTCATTCATTCAAGCAATGAGGATACTGGACAAAAATTCAGGGTTCTTTCTTTGTTGTCCAGCTGGTCCCTTACAAGGCATTTTTTGCCTTAAATCAAATTGCTTTATTGCAATGCAGGGGGTACTTGAGTACAAGCACAAAACAGTGGGCAAATGTTATCAATATTGACATTCTCCCTGGCGAACACCAGGTTGGCTGGGTGAAGTAAGCCGCTCTGGTATGAGAGCTGGCAAGCGGTTATCCAACACATCTGTGGGGAATAGCTAACTCTAGAGCCAACGAAGTTGAAGAGAACACAAAAACAAGTCATGCTGTACTGTTTTATTGGAATTGAAGTATGCAGTTTTTTAAAAGAGCTTTCAGGAACAACATTAAGAGTATGATTTTGCACGAAGAACTGGAGAGTCACTTCATTAGATTGACCATTTTACCGCAAGTAGTTCATGAACTTGAAGATCAGCGAGGGCAAAAGGAAAGCATTTTGGAGGAACTTTAAAGAAAAGGAAACATGTATGCTCAAGAACTTCGCAAGGAAGACCTTTCCTTGAGCAAGTTTCTGAGACCCGTGAGAGAGAAACATAACCTGAAACACTTTCATGACATGGCAGATGCTCAGGAGTGATCATATGCTATGTAGACATCAGCGTTCTTTGACAGAGCACATGATTCTAATGAAGTAATGGATTTCCAAGCCTTCTCTCAGGCAATCTGTCTTTCCATCGAGGCAGATCAGATCCCTGCAAATGGCCCTCTATGGATGCTGGTCAGATCACTGTAAACGGCTCTTCCTGCACAAATACATAATCTACAATACACCACATTCTTCATTCAGCTGTTGCCTCTCTGAAGTCATTCTTCATTCAACACTTGTCTGTCTAGAGGCCAAACCATTCAGTAACTCCTCCTCTTCTGGGATCTGATTTCTGCCTCTGACGCTCGTCCTCCATGAACTTCTCCTGCATCTCCTCAACAGAGCCCTTCTCGTGCTTCTTATCATTCTCAGGAACGATATCTGGGAACTGGAAGGTTTGCTGCTGAGCCTGTAAGAAAAGCAGAAATTGTTAAAGGTTTGAAGATTGTCTGTCTGTGTGCTTGTCATCAACTTTGTCATCCTTATGTTGTGCCATTTCGTTTTTGTGGAACAGCAGTTTTGAAGAATGCTTTATGCTTCCTCCTAAAAGTAATAAATATCTATACTTGTAAAATCTTTAATGCTTAATGTTACTGACAGAAATTGTTCATCAATTTCACTTCACTAGACAGAAAACCGTGCCCTTTTCCGGAACTCTGCTCTCCAACGCTGCCTCTGAAAAAATAGATCTCAGGGGCATGACCCTTCTAAAACAATGACATTTTTTTTGACAGACAGGAAGGGGGAATAGGTCTTGTGCATGCAGAGTGACAATGTGCTAGTGCTGCTGGTACGTCTCCATACCAGAGACCATCAATATTGTTCCAAAGATAAAACAAGGTGAGGCAACAGCAGAAGGAAACAAGGGACTGCAGTGATTTAACAGCTAATGAAAAGCAGTGCCTTCTACTGGGATGATCTATTATTTTGGCCTGTTCTTTGTAACAAATGCAGTAACTGTTAAGTGAGCAAAATGACCAAAGAATAGTGGAATAAAAAAGGAGGGGAAAAAAACAAGAGAAACACTTAAAATCAACAGCTTGGCCTCCAAGGCTCAGCAGTGGCGCTCCAACTCTACCATCTAGGAATGCGAAACCCCACACTATAAACACAGAGTCCAGCCAAGTGAAAGTACAAGAACCAAACCTATTAAAAACAGGACCTTAGTAACGGAGTACTAAAATGGATGCCAAAAATGTCTGTTCCTTCACCTGTAGTAAACTCTCCTTGAAGAAAAAAAAACAAAAAACACTATGACTGAAGACCGGCAGGGGGACCCGTTCGCATGACATTCCAAGTGTGGAATTAAAAAGTTTGGAAGCCCTGACAGAGAGGCTAATTAACAAAAACAAGTCACCACATGACTGTCCACCGAAACATTAATGTACCTTAAACAAGTGCCTTATTGTTGGCTAACACTAATGTTTATACACAATGTGTACAAACTCTTGTCTCAGGCTATAGCAAATACTTCCACAGTTTGATTTAACAGAATAGTATTAATATTACTATTTCAAATGTAAACACAGCACTGCATATTCATGTTTATTATGTAATAAAAGTAGTCGTTAGGAATAGCATGTAATACATTATCCAGAAAGTGCTGGATGCATCAATTACGCATTGACATGTCTCATTTGACATGTCCCCCCCTTACCCCTGTGCGTAAAATTATCGAAAAAAAGGAAGACTAAAGCATGGAACAAAAATGTTGTTGTTGGGTTCAACCCAACATCTGTCCCTGTTAGACTAACCGACTCTCCCCCTCCTCCACCCCTCTATAATTCAGGCCCTGAACTTACACCATAAACTGTACATTCAGTGGCTTTATATCAGGTATAGATGTGCATTCTGTGCCCTTGTGAGCAAGAGAAGTTTCTAATTATATTAGGAGTTAATGGCTGAAAAAAACAGTAATTTAAAAACGTAAAAGAAAAGAATAGGAAACAATGCATTAATGTTTCATTTATAATACATTGGTCCATAATGGTTTGTGAAGACAGATGTGTTATTGCTTTTGGTCTGAAGATATTTCATAAAGGGGACACATACTTATGTTACAGGAGGAACTTGAGTCATATCTAGCAACCAACATATATAAACTTGGAGGTGGGCTTGGGCCCCTAAGCAACCACCTAGTAATGCCCATCAATTACTCAGAACACCGTAGCAACTATCAAGCAATATTCAAACAATCATTCTGATATTAGGAACCACTCGGGACACCTATTAGGAAATGGAAGGTTGTCATAGTTTGTCAGCCAGCATTGTGGGAAATTTGATACGGCAAGGGCCACTCAGACTTGAAAAAAAAAAAGTATTAATTAAAAAAGGGGGAGTGTTCAGGAAACAGTCCTTATTTTGCCAATTATGTTTGGTGATGCTAGTGTCAGAAATCACAGACTTCACCTTTAGTCTGATTTATATAGCATTTACTAGCCCACCTTTAAAGATTCTTAGAGTTAGTTTCAATTAATAGAGTCTGCAGTCACCCCAAATCAGTAACCGCCCTAACACTAGCACTCTTGTTGAACTCTAGTGACTCACATCCCACAATCACTTCCACGATCAGTCAAACGGGAACAGCTGGCATGACTTGGGCCAGTCTGAAAGGATTAGCAGTAGATGGGGTTTCCGTACATAAAGCACCACCCTCTCCCCTTTAGTTGTTGCCTTATCTCCACTGTTTGCTCTATGACGATGGCTAAACTGTTAGACAGAAGCAGAAGCTCCAATTGAAATGTGTCCAATGCTCTTTATATTCCCATAGATGAGGGGAAAAGAGAATTAACATGTTATCTTCAGGAAAAAAAAAAATGCAAGTACCAGAAGAAAACAGGATGAACTGGTTTGGGAGTATAAATTAAAAGATTGCACTATTTAAATGCACTAGCAAGTTAACTAGCAAAACCCTACAGTGGGAGTGGGATCAAGACCTGGGTGTTTGCCGATATCTCCTCAGAGACATTTTTCTTCTCATGCTTATCTCTATTGGCCAATCACTTCTGCAAGAATGGAACTATGGCAAATTTGATTTATTTTGCACCAAGGAGTTAAAGCCAAACATAATGTATAAATCTGAGACATTCTTTGTATGTGACCACATTTTCAGGACTTTTAATGATGAGGGCATGTTTGCGTAATGTTGGAAGTCTATTAACAAGTTCATTACCAGACAGGAGAGCAGGAAATGCAGGGAAATGCTTGTAAACAGCTCCCTCTGCCAGTCTCACTGGGTGGGCCACACTGCTACTTCCTCTGAGTCCACAGTCTTAACTGACAACCGATACTCACTAACCACAGATATTTGGCTGCCCTGAGACACCTCATATCTCTCGGTCTTGACACACACCATACCAAAAAAAAAAAAAAAAAGAGCCTTAATTGCGCCAAAAGTCACAATGATGGTGGGATAGCGGGGACCGGCTCCTGATAGAGATGATTTGTAGTTTAATGGTTCTTGCAAATCAAAGTGGTAATTCAGGGCAGCTCTATGGCTAGACAGGAATTCCAAGGCTAGTCTCAGTAGCGAGGACCCAGGTTGGGACAAACAAATGGAAAACTCCCAGACTTGACCACAAGGGAGGAGTCGGATGTTCTCAATGAGTGCATGACCTGTACTCCATCTCAATAAACTCGCAAATTTGGTGTGACCTTTAAACCACAGTGATCAACAAAATGCTCTGTGGATGGGTTTGTTTATATAAAAGTATGATTGTGTTTAAGTGGAATGCAGCCTATGTGCAATCCAAAAATGTGTAAAAACAATATAGACAATGGGACTATTTGGGACTATTGTAGCATTTCATATTTGATCTCAAGAAACAAAAATCATGGAACCCATGAAGCGAAAAAAGTGTTTACTTTGAATGCAAGTCACTTTGGATAAAACCATCTGCCAAATTTGTAAATGTCAACTTTTTATGCGCTTATTGTTACTACTACAACAGGTATGGAATGGCACGAATGAGGCAAGATTATTACACCAAAAGCACTGGTCAGTCTTTGTGTCCGAATTTGTTGCACCCTCTGTGAAAAACAGCACAGACCAATAGTGCTAATGTAATGCGTTTCAGAGAGAACCAAAGATTTGGCCCATCTGAGACCCAGCTGAGGCCTATCTGGGCCCGTGCCAGTCTGTCTGTCTGCTCTGCATCACTCTGACGCCTTGACTGCCTCCCAGCAGAGGACCAGCGTTTGTGCATAAACACTTCCTTCGGGCATGGGTATAGTGGCCCAGCTGTCAAAACCTGACTGGCCACAGCAGTAGAGAACATGATTCATGCAATGCGTTCCCCATGCCAAGACACAGCTGCCTTGCCAAACATGTGTGGGGGTCCAGAGCCTTTGTTCCCAAAACCACTCTAATGAATCCTCAACGCCAGGGAAAAGTGTGCGGAGGGAAAAATTAAACAAAACATATTATATTTCCTCAATGAGGACAGCCATAAGCCAGACGTTTTTGTACCCATTACTGTAAAACAGAAGCAGGTTTCCACTGCAACTGGGGAACTGTTTCTCGTACACACGGGCGTAGACAATCGGCTGGCACACAGTCTGGCTTGTTAAATCATTACAGTCAAGCCAAGCGGTCAGTCTAAAGGAAGGAGTGGCAAAGTCTCCATTCAGAGCAGTATCAGCCCTCATGTCATTTTAAGCCACTGAGTCACTTGTTCCATCTTTGCAGTGATGACAGTTGTGACCGGTCGACTTGTTCAGACTTGCCCAAGTCCAGGCTATTTTTTGGTTCCCCGGGATATTGGACCCTGTCAACAGCAATCAAAGATAGCCCCTACTTTCGCATGTAGGGTCCTGAACCTCTCCCTCAATCTCCGGTGTACAAAACACACAAAAGAAAAGAGAGGGGGAAAGGAATAGTGAGAGACAGAGACAGAATCAGGAAAATTGAGGAGGTGGTACCATAACAGGAAAAGCATTGCTAGTTTCTGAGTAATTTATTTTGAAAATGATACCGAAATAAAGCTGGGTGGTGCCTGGACATCGAGAGACTGATAAAACAGTAATGGGGTGGGAAAAGAATGGTGTTTCATGACAATGAGTGTTTGTAGTAATACTAAATGAGAGTGACTTGAGGGAAATGCAAAAAATACACTGCTCATAAAGGATGTGGAGGCAGGGCTTCAATATCATCTCCTCTGCTCGCGTCTGCTGGCACTCACAGAGGCTGTCTCGTAGTGGACGTACACTGGGGAGCAGAGTGTGTGTGTGTGCTTGCTTCAAACAGGATGCCAGAGACCCCGCTGGCCTTTCCATTATTCATGCTGTGCTTCTTTCATCCGAACACAGCCATACGAAAGTCCCTGTGGTGGATGAAATACTGTACATTTGCAATTGAAAATTGTAGTTAAATAAAAAATTCTGCTTAAAAATGCCCTACTCACATGCACAACCAAATCCGATAAACAGTGTCAACGTTTTATACCTAGTCCACCATTAAAAAAAATTCCGGCAAACATCTTATCTTAAAACTGCAGTCCATAGGTTTTTTGGGTTAAAAATGATCCGAATTCAATATTTCAGCAAGTACATAACCAGCCAGTGTTCAAAACTATCACCTTACTTTAGCCCGATTCACAACGGTTAGCTTATAATTTTGTTTTCTAATTTGAGTGGTACAGGTAGGTTTTCGTGGGGAAATTCGAGCATATCACTGCATTATTACGTCACGTGTGTAAACATAAAGAAGTTGTCCCAGCTATTAGGCTATCACATGTGAGGATCCTGCAGGTGGTGGATCGTTTAGTCTTTTCTCACAGCAGCTAAAATAATTAACTGTATCATTTTGATGGCGGATTGTAATCCAGAAAGGATTATGTGTTTATGAAACACATGTGAATGAAATGAAATTATATTCCAGTTTTAAATAAAAAGATTTTAAAGAAAACCAGTTCGAAGGGAGCATAATTTGCTTTTTGGGTAAAAAGAATTTCTTAATATGAAATTCGAATGGCGTTATACACACTATACTCAGTCACGCAATTCTGATGTTGTTAACATTAATATCTTGAGAAAAAAGTATAACAATAATAATAATTTGCACGGTTTGATGTAGGGATGTTCATTTCGGTTATTTTTCCTAACCGACGCTCGTTAACCGATAATTAACCGTTAACCGACAAGATTATTTTAAATGAGAACTAAAATTAAATTAGAAAGAATAAGTGTTTAGTTTAGAATTAGTTTAAATATGTAGTAAAATCTGTGCCATTAAGCGTTATCACCGTACCGCCGCAAAGTTATGCAAAACATTTTGTTTTACGTGGATATTGGAATGCGAGTGAAGTAGGCCTATACATAAAAGGTAGCTAAATAATATTTTGGCATTCAAATACAATCGCGAATACGGAAACATTTGATTTTGTGTCGAACGAGAGACCCAACATTGGTTTCAGTTTCGTTTTAGCCTTAATTCGTTTTGGTTTGCCGCTATAGCTTCTTACATTTTTTAATTCTTGTTATTTTCTAAATAGCCTACTGTTAATTGAAATGATTTGTTGTGGAGTGAGGGGAACTAAAATAGCATAGCTATGTTTACAGTGTTTATTATAATATTTGTAATTCGCGTCGGCCTATTTCTGAATGAAATAATAAAATGCGACTTATGGTTTTTTTTTTCTCTCTCTCTAAAAAACGCTTTTTTTAAATTATTTATTCTTTTTTATACGCGTAGCTTATTTTAAACATGCATTAAACCTTTTAAAGCATCTTGACAAATTACTGAAAAAAATAAAATAAATAAATAAATAAGTGACTTTAAACCGTTTAACTGATTGTATTAACCGGTCAAAATTCTTATCGGTTAACGGTTAAAATGAACATCCCTAGTTTGATGTGATATGAGCTAACCGATCATTAGATTTAATCACCATTGGTAGCGCAATTTATTGTAATGTTTTTTCCTCAGTTGGTCAAAACAAACATGGCAGACTTGTTACTTACTTGTTCAGATGACAATATCCGGTGAAAATTATTATTTGAGTCATATATTCAAAGACGTAGGCTAGAATCTGTTATTGCGAAGTACAGTAAACATCCACACCGGTGCGTGACTGACTGCCACACATTCACCTCAAAACATTAGATTAATCCGCGCTGGAGCCGTGCCGGAGCACATCCCATGCAAGCAAGATGATTCCACAAGCAGCTGCAATTCCAGGTTTTCAAACAGAGATGGTGACAAAGAGGCAAAACTTACAGACTGCAGCTTTAATTCTACACTGACAAAATTATCTTGCATCTTTTTATCTGCAATGACAAATGTATAACTCATACCTTTTTTGATGTACAATTTTAAACTTACACTGTATCCTCTCTATAATAACAAACCTAACTGAATAATGACAAATGTAACGTGTACCATTTCTATAATACAAAGACAAAATTACCTCGTACGTTTGCTACAATGATAAACTCACCTCGTTTTCAATTTGACAAACTTACCTCATAACTTTTCGTTTCTATAGAGCAATGATAAATGAGCTTTGTACTTTTTCCAATTGATTAACTTACCTCGTAACTTTTCTGTTCTACAAAATTCAGGTATAAACATGCCTCATACCTTTTCTTAACTACAAACTTACCTCGTACTTTTTATAAATGACAAATTTACAATATAGTTTCTAAAAGACACTTACCTTGTACCTTTGCTATTCTACAGTATGATAAATTTACTTTGTACCTTTTCTAAATTACAAACTTACCTTGTACCTTCTCTGTTCTACAGTGCAACGATAAACCTAACTTGTGCCTTTTTAAATGATAAATTCACCTTGTACCTTTGTAGTCTACAATAACTTAGCCAGTACTTTTTCTAAATAACAAACTTACCGCATACCTTTTCTATTTTACAATTCTAAACTTAACTCTCTTATTGCTTGTGAAATCAATATTTCAAAACGTGTTTGAAGGCATGCAACACGTGAATTACTCAGACATGTCAGTTTTCTTCTTTCATTACTTTGGCTTACAGTACTCTGAACTGCAAGGAATACATGACAGCAATGTTGTAGGGCCCTACATTCATTCAGCACCATTGAAGCCAAACGTTGCCATCTAGTGTTGATAAGATCACAATGTGAACTTTCACGAGCCATCGACTTAAAACAGCAAAAATTGAAAGGGTGTTAATTTGTGCATGGCAATCAGTGGGGGAGAAGTGTGTAACAGGAAGGAACCCATTTGAATAGAAAAATAATAGTATGCCTTAGCATGGTTGAGTTTCACTCGGTTTTGTCAAGTGGTAATTGAGCAGAGTGTGCTCACAAGTTCAGGTGGAACATTGCGATCCGATCTGAAAGGTAGCCTGGCTACCAGCTGATCCAGACCGAAACACGGCCCTAAAAAACAACGACTCAGCAACAAGCTCTCAAACAACAACAAACATCCATTAGTACCAACAACAGTTGCCTTGTCTTGCCAAATACTGATGCTTGCAACAAGACCCTTTTGGGAAAAACAAAGGGGGGGGTATAAACAGTTGTGGACAAGCTGGAGTGTTCCCGCAAAATCTTGGCTTTGTGGGGCAGTGTTTCAATGAGGTATATAGTTAAGCAAAATGCCAATTATGCAACATTACAGATCAGTGAAATTCAGTGTAGGGGGTAAGTGATTCTGATAGGGAGCGTCTATACAATAACATGTGCTATGTGCATTACACCAGCCAACCCGGGAAACTACAGACGCAACATCAACAAACAGAACCTTTATACCAGGACCGAACAGGTCACGGCCTTGCAAAGGGAAGCACAGGATATCATTTCATTTAACTAGAGCGTTACTTGCAAAGCGGTCGTACGTAAAGCCTTGATATTGTCTCAAGATTTTATGTTGCTTAAGATTTCCCTGACCCCTGTCTGGACCTCCCTGTTCTGGCACGGCTCCATGGTGCCCTCGCTCACCTCGCTTCATGTGTCGACTCCATCCGTAAACCCCTCCTCCCCCTTGATGAACTCTCTCTCCTCCCGCACTCCTCCCCACCGTGGGGAGGTCTGATGAGAGAGTGGCCGTCAAGGAACCGTACTAACATACGGCTTTTTCAACGAGCCTGGAGTTTGTAAAATCTGGGGGGTTTAGGGGGGGGGGGGGGGGGGGGTGTAGAGAGCGATCCTCACTGTATTGCCTCTGGAATATTAGCTGATGTAGTGCGTTGGGGAGAAGGGCTGGCGGGGGGAACCATTGAGGGTATCCAACCACAGAACACTCCCCCACATGTGGTGTCAATTAGGAACAATCTTGTTTTTACCCACCACTGAAAAGAAAGGAGAATCTGTTTTTTTGCAGACCTGCTGGAGGAGAAGAAAGAGGCCGGAAATTTGGTTTCATATCAGTTTTTCGCCGCGGTCTGAGATTTTTTAGCTTGCATGTTATTCACACATAAATAAGCATGACTTTCTGAAAGATTGGACTGAAAGGAAGTAGTTCTCTCCAGAAATGTTTAAGCAAATATGGCACTGTATTTGAAAGAATACAAATGTTAGAAACAGGATGCAGTAATTCTCTGGATCCAAGTCCCTAACTGGGTTTATGAGAAGGTTAAATTGACGGCGCAAAGCCACACAGGAAGTCATTCAACTCTTGTCAAGAGGAAGTTCACCTTTAAATATTAATTTGTGTTTTGCTTGTGTATCCCATTACAAGCTGCTCTGTTTTGACAAGTTTAATTATTTATCCCTGCCTTGATTGATGGCTGAAAAAAAGAGAGCAAACAATCCAATGCTTCTCCTGAAAACTAAAAACCGTAAAGAAACAAAAGCGGCTTTCCCAAATGAATCAAAAGAGATCAGATTAAGCTATTTTCACGCCGGCATACTTCAAACACGGTCGGTATCAACAGCCCAGGGCTCTGCCCAAAAGCAGGTGTGAACCCAGCAGTGCGGTTCGCCACTGGATCGCGACCAATGCTAACGTTCTGATGCCCTAAGAAACAACTCTCCCATCCGCCCATGATAATAACCATAGCACTCTGAGAACT
Source organism: Acrossocheilus fasciatus (assembly GCA_036784905.1). Classification (NCBI taxonomy): domain Eukaryota; kingdom Metazoa; phylum Chordata; class Actinopteri; order Cypriniformes; family Cyprinidae; genus Acrossocheilus; species Acrossocheilus fasciatus. The sequence goes on along the minus strand of CM071962.1, from coordinate 19,351,616 downwards.
TTGTACTATAATTCCTGCACAAATGTCTGGCATGTAACCAAAGACGACCTCTTGCCTTCTTGGCCAAAGCCAGAACCCAAACTGCCGCCTTTCTCAGGAGGGCAGGGGCGAATATGTGGGAGAGACAGAAACTAAACAAGCAGCGATGGGACTCAGGGAGTCGAACACAATAAGGTGAGGGTTTCGCATCAAAGAGTACCTGTGCCTTGGGGTTTTTTTAAGGGAACATAAGCTGTGATGGGCCTTCAAAACAAAGAAGAAACAAAAATGCAGGGCTTAAATGCCCAAGCATCCCATTTCTCAAAGGGAGTCTTGTTTTGTTTAATAACTTCAACTAAAACAATCCATCTGACCCAAGCACCCATAATCAATAAAGTCTTAAAAAGGGACTTTAAATGACCCTGTGCTAATGATGGGGACACTTTCTGAAAATCAAGACAGACAGAAGAGACCACAGGTACACATAGGGACTTTTACAATGCAGAATAACACTCACCAGTTGAACGTATGCCACTTTGTAATCTGGCCTCTTCACTCGCTGGTTTAAGTGGTTTCGTTTCTTGTTTGTACCTTAATAGAAGAAAATAAAAAAAAGGAGGTGATGAATATTTAGTTAAAAGATTATTAATTTACAATTGCTCATTCTCAATACCGTAATACAACACTTATTTTGAATTTTATTTAGAAATTATTTTTAGTATTAAGTTTGGTGGCACTAGAGGAGGCACAAATTGCAGATATACAATTAATGAAAACTATTTGTTTTTACTTAATAAAGCATCAAAGCAAATACTATCAATGTGTTCGTATAACAACTAATGAATCAACCAGTAATATTTGATTAATGCTGACTAGTAAGACCTCAGGTGATATAGAAATAACCTCTCCAACTGCGTTGCAGCTGGGTATATTTACATTGACAGAATTACACCTTCAAAGAAGATTGTTATGTTTTGCAGAATAGCTTAGATACCCAATATGCATTTTAGGGTAACAGGGGGTTGGGTTTATCTGTTAAGAAGCCCATGCCTTCAGTCATATTAACTGTGGAATGCATGTTAACCTTTTCCCAGCTGCCCATGATGTAACTGCAGAAAGCCTGCTGGGTAATATTCACAAGAACCCAGAGAAAGAAGTCAAGAAGTACATCTGAACCAAATTACTTCCAAAAATACAAGACAGCACAAGAAGAGTAAAAAGTTTTAAATCATTAAAAACATATGTCAAAACACACTTAGTGGATAACAGCATTGTTTTACATAAAATATATCTTTACAGCATGACATTTGGTTCATTCAGTCAAAGTTTAAAGGTATAGTTTTTCATACTACAAGTTCATAGTGACCATGTCTACTTAGCTCCAAAAAAGACCAATAAATCCACCAAAATTCATCCATATAATGTGTGCTACATTTCAGGTCTTCCGAAAGCCATACAATACAGGTCAAAATATAAGTATTTATTGATTTGCTGACAGTCAGTTTTGGAGCTTCATAGCTGTACTGTCACAAGGAACCGTTGTTATACAAAGAAGACTTTTCTTCAGATTCCTGTTCCACTGAAGAAAGTTCTGCAATGATACAATGTTTGAAATTATATGAAAGTGATAAAGTAATGTCAAGACTTTGCAGTGGAATCTCTCCTTAAAACCTGCTAAACTGAAAAGTTTAAATGACGACCTGTGTGATGAGTTTTCTTAAACAGGATTGGCAGTCTTCCTTTACTAGTACAAGGAAACACTAAACACACAAACACTCCCTCCATTTAGGGTCAAATGAACGGTCAACCCACAAAACAGGTGAGAAGCGCTTTTGTTCATGTATGCGAACGCTCTTTTCCATTCCCCTACTCCCACCCAGCATTATATAGTATAAATAAATATTCAATCAAGCTCTCTTTTGAGGTTGTGTGTTGGCTGGCTACTATTATGTTACAAATCCCAGGCCTGAGGGGTAGTTATAGAAACCCCTTCCAAAATACTCAGTAGGAAAAAGAATAGACGCCTTGAGCCCGGGGGTTCCACTCGCGCCCCCCTTTTCTCCACATCCTTTAAACCATCAGTGGAGTGGAGCCCATGACGCAGAGCGGGACACCTTCTCTGACGTGGTCTATTTCACCTAATGGGTGTTCCGCATTTTTTTTCTGCCTGTAAAAATGGCCACTTTGCTTATTGGCCCTCTCCTGCGTTGGTGTGGAAACCGCACGGAAAAATCCCAGTGGCATAAACCCAACTGGCAGCTCATAAAAGTGGTTCCCTCTGCGTTAACCAGACGGTAAAGCCTGTAATAACCCCAGCATTATTTATTTAACCTTAGGCATTGTTGTTTATGTTATATTGCCATAACATTTATGCTTGAAAGGAATAGTTAAATTTTTTAAATTGTAATTTAGTCACCCTCATGTTGCTCCAAACCCATATGACCTTTTTTTTTTCTTTTAATATGGAAAACTAGATAAAAAACAAAAACAAACAAAAAAAACAACTATGCAAATCTTTTCCATAACATTACAGCTCAAAGTGGCCACAGCTGTTAAACTAAAAAAAAAAATAAAAAAAATAAATAATAATAATTTAAAATACATAAAAGCACCAACACAAGTAGTCGATACAACTTAAGTACTATATTAAATGTTTTCTGAAGTCATACAACATTTTTTTTATATTTTTGTGAAGAACAGACCTAAATTCTATTCACTGATAATCTTCCCCGCGGTAAGCTGTTAACTTGAGAACTGCGAACAGTCACTGAGTTCAGAACTTAGATTTGTGAATGAACTGTTTGTCCGGTTTGTCAACCAGATCAACCAGTTCACTGAAAATCAAAACCGATTGTGCCTAATAAATCTGTGTGTAATGTCATGCAGAATGATTCATGTTTTAAAATGACAAAAATCTTGAACTGTTTAAACAATTGATAGTGACTTAAAGTCACGTTGAAACTGAATTAGTGACTTCTGTATTGTGACATACATTTGCATAAAAAGTTTCTATCCATTGGTTGTTGGTTGGATGGAGGCAGATCTGAATGCAAGCTTGCATTCTATGGAGCACAATAGTCTGGTTCTGGAAGTAAAAACACCATTAATTTTCTCCATAGGGATTTTTCCATAGGGAACAGTAACTGCTGTAGCCATCATTTTGCATCATTAGGGCCCAAGCACCGGTGGTGAGAGGACCCTATTGGAATTGCTCACTTTCTTCTTCTTTTTTGCAGAAAGTTTGCAGACGTGCAAAAATTTACATCTGACATGGGTTTCAGAAGTGGGTGTGGCAAAATGGCTCAATAGCGCCACCTATAAAATTTCAAGCTATGTTTTACATACATGTATGAAATTTGGTAGACAAGTCTGTTATTTTGAATTTCCTCAGCAAGTGTTGCCATTTTTGCCATTTTCAGGAGTTGTATTTAAAGAAGATCTTGAGTTTTTGTTTTAATTCAGCCATACAATGTCCGATCTGCCCCAAACTTCACACATTTGATAAGTTTTCTGGCCTGAACATATCTAAACGCTAATATTCAGTTATAATCATAGCACCACCTGTTGGCAACAGGATATGTCATGCTTTACACTAACTTACAACGTTCAATCTGCACCAGACTTTGATAAAAGTCCTGGCCTGAAGGCATCTGCATGCCAATATTCAGTTATAGTCATAGCGCCACCAGTTGGCAGCAGGCAGTTTGGCACATATAAATGACTGGCATATTCCTCCTAACTCTTTAAAAGCATACTGCCCACCGTTTGCTGTTTTCTTAAAGCTACTGGGCAGCAGTAGAGCCTGGGTATGAGGGCCCTTTCAATGCTGATTGCAGCTTTAATTTCAACTTATGTTTTAGGGTGTATTCACACCTGTCTTGTTTGGTTCAATTGAATTGAACTCAAATTCCCTTAAATAATCATATTTAACAGCCTGGTGAAAAAGTACATTACCAAACTTTTTTTACTTTTCCTCGTTAGAGCTGTTAAGTACAAGGTCTTGTACCTGTGTGTTTTTGTCATTTTCAAAAACGTTTTTTCCTTCAATACAAAGTTTGTACTATTGTGATTAACAACATAGCTGGTTGGCTTGGTTCATTGCTTATAGAGTTTTAACAAAGATGTTTTTAAAATCCAAATGTTAAAAATAAATGGAAAAAAAAAATGCTGCTGAAAAAAGGGACAGGGACTAAAACACTCTATTGTAAGAAGGAGTGGAGTTTATGCAGACAAAATGATTGGAGAAACCTGACACGCTTTGCAAAAAGTTTGTTTTAAAGGTAGAGGATTATGACATCATTTAAAAACAAAAATTACAAGGTCTAAATAAATAAATAAAAACAAAACATAATCGAAGGATGATCAACAACCTACATTTTGTAAATAGGGTGAATCTTCTGAAGATTATTCCGAATCTTTATATTTCAATGTGATTCTCGCACAAAGTTGTAATGTGGGTTCAGGAAATTTGGAATTTTTTTTGTTATTTTTGGCACCTTACAGATGTGATTCATTAGGAACTGTCATTGTATGAAAAACAGCTGTGTGAAAATTTAAAAAAAACCTCCTTTTGTGCTGAGCCTACAGGTTTGTAATGGCATGATAGTAAACAACAACGCTGAAGGTTTATGGTTTGGGTGAATTACTCCTATAATAATAAAAAAAAAACACTGTTGTGTAACACTTTGTGAAGAAAAAAACAGGGCAGGGCATCCTAGGACAACTGTCAATCGGAACGCTACAGCCATGGATGGAGAGATAAGCAGCTGTGAGTGGAATCACGCAAACCACTCCTTTCACTTCCCTCTCCTTCCCTCCCTCAGTGTCTCCCACTTGATCCAAATTCCGCAAAACACAGTTCCCTGAATTAGCCATATGTTTATACATATTATTCAAACTCCTGCTCGGCTGTCAAGTATCTCCAAAACATCTTGTCAGTATTGATCATTCTCATTGACTAACACTCATATTACCCCTATCTAGGTGACCGACCACCCCAGGAGTGCAAAAACAAGTGATAAACATAGAACATTGGTGAGTTGTTGTGTAAGGGCTTCATAAAGTTCAGACCGGTTGATGGAACCATCACTGCTGCTGTCAGTTCAGTTCGGCTTGCGTTGTTAGGCGAGTCGACAACAAAACAGAGTGAGTAGAGGTGCAAAAGAGTGAAGGGGGCTCACAAGACATGCTCTCGCATGCAAAAACAGCTGGCCGGAATGTACTGGAATGGACCAGAATGGAGAGGTCTTGACACTCTTTGTTTTATTTTTAATTAAGTCATCTTAAAAATGTAACAATTATGGCACAAGATACTAAAAAGATCTGACACTTGATGCAACTGGAAGTTTAACACTGTAATGTTTCTTTTTCAAATAAATCAGTATTATTTAAATTGGTATTACCAAATAGAACCGCAAATATAATTTCATACAAAAAAAAAAATAATCACAAAAAACTTCCAGTTTATTAAACAAAATCATAATCTCATAATTACAGATACAGTTTCACACTTTTCAAAACATCAGCCTAGAAATGGCATACTTAAAACTGTTTACATATAAATAAGATAAAATATATTTTAAATTTTTGTCTTTATGGTTTATAAACAAACTGCCAAAATTTGCTTTAAAAACTTCAATTAATCTCTCTACAATGGATCAAATATAATGACTGAAAGGTTTACTCACAGTATTGGATCCTTGTGCGCACAGCTGCAACAGGAACGCTGTAGATCTTCTCTAGATAATTTCTGACATCAAACTTGGTCATTCTTGAAGAAAATTGAAATGGATAGAGGTTCAGAGTTGCCATGGAGTAAGAGAACAAAATATGAGAATCTATGGCATATTGAAGTAAGACCTTAAGATTCATGTCATATGGAAGCATTTAATACAGAGATTCCCAACCTTTTTTTGGTCCACAATCCATCTTTTAAGTTCCAAAATTCTTGTGACCCCACAACCCCACCCCACCCACCTACATAACAAAATTAATGTTTTTAGGATCTCACAGGTGGCAAATTACATTCATCTGCATCTCTGGAGACCCCAAGGCTGAGAACCACACATTTCAATTCTGTTTTTCGAGGACTGAAATGACGTAAAATGCCATTTGTGACATGCTTTCATGAACAAACAAAACAAAATTGTATTATTATGTTTTCAGTTACTGAAAACCCAACGAGAACCATTCAGAAAATATGACGCCGGAGCTAACGGGAAGAACATAATGAACTGCTTTGAAAAACAAGGATGTTTGTTCACAAGTCAGTCCATGTAATTTTTTTTTTTCTTTTGTAAAGGAGAGGGTTTCCAAGAAACCCAACAAACAGATGCTCCTTCGGAAAGAGTATTGTACGCACATCTTTCCGAGTCAGCACCAGAGTGTGATGCCCAGATTTCAATGAAGTGGAGTGGAGTTTTGGCCGCGTAATTTATGTGAGAGAGGAGATGCATACAAGCGCGCGTTTGTCTGAGTGAAAGTGAGAGAGTGAGGCGATTCCTAGAGAGCAGAGCACTCGAGCCACAGTGAAACGAATATTTAGCAGACTTAAGTGCTTTCCGAGATCTTGGAGTGGAGAAGGTGAGATCTTTTTCAGTTCCGGCCCCCCGGTGACCTCGACAGCTCTGCCAACAGGAAGGACCTTTGCTTCCCCATCCACGTCTAGCGCTGTATAGAGCTGGAGCATCTGATGGTAATGCATGAGTTAAATGACTAGATTGATTTTTCTATCAGTCTCGTTTTAGGCTTTTTATTGGAGGATTGGAAACGGATGTGGAGTGGAATCGACCCCATATGAGCAGCACAGTTCAATGTGTCTGGAAAATGCATTAAAGCCACATTTTTGAGATTTCATCTAGTAAAGCAGAAAAACCATCACATTGAGCCTTGATGCTCACATGGTAAATGCTGGTTTGAGTTTGAACTGCAACATATTCCAATCCTATTTTCTTTCTTTCTTTCTTTCTTTCTTTCTTTCCTTGATAACTTAAATGACATTTTCCACTTCATCCGTCAAATATAGACAAAATAATACAAAAATTAAAGGGTTTTCCAAACTGGGGTTCGCAAACCCCAAATCATTAAATTGTATAATTGAATAATTTTTAAAATGAAAATAATCAGGATAAAACACTTACTAAAAAATATTTAATAGTTTGTTACTCTTGAGTAACAGGTGTTAAATTATTGAAATATTTTGAAAGTTATAACAGAAAATATTTTCTTTCAAAATGGACAAAGCAAACTGACTGGACTTAAACCCACATGAGCAGCACAGCTCAATGTGTCTGGAAAATAAATTCAGATCACTAGGTCACATCTCGAAGACCTCGTCTACGAAGGCAGAAAAACCATGACATTGAGACTTGGTGCTCAGATGGGAAATGCAGGGTTGAATTTGGCCTACAACATACTCCTATTGTGTTTTTTTCTTTCTTTGATAGATGAAGTGCAAAATGTCATAAAATTATCAAAGACAAAATAGTGAAGAGTGACAAAATATTGCAAAAATGAAAGGGTTTGCAAATCTCTGGGAGTTGATGAAAATTGATTGATTAAATTTATTAATTGATTAAATCATAATATTGTATAATTAAAATAAATTATTTTTAAATAACAAACATATTTTGTATACTTAATTAAAACTCTTATTATAAAGACTTTATATTTTGTTACATTGTGCAAAAAAAAACTGTTAAATTTTTGAAATATTAGTTTAGGTCAGAGGAGCAAAACAAACCCCATGTGAGCTCAATGTGTCTGGAAAATGCATTCAAATCACTAGGCCACATGTTTGATACTTTATCTTGGAAGGCAGAAAAGCAACAGCGTTAGAGTTTTAAACTGCTGTTTAATGGGAAATCGAGGTCTAAGTTTGGCCTACAACATATTCCTATCGTATTTTCTTTGTTTCGATGATAATTTTGTGTCATTTTCCACTTCATCTATCAAACTGGGATTCGCAAACCCCTGTGGGTTAATGTGGGAACTGCAGGGGGTTTGTAATAATTGATTAAATCACATTATATTGGTTTTATTCGAAAATTAAATAAATCAATAGTGTGTTGTTGAATTATTGAAATATTAAGTTAAAATCAAAAATACTTTGTCAGAGAGTTTTGGCCCAAAAAACAACAAAAAAAAAACAAAAAAACAAAAAACAAAAAGCAAATGGGAATCCCATGCATGAAGACATAACAGTGAAGAGTGATAAGTCATTTAACTGCAATTTTAATAATCACTTAATTTATACTGTAAAAAATTGTTATCTATTTGGACGATGCTTCTCAGTTTCACTCCACAGAATCAATTAAATGAAGCACTGGGCAACACGGTCATGACCTTCAGCAGATGTAAACAGTGCCTTGCGCCTGTGTGGCTTATCTTTTGTAAGCGCTGCCGTCTTATAAAGATAGAGACCTCCTTGTTGTTCAATCCTCTCTACTGCGAGTTTGAGCTGCGCCCCACCCTTCACACATAAACAGTCCACGCTCATCTCTAAACATGTGCGCTCACACCGCCCATTTCAAAGGCTTTCCAAGTAGGTGACTCAGAAGCAGAGGGACAAAACACTCCAAATTTTGAGGAAATCCAAAAAAAGGGGGATCTTTTGTTAGCCGGTGACCTCTAGGTTACATTCACACCAATGGGACTATAAAGGCGGCAAAAGAGTGGACAAATAACTTTAATGAACTAAGAAAAGACCATTAAAATGAAATTATTCAAAAATGAAAGTAAATAAAAAGATGAAAGATCAAATGTTGACGATGGATCAAATACTTAAAAGGCCCATAGGATGGTAAATAAGCGAGGTTAAACAAATCCTGCAAGTACAAACACTTTGTAAAGAGGCCCTCTTTCACAAAAACAAGTGCTTTGAAATTCTTTGGCTCTGATAATCACTATGCAAACCAGGTTGGTTTCAAGCAAAACAACTCCTTGCCAAAGTGGAGGGTATCTTTGAAAAGTAGAAAGTGAAGAGGGGGATGTCTTTAATGTTTTAATGATACCTCTGTTGCTTTGTCTACTTTCATATTGTTTGCGATGGGACTGTGTCAAACGCAGCTCCGGAGGAGACAAAACAGTTCTTGATGTCCAATGAGGCGGCAGTGGTTCCAAAACAAGAAAAAAAAACAAAAAAAAACTCAGGTGACAAGGATGCCTGGTGCAGATTAAGTCACTTAAGATCACAAAACGGTCTGTAAAAACAAGGGATTAAAAACAGGTAAAAGAAAAGAAAAAAAAAAGCTTCCCCTAAGCACTTGCGCAAGTGATAACATATAGTCCAATTACAAACGTGTGCGGTTTGGAAAACACACTGGTGGAATAATAACTGAGGAACAAGGCTCCACCGTCACTGCTTTAGATGTACGCCCTGAGGTTCTCCAGAAAACAAAGCAGACTTTGTCCTCTTTTCTTGTGTGGACTCCGATTAGACCCGTTATTAACAGTCTGACTGCCTGTTTCGTATTACACCGCAGCAATGCAATAATTGCAGCTGTATTTTTAGTGACGTTTAACAAACGTCATCAATAAAGGAACGAGATGTCGGATTTTAAGTCGGTGAAAGAGCTGTAAACAAATCTGAGAGAGGCAAGGGAGCTCCGAGGCATCATTGGCCATGCAACCGCACACGGAAACGTCATCCCGGGTTTTGTTACGAAATGCTGTGTTGCATCTAACCGGCCTGCAATTATAGTTAAGCATCACTTAAGATGCTTTAATTCTTTGTGATCATCATGTGCAATAAGATTGCCACTCTGCAATTTACAGTCCCAAGACGAAATAGATTTGTGGGATTTGTCTGCCACCTAGTGGAAAATAATGCTGCTATATTATTGTAAATTTTCAACTTAACAGTGGCACAATTGGTTTTTACTGATGTAAATGACATTAAATACTTACTCCATAGGAATGCGAAACTGTACTGTATCAGGTGGCTGCTCTTTGCCGGGTCTGACCAGGGTCAGATTGAAGGTGGGCCGGAATATTCTCAGCTGCGGGTTACCAAGCTGGTATAAAGGATATCTGAAAAAATATGGGAATGACATAAAATTACATGAAAGGAAATCACCATTCCATTTATTCATACTCCAAGGTATTATCATAGAACTTGTTTAAAAAAATATTTTTGGAGTCATTCAATTCCAAGTTTAATACATAATAATAATTTATTTTATATTATTTCCAGCTATTTCTAATTAAATGTTTCAATCACTTACAAAATTGTGGAAGAACCATGGTACAGTTTTGCATATTTATTTACCATAACACTAAATGATTGCCATATTCATATACCAAGATTTTTACATGATACTCGTGAGCTTCAAAGAATAACTAATATCACGTTTATTTACTAGTATTATTAAAAAGCTGTGTTCAAAATAAGTGTAGCATTACCATCCCTGCTGAAAAACAGCTGAAACCAGCCTAAGCTGGTTGCCTGGTTTTAGCTGGTCTTTCAGTCTAGTCATAGCTGGTTTAAGCAGGCTGGGTTTTGAGGGGATTTGATCACTTCTGTTCAGAACTTGGGTAAAGTTGGTTTTATATTCGCACATTCGGACTACTGCATTCAATTACTTTGTTGACCGCACTACAGCGGACATTCGCAGGCAAGTATGACATTATTTTGAACGATTGTGAAAAAAAATGTAGTAGGTTGACAATGATGTCGCTGATTAGAATTTGCAAAAAATAACTTTATTGTAGCCTACATATAATTAGAAAGTTATTGAACGCGGAAATGTGTGAATGTTGTGAATGTGCGAATATAAAACCAACTTTACCCAAGTCTGTTCAGACTGGTCTAACCAGCTAAAACCAGCTGAACATCAGCTTAACCAGGCTTTTTATGCATTTATTTATTTATTTTTTATCTTTGGCAGGGGCATTAGTACTAATAAACGAGAACGATTGTATTACTCTCGTACTATATCGAAATTAGCATGGTATTACCCTGGTATCACGTCCAAAAACATGATGCATAGTATTACCAGGATACCACATCCAAAATATGATATTACCATAGTACCAACCTCCAAACATGCGAGACACCGTGGCACTTTTTGTAGGAGTATTACAACTGTAACGTTAACTAAGTTACATACTGTAAATCTACACAGGTACACATTTTCGGAAGGACAAACTAACAATAATGTAATCTTCACTACTATTATACAACACATCGGTTCGTATCTAACGTTACATAATTATATATTGTGAACAAACACGAAAACACTCACAGTATGCGTTTCGCCATGCCCTGAAAATGTTCTGGGCTTTTACAATCACACGTGCTGTATTTATTTTATTTTCATGCGCTGCTCAATGTCCTACAAAACTGACTGCTGAGAAAACTGCGCACACAAGCGTCAGAAAATGTTCAAAATAAAAGTATTGATTTCAACACTGTTGTCGTTTAGATTGCACGGTGCAGTCAAATGTGGAGTACTGTAATAGACAAAATAATTAAACCAATATACGTTTAATTTTTACTTTAAACTATGGGGTTTGTTTATTAAAAAATTGGGATATTTATATATATATATATATATATATATATATATATATATATATATATATATATATATATATATATATATATATATATATATATATATATATTTCTAATACTGTTAGAACTTTTATTTTGATGGCAGCTGTATTGATGTGCGCGTGCCCAGTAGCGCCATACCTATCCCTTCTAGCCTTAACCTCTGCTCTGTTTCCTGTCACATTTTTGTTAGCCCTTGTTGTGAGATTTATACAATTTTGTATGGTTTAATAAAAAGTTGTCGGAATTAAAAAAAAAAAAAAAAAAGATTTAATATAGTTTCAAATAATTTAATATCTTTCCACAATCAATTAATATCTTTCTACAGATATATATGCGTTCGAATATATAACCAGTATTTGGTGTCCTCTCTCCCCCCAAAATATCCCCGTTTTTGCACTACAAAACAGCGCCGACCATTATATCCTGAACACTTGTGTAGTGATTATTTTCACCAGCAGAGGGCGCCGAGAGCTACACTGATTACTGCCGCTACTTCAGTCATGAAGAACAGACCAGTTACCAGAAGAGACACCGGCTGCATCAGAAAACTAGGCAACTGACTCGCTGCCTCATGAAGTGATGACTTTGCAGGCAGCGTTTTTGCACGAAGGCACCTCACGAAACTGATTTCGGACAGGCTTCTGAGGCAGCGCAACGGTTTAATGATCTACAACAAAACAGATCTGTTCGAACGAGTTTTGTTGATAACTAAACGAATATTTAATTACTATAATACTAATTTATCGCTAGAAATAATATCAAAAGTGCAAAAAGTTAATCAGAAATGTACATTTGACAACCAAACACAACTTTCCATCTTTATTTTTTTAGCTCAACCGTCACAGAATGGAACGCACAGGATTGTGGGATATCAAAGGCAGCGAAGGATACATCTCTATAAGCGGCCTACAAAAATCGATTATGATGGTATCTCATGAGACAGGAAGTGAAGCTAACTTTAGTTTCAGACGTGCCTTGATGCCTACCTTGGAATGTGTCCTCCGAAGGCAGCATTTTTCAGTTTTCGGATGCAGCTACCGTTATCCGTTTCAAGGTAGTACTAGTAACATATTCACATTAAATCAAAGTAATACTATTTGTTTGTGTTTTAGGTTCTCAACAGGGTGTGGGATTGTTTTGCACACAATTTTCAAAAGTTCCCGACAGTTCCGCTGTCACAACATAAGTAGGCCTAATTACGGTGGCCGGGAAGTGCAAAACAACATTACAAAGTGTGAAACATTTTTCAAAGCTCGAGACAAATTTACATTTTGGAAAACATTTTTACCTATCATAAAACACAATTACATGGGAAAAACACTTTTACCAAGGACGAAACAAATTTGCATTTTAGAAAACAAATTAACAAGACGCAAAACACTTTTACCAGTCCCGAAACAAATTAAAGACCAATTTATACTTCTACGCCGAGATGCACAGGACTGCGCCGCACCTCTCCAAAAATCTAACAGCAAGTCAATTCTACGTGGACAGTTTTACCGTTTACTGCATGTTGTAATTCTTCTCGTTATTTTCCTATAGCAGCTAATGAACCAGAAGTTTCGCCCATAGGCTTACTTCTGCGTTGAGGAAAAAGGTGCATAGGCGTAAATCCCGGGGGGGACAGGACCCCCCCCCCCCCCCCCCATCTGAGGCTTGTCCCCCCTAAAAATATCATTACAAGCGACTCTGTGTATTGAAAAGAATATAATGGACATATACTTAAAATAATTGTGTGATTAGTAAAACAAAATAAACGCCAAAAAACGTTTTAAGTTCAGAAATTTCCTCCCTTTCCTCACAGTGGTTTGGTCCACTGCCTGCTTTCCTTCTTTATCGATACACACACACACACACACACACACACACACACGAGTCCGGTGAGAGAGAGCAAGTTAGTTATGTGTAAGTAGGCTGTCAAGGCTATTTTATTCTCTTTAAACATCGAGTGAAATGATTCTTTTTCTTTAATACAGATGATGCTGGATCATTAATAAATTAGTCATGACAAAAAAATTATGACATCCGATGTATTTTCTATGAGCGATTATAAGGTTAACAAGCGTAAGGCCGTGTTCACACTTGGCGTCTTTTTTGAAGCTGCCAGCGTCTGTTTTACATTATAATCCTATGGAGTAAACCGTGTTTTCAAAAAAGTCCTGAGCGCTTTTTAAAACGCCACCGCCGACGTCTTTTTCTGCAGCTCAGAGCGTCTTTTCGAGTTGAAAAAAGTTTAACTTTTCTGAAAAAAACGCCCCACGTCAAGCGCCTTTTTGACAGCTGACCAATGACAAGCGAGTGGTGAGTCGTTTCCATAACAACAAAAACAACACGAAAAAACGAGAAGATAGCCGGTAGACAGATCGTACTAGTTTCGGAGCACAAGGAGTTGTATAAAACCGTGCATCATCCAACCGGAGGTCCTGGACAAAATTGTTGGTAGCACTCTTGTCGACTTTTTCTAGTCAAAAAAGACGCCAAGTGTGAACACGGCCTAACACTGTAGCTTGTCACCCGCTACAACTAACACGGCGATAAGCTTGTGTGTGAACTGATATTAGGCTAATATTGTAGACCTATGATGTTAAGTGGCAGAGCAGTGGGTTTAATGCGGTTGAATTAATGCGAAAGAGACATACTAGGTTTCAGACGAAACCTAAAATACTATGGATGACACAAAATAATAATTATAATATGACCGCGTGATGAACCATGAACTCATATTTAAACACGGTCTCCATGCTATGTACACATGCTGTGCACACATATCTATCCTTACAAGTACAATTTTGGCTGTATTATTTGTGTCCCCTTCAAAAATTGCTCTTGAGAAATTTTACGTTTATTGTCCCCCCCTACTGTCAGATGAAATTTACGCCCCTGAAAAGGTGCTACACCCACTGCTACAAATGCTGAAATTAAAGTGATAGTTCACCCAAAAATGAAAATTATATCATTAATAGGTTGTTTGCAATCACGTGATTCTGATGACACGCGAAATGCAGCTGGAGGGCAGGAAGTAATTTTTCTCCATAGGAATCAGTAGCAGAAAGTCAAAATTCCTGTGTTTAAGGATGCTTAAATCGGCTAAACCGAGAAACCACAAGGAGCTTTTATCGTGTAAGAAAATGTGTTGTTAGTAAGGGGGTAAAGTCAAGACATTGACTGAAAATCACAAAAAAGTGTCTTGTAAAGCTGCATCTTTATCGTATATTAACCATTTGCACACACGAGCATTATCTGACTCGCTCCTCCCGACCACAGACGCAGCTTTTCAAGCCACTTTTTCATGTTTTTCAGTCAGTTTCTTAACTTTCCCCCTCTTATGAACAACAAATTGTCATACACAATAAAACCTCCTTGTGGTTTCTCGGTTTGGCCGATTTGAGCATCCATAAACAACGCAAAACACAGGCATTTTGAGTTTCTGCTACTGATTCCTATGGAGAAAAATCACTTCCTGCCCTCCAGCTGCATTTCGCATGTCATGTGCAAACAACCCATTGCTCACCCTCATGTCATTCCAAACCTGTAAGACCTTTGTTCATCTTCAGAGTGCAAATGAAGATATTTTGGATTAAATCCAAGAGCTCTCAGACCCTCCATAGACAGTAACACAACTGCATTGTTCCCAGGTCCAGAAACATAGCAAGGACATTGGTAAAATATGTCCATGTGACATTAGGGGTTCCGCCATAATTTTATGAAGCTACAAGAATACTTTTTGTGTGCAAAGAAAACAAAAATAATGACTTTATTCAAAAATTCTTCTTCATTCCGTCTTCAGCAGTGTGCCACCTGTTACACATAGAAAAGGTGAAAAAACATATTGAATTGTCCAGTTATCTCAGAACGATGATCTGAGTAAAGGTCTTTGCACACTGAGTCCGAAATTTTCCTTTGCATTTTTTCATATTCGTCATCCCTTCCTAACAAAATTTTTGTTACAGATGCAAAAACGCAGAAAACTGAACCTGATCTGAATTTTTTTTATGATGGACAAAAGTTTCGGAGCATGAGGTTGTATTTATTTTTAAACGTGCAAAACTTTCGGATGAGAATTTCAGACTCAGTGTGCAATAAAATGGTGAGTTTTTTTTTCACAATCATGACAGAAAATTAAAATACTGCCCTAAACTCAATAGCAGAACAGCAGCCCGATCCTCTCAGGATGGCGGATAAACAAAGCAGTTTCTCAGAACTCAAATTGGCATGACGTCAGCTTCACATTCTCTATAGGGATGGTACAAATCCAGTTACATTATATTTATGGGCTTTGTTGCCTTTATTTGATAGGATAGTTGAGAGCAGACAGGAAAGCATTGGGTGAAGAGAGGGGGCCGGGATGGGTAAAGGACCTCGAGACGGGAATCGAACTCGGGTTACACTATATGTCTTAAAATAACTTAAACTTAAAATAACATTTGAAAAGTTTATTTTGTAATTCCTGTATACAGTAACCTATATACAGTGTGATATCTGGTGAATACCAGTTAATCAGTTTGACTCACAAACATCATGAACATTATTAATAATTTGAATATGTGGGGAATGTGCAACAATTAAAAAAAACAAAAAAAAAACATTAGATTTAATGATTGAGATTTAATGATATTTTAGTCAATAAACTAGGAAATATGCTATTTGTTTTCATTTGAAACCTGGTAACCTTATGTTAAAATCATAGACTGTAAAAAAAAAAAAAAAGTGGACATAGTGTCCGTGACGTCACTCGTAGGTTTCTAAAGAGCATTTTTGAAGCTCAAAGTGGGCGGAGACAGCCGTCGCCATCTTGGCAGTGCATCACTCATACATAATTGAAAATGGGCAAAAAGGCGGAATGTGGGTGGAGCTGGTTGCTGAAACCACGCCCACCAAGCACGACAGTGGTGACAGCAGCAGCAATCCACCTGTCACTCAAGTGGCCACGCCCTTAATTATGCAGAACTCTAAGGCTTGATATAATTTAAACAGATGAGTTATAAAAAAATTCACCCCCCTCACAGTTGTCTTGAAAGGCAAAATTACCTATATAGACTAAAATCATTTTTTGTACCAGGCTGCAAACATGTTTTTTTCTGCTGCTATTTTAACATGGAGAGTCTATGGGACTGACTCCCTTTTGGAGCCAGCCTCTAGCGGACAGACGATGAATTGCAGTTTTAGTCACTTCCGTGTTGGTTTCAAGAGAGGGAGCGGGAGGTTGCCGCTTGGTTAAAATGCAACAATTTTGTCCATTAGAAGTTAGTAATATTTACATTATCACAATAGGCATTACAGCTGAAGACTTCCTCTCCAACAGGTCATTGCTTCTCAATATCCCTCCTCGTTTCCTCGCTCCTTTGTCCTCCATCCTATGGCCCAGAAACCAATCGAGCTCAGCCATCTTGTAGGACATCTCAATTCTCTAATTGCACTGCAAGGAGGCGAGGATCGAGGGGCGAGGAGGCTTCCTGAGGAGTCATGAGTGAGGATACACAGGTGTATTATGTGGAAGTCTTTTTCGGCGAAAAAACTGACGCACATATAAATTCTCCTCCTCCTTCACATCTGTCATAATAATTTAAATTTATATTTTACCTTTTCAGTTTAAGTAAACCATACATGTCATATATTTCAACCGGGCATCTTGCTTTATTAATATTTATTATGAATGCCTTAAATAGCGAACTTTAACAACATAAGGGCAAATCCCTTTAGCACGGCTGATGATGCTTTTAAGTTATGCTTGAGTGGTCAAGAATATACCAGTGTTCATCCTTTGATTCCCCCATCCTCATTTCCTCTCCTTACATCCTTCTTTCATATCCTAAGGGGGTGGAGCTAAGATGTGAGGAAAGGAAATGAGGATGCAGAAATAAGAAATGAGAAGCACCCATTGTAAACTGAGTAGCTCTTTGAGTGTCAGTGTTGTAAAGCTCTTTCCGAACAGAAGAGGGAAACCTTGTCCACTGGTCCGCAAACCTGAACCAACATTGACTCACATTTTAAGGGTGTTAAAATAACCATCTCCTAACAAGGACAAGCCTAAAATTCTTCACTGTTGTTACAGCAGGACCTGTAATTTCAGCTCTGCATCTTTTAGTCATAGTAAATGCTTGTGACTTTTGCGATATTTGCCACTGCTAAAAAACGTGTCAGAATTGTCCATTTATGTCACTTTAATTAATCAAAAAATCTTACAATAATTATTTTCAGCAGAGACAAGTGGTACCTGGTCATGAGTGTAATTGTTTATCAGGTACCTGAGTGAGATTAGAAAGAGCTCTTGGGGTTTGGACAGTTGGCCAAGGCTCTTGTAATTGAATCACAGCCCGAGAGCTCCTTGTCTAGGTGCCAATGTTTAGCAAAGGGTGGGTTCGGGTGGGTTAGAGGAGACGCACTCATGCAACTCGACTCCTCTCAACCTTCAAGCAAAGGTCTGTTCACACACTGTTTTCCAATGCTGCCATTTATAGATTGGCCCATGCAGTTTGTTTGTGACTGAAACTGATGCCTGTTCTGCTGTGGGGTAAAATATGAAATGATCAATATTACTTCTCACAAAATACATATAAATTAGCTTTAGTATTCATACTTATTGAGATTAGTAGAAACCATAGTGCTTATAACATTAGACTCACTGTTACTCTGCTCTGTTTTCCTACTCTACTCTGCTAGTTTTCCTTTTTTGAGAATAATAATTAATACAAAAAGGGTAAAACTTGAATAAATTAATTAGTAAATTACAAAAATAATGTTAAGTTCTGCTACATTGCACTGCTACCATCACCCAATTATATTTAAAAAATATTTTATTTGCATGGAAAATCGGTCAGCAAGGCAATCAGGATGAAAATTTGTTTAGCTAGATGAAATATATGAACCAGAAAGAAAAAAAAAATGAATAAAGATTGGGGTTAACTGTGGCGGAGACACCAGGAGCGCAGGCGCGAGAAAAGCCATGGAAACTTTCCCAGCTCGGGTTATATTAAATATCCAAAGGGAAGGGGAAATTGTAAATTGAAGATCCAGACAGGAAGATGGAAAAGTCTTTTTGCTTGAAGTGAATACTTGTGCTTGTAAAGGTCTGCAGGTTTTTTTTTTTCTTTCTTCTTTTCTTTTCTTTCTTTTAAACTTTTGTCAAACAGCATTTTATATTTCCTTGAGGGACTGCCATGCCACTCATATTTTCCGTTATTGCATTGACTGGGATATTATGTTACATGAATGTACATGAAAAAGATCTGCAACTGTAAAAATCAAGGTGGTCCAAAACATTCCAGAAGACTTGCTCCATGAGAATAGAAGAGATGGATGCATGTGCAGATGCAAAATACATCTAAAATCGGTGATCACTTTGAAAATAATCTATCAATCTTTATTCATTACTTCATTATATATATATATATATATATATATATATATATATATATATGTATTCATTTTAACCACGTTTTGCACTTAAACAAATAAAACCATTTAAATCAATTTTATTTATACACACACATCTGTGTGTGCGTGTGTGTGTGTGTGTATATATATATATACAGTATGTGTGTGTATATATATATATATATATATATATATATATATAATGGATTGAAATCGTTCTATTTGTTTAAGTGCAAAACAGGGTTATAAATATTTTTTTATTAATTATTAAATAAAATAATTTTACTGCTGATAATATAATTTCAGATGAAAAAGTATAATTTGCAATGACAAATGTTGTTTTATTACTTCTTTTTTATTTAAGAGCAACAGATAGAAATAAACAAAAAATAAACATGACAAATTTGATTCATTATTTATTTAAATTGTTTTATTTGTTTAAGTGCAAAAATGGGAAATACATAAATGTAAAAAAAAAATAATAATAATAATTTTACTGCTAATAATTGTCATGAAACAGATAACAGATCACAGGTAAGTGAGTTCAGCAGGTTTATTGAAGCCGGGATCAGAACAGGAAATCAGGTAAGTTCAGAATTCAACATAACATCATAACTTAAGGAACTGGGAAAGTAAAAAGTCTTTCTTTATCCACAGGTAGCTTAAACTAAAGGAGGCTTCGTAGACATCAGGCACGCCATCCTGGCCTGTTAAGGGAGCTGAACCGATCTGTGTAGAGAATGGTTTTCCTGGTCGTGACAAAGGGGTTGAATCTGATCAAACTCTAGAAGGATGAAATTCTGACTTGGAACTGGTGGCCATTACATGTAATGATTCAGTGATGGCGGCCATAATGGGTGATGACTGATGATCGGTGACCATGATGGGTGAGGAATGGAGATCGGCGGCCATGTTGTGTGTTGATCCAGGACTCGCGGCCATGATGGGTGATGACTGACAATCAGCAGCCATGATGGGTGAGGAATGGAGATTGGCGGCCATGTTATGTGCTGATCTAGGACTGGCGGCCATGATGTGTGATTGGTCTGGATGGAATTATTGTACGGACTTTAGGACTAAAGGTAAACTTAGAAGGGACTCACTACAGGACTCTGAGGCTGGAGCGGACACATTGTGGAACTCAGGGACTGGAGCGGATTCAGGGATCAGAATAGGTGGTAGTTAGAGGCAGCGGGCCGTCTCTTCTTCCTGTGCCTCCTCCTTTTGGGCAGAGGTGAAAAGAAGACCTGAGGTTTTAACAGTCTCTGAGTTTGTCCCAAGCTTTGGTGCTGGCTCATGGGTGTGAACAGATTCCGGAACAGGAATGGACTTATAACTGATCTTCGAGGCTGAGACAGATTTGATGACTGGCATGAACCCTGGGGCAGGTGAGATGGTTCCAATGTTCAAGGATGTAGAAGATTTGTCTATGGCCCAATCCCAATTCTATTTTACACCCCTTCACCTACCCCTACCCTTAAGCCTACCCCTTCCCCTTGTCCCTTGAAACGTCATCATACGTCATCTAGCTCCTACAATACACACACCTATACTGGTGTGCATTAAAACCTTTAATTACCATTCAATATTAATGCGCTAACACATAAACACAGGAGATTGCGCAGCTCACACATCCAGGAGCAAAGACACTTGTCAACGCTGCCCCATGACTTTTATTAATAACAGTTTAATTACTGAATCGCTACATTATATTTTCCAGCAACGAGAGGACAAAAATCACTGTTTCACTCAAAGTCTATGGTGGTTATCATCCCGATCAGAAATGAAAATATGTTGTGGCACTATCATGCAGTCATATGACGTTAGGAAACTTTAGCAATTTTTTCAAACATTTCTTTGAATAACATAATCGTAAATATGAACACACGATTGAATGTAACATAACAAATGATTACTTTTCATTAAAATCTTTATTAATGCCAAAAATGCTTACATTTGTGTCTTTTTGTTCACTCGGGCAGCCATGTTGCCGCTGTAGCTGGTCTATAACATTATCTGTAGCTGGTCTATGCA
This sequence comes from Acrossocheilus fasciatus, assembly GCA_036784905.1. NCBI lineage: Eukaryota > Metazoa > Chordata > Actinopteri > Cypriniformes > Cyprinidae > Acrossocheilus > Acrossocheilus fasciatus. The sequence continues at coordinate 19,330,672 of CM071962.1, read as the reverse complement.
GATAATTCTCATACCCCTTCGTTTGAAGTGTGGTCCCGAAAAATCTTCGTTTGAAGGGCTATCTGGCCCTTCCCCCTACCCCTACCCATCCAACCATAAGAGAATCGAGACACCCCTATCCTTCATGCGAACACACAGAATGGATGGGATTGGGCCTACAGATTCAGGAATTTCACTCAATGGAACAGGCTCAGGAACACTACTCACTGGAGCGGACTTAGGAAGTGCTTCCTCTACAATATACGATGATCTACACATCCATAGAATATAATCAATATATTTTTGCAAAGAACATGTGATTGCTCCCACTGGAACTTATAGATAAAGGTGATCTTCCAAGCTGCACCAGAAAATGGTCTTTAGTGTCTCATCGTTCCAGGGCACTTGATGTGAGAGTTTGACGAATTCCTCTACGTAGTCCTCAATTGGCCGGCCATCTTGAAAGCATGTGACAAGCAGATCTTCTGGGTCTTGAGGGTTGAGGAGAATGCTCATGTTGTAAGGCAAATGTTGTGGTCTGGTCTTCTGTCATGAAACAGATAACAGAGATCACAGGTAAGTGAGTTCAGCATGTTTATCGAAGCCAGAATCAGAACAGTTCCATATAATATTTGAAATTTGCTGTCAACCAATCAGGAATTCAAATAGTATGACCTATGCAAATGTGATGCCGATGCATCCAGTGAGTGAAATACCCACGCACTCAGCTGTGATCTCTTCATAGGCAATGCACCGGCGTAGTTTATCTGAGGATAGTGTAAGATGGATTCAACAGATCTTATACACCTGCAGCGCTTCTGTGAATGGAGAAAACAGAATAAAACTATAGGCTTACATAAAAAGGATTATATATGCCTATACACTAAATGTATTTCACTTAAATCATTGACAGATAAACGAAACTAAAAAAAAATAAAAATTCTGAGTTAGGCCTACGGTTCATTGTGATACGTTCCAAAGTTCTCGGAAAGGAAAACGAAATGGCAGAAATTAGTTTTCTTTATTTTGCAAAAGCTTTACAGTTTTGAACGATATCTTGCATCTGTATAACCAACCAGCCATATATATGTATATGGCCATATCGCACTGGCGCCTCATGCGCACAAAGACACAACATATTCTTGCAACATTGCAGCCATGCAGTTCATTATCAAAATGAAATAAAGTTAAAGAAATGTATAAAAAGTTACAGTGCTCCATTGTCCAATCTGTTGCGTTCAGCGTGACCACCACCTCACTGTGCTGATATAGGCTAGCCGATGTGAAGGATGATGTTTTACCTTGATGAAAGTACAAAGCCTATAAAAAATAATATTTTAGCATCCAGATACGTTGCGAATATGTAAACATTTGGATTTGTGCCGAATGAGAGAGGTAGGCATCAGTTTCACCTTTAATTTGTTTTTGGATTGACATTTTTATAGCCTATAGGCTATATCCTTAAGTTTAGAGGATTTTTCGTGGAGAGAAACTAATAACTGTGTTTATAATGTTTGTAAACATTTTGATTTACCAGCATTTTAGCCTACATCATTTCTGAATGTAATAGCCTAATAAAATGCGAAGTAACTTTTTTTGTGACTTTTTTTTCCTCAAAACACAATTTTATACAAATATATATTTTTTTTTAACAATGCAGCAAACATTTTTAAATATCTTTAAAAAAAACTTTAATGTATTTAAAGCATTAATAGATTTTTTTTTGTTTTTGTTTAGTAGCCTACATTTAGGCAAATCAAGAAAAGATGATGCTGGCTGTGACTAAGCAAGAAAACACTGTACTTGGTACTATTTTCCCTTTCCAGGTTCGAGGGCTCTGATAGCGGACAGATGGAGGATTCACTGTAAGGTAAATCAGGACATGATGATTCAGGTGAGTAGAGCTGGTAAGGAGTAAGGGAAGTGTATCCCACAATGTGTAGAAAATACCAACAACGAGATCAGACAATAAGGAAGTGAAACATGACTGTTTTTATATGGTAGGTAATGAGGTGAATGGTGGCAGGTGTGTTGACTTGAGGTGCAGGCGGGATGCTGGGAAATGGAGTCCTTAAAGGGGTCATTGGATGCCCATTTTGCACAAGTTGATATGATTCTTTAGGGTCTTAATTAAAAGCGTATGACATACTTTGGTTAAAATTTCTCAGTGGTAGTGTAAAAAACACCTTTTTTACCCTATCAAAATCAGCTCTGTTTTCAGCAAGACGTTTTTTTGTCCAAGTTGCTTTAAATGCTAATGACCCTGCTGACCCCGCCCTTCTCTTCCATGAGGTGCTGTACAGTACTGTTTACCATAGACATATGCTGTTTACTTTAGCTGCAAAACTGGCTAACTTTGCACATTATTAGGAAAGGCGATTTGCAAAGATTCATAAAAACACTTATACTCACTTCTTCTGTAGATGGAGTTGGATCATGAATGATTTGCATGAACATAGACACATTTAGGCAGATCGGGATTGGCGCATTCCCTTCAAAGCAAATGTAACGTTAATCCTCTGCATATTCAGCGGCTCAGATGTCAGGAGTAAATGACGACTGCTATATTCATTATTACATCCAACAACAAAACACCTCAATCGCTTAATCTGGGACATCTTGTCTTCCCCTGCACGGCAGTCAACACAATGGCGGTCGGACTGTTTACAGCTCACTCAGGGCGGGTCTAAGGTAAGAAGGCCTTGTCAATCAGCTATCGTGGGAGGGGCCTGTACAGAATGTCTCGGTTACATATGTAACCCTCGTTCCCTGAAGGAGGGAACGGAGATGTAACGTCAAGTGACTGACGTAAATGGGATCTCGCCTGAGAGCCCAATCACCTTCGAGTGTTAACAGAACAAGCCAATGGTAATTGGCATGTGTGTTTCGTCACGTGCACCCCACCCCGCAGCGCGGGTATAAAAGGAGAGCGCGTGCAAATGCAGATCAGTTTTTCTCTGAGGAGCCGAGACTATGTGCTCCGGCCGTACAGGATGTTACGTCTCCGTTACGTCTTCAGGAAACGAGGGTTACATACGAAACCGAGACATTCCCTTTCAGTCAGTCACGTTCGACATAACGTCAAGTGACTGATGTAAATGGGATCTCTATGAAAATGCCACTATTGCTGACTCCCTCCAGTGCCCTGCAGAAGCTGGCAAGTCCCCCCACACCAGTTGGAACGGAAGATAGGACAGGGCTCAGGCAGAGATGACAGCCACTCCTGTTCCGTACAGTGGGTATGGATAACACAGGCTAAGTAAGGGAACGCTACGGAAGCCACATCCTGCGTAAAGGAGGTACCATGTGGAGATCACACATATGGACCGACTCAGGGCAGTGCTACATATGGAAGTATCTGGTTGTAGACTCAGCCAGCTTGGGGTGAGATCAATAGACAGCAAAGACAGCAGAAGGTCTCTGTCAGGGAAAGACACGGGCTAACCATGAGGAGAGCCATACCGTGGAAGAATACACATGTGGGATCACCCGAGAGGGAAATACTACACACGGGACCTAGCCCAGCACAAGAGCTGACCTTGGGAAAACACACGAGTGCTGGACCTGGCATCTGGCACTCTGCCATGTCTGACTGCGGAGGGTGTGGGAGGAACTTCAACAGGGTTCGCTAAGGGGAACTGAACTGAGAAGCAGTGAAAAGCGCACGTATCCAGTTCGAAAAGGGGAATGGCGCAGCAAGCGTGATTGACATGCTTGATCCCTTAAGGGCGTGGTGGGAATTTTGGACACATATCCAGGCCAGGGTCTCAGGACAACGTGAGAATACCCGGTGAATTCTAGGCACGAATTGTCGACCGAAAATGCCTGCAGGTCCCCTACCCTCTTGACCGAGGCCAACGCAGTGAGGAGCAAAGGGCTCCTCCTTCAAGGCTGTCAGTACCGACGGGAGATCCCAAGAGGGTAGCTGATGAGGGCACAGAGGATTTAACCCCCTCGCCCCTCTGAGGAACCTGAGGACCAAGTCGTGCTTCCCCACAGACTTACCATCTACTGCATCATGATGTGCGGCAATAGCGGCAACATACACTTTGAGGATTGGAGGGAGACAGCCTTTGCTCCCATCCATCTTGCAGGAAAGAGAGCACGACCCTGATCGGGCATCTACGGGGTCTTCTCAGTGGGAAGAGCACCAATCGACGATCAGGCTCCACTTCACGCCTGTAAGCGTGTCTTGTAGACGGGGCTCTAGCTGAAGTGATGGTGTTTACTACTGCTGGAGGTAGCCCACCTAGAACCTCTGCGTCTCGTCCAGGGACCACACGTGGAGATTCCACAAGTCTGGACGCGGGGGCCAGAGGGTGCCCTCTCTCTGAGAAAGGAGATCCCTCCTCAGAGGAATTTGCCATGGAGGGGCTGTCACGAGGAGCATCAGTTCGGGGAACGAAGTCCTATTGGGCCAGTACGGCGCTACCAAGAGGACCTGCTCCTCGTCCTCCCTGACCTTGCACAGCATCTGTGCGAGAAGGCTCACTGGGGGAAACGCATATTTGCATAGGCCCCGAGGCCAGCTGTATGCCAGCACATCCGTGCCGAGGGTCCCCTCGGACAGGGAGTAAAACAGCTGCCAAATGGGACGTGTCTGGGGAGGCAAATAGGTCTACCTGAGTGTCCACGAAACGTCTCTAAATCAGCAGGACCGTCTCGGGGTGGAGTCGCCATTCTCCCGTAAGAGCAGGCTGATGTGAGAGCTCGTCGGCTGTACGATTGAGCTCTCCTGGGACATGAACGGCACAAAGCGACCTCAGATGCTTCTGACTGCAAAGGAGGAGATGGCAGGTGAGTTGCGACATGCGACGGGAGCGTAGACCACCTTGGTGGTTGATGTACGCAATGGCCGCAGTGTTGTCCGTACGGACCAGTACATGCTTGTCGTGTAGCAGTGATTTGAAGCGGCGCAGAGCAAGCCATACTGCTAGCATCTCAAGGCAGTTGATATGCCTCTACAGTTGGGGCCCTGTCCAGAGCCCCGCAGCTGCATGCCTGTTGCACATGGCACCCTAGCCCATGGCAGATGCATCTGTTGATACAACAACATACCTGGACACTTGCATTAGGTGCACTCCTGCCCAAAGAAAGGCAAGATTCGACCACGGGCTGAAGGTCTGACAGCAGGACGGGGTGACTGAGACCCGGTACGTGCTGCGTCGCCATGCCCATCTCGGGACCCAGTCGTGAAGCCAACGCTGAAGCTGTCTTATATGAAGCATTCCGAGCGGTGTGATGGCGGCTGCAGATGCCATATGCCCCAGGAGCTTCTGAAACTGTTTCAGTGGAACCGCCCTCTTGCGCTGGAAAGACTCCAGGCAGCTCAGCATCGACTGAGCGCGGTCTACTGAGAGACGTGCTGTGAGGTTGACCGAGTCCAACTCCATGCCGAGAAAAGAGATCCTCTTCACAGGGGAGAGTTTGCTCTTTTACCGGTTGAACCGAAGCCCCAACCGGCTGAGGTGACTGAGCACCATGTCCCTGTGTTCGCACAACTGTGCTCAAGACTGGGCTAGTATGGGCCAGTCGTTGAGGTAGTTGAGAATGCGAATGCCTGCTTCCCTTAATGGAACAAGGGCTGCCTCCACAATCTTGGTGAAGACACGAGGCAACAGGGATAGCCCGCTCGCCCTTCAAACGCAAAGCGGAGAATGGTCTGTGTCGAGGGAGGATCGAGACATGAAAGTACGCATCCTTCAGGTCGATCGCTGCGAACCAATTGAAGGAACGGATGCATTGAAAGATGCATTTCTGTACGCAAGATAGGAGCATCTTTGTCCAGCACAGAGGTGAACCAAATGCCCCTGAACTTGGGAGGGTGCCGGGCGAACTGAATCGCATAGCCGAGTCTGATGGTTCTCGTGAGCCAGTGAGATGGTCTGGGAAGCCCTAGCCAGGCCTCCAGAGACTGAACAAGCGGGATTAGTGGAACCACCGACGTACCCGCAGTGGGGCAGCGAAGGTGGTTCCCCTAGTCCCACTTGTTCAGTCTCTGGAGGCCTGGCTAACGCTTCCCAGTGGGTCTGCCATAGGTGGCATTCCTGGACCACTAGTGTGGACATCATCCGACCCAGGGCCCGCGCTGTGACTTTTGTCACCCTTAGGGCGAGGTTTGTCGCAGTATGCAGTTCCTGCATCACATCTGGGTCAGCACCATCTTCGTGCAACTGCTTCAACGCCTTTGCCTGGTGGACTTGCGGGAGGGCCATGGTGAGCAGGGTGGAAGCGGCCTGTCCAGCAGCACCATAAGCCTTAGCCATCAGAGCGGACAAGAACTTACAGGCCCTGGAAGGAAGGCGTGGATTACCCCTCCAGGCAGCGGCACTTTGCGGTGACTGAGCTGGTGACTGGGCTGTGACAATAATAAAAATTTATTTATTGTTATTCATGAATTTATTTATTGTTTTTGAAGTGCAACAAATGAAAATAAATAAACAACAATTAAACATATTAATTGTATTTATTTAATTCTGTATTTATATTCAATTGCAAAAAAGGAAATAAATACACAAATAAAAATGAAATAATTGTTTTTTTATTGCTGATAATATAGTTTAAAACGAAAAATGTTGTATTATTTTTTTAATCGAGTTCAGTTTTTATGTGTTTAAGTACAAAATAGGGAAATAAATAAATGCAGAAATCAATTAAAATAATGTTATGAGAAATAGAAGCATTTTTGCTGCTGGTCTCTGTCTTTTGAGACCCACTGAACAGATATTCCAATTACATATGAAAAAAAAAAAACAATAACAAAGTTTAGAGTGATTTTTTCACTATATATATACTACCGTTTGTTTTTCACGCTGCATGCTCACAGTCCGTGGAAAGCAGAGCCAGCCACCAATCATTCAAGCTGTTATTTATAGCACTTCTCAACGGAGTCGTATAGTTGATGTGTAAATTGAGACTCTTCCTTTGGACATGGCCCCATAGCACGCTCAACTCTGACCCTGGGCCAAGGCCACTGTAAAGTTGAACTTGGCTTAATCACACACACATAACCCCCACACACACATTCACAGACAAGTGCAGAAGATACAACTTAATAACCCTTAGCTGCCACTCTGGAACAGTTTTCTATGTCCAAATCTGAACATTAATCGAAATTAAAACATTAAAATTGGGGCAGTCAGTAGTCAACTGATAGGTGAAGCCGTCTAGTGGTTATGTGATTATTGGAGAAGAGTGAACAGCCAAGGTGAGGTTCCCACAGCCTTATCCAATGACCATAGCCCTGCCAGCAGAATCCTGAGGTGCAAAAGGGCTGACTTACAGAATCTGAGCCAGTCGCAACTAATCTTCAAGGCATTTAGCCTATCGGCCGCTTCAACACATCAGTGCTTCACAATCAGAAGCCTATTCTCAAGAGTTTTCTGAGATAAATAGATAGATAGATAGATAGATAGATAGACACAGACAGTTGATAGATAGATAGATAGATAGATAGATAGATAGATAGATAGATAGATAGATAGATAGATAGATAGATAGATAGACCGACAGACAGAAAGATGCAGCACATGGCAAACCCAACACAATGGCTGTTGACAGATGAAATTCCATAGGTGGCATCTCCAGTCATCCATGTTGTCATGTCATTAATCATGTCATAAGTCATGGGGGGGGGGGATTCCCGCTGCTCCTGCTTCATATCTGCTGCTCCAAATAATCATGCCTTGACACATTCTCCATGTTCAGTGTCAATATATATATATATATATATATATATATATATATATATATATATATATGTATATACAGAGACTACTGAAGTTATGTGTCTTGTGATGTTTCTACATAAAGATTTTTGTTGAAATTCTCAGTTCATGTATTTTTGTTTTGCAATATTTTGAGCAGATAGTTAAGACGTAACTGATTACATTTAATCTGGATTGTGTAATCAGATTCCAAAAATTGAGTACAGCTAATTGGATTATATTACATTTTAAAATGTTCATAATCAGATTACTGTTGTTTTTATGGATTACATGATTACATATTATTTATAAAATGGCAGTGAATTAGTCATCATTTATTGATTCACCTTTTTTATTTTATTTATTTATTTATTTTTATCTTTTCTAAAGTTTCCTTCACAACAATCTTACTGTGTAATACAATTTAGCTTTGACTATATTCACAAATGTTGTGTATATAAATTTACCAACCATGCTATGCTATTAGACCGTGCATGAAACAATATTTATACACGTCACTAAACACGGGTGATGTATAGCTGTGAAACACTATTTCTCCAATCCAGTGACCTTCAGTAAAGGATCTGGAAGTCAGGACAAAACTATTTCAAACCTGGAAGACTTTGGGCATGTAATGTTATTGTTCATTTCATGTTTATTAATGTTTGTTCATGCAGACATTTCCATTGTGTGTGTGTGTGTGTGTGTGTGTGTGTGTGTGTGTGTGTGTGTGTGTGTGTGTGTATCAGCCAGCCAAATATATACTTGAAACTTTAAAACAAGTTTGGTAAAAAGTAATCTAAAGGTAATCTACTAAATGGTAGTCAGAATACATTACCTAAATGTCTACAACTATCATAATGTAATCTGTAATCAGTAATAGACTACAATTTGTAAGTAATCTACCAAGCAATACATGATACAAGGTATAAATTGGGTATATAGTAACACTCATTTTATCTGGATCTATTAAACTGTTCAAAATGTCATTAAAAATGCAATTCATATAGACATTTACATTTACATTTTTTTTAATAAAAATAAATTTTGATTATAGAAATTATAAAAATATTGATGTACAGTTACTATGCCAGTAAGTGTGTAACATGTTATTAATATTTATTTACAAAATATTCAGAAAAACAGTTTTGTCTGTTTGTATTTGAAAAACATTTGTCCACCAAAGCTATGGGGTGAAACCAGTATGCACGTGGCAAGACAAAAATACAGAGGAATCCATAAAATATTATTATTTTTTTAATGCAATGTCTTTTATTTAATTATATATATTTATATTTTTATTTTTATTTTTTAAAATGTTTTCCTTAAAAATTGTCAATAACGGCATAAATGTTTTTGAATTAAACACAAAGAGTAGGCTAAGCTTGTCTGTTTCAAACTAAAATATTTTTCCCTATCACCCCGGACATTTTATTTGTTATTGAACCAAACAAAGATGCACAAAATACAATAAACACACACAATATAATATACGTGGTATGGTACAATACAGTTTAGGAATACAAATACACAAACGACGCCATGCACAAGATGCGTCATGATTTAGATGACAACTTTACTTCGGATATTAGATCAAAAGGAGATCAAAATGTAGTTTGCGAATAACACTCTTAAAAAAATTAAAGGTTACAAAAGGGTGTTTTTGCAGTGATGCCATAGAAGAACCATATTTGGTTACCCAAAAAAACCTTTCAGTGAACAGTTCCTAAAACTACCATTTTGAATAACATTTTAAAAATATAAAGAAACTTTTTCTACTATATAGAAATTTTTCTGCATCTGAAAGGTTCCATGGATGTTCAGGTTCGTCATAGAACCATTGATGTCAATAAAGAATCTTTATTTTTAAGGGTGAAGGGTTCCCACACCTGCTTAAACAGTTACAGGACGCTGAAACATTGTGCGCAGGGTTGATGCATGTGTGCTAGTCGATCGCTCTGCACGCGCGTCTCCAAATGCCAAGCGCGTGCACTCAGTGAGAATGGGTGATTCACCGTACACTGCGCCCTGTCCGGCTCCTGACCGGGGGCCCCGGTAATCGCAAAGCTCGCCTAATCACTTTCTCTCGTACCTTTCTGAAGAAGCAGTATGGAGTTACGTCAAAGCAGCGCGTAAAAGTGCAGGCCAAGCAAATAAGCCGCTGAGGAGCTATTTGTAGGCATTGCTGCCAAACCCGGGTAAGGCTGCTCACTCTTCTGCGATCAATGCTTAAAACCTGCTATAGCACTGGAAGCAGCATGCATTATTTTTTTCGATTTATTCTGGAATGATTGTGTTTGGAGAACTTGACCTGGATCCGTTGATGACCGGCGGCCGGTGCGCGCAACAACGCAATTAGATCCAATTCAATAGCCTACTTCACGTTCACAGACAATCCAAAGCGTGAAGGAGCGCGACATGATGACGATTCTGCATGTTTTAGCAGAGAGATTGTTACTTTTTATCATCACTTTTGATTAGATCTTTTTAGTCGTCGTCTACTTTGAGAAATCATCATGCCACACACTCGCAACAGGAACCCAAGCCCAATCCCAGAGGTGACATGGGACACGGGGTTGAAAGAGATGAACGAGACCTGGAAGGGGGCTATTGCTTGCTTGGGAGTTGCTGTCTTTTTTGTCATGACAATTGGGATCATTTATTGGCAAGTTGTGGATCAGCCCAACAAGAACTGGATCCTGAAGGGGAGCTTTAGTGGGCTTATTTGGGAGAGACGGACGCAAACTCTTGTCATACAGACACTGACTGAGGACAAGACTTTTGCGGAGATAGACGTGGAGAACGTGGGGAACACCGATATTGAGGTTCCGTTCGTGAGGAACATGTGCTGGCTTAACAAAACCGAGTTCTGCTACACTTGGGATTCGGTCGCAGAGGTGAAGATATCTTTGGAATCAGAGGAGGACTCAGATACCGAGTGTTACAGTGTAACCTGGACTCCAATTCACTGTCATGTGGACCTGAAGGTAAAATGTCATTAGAACTTTTTTTTTTTTAAACACTTTTGAAATGTTCCAAATAGAACAATAAGTGTTTTATAGCCTGACGTCATTGAAGAAGTTCCACAAAAATAAATTATTCTGTCTTTAAAATAACAAATCACCGTATTTGTTTCAAGAACCTTGTAACATGGAGAACTTTTATTCAGCTTAATTCAAGATCTAACAAAACTGCGTAGGGTGTGAAAATTTATAATATACAAATCAATAAGTGACAATGTTAATGTGTTTGTTTTGCCAGTGACGATCCTAACCGTAATAACTATAGTTGCCATTACCGCTAAGCGAACGTGATTTTTGTTCGCTAGGGTTTATTTATCGCTCGATGGAAATACTCGACTTTTTTTTTTTTTTTAAATTGATGGTTACTGAAATGTCTGAAATCCTAACTGAAACATAGCCCTATAAAATACATACTTCATATTTTTGTTTTGGCTTATTTTGGGGCCTTCAAGTCCTAATTAAAATGCTTATTTTCTTGTTTCAGAAAATGTCCTTAAGGATTAACAGAAGGATAAACATTTTAACATCTGAATGTATCTTTGCTTGCATTTAACTTTAACATTTTGTTTAATTATTTAATTGGTGGCGTTTATTTGACTTTAAATAGTCTTCTTCTTTTTTTATGTGGTCATATTGTTATTCGTTAAAACGGATTTACTTTGCATTTGTACCTGCCAAAAAACTTTTTAAAGCTGGGTTTAAAGTTCACCAGACTAAAAAGGCCACAAAGATACATTTCACAGATTTCCGATAAGACAACGTCTTCTTTGTTCAGCAAGCCTCTAATGCAGTTCGGAAGTTTTCGAGTTTAATCCCATTATTTCCCACATTTCCTACCTCGGTAATGCTCTGTCGTGTGTTATTTTAGATTTAAGCCTAAGAATCCTTTGTTCAGTCCAATCCTTTGACTTATAGGTATTCTGCACCTGTTTTCATGTGTTATGAGAGCCAACAGCTTCTTAGCTGGATGTCCAGATTTTGGACACTATAATGAAAACTTTATACAGTCTATATGAAGAAACTAAATCAATGACTGTATAATTAGTACTTCAACTAGCAATAAATGAGCTACCTATGGTATAAATGGACCACAACAATACAGTTTGCGGATAGTCACCCTCTTTCTCCCTCAGGACTGTTTCTCCATGTTGAATATTTCGTGGTACGGAGGTGCCAGTGTCCATGCGCCCAACTGGCCAATAAACGATGCCAACATTTCCATGCAGCCCTTCACAGTCAGCGACCTTAGGGACAACCCTTCTGGCTTCGGATCAGTTTTAGAACGCTACTTCCTGGGATCCTCAGGTAAGCAAAAAGAAACTCCATGTCACTAACTGTCACCCCCTTAGCCAAATTTGGCCACCCTGCCCTTTCACACTTTGTTGACATGTCCAAACATGCATTCACTTGTGACTATGTACACAATTCTAAACTGCCTCGGGCCTGAGATCACGGGGCTCTACTGTACATAGAGAGCGTAACACAATACGGATGGTTACTTCTGCTTGCTGAAAGATTGCAAAACAAAGGACATCGGACTTGAGTTTGAACCCATCGGTATTTGTCAGCAGATGCCTGATGTTTATATCAACAGTTAATTAAGCAAACAATCTCAGGCAGATTTAAATAACCATTGTGTTTATGTCTGGCTGTTAGTTTGATTCGAGGCACGGTGGGAGATGTTTACGGACAGATGCGTAGTAGATTCAAACATTATCCATACTGCTCCAAATTTTCAACAGTTTAGACTTGCAGTAGTTATTGTGAAATAAGTCTACATAAAAATATGTGCAATCAAATTTCATCCAGATTTATAATATTAATTAACTAAATATTCATATTCACTCAATATATTAAATTTTTGAGATCCTTATTTGGCAAATTTACTGTGCATGTTTTTAACCTTTTAACCTTTACATTTTTGAGTTGTCAGAAATACTGGTTAACCTAGTTAAAATATATTTGTTTTTTATTCAAAGAAATTTTCAAGAAGTTTAAAATGTACATTTCACTGCAAATCAAACCCATGATCTAAGCTAACGCCATTCTTTAATATTTCAGGAAAACACAGTGAGAATTTTTTTTTTTTTTTTAAATATATTTAAAAAATACATTTTGCGAAAAACATGCTTAAAAATAGTTGATAAGTTTTATTTGTTTATCTGTTTTAGCCAGTTTTCTTTTTTTTCATAGTGTGATTTTAGGTGAATTTTGTTGAATCCAGTTAACAGTAGTATTATGCTACATAACTGTAAAGTAATAAAAGGGTTAAATCTGCAGTGCCAGAGCAAAGTTTATTGTATTGTACAATGTTCAATTCACGATGAAATGACTATTGTGAAGAATTGTTCAAAAACTAGTTTGAATCAGTTTAACAAATCCTTCACTGAATAAACTCACTGAATCTGTCTTGAAATGCAGCATATTTTGAGTATTTACGTGGCATATTTAAGTATTTAATGAAACTTAAAGCAGTGGTTATTGATATGTAAATTTACTTCCAGACATACGATTCAACCACACAGCAGAAACCAGAACCGCCTCCGACCTCCAGTATAGCAATGTGTCAATCCCTTTAGCTGGAAAAAGCTATAAAATTCAAGCTCAGATGCATGTCATTACTGACATGTGAAGGAAGTTTGAAACCACCGAGACTCTTCCTAGAACTGACCATCTGGTTAAATGTGGTATTCTAAGAATCTGAAAGGTCAGGGAGGTGATGAAGAGCTCCTCAGAAGACCTTCAGATTACCTGTGTAAAGATGGGAGGTCCTGTCACAATCAATCCATCACTACAGCACTTCATCAATCACTTTCAAACGAGTTCACAGACTGTGGTCCATGAAGTGCTTTGGTCCATGAGTTGAACAAAAATCTAAATCTAACAATTCAAATTGACAAAGAATATCAACGGTGAGTTGATTTATTAACTAGCTTTGAACAATGAATTATATGATTCACTCATTTAGGTTCATTAGTCAAAAGTAACAATGTCTACTTAATTTACAAACAAGCAGCAGTCTAACCATATTATGGATCTGTAGCTCAAGACAGGATTGGTGAAACAGATGTCAAATGGGACCACTAAATGAGATATATATAACATACATGTCATACCAGATGTACTAGAGCATTTGGCGTATATATATATATATATATATATATATATATATATATATATATATATATATATATATATATATATATATATATATATACATATAACATATTTAAATTGCACAAGCATTTTACAAAGTGTTGTTTTATGTGTAAGCAAATTCCTGATAAACTGCCACCAAATATCACTAAGAAAAAGGTAATTTTCTGCAGTAGAGTAATCCGTGGTGGGTCTTTTTCGTATATAAAAAAAATATTTGCGCCTCAGAGCACGCAGATGAAATGTAACAAACTCATTCATGTTATCTTGCTTTTGGAGGCTGATGCCTGCTGTTTGGGAATGCAGTCATGCAAGACAGTTCTGCGAGGTAATTATACCCAGCCACTTTGACAACAGAATTTGGCTCAGGTATTTCATAATGACCAAAACATTTCAGATGGTGTCCAACAAGATTGGTCCACTGGTTAGTCCAGTTATGCCATCCCATTATGCAAGGATAAGTGACTTTTTTTTGATGCGCATCAAGGAATTTATTTCGTAAATGTGTTTCCATCATAGTTTTTGCATGTTTTCTTATCAAAAAAAAAAAAAAAAATCCACTTCAATTGAGTGCATAAGTTTAGTAATAGTACTTTGTAGTGGTTCCAGTCTTGAGCTTGCAGATAACTGCTGCTAAAAACAAATCACAAAACGAAACAAAGCAAAACAACAGTATTTCAGTGGATTTAGCTACATAGTAGCAGTTCCACTCAGGAGCTTGCAGTTTACTTTTGGTAAAACAAAACAAAACAAAACAAAACAAAACAAAACAAACAAAAAAAGAAACATGACCAAAACAAACCTGGATTTTTCAGTGGATTCCATTAGTACTTTGTAGCAGTTCCACCCTGGAGCATACAGCTGCTATTGTTGTGCATGATAGATAGATAGATAGATAGATAGATAGATAGATATATAGATAGATAGATAGATAGATAGATAGATAGATAGATAGATAGATAGATAGATAGATGATAGATAGATAGATAGATAGATAGATAGATAGATAGATAGATAGATAGATAGATAGATAGATAGATAGACTCATAGTGCAAATGTAGCACTTTTTGGGCCCCAAAAGCATGTCGGCTTTGACATTTTATACTGTATGTTCAGTAAACGGTTAATATGTTCACCAAAATGAGTAGCGCAACATTGTAACACAGTTAAATTTCTTAACACATTTGACAATAAGCTGCCACTAGTACTCACAATCTAAGTGCAAACATATGCATATGGTTAATATATGTTCACTAAAATGAGTAACACAACATTGTAACACATTACTTTTAGTAGTTAGATTTCTTCTTTAGTAGTTAGATTTGTGCCACTAGTACTCATAGTGCAAATGCAGCACTTTTTGCGCCCCAAAAGCATGTTGGACCAGGTTTGACATTTTATAAGTTCAGTAAATGGTTAATATATGCTCACAAAAATAAAATGAGTAACAAAACATTGTAACACATAGTAAGGTTTCTTAACACGTTTGACAATAAGCTGCCACACGCCAAGTGCAAACGTAGCACATTTTTGGGCACTTTTTTGTTACAACATTGTAACACATTTTTAGTAATTAATTTCTTAACACAGTTGGCAATAAGCTGCCGTTAGTACTCACACTCAAGTGCAAACGGAGCGTATTGTTGGGCCCCAAAAGTGTGTTAGACTAGCTTTGACATTTTATATGTTCAGTAAATGGTTAATATATGCTCACAAAAATAAAATGAGTAACACAACATTGTAACACATAGTAAGGTTTCTTAACACGTTTGACAATAAGCTCCCACGCGCCAAGTGCAAACGTAGCACATTTTTGGGCACTTTTTTGTTACAACATTGTAACACATTTTTAGTAATTAATTTCTTAACACAGTTGGCAATAAGCTGCCGTTAGTACTCACACTCAAGTGCAAACGGAGCGTATTGTTGGGCCCCAAAAGTGTGTTAGACTAGCTTTGACATTTTATAAGTTCAGTAAATGGTTAATATATGCTCACAAAAATAAAATGAGTAACACAACATTGTAACACATAGTAAGGTTTCTTAACACGTTTGACAATAAGCTGCCACACTCCAAGTGCAAACGTAGCACTTTTTTGGGCCCCAAAAGCATGTCGGACCAACTTTGACATTTTATATGTTCAGTAAATGGTTAATATGTGTTCACCAAAATGAGTAACACAACATTGTAACACATTTTTAGTAATTAATTTCTTAACACAGTTGGCAATAAGCTGCCACTAGTACTCACACCCAAGTGCAAACGGAGCATGTTTTTGGGCCCCAAAAGTGTATTGGACTAGCTTGTTCAGTAAATGGTTAATATGTTCACCAAAGGGACGCTGTGGTGACCCCTCGTGCTTCGGACCAGCAGGCGTGCCATGCAGAGCTTGTGTGGGTGGGCAGCTGGTCTCTAAACATGGTTACCGCTTAGAGCCGAGACACTCTCACACTCTCACAGCACCTCGTCACCCGCTCTCAATCCAGCAATTAATAACCCTATTTACTCAACACAGTCACGCTGCTTTTTTCGTACCACCGCATTGTTTGCACCCACATTGGTGTCTTCCAAGTTTGCGTGTGAGCTTTCTGCAGCTGAAATGTGAAAGCGGTAATCTGCGTCCCAGACAGCTGAACAGAATTAGATTAAAGCGAAAGGGCATGCCATCAGCTAAGGACATAATATTCGTCATGTGACATAAACAAAGGCCTTTTATGATTTCCTAGATCATTGTTTGGCCCACTGAGTGTTATGTAACTCCGTGAGCAGTTTAACCGAAACAATCGCATGATGTTAATCCCTTTTCCACCTCGCTAAAGGACGGCCTTGATTTTGTAGAGACCTCTCAAACCCCTCTCTAATTGGTTCACTTTTAAGACAGAAATGTTGAGCTTCCTGCCAATGCAGCTGTCCCAGGTTGCCAAGTAACCGCAGACATATCGTGGTATATAATGCCCAGTGGCATAACAATGACAATCATGTTGGCTCAGATTCGTAAGGCGACCCAGCAGCTGCCTGTGGTTGCGGTTCTGGGCTGCTATTGGTCGGCGGTGTGTTGATAATGCACATAATTGTTTTTCCTGAGTCGCCGCTGTGCAGCCAAATGGCGTGTTGTTGCTCGGACCTGTAAAACGAGCCCCGGGCGACCCAGGGCAAACCCAAAGGTAAACTTTTCAGCACTGTATATTTACATTTAGGCCTTGAAATCGGATAGTGGTTTTAAACAGGTTGGTGATGTGGAGCTTCAGTCATGCGACGTCTGTCAAATAGCTTTGTCCACTTTGTTGATGAGAGACATTATTGAAGTGTCCAGGCAAGTTGTGTACTTTACTGGGTTCGCTGACAGTTGTGTCTGGTTCAATATGATGACCGAAAAGAAACTTAAAGAGACTGATACATATTTAGATTTTTAATGGTTTCCAAGTAATGATGTCCTCCTTTGTCTATGTTAACTGTATGCACCAACAACAGCAACAACAAAAAAAACAAAAACAATTAAAGTTTTCATTTAGCAAAATAAGTAAATAACGTTGATTTAATAATGAATTCATTAATCAAATGTATTTAATTACCAAAGTTGTAAACAGATGCTGACACCATCAAAGCATCAAAGAATTTCAATTTCATTCTGTCTATCAATTATTTTGGCTTTCCAAAACAGTTGCAAAAAAAATTAAGATTGATAGATCAACAGTTCTAGTACATCTATTGTGTAATAATACATTTTTAATGCAATCCTCTATGAAAGCATTCTGAATAGTACATAATGAACCAAAATTACACTTATATGTTTACATTTTGTACTATGGTGCATTGTTGCCACATACAATATTTTTTTCCGCACAATAATGTCATGATAATGAGATATGTCGTTAAAACTATATATTTTCTTCTAATGACATAGTATGTCATAAAATATGTTTTACCCATTACAATGGCATACTATATTTTTAAAATCATAGCTATATAACAACATTACGTGAGTCAGGCGATTATCTGTAATTTTGGAATTTGTATTTGGCAAATCAAAATCAGACATTTGCAAATGATATAATAAAACAGTTTGAACTTAAAACTTGGCCTGCCTCAGTGTTTAAATCTTGACCACACTGCTCAATAAAATCACACTGAGTCTATCATTCCAAAAAAAAAAAAGCATGCAACAGTTATTTTTAGTTTGAAAATGGAACAAAATAGGGCTGAATCTCAAGCTAGAGTTTTGTAGGTGGTTGCTAGTGTAGAACGTTTCTAACAAAAGTCAAAAGACACCAGTTAATGTAAGTCAATGGGAATTTTAATCTAATTTATTTTCTCCCAAGCCAATGCTGTATCACTAACCTTCACTATAAGCAGTAGTAATAGTGATGCATGACCTGGAAAACACCACTAATGAACAGTTGCGTGACACTTGAGCCTGAAGTTATGTAGATTGGCAATCAAAGTTCATTTTTTGTATCCGTCCAGTGTCGGACGCTTTGAGTTTTACCCTTCAGACTCTCTGAGGCCCCATTCTTAAGGTGTGTATAACATGGGTTCTGCATAGAGGCGAATAAATAACTGCCATTTGCTGACGTTTAAGAGACTTTCTGCTTGAGTTATGAGCAAGGTGGGCTCTACAGAAGCTGAAAAAGAGGGGGAGCGTCTATTATTTTTAGAATAATTCCCCACGGTAACTACTACCAGCTTTCCTGAAATATTTTCCACTCTGTCTTTAAAGCAAAGATGAATAACAGCATCCCATCTCACTTTTTTTCACCTAATATGGACTGGATGAGAGCAGAGTGGAACAATTTTCGAACAATAAATTAATGATTTGCAGAAATGCTTAGTGCTATTTCATATAAATGATAACAGAGTACCGTATAACTTGATATAAGGAAAAATACGCAAAGGAGAAAACAATTGAAAACAACTGAAAATAGGTTTCATTCTTTACTTTGTATTCCAATTGGCTAGTCAGAGTTGTGAATTCTCTCCTATTTGCGCATTCAAATAATTGTTTTGTGTATGTTTGGATGGGATTAGTTAAACTGATACTCTCATTTTTCTACTTAAAGTGATAGTCATGATAATTCTGTTATCATTACTCACCCTCATTTCATTCCAAACGCAGTGTTTCTACATTTTTTTTTTTGCTGCCGATTCAATGAAAGTCAATGGGGTCCAAATCAAATTAAATTTTTGGCATGAACTGGTCCTTTTAGAAACATATGCATAATCTCATGGTTAACAGTTTGGCTTGTTTCCTTCACTTGGCAGAGTCTACAGCAGGTGCGATATGTTACACCCTTACACGCTATTATTTATAAACGCTAGCCACGACAGCAGCCTTTATTTCTCTCCAAGTCTAATCTGCAGTGATAAATCGAGGGAACTGATGAAGTTTGGCATGTGTGTGGGGTGCCAGGTTAGATAAGAGTTAGTTATGTCCAGTCTGGGAGAGCAGAAGGTTTACAGGTTATGAGTTGTTAGTGTCTGTTCACAATAAGTCCATAGCAAAAACATATTTTTCTAATGTTATGCAGAATTAAAAAAAGTAAATATAAGACCTTTTATACTGTGTAATATTTCAAGATGAATGCTTACTGGATTGAAGCAACTTTGAAGCAAGGTTTACGTGATTATACATACATTCAATTTAATGAAAATCATGTTAAAATGTGAGTATCAAATATGATCCATCATAAATATCATCCATCATTTATTTGTTCATCTCTCAATCATCAATGCAATGCATTGAATTAAATATTTTAGAAGCTTTGATCATAAAACTGAACATTTAAATATAATCTTACTAAGACATATTGGGAGATATAGAGTGACAACTGATATTTCTATGCATTTTATTTAAGTATCTGCTATTCTGAAAGATCTCATTGAATTACAAGCTATCAGAATTTCATCTTACTTTTTGGCCCTATAAATATCAGCATCTGCACCAAATTGCATTTTGCTCAGTTTGTTTGTTTATCCTCAAGTTTGAGCTCCATATTCTCATTATATCATGCTATATGAGCCATAAAAGCCTGATGTATCAAATATGATACTCAACAAAAACACATACTGTATGCAAGCTTCTTTTGTTATGTTCTGGCTAAAGTTTCACCAAACTGTTCCATTTTTTTAGTCTGTTATTTCGTATGTCATGTTTATAGCGTTAAAGAGATAATTCACCCAAAAATGAAAGTTCTGTCATTAATTACTCACCCTCATATCATTCCAAACCCGTAAGACCTTCATTCATCTTCGGAACACAAATTAAGATATTATGAAATCCGAGAGCTTTCTGACCCTCCATAGACAGCAACGCAACTACTACGTTCAAGACCCAGAAAGGTAGTAAGGACATCGTTAAAATAGTGCCACACATGCATTGTGGTACTCTCATGAATTCGTATGGAAGACTGACACAGGGGAAAAGAAATTGTTGAATAAAGTCAGTATTTTTGTTTTCTTTTAGCTTCATAAAATTAAGGTTGAGCCACTGATGTCACATGGACTATTTTAATGATGTCCTTACTACGTTTCTGGGTCTTGAACGTAGTAGTTGCGTTGCTGTCTATGGAGGGTCAGAAAGCTTTCGGATTTCATCAAAAATATCTTAATTTGTGTTCCAAAGATAAACAAAGGTCTTACGGGTTTGGAACGACATAAGGGTGTGTAATTAATGACAGAATTTTCATTTTGGGGTGAACTAACCCTTTAATGTCATCATTGCTGGTACTGTTCTAGTGAACCATGAAACGGTAGCAATTATGGTAGCACCTGAGTTTAAAGACAGTTGAAAAAAGGCAAATATCAGTAAAAAATAACAAAATCAAACTAATCATCAGCCTGTTTCTTTTGAACTACATCACATCTGAATAATAAAGAAAATGACCTAACTTCTGAAACGATGCACTGCTCATTGATTGAAAACATTTCCAAAGATGTATTGTTTCATTTTAAAATCTCATTTTAAAGTTGTGGTGTGAGTTTGGGTGAGGTGAGGGACGGTGAGTCGGACGGACGGTGCTGTGTGCGTCTACATTGGGGTACATTGACATGGTGGTGAAATCCGAGAAGCAGGAGGAATTCCAGGGAGGGCAGCTACATCTGCGCACACCATTATCTGCTTCACATAATCTCAACTTTTCAGGTGCAGAAAGACATCAGAAGCGGCCCTCATATACCGCCCACCTTCTCAAGAAGCTTTGAAAATATAAAGATTCAATTAGAAATCCCAGTGTTTTTCCTGTTCCAAACGTCCCAGTCTTGGAATTTCCATGATACATCAGGCTGTAAAGGCTGCTTTACTGGGGCAGGTCGAAAGATGGTATTTGGTTTCGTTCATGCTGTGTCTGCCATTCATACAGAGTCACGAATGCAGTTACAGGAGTTAACGTGTGATCTGAAATCACCTGACGGCTCAGCAGTGTCCAAGACTTGCATGTCAGCATCACTGACTGAACTGTTCACCATGTTATTTCCAATTACAGCTATTTCGTATTTCCTATTGCAACAGGAAGACATGCGCTACCGTACAGATAGTAAATTTGATTTTAAATGGATGCTGTTCTTATGAACTTTCTATTTGTAAAAGAACCATAAAAAGCAAATCAGCATATTTGAATGATTTCCGAAGGATCGTGTGACACCGAAGACTGGCGTAATAATGCTGAAAATTCAGCTTTGAATCAATAAATAAATTACAAAAATTAAAAACTTGAACAAGAGGTGTAATGGTACACACATTCGTACCGTTATAAAAGCATTAAAAATTCTGCCATTTATAAAGCTTGGAAGAACCAAGACATTTTTTAAAACTATGATTGTATTTGTCTGAAAGAAAGTCAAGGGTGGCTTGAGGGCGAGTGAGGTTGAAATGATCATTTCTGCGTGAACTGTCGCCTTAATTGGATGAATTAATTGTCAGTAGAACAACTGCAGAACTTTTCTCTCCCATTTATGCTTTTATGGGATTGTGCTCTCATGCTAATATGGCCCTATATCTGCTAAAAGTTATTTTTGTCAACTTTTAGATGTACACTAGCATAAATGTCCTCACAGTAAGCAGACATGGACTAAAAGCCACAAAACTTAAGTCTTGATTTATCTGGGGATTTAAAATTTGCAAAGCTGACCATTAGTAACCCAATGTTGTTGTATTTTTTTTAAAGGTGTATCAGTTCTAGTGGCCCCAAACATCCCGCTTCATGTAGGAATGGAGAGCAGACAGCAGTTCTGTTTGCAGACGCCGCCCAGTATGGAGCGCATGCCACTGCAGTACACCGTGTGTGTTGGACACAACATTCGAGTCGTCCATCAGGAGTCAATGCAGCAGCTCTCCACAGCCAGACGAGAGCTGCCAAACATGGATGTCTTACGGTACTACAACTTTACAAACCCTTTTACTTTTTACATTGTTATCTTTCATTGTTATCTTTAACTTTGGATTTATCGAGGTGCATTTTTTTTTCGCAAGCATTAGTGCTTTATGATTATCAGTACCTGTCCAATATTAGAAGCAGAGGCACACCTTTTTAAGCATCACTTTTTCTAAGTGTCAAAAGAGTTAAAGGGTTAGCTCACCCAAAAATGAAAATTAGCCTGTGATTTACTCACCCTCAAGGCATTCTAGGTGTATATGATTTTCATCTTTCAGACGAATCCAATCGGAGTTATATTAAAGGGTTCATCGGATGCAACATTTTTTACAAGTTGTTTGAACTGATATGTGTGTTGGCAGTGTCTGTACACAACCACTCTATAATGATAAAGATCTACCCAGTGTTTTTTTTAAATCATTTCCCCTTTCTCAAGCTGATTTCAGATGCCTGTCTGTGTGACGTCACACAGACCCAGGCCCCTCCCACGATTGTTGATTGACACTAGCGTTTTACCTTAGACCTGCCCTGAGTGAGCTGTCATCAGTCCACCATTGTTTCGATGCTGGAGCGGTTATAGACAAGAATGTCTCCAAAGCTGTTGTTGGATGTAATAATGAACATAGCAGTCGTCATTTACTCCCGACATCTGAGCCACTGAAGACACAGTGGATTACCTTTTTTTTTGAAGGGAATGTGCCCCCGATCTGCCTAAATGCATTTATGTTCACGCAAATCATTCGTGATCCAGCCTCACCTACAGAAGAAGTGAGTATCAGGTTCTTTTATGAATCAAATCCCCTTTCCTGATAACGTGCTAGTTAGCAAGTTCTGCGGCTACAGTAAACAGTCTCATGAGAATGGCTCGTCACCCCACGGAAGAGAGGGGCGGGGTGAGCAGAGCTCATTATCATTTAAAGGAACATGGACTAAAACGGCTTGCTGTAAACAGAGCTGATTTTGACCAAATAAAAAGGGTGTTGTTTCACACTACCATTGAGAAATTTTAATCAAAGTATGTTATAGACTTTTCACTAAAGAATCATATCAACTTGTGGAATATGGGCATCCGATGACCCCTTTAAAAACTGTCCTGGCTATTCCAAGCGTTATCATTGCGGTGGGTGGGTGTTTCTGTTGCAACAGTCCACAAGACGTCAAATAAAGCGCACGCATCCATAATAAAACATGCCTCACATGACTCCGGGGGGTAAGAGAACATATCCATATTTCAAACGTAATAAACACTTTTCTCTCACTTCCGGTATCTGTCATACACTGAAGCCGTTCCGGCGGATAATATATGGTACTTACAGTACTATATGGTTAGGGTTAGGATTAGGGTTTGGCTTAGGGTTACTTGCATGTAATTATGCATAATTTATTTTTATTCTAATACTAAGTACATGTAATGTGTAACAATAAAATAAAGTGTTACCGTTTTTAGTTTTAAATTATTTAGTTTAAGTTATTTTTGTGCTTAATAAAATTTTAAATGAAAATTATAAATATTTTCTTGGCGACTAGCTGAGATACAATACATTCAGTATTATTTATAGTTTATTTTTATTTTGTTAATGATTTTTTAAGCTTTTAGTTAATATTACCCTGATGTGTGTACATTGTACATTGATTTGAAGACTTTACTCTAACAAATACAATATTTCTCTGAAGGCTGCCTTTCTGGAAGCTTCTAGCAAACGTGGACTCGGGGGCCAAGCTAGAGCGCGAGCTGAGAACCTTCTCAAACCGGCTGAAGCGGCATCACCTGGGGGAGGGAGTCATCAGCCTCGACGAACATTCCACTGCTCTCCTCGCCAACATGGTGGGTCACGCGCTCTAAACCACCCTCTGCCTGCTTCCTGCAACACAATAACGTCTGACTGTTCTGTATATCAACTGGGGATTTATGACAGATATGTGTTTTTAAAAGAAGTCTTTTTATGCTCATCAAGGCTGCATTTATTTAAAGAGAAATTTATTTATTGCATTTATTTATTTATTTATAGAAATACACAAAAACTTATATTGTGAAGCTGAATTTTCAGCATCATTTCTCCATCTCCAAGAATAATAATAATAACGACAATAATTATACAAAAGTATCAAATCAAGTAGCTTGTTGTTTTATAAATAATAATACAACCAATGAACAATGAACCTCATGTAATAAGCAGGTTGTGAGAAAACTGAAGTCATTCAGTGTCAGAGCGGCTATAGTATACTCTGCAGTATACTCCCTGTCTCTGACCTTCAGTGTGCTGTTTAATCTCCAGCCGTCAGCGGCTCGGCCTCTGCACCTGTTGTAGCTCCAGGCCTTCAGGCCTTCATTTTCCGCCTCAACACCCCAGCGGCTCGCACAGCCCACAGATCCAACTGGATTGCTTCTTCTACGTGTACATGTTGAAATTGATCATCTATCAATTGATTTTTATTTTATTATTATTTTATTTTTATGGCTTATGTTTATATTTATGTTTGGTTGTGTACAAATAAGTGCAACAACTCAGTAACAGGGTTATTTTGGTTAACAATAACCAATAAAAAAACATGTTTATTGATTAAAATAAAATAAATGTGTACTGAAATAAAATACAAAAAAACATATTTTATTTTGGCCTGTCGACAAGGCAACATTTCTCTCAAGCTGAAGTACTAAAATAACTAAATAAACTAAAACTAATAAATAAAAATTAAGAAATACTATAGACATATTAAAAAAAATTATTACATTTTGAAATAAATTATAAGATCCAAAAAAGACCATCATGCAGGGTTATCAACAACTAAAACTTTATGGTTTAACCCTGTGTTATGCTTCTTTTTCCAGATCTTATAATTTATTTAAAAACAAAAAAAGATTTTTTTTTTTGTATTTTTGATAATAAAAACAAAAAACAAAATAATCAAAACACAAAACAACTACATTATTTGAAATAAAACAAAATATTTTAAAAAAAGAAGAGAAAACAAAATTTTATTTCTGCTAGCTGCCAAGCCAACATTTCTAATTTTTGTTTAAGTTGAAGTACAAACATGAGTAAATCTAAATTAATTCAAACTTTAAAAAACCTATAATTAAACTTGAAAAATTAAAACAGAAAATAATATATAAATACAATCTATTTTAAAATATCAACAAAAACTATAATAGTTTATAAATTATACTAAAATAATCAAATAAATTAAAAAAATTATATATATATATATATATATATATATATATATATATATATATATATATATATATATATATATATATATATATATATATATATATATATATATATATATACATATGTCATCTTTTTGTTTTCCACAGAAAAATACCAGAGTGGTTTAAATAAAAGACAGAATGACATTGATTTTTTTAAAGAAATGAATATGAATAAGAGGCTAAAACAATGTTAAATTTTACAATTCACCTCAGCATCCAAGCAGCATCAGTGTCAGCTAATGTGCACAACCACGAGTAATTATATAAAGTATTTTCAAATCTGATTTAGATCCTTCTTAGGCACTGAGCACTGTGCATATGTAACATTTTGTACTAAAAAGTCTTTGTTTAATCAGATTGGGAACTGTAATTAGCATTCATCTGAATTATAAAACGTAATTCGCCAAACTATTTTGATCCATACACTTGGTTAAACAGTTCACCCAGTTTAAACCAACAGTTCACCCAAAAAAGAAAACCATTGTTTCAGTCGCCAGTTACTCACCCTCATTTTGTACCAAACCTGTATGACTTTCAAAACAAACTAGTGACCACTAGTGGCGCATAAATGACAGACTTCACTGTTAATGCTTTCATGCGGTTGATGGTGAGGTTTCTGAAGGACTCATTATAATCACAAACACAGGCCAGGGTCTGGCAGAACGTGTTTCGTTTCGATATGGAGGTACATAGCAGGCAGAGTTACCGTGGGAACACTGTGTTCAAGTAGAAACGTCTCACGTTAAAAGCCACCAGCTGGCCTGTTAAGTTCATTCTGACAGAACAAAACAGTCCGAGCTGCTCAGTGGACATGAAAGGCTTCATTTTTCTAAGCGGATCTGCAGCCGGTGAGGAGAGGTCAGTATCTGATCCCCTGAGAGAAAGACACACATCTCTGGTTCACTGAAATGCCAGCAGGGAACTGGTTTACAATTAGGTGATACTTGCTGTGTTAAGGAGACTGATATGTTGTACCAGTGTGGGCCATCTGTGTTATGTTAGCTTTGTCTTTTTACCACTTTTTTATGCATTTCTCAATGCTTTTATCCAAGGTTTATAGTGCATTCAAGGTGTATATTTTATCAGAATGCATATATAGTTTGTGTTTTAGCAGTGGAACTATAACAGACTGAACACCTCAAGGCTTGTACCTGAATTCCCCACATGAGCACCACAGCTTAACATCTCTGGAGCATTTGCTGTAACCACTAAACCACAACCCCAACAACACTTCTTTATTCATGCTAATGGGTAATATCACTGTATAGTTGGGTCAGTGACAAATAAGAGTGCTAATGCTGGTTTTGTAAAACTTATATACCTCTTTCAACAAAAGTTTCATTTTAATGAGTCTAAAAATGTCACGTGGTGTAACCATCAAATAAAAAGTAATAACATTTTCATTACACCTTGAATATATCTTTATTTTTAAGAATGTTTTAAAATATATTTTTAATTAATTAATTTATTTATTTATTTGTTTTACAAACAAAATATATTATTAATTCATAAATAGTTCTTGTTTTTTGGAGTGTGGCACCACATGACATTTTACAACCTGAGGCGTATTGATATCATGCTAAAGGCATTCATCACAATGTCAAATTTATACACATGGTTTTGATAAACTTTAATATCTCCTTTTAATGAGTCTAAAACTCTCATGTGGTGTAACCATGAAATAAAAAGTAATAACATATTATCCTTACACCCTGAGTACATTTTTATTTTCCAGATTGTTTTAAAATATGTTTCCAAGGTATTTAAAAAATACCTATACATAAATATGCTGCACCGCATTACATTTTACAACCTGAACAGCTGTGCTTTTCCATAAAAATTCATATTTTCTGATATTTTAAGAGACTTATTAACACATGGCGTCTTGCAGGGTTGCACCACATGACTTTTTCACTGGACAAATTTTTCAAATATGAATAATCACTGAAGCAGTTTTGCGAATATATTTTTTCTAAGAAAGAATAATTATTAATATAATATATAATTATTAATATTATTAATTAATAATAATTACTATAGGATATTAGGACAGTCATCACCCTGGTATTTCTGACATTATTATTATAATGTATATAAACATATTCTCTTGACATATGCCCTTCACATTGTTTTTTGGCCTTAAAATAAAAACAGGCATCTGTATCGGCCAGAAAAAAAATATCTGTGCATACCTAAGAAATTACAATTTTAGATTTGATTTATTGTTTATATTAACTCATTATGTTTTATGACACACAGGCTGGTTTAAATTTTTTGATTAATCAGGACATTGTTCTTAGGCATGCATGCTTGATTGATCTCAAAGCAGTATAAATAACACTGAGCGGTTTGTTTCACAGCTGAATTCCTCTGGAAAGATCAGAGGCAGGTGAAATAGAAAAAAAAGCGAACTTTCTGCCAAGAAAAGAATGTTCTCTATGTCTAAAATACTTAAAAGGCTTATCAGAACATTAACGTCAATATAATTCTGACTACAATAACTCATGACTTGATTTTAGGCAAGGTAAGCCAAGTTTATTTATATAGCACATTTCATAAACAATGGTAAGTGCTTTACGTAAAAGGAAATAAAATAATCATAAAAAATAATCACAACAATAAAAGATTTTTTGAATGATTTACAAATTGATTTAAAATTAATTTAAAACAGTTAAAAATAGAAAATGATTATACATAAAATACAGTTCAGTCAGCTCGGACGTAGCATAGTGTTCATTCAATAAATGCACAGCTAAACAGATGAGTTTTGTTAATGTTTTAGCACATCTGATCTCATCAGGAAGCTGATTCCAACTGCGGGCGGCATAATAGCTAAAAGCGGACTCCCCTTGTTGTGTGTGAACCTAGGTATTTCGAACTGACTCGATCTTAATGACCTGAGTGGTCTGTTAGTTTTATATTCAGTGAGCATATCTGCATTTATGTAGATGTTAAAATCAATCCTAAATATAACTGGAAGCCAGTGTAAGGACCTGAGGACTGGTGTGATATGCTCAGATTTTCTGGTTCTAGTCAGAATCCTGGCAGCAGTGTTCTGGATGAGCTACAGCTGTCTAATGGTCTTCTTGGGAAGGCCGGTGAGGAGACCATTACAATAGTCCACCGTGCTTGTGATAAAGGCATGAACAAATTTCTCCAAGTCTTGCCTGGACACAAAACATCTAATTTCTGCAACGTTTTTGAGATGATAGTATGCTGATTTAGTTACTGCTTTGACATGACTACTGAAACTAAGGTCTGTCTCCAGAATCACACCAAGATTCTTGACTTGATTTTTAGTTGTTTGACCCCTAGAGTCAAGGTACGCATTCACCTTGAGAACTTCATCTTTGTTTCCAAATGCAATGACTTCAATTTTCTCCTTGTTTAACTGAATAAAGTTCTGGCACATCCAACTATTAATTTCATCAATGCATTGGCAGTGGGAGTCAATGGGGCTATAGTCATTTGGAGATAAGGCTAGGTAAATCTGGGTGTCATCTGCATAGCTGGGATAGGCAATTTGTTTCTTTCTCATTATTTGACTTGGTGGAAGCATATACAGGCTAAACAAGAGTGGTGCAAGAATTGAGCCTTGTGGGACTCCGTATGTCATGGACGTTCACTTAGACGTATGCTCTCCTATACTCGCATAATGACCTCTCCCATGTAAGTATGACCTGGACCATTTGAGGACCATCCCAGAAAGCCTGACCCAGTTTTCCAGTCTCCCTAGAAGTATGTCATGATTGACAGTGTCAAACGCAGCACTGAAATCTAGTAGTACCAGCACTTATATTTTGCCAGAATCAGAATTAAAGCGAATATTATTTAGTATCTTATGAGCGCTGTCTCTGTGCTGTGATGTGGTGTGAAACCAGATTAAAAACTGTCCAGGCATCCATTTGAGTTTAAGTAGTTGTTCAGCTGATTAAAAACTACCTTTTTAATAATCTTGCCTGTAAAAGGAAGATTTGATATTGGTTTATAGTTGCTCAATATGGTGTTATCAAGATTGGTCTTTTCAGAAGGGATTTTGGAAAAGTCCCAGAAAGAAGTGAGGCGTTTTTACTCTTTTGATTTTTTTTTCTTCATTTTTGTTCCTTTTTCCATATACAACACATTTTACCTTCCTTTACACTTACATTTTGCTATATTGTAATAGCTATATATATATATATATATATATATATATATATATATAAGCTATAGGCTCAAATTAAAAAAATAAAATGTTGGCATTTATTAATAATATTAAAACTCTGACATTTATAACAAAAATGTCAGATCACCCACCATGAAGCATAATTCTGTGTGCTATCTGATATATGCACCACACTTTCCCATATCCCAACCTGAATAAAAGTAATAGCACTAAATTGCAGTGGAAAACCTTCCCTTGTGTGACAGTTATACGAAACTCCAATTGGGAAACAATCCCAATGCAGAGTTTTTTTTTTTTTTCTTTGCTAGTTTCCATTTTAGCTTGAAATAACACAGTCATAAGCAGAACCAACAGCTTGACTTGGAATGAATTTGGTTATAAACACACTTGCCAGTATTCGCTATTTATTGCACATATTCCTCATAAGCACAGCGTTCGGCATGCCTGTACAATATGATTAATACAAATTACATTATTGTTATATTTTCTCAGACGCCGTGGCTCTGTTAGCGACTGTCATGGTAAAAACATTATTAGGGGCTGAGGTATTATTTTCAGTGATGGTAAAACAATAATATTTTCCATACTGTTAAAATAATCAACAAAATAAGAATTGTGAGACATTAACGCTGACAGCTGCCCTTGACTGTAATATCTGACTGCCTACAAAAGCAGACTACAAACTGTGTGTTAGAATGGTGAGACATTTTGAGTGTGTTAAAGGAATAGTTCACCAAAGAAAATTCAAATTTGCTCAATGGATCCTCTGCAGTGAATGGGTGCCGTCAGGATGAGAGTCCAAACTGCTGATAAAAAAAGTAATCCAGACCACTCCAGTCCAAAACGAGTCTATTATTAAGACGTTTTTAACTTCAAACCATTTCTTTGAGCTAAAATATGACTCCATGCACAATAATGCTTTCTCCAGTGAAAAAGTCATCTCGTCTGAATCAGGAGAGAAAAAATGCACATGATCAAGCATTGTTTACAAGCAAAAACCATAACAGTCCAAAACAGCTCTAAACAAATATGTTGGCGGATTTTGATGTGAGATACAACATGAGATGGACTTTTTTACTGGAGGAAGAGTTATTAGTTATTATGGATTATGGCCTTGTATTTTGACCAGAAGTGATGGTTTGAAGTTTAAACATCTTAATATTGAATTTATTGTATTTCATTCTGAGGGCACCCATTCATTGCAGAGGATCCATTGGTGAGCAAGAGGTGCTAAATTTCTCTGAATCTCTCATCTATATCTCAGATGGCCTGAGGTGGCCTTTAAATAACATTTTTAGTCTTTTCTTCCAGTGATGTGACCACCAAAACCAGAGA
This sequence comes from Acrossocheilus fasciatus, assembly GCA_036784905.1. NCBI lineage: Eukaryota > Metazoa > Chordata > Actinopteri > Cypriniformes > Cyprinidae > Acrossocheilus > Acrossocheilus fasciatus. The sequence continues at coordinate 19,299,724 of CM071962.1, read as the reverse complement.
GATTTTACAGTTTTTCATGTAACCAAAATACCAATAATAAAGAAAGGTTTTATGCATAATGCAGAACTTTGAATTATAAACCATTCCAAAATACAACAGGACTCTGATTTTGAAATGTACTGTATATGCTTTACTACTTCCAGTTACGCATTAAAAAGGTGAGGGACATAAAATATGCACTCACACAATCACCTATTGACCCGATTACACTGGGGACGAAGGAACGAGGAAACAAGGAATTCACAAAACGAGAGTCTTTAATATCCAACAGGGGGAAACAGAGCACGGACAAGGAAGACATTCAATAGCAGACAAAAACCCAGGGAGAACACAGGACTTATAAAGACAGAGAATGTAATCAGGAAGAACAGAAGCAGGTGGAGTAATATATCAAAAACTATGGAAACTAATAATAAGAACCACAACTAAACCAAATAAGGGCAGACAGGAACACAACGAGAACACACATGTGTGGGAGGTGGGCACCCCAGGGTGGATCAGGCAGACCCGGGCAGCCATAGCGGGTCAGGGGACTCAGGCGGCCTTGGCCCTTGGCCTGGCCACTATGGCCATGGCTATATGCCCCCACCCCCCGCCCAATTTTCTTGGGGAGAATAAGGAGTTCAGGGGGGGGCGCTCTGGAGGGCGCTTGCGAGGAGCGAAGCTGGCTGGGACCAGTGGAGATGAAGGAGACTCTGGAGATGATGGTGAGCTGGACGGGACCAGCGGAGGCGAAGGACACTCAGGGGACGACGGAGAGCATCCTGGAGTGAGCTCTGGGGCTGGAGCCGACACTGGAGTGAGCTCTGGGGCTGGAGCCCACGACATCCCCTCATACTCCACCAGCATTCCTAGGGGAACATGTGAAGTGGACGGCGGGCTTGAGTGAGCAGTGGCCAGCGGGCTTCTTGACTTCCCCATGGACTGTGGGCTTGGGTGAGCCACGGACGGAGGCGTGCTTGGGAGAGCTGTGGACGGCGGGCTTGGCTGAGTATCGGGCGGCGGGCTCAGCTGGTTCTGGATCGGGGACACTCTCCAGACACCGTAGGATCCCTTCCCTCCAGCTCAGTCCTGTGGTGTCTGAGAGGTCCACAGGGCGATGGTAATTGGTCCCAATCCAGAACAGAGAATTCAGTGCGGCGGCGGAACTCCCCGTCCACACGGCGAGCCCCCAGAACTCCCACGCATACTCCAAGAGTGGGAGGTCTGGGTGGGCCAGGGCGGAAAACCGTGCGGCGGTTTCCATAGCCGCGGGGAAAAATAGAAACAAAAAGACTTCAAAAACAAATGGGTAGAAGGAGCGCTGCTCACTATTTTCGTTGATCTGCTGTTCTGTCACGATCACGCTGGGGACAAAGGAGCGAGGAAACAAGGAATTCACAAAACGAGAGTCTTTAATATCCAACAGGGAAACACAGGGCACGGGCAAGGAAGACATTCAACAGCAGACAAAAACCAAGGGAGAACACAGGACTTATAAAGACAGGGAACATAATCAGGAAGAACAGAAGCAGGTGGAGTAATATATCAAAAACCATGGAAACTATAAGAACCGGAACTAAACCAAATAAGGGCAGACAGGAATACAACGGGAACACACATGTGACACCTATAACATATTACAATATAAATACAACTAAGTAAACATTACCATAATTCGTCAACAGTAAATCATAAGAAATCATACACATGCAATATCCATTGATTGTGAACTGCCGTGTTTTGACTTTGAAATGCAAAGCACTCACATTTATTTAATGAAATTGTAGCCTTTTGAACTTTATTATCATATTAGTCTATTTTTCTTTCTTCAAATTTAAGACTTCTCAAATTGATAATAAAGACTTTTGTTATGCCACTTGTCTCGTTTTTAAGGACCACAGATCTAATAAAAACCTGTTTTATGTGTCATGTGGTTCATTTGTTAAGTGTGATTTAGAAACACTGCTGAATTAAATTGTAAACCTTATAAGAGATTTGAGAAAACATTTCTTCATCCATAAGGTATTTTTATACAGAAAATGTATATATGACTGCAGTTATATGTGTTCAAGTACAAATATATATATAAACATATATATAAAACATATAACTGCATTCATTCATATTTCATATCTGAGTGTCATTGGTATCAAAAACCCCTGAAAAACCCCTGACCTAAAGAATATGTTGCAATATCAAAAATATTTCATTATATTCCAAAATATTATTTTATTTGGTATAACCTAGTTTAGGCTAATTTGTTCAATGAAAGTTCTTAAAATTGTACATTTTTACAACATCAAGTTTTTACTTTCCTGTGTCGGTCAGAAATATGTTTTTCAACACAGTAACAAGCTTGATTTGCAAGGTTATATATATAATTTCTGCACCAAAATGTATGACACTTTTTATACTGGTGGCATTAGACAGGCAAACAGACTGTTTGTTATCTTTGCTAAATATTTTTTTTGCCTTTCTAGGACCACAGCTACCTCAATAGCAAGAAAAGGACGTCTAAGAGACAGACGAGGGACCTCCCTTTTGTAAAGCTTCTAAACATTTCCATCACCCTGTCCCCGTACCTGAGCGTGGACTCGCAGCAGTTCCAGACCTCCATTGAAGAAGGCATTGAAGACTACTGGCTGAGTCTGCCCTCAGGACCACAGGGCCGACCGGTAAGACTGACTGATTGCTTGTCACTGCGTCTGTCTAATTTTAAAGTTCTATTTTTTTTTTTTTTTTTTTAATGTCTATATAGTTTCATTTTATTTATTACTTTTAATTTGCTTAGTTTTAGTTATTTAAGTAATTCAACTTAAAGGGAACATTAACATTTTAGGTTTTATTTTATATCACTTAATATATTACTTCTTTATGGTTTTAGTTTTAGTTTTACTTAACAATAATAATCCTGCTTGATGCCATTTTTTTTGTCTGGACCTATTAATTTATTCAAAATTTTTTTCAAAAAGCAATACAGACATACAGTGACTTAATTAAAAATTAAAATGTTGATCTTTTGGGGCATAAAGTAAGAATGGTCAGGGTGGTACAGCTGTCCTGATATTATATATTATAATATTATAATAAAGGGGGGGGACTCATTACAATAATTAAATTCTTGAAATAAATTATTAAATAGTTTTAAGTATTATTAAATCAGGTTATATGTCATGTGGTGCAACTCCCCAAAAACGCTGACTTGATTTTTGATTATTTCTATGATTTAAATTCATGGTATCTGTCAGAAAATTCAGTTAGTTTTAAACTAAAGATTTTTACTATTCTTTTTCATTGATACTCTATGTTCTTGACCCATATGCTTACCTGTGCATTATTATTGTTTAATTTTACATGATTTTTACATGATTTCTCTTTCATAAGGTGCCTCTGTTGACTCAGTGGAAAGGAAAGTACAGTGTGAAGCTCAACATCACCAACCCAGAAGCTACGAATTGGTTTCTGGACAAAGTGGACAGCTTACATAGCCATTTGGGCATGGAGTATGTCATCCTGGAAGGCGGTGAGGGAAACCCTTTCGAGGAACAGGCCCTGCGCCCCCCTCTGGCATGGGTTGGGGATGAATACATCAGACTCCTGGCTGACCTGGCAGAGAGGATAGGGGAAAATACCATTGTGACCTCAGGAACAAGGTATTTGATTGAATGTTTTAAATAATCCCAATCAATTACTGTGATTTTGCCAAGTAGCACATGGATCAACATCCTTGTGAGGTTTTAGGTTAGATTAAGGGCTGGGATTGGGATTTCCTGGTAGTTTGGCTACGTTTGTTTGAGCAGTATGTTGTTCAAGGATTAACTGAAGATGACAATCCAAGAATTTGCCCCATTTGGCAAAATCATAACCACCAACTGAAACCTACAACTTTGGGAACAATTGACAGACTTTGTTCAGACAGGGAACCAAAATCCAAAATCCATTCTTGGCGTGTCCGACTTAAATCTGTCATCTGAACCTCCAAAAACAAATCACCAAATCTGATTTTTTTTACAAGTCTGATCCAAACCACATGCATACATGTGATTTAAAATCTATTTAACTCTTTACCCACCATTTATGGGATTTTCCATCTTTCTGTGTGTTCACTGTTGTATGGTAGGAGGCGCTATTGCACATCTTCTGATGAGTACTGACATCTAGATCAAAACACGGTGTGTTCAATCGATTTACAATCGATTACATATATAAACAGATGCATATGTAAAATAACGTGATCATCAAGCATTAAACAGCGTATAAATCAAAAATGTAGTCCCAGGAAGTGGTTTAGGATTGTGAAGTTTTGGGGGTGTTGATGGAAGTGATCAACTCCATCTATGTTTTGATTATCGATCTGAATCCAATCCAGACATAAACACCATTTTCTCAGATTTTTGTTCAAAATGTTGCTTTTTTTAATGAAACTTGCCCACATTCAAGTGTTGATTAAAAGAAGAATGCATGGAGCTAGGATAAAAGCAGATTTTCTGTTATTTCGTTTGACATTTTGCGAGTTCTGGGGGCCATAAAAGTTTTGTAAAAACAACCAAAAACGTTGCTGGTTGCTGGCAACTTTTTAAAAAAATGCTGGTGGGGAAAGAGTTAAAATGGATTTTTGGAAGATTTTATGAATGATGTATCATGTTATCAGCACTGTGTATATACTGTGTGTAGCAAGAGGCACGATTTCTAGTTTCTCATCTTCTCTTTCCACAATGATAAGTTACTTCTTCTTGTTGTTGTAGAAGACTCTTTGCATTGTTCTGACTTATACACTCTCAGAAATAAAGGTACAAAAGCTGTCACTGGGGCGGTACCTTTTAAAAGATACAATTTTATACCTATTAGGTTCAAATATGTACACTTTTAGTACTAATATGTACCTTTAAGGTACCAAAATGGACCCTTTAGGTACAAACACTTTTGAAAAGGTGCCGCCCCTGTGACAGCTTTTGAACCTTTATTTCTGAGAGTGTACAGTTTTCATTTCTGGATTATGGTTTGAACAATTCGATCCAAAATTTCAAGTGGAAAACAAATTGGAATTTTGTTCAAGGTGATTCAAATTGTTTTTGAACTGGCCGATTTTGTCCGCACAGGTCTAGCCACAAAGCGCTCTTCATCCGTATGAGTGCACTGCAGTCAGACTGGAGTTACTCTGGCCTGAAGGGCATCATTCCATCCCTGCTGCATCACAGTCTTCTGGGATATAATTTCTTCATTCCTGATGCAGTAGGTAATACCTGCCCACACATACATAAATACACATGTACTTCTTGTGAAAATGCATACCATAGATAAATAATACAATTTCATTAACTGTCTTCTTTAATCCTTTACAAAAACAAAAGACTACTGGCACACAGTTGTACAGTACACAATATGATGTGAATAAATCTCATAAAAAATATTCAGAATATTCCCAGGTCAAATTTGACCAGTTAATCAAGGGGGGGGGGGGGGGGATTATTACATTTTGCATCAAGAAAATTAAGCCTGTTTCTAGGTCTATTAGATTTGTTACTTTGTTGTATTGTTACTTTTACAGTTAGGCATATTATCCTCAAATATTCTCAAAGTACTGTAATAATACATCTTATTTTACATTAAATATTTTATATGTATTAAATATATTGACTTAGATTTTAAAAATGAATTAGAGTTGCCTTTTTTTTTTTTTTAGAAAAATCTTTCTGAAACTGAACAGTTTATTGATCCTTTAGCCAAAATCTAAAAAAAAAGTTTGCATATGTGTATCATATTTGATAAATCGGGCTTTTATGGCTCATATAGTATGAAAGAGAAAACGGAAGGCATGTAGTAGATTGTGTACAACAGGTTTTTCAGCAAGTTTTGATCACATTGATCATTTAGAGCCCTCAGAAATTTGTGTATCAAATATGTTACAGTAGGCTTTATAGAGTTAAGCACATTTTACTTCCAAATTCTAATAAAAATATCACAATGCTAGAAAATTGTCCACAAAAAAAAATTGGAATTTCTTGACACGTGAATGCATTTGTGGGACTGTCAATCGCAGGAGGCTCTCTCTCTGCCGAACTGGTTGCCGATGACGAGCTCTTCATTCGCTGGCTGGGAATTGCAGCCTTTCTTCCTGTCATTAACTTCCAGACACCTCCATGGGTCTTTGAGAAGGAATGGGTGAGTGCCACAAGGGCGGGTCCTCAGCCCCATCCGGGTTTTAACTTTCACTTCAGTTCCTTTCCCATTGTGGTCAGAAAAATAGGAATAATATTGATCCAAGTGGGTCATACAATAAGAAAGACTGAGTTTTCAGTAACTGGGCGCAATATGCTGGCCATTGAGAGTTAAAAGCTTCAGAATTAAAGATGGTTTCTTTTACACTGCTAACATAACATTGGAAACATAATACTCATTCACTCCATGGTGTACGATGAAAATGTCCTCCTCAAAATACTACCTAAATATACGCCAGAATATCCAGTCCCAAGAACTGATATGTTTGAGCCCTAAGAGCCCAGTTTGAGTTTAGAGCATCCTCCAGGTGGCCGTTTTTCTTGCATTTCATAGTGTAATCGCTTGGCCTTTCCCCAACATCACCTGTGGTTAAGAATCCATCTGGTCTGCATTAGCGTCTCTTTCAAATTTATGACTCTCAATCTCAACTGTAATGAGAACCGCTACACCAGGAATGATAATGAATCACTGGATAAGAGGAAAAGAAAATTTCCAGAGACAATTACAGGTTTCATTAGTGATTTGACTTTACAGACTAGAATAAGGAGAGGTCATTATTTTGTTTTGTTTTGTTTTTTTCTAATCACTGGTAGGAGTAGATCTTGCACTTGGTATCTGCTGTTTTTAACTGAAATAATGTTACATTAACCAAAGACTCATTAAGTTCAATGATTTTAACTAAACCACCGCCAACAAAACCATCATGTTTTAATTATGTTTGGAAGGCTACTTTGCAGCGTGCGCTCTTGAACGGTTGCCATGTTAACTTAATATAAATTATGCTTTTTAAGCATCTTTGGGCTTGTTGTTTGGGCTCAGCACATAAAGCAATCCATTTATGGAGTTAATAAAGTAGGCAGTTGCAGCCAGGAGAAAAAAAAGTGCATTTCCATAATGTACTTAAATTGCTCTATTTTCACACGCTAATCTTGTACTTAACATACTAAAAATGATTCTTTAGTACTTAAGATGATCTTTAGAATTTCTAAGTGTACTCAACTGTGCCATTTTGGGACACTATGAAAATAAACTAAAATGTGATTCTAACATACTTTCTCTGAATTAAAAAAAAGTATTTAGATACCACTTGTAGTGCACTTGAACCCACTAGTGTATTAAAGATGAGTACACTTAGATGTTCTTAATATTATCTTAAGAAGTACTAAGTGTGTGAAAATAGAGCACTTTAAGTAGATAATGGAAGTGCACTTTTTTTCTCCTGGGAGGTCGCAATATTTTCATATGTGGCTTATTTCCAAGATAACGTGTTTGGATTTGAGTTTATTGTGGGCTTGTTCTGATGCGTTTGTTTGGTAGCAAGATCTGGCAACACTAATGAGCCAGGAATACCCTATTATTTCTTGCACTGCACATACAGAAAAGACAGAACTCTGATACACGTTTAAATACATTTTAACATAAAAAAAAAAGCAATTTATGTTGTTATTCTCAAAAAACACCTTGACATCCATCTGACTGCCTATGGAATGTTCATGAGGGAAGTAGAGTTGCCCGATTAAATTTTGAGTCGTATCTTTCAACTGAATCAGTTGATCAGGTCCAAAAAATCATCTAAATGATTTCGTTCTCAAATCAGACTGACTGCATGGAAAAAAGTCGTAACACGTTCTCATTTTGTGTTCTGAGGAAAAAAAGTCTGATGGATTTGGAACGACACGACGGTGAATAAATGATGACAGATTTTTTGGGTGAATTATCCCTTTAATAACTCTAGGACATCTATTTGAACAGTGAAAAAATGGTATTGGAACATTCGTTGGTTTTGATCTTGGCTCATGGATATCATCTGGACAGTCTTAACCCTCTTAAATCATAGTTCATTAGTATTAATATTAAACGTGTTGATCATACTGAAAGGCTTTACTTACCGTTATTTTCCATTCTCTTTGGATTATTGCCTTCTGCAGGCTGTGTGTGTGTGTGTGCATGTACTAGCTTTTGTGCGATTACCCAACACCCATTAGAGACCCAATGACTATGTTGGGTCTAAATAGGAGGAAAAAGGGAATGGAAGCCGCAAGCCTGTTTTCTCCATTTAAAATTAGGCCGAACTCAGGCAGTTATTCAAAGTTCATCTCATGAAACTTTTTTTCATCTGAAGAATACATTTTTTATGAACGTGGTTTTGCTTTGTTTCCGTCACCAGAGGCTGGCTAGGATGTTAACTGAAGGATATGACCTCTCGAGGAATGTTAGAAACGAACCACAGCAGAACTAGACGAGAACGGTGTTGAACAAAAACTCACATCCTCTTTCATATAAGTTTTATTAAGTGTTCACTGACAGTTTCACCTTCTTCCTAGGTCCTAAACCTCACCAAATTCTACATAGCCAAGCACCACGACTTTGTCGTTCCTTTGATATTGAAATACGCAGAGGAATGGCAAGATACCGGAAATCCCATCTACAGGTCGCTTTGGTGGCTCAGTCCAAATGACCCGACCACGTTTACCATTGATGATGAGTTCCTCATTGGAAATGAGGTAAGCTGCTTATAGAAAGGGAAGATGTACAAGTCCCTTTTTTACTAATTGGCCCATTTAGGAATAACCTGAGCTTAAGTGCCCTGCTCGAAGACATGGTGACTGTGATTTTACCAAGTAGGACATATTCCTGAATCATTTGTTGGTTTTGGAACAATATAGCCCAAACCTCTAGCCCTAACCTGAAATCAGTAGATTATATGTTTTCAGTGTTGATTTCGACAATTAAAGTTCTGACGAGATGCTAGTTAATGAAGGGTTTTCATAGCCAGAATTTCAGTGCACATAATTTTACTATTTCCCGCAAACTCTGTGCTTATAATGAGGAAATTCCCACAAACATTCACTCAATGTGGGTCAATGATTTGAAATCTCTCTCAGGCTGTTTGTTTCTTATGCTGTTGTGTGTAAGCTATTGTGCAACTAAAATGACTCCCAGTATACTTTGTTTTTTTACGTTTACAATTTTTTTTATATAGCTAATCTCCCCTGGAACACAGTTGAGCTGGTTTGGTTACAAAAGACCTGGCAACCTTGGTGCATACATACAGTTAACATGTAGCCTTTGATAGTATATTTCACTTGATTGCACAAACGCAGGCAGTCAACACAAGAAAAGTTATGACTGAAAATATGTCTTTGTACTCTTCTAAACTAAAGTTGCAGCTCTCTCATAATCCCCTCACACAAGCGCTCGTCAATGCAGGAGTCTGTTGTTGTTGCATTTCTTTAGTTTCGTATTTTCCTTTGAAACAACAGCCCGTGTTGCCACCTTGTGGAAATACTGATTAGTCCAAAACAAATTCAGTGCAAATGTGCGACCTGTTACAAAAATCGAGTGGTGCACGTAGTATGCATGATTTTCATCAGACATTTTTGCAGGTATCAGAATATAAATGTGATTAAGCACCTCATGTAATACATTTCTTAAATAGTAAATGTTGCCTTGTTGTTACTGAAACCAAATTCACATCGTAACCGTCGAGGATCAACAAAGATGCCGATGAAGTCCTATTTGGCGAAATTGTGTTCACCAAATGGCACAATGATGGTGATAGTTAATAGATCATCCCTGTGGGTTTGAACCTACAGCCCTTTGATTTCCAGTCTAGCTTGGCTACAAATTCGAAACTAGGCTTGCAAGGTGATCCCTGCTATTGTAAACTTGAAGTCTGAAGTTTTTTTCTTCTGCTTTTGTAGGTCCTTGTTGCGCCGGTTACTGAAAAAGGAGCTTTACAAAGAGACATATACCTCCCGGAGAGTGACTTTCAGTGGCAGGACACTAACAATGCTCAAGTGTTCGATGGAGGGACGTTTCTGGAAAGTTACCCGGTCGGCCTTGGGGATGTGGCGGTTTTTGTACGATGGAGATCCTGAGGCTTATTTACCACTTTTTTTTCTATTTTTGAAATTTTCACTTGTGCTGATCTCAAATTGCACTTTCCATAAAGACCATTATCTGTGTCTCAAGGAATCTTGAGATTAGGTAGAGGATAATTTGCACTTTAAAAATCAAAGTGGTTTATATTTTCTCATGATTTTTAGATCCCTCTTGTTTTCTCCACTACTTGTTTTGTTAATTCATACAATTTTTTGGACTTTTTTCTTCAGAACGCAGTTTACATTTAATAGATTCTTACAGCCTCTTAAATTGTTATCATGATATTGAGCTAGAAATCAAACCCTTTGCTTAAGAACAATCAATGGAATTATATGAAGACCAAACAATCGAGAAAAAAAATCGCAAAATTGAGAAAGACTCTACAAGGAAAAACCAATGCGCTAAATGGATGAAGATGAAAATACGCTAAACATCACTCATCTCAGCGGGGTTTTTACTTGAACTTTGCTGAATATTTGCTGTAGTTTTGTAATGTTTTACCTGTACCTCAAGTTATCATGGTGTTTTTGACGTATATTTTTCGACATGAACTGTGAGAGAAGCACTTACTGATAGAGAAAACTGAAATTAAGGGCTTTTAGAGTGAATAGCACAATTATTTTTGTCTACGAAACAAGAATATTGAAGATCAATCATTAGTAGTAGAATATGAGCCAATGACAAACAAAATTTTCATAGCTGTACAGTCTTAGTTGAAATGCAACACACAGCAAAGGACAAACTGTTATTTCATAATGGTTGTTTTTGAGAGATTTTGATATTATGCTGATTTTAATAATTTGTTTAGCTTCTTACAAATGACCAGATTAACCAGGATGGTATTTCTAGATCTTAAGTAATTCATAGGACATTATTCAAGGTAGAATTAGAGTTTTGTATTTATATCAGTTCAGACTAAACTTGATCATTCTTAACTTTGGAAATACTTTGCGGCATTTGAACATTTTATCCCATTAAATGTAGTTGCTAATTGTTATAAAGCTGAATTCTGCCATTACAAATGATTTGGGATAACGGATGTAGATTTTTCACAGCCCGAGGGCAACAATTGTCCTGTAGAATGGTGGTTTAATGAGTTTGGGCAAAATACAGATGCATTTTATAATAATTTTCTAGTGGTGATGTATGGCAAGCTGTTTTAACTTTAATCTAAAACATGTTAATGTCTAGTTTCATGCTACTAGTGCTTATTTTTTTCAGCTGCTAGTATCTATTCCATTAGGTACTAATGCGTACTTTTTGGCTTCTAGTGCTTATTCTTTAGGGACTAGTACCTTATTAAAAGATACTACACTGTAAAAAAAAAAAAAAAAAAGTTGAGCGAACTTAAAAAAAAAAAATTACCAGCTTCAGCAGATTTTTTGAGTTTGCTCAACTTATTTTTGTGGGAGATTCTCAAATTTTTGTTGTATAACCTTAAAACGACAAGTTGAGAAAACTCAAAAATCTGCTGAAGCTGGTTGCCTTAAAATTTTAACTTGGCTCAACATTTTTTTTTTTTTACAGTGTAGTACTTATTCATTAGATTCTAGTATCAATTAAAATAAGACTTTAAGAGTAGTAAAAGTTCTAGTCATAACATATGAGTAAAAAAGCAGTTGTGACTAGTATAAGATTTTTTACTAGTAACAGTTACAAAAGATACTAGTGTCTAACAAATAAGTACTAGTATCTAATGAGTACTTACTAGTAAAATGTAAAAACTTACTAGTCTCTGTTGGAATCCATACTACTCAGAATTGAATAGTTGATATCTGAATGGCAGATTGGTACAATTTTGAAATGTGTTTCTAGTAACTGTAGAATAATGACTAGTTAATACTGAAATACATACTAGTATCTAATGAATAAGAACTAGTATCATTAAAAAGTTACTACTACCTAATAAGCACTAGTCAATGGTAAAATTTTTAATTGTGTTACTAGTAACAGTAGAATACATGCTAGTTGCGATTGAAATAATAACTAGTATCTAATGAATAAGAATTAGTGTCTTTAAAAAGTTACTACCTAAAGAATAAGTATAGAATCTAATGATAAATAAGAACTAGTATTTTTAAAAAGTTACTATTACCTGATGAATAAGCACTAGTCAATGGTAAAAAATTTGAAAAGGGCGTTACTAGCAACAGTAAAATAGTTACTAGTAATGATTAAAATAAGTACTAGTATCTAATGAATGAAAAATAGTATCTTTAAAAAGTTACTAGCACCTAAAGAATAAGTACGTGTAACTAATGAATAAGAACTAGTATCTTTAAATGAATAAGCACTAGTCAATGGTAAAAATTTGAAATGCATTACTAGTAACAGTAGAATAGTTACTAGTTACGACTGAAATAAGTACTAGTATCTAAGAAATACGAACTAGTATCTTTAAAAGGTTACTAGCACCTAAATTATAAGTACTATTAACTAATGAATAGCACTAGTAGCTAATGAATAAGCACTAGTAACTAATAAATAAGCTCTAGTTGCTTATGAATAAGCAATAGTAGCTTATGAATTAGCACTAGTAACTAAATAAGCACTAGTAGCTGAAAAATAAAAAATAGTAGGCTACTAGTAACTAATGAATAAGCTCTAGTTGCTAATGAATAAGCACTAGTAGTTTATAAATAAGCACTAGTAACTAAATAAGCACTAGTAGCTGAAAAATAAGTACTAGTAACTGAGGAAAAAGCACTAGTAGCTAATGAATAAATACTAGTACTTAATGAAATAGATACTAGTAGCATTGAAATAGATGTGTTTTAGGGGTTAAATGTTAAGATGGCTTGCCATAGGTGCTGCTACTTTCACTCTCATGCCTTGACAAGATCCAAACTTGGAGCATTGGTCCCCGTGCTAAAACACTAAATCACAATCACCGCCGTGTGAATCTACAGTGCAGAGAGAGAATGAGAACTTGATCAGTATCACCTGATATGTGTGGCCTACTGGGAATGTCCTCTTAATCCTCACTGTGATTTTGAATGTTTACTGTATCTGCAGGTTTCTCAGGTCAAAGATATCAAATCCAAGAGAAAGAAAATGTCTTACGCCCCAGCACACTGTTGATGTCTTAATCTCTTGATGCTCTTTTCATTTGAGCATTTACAGAGAGGCTAATTGTGATGATCTTATGCAGAGTGGTGTTTCGGGAGCCTTTTTTGCTTGTATTTTATATTAAAATGCTGCGTTAAGAAAACGATATGCTGAAATGTTCCCTGCTGAGCAATCTTCGACTTTTTTTGTAGGAATCAGGTGCCACAAGCCAATCAGCAATGTGCATATATCATATAACTGTGTCATTTTCTGTCTTCTGTCAATCTGAAAAATAGAGATGTCAATCTTCAATAAAGTTTACATTTTGTTACTGTAGGAACCCATTGTCTGAAATCTTGCTTGCAGACTAAAATTAAAAATTAAAAGAAGCAAATAAGAAGGCATGAAGAAATTTAAACCAATTTTAGGACCAGATTTGGAGAAAAAAAAATATGTTGTTGAAAATGAATTTAATTTAAATAAGGGAAGGACAGATGCTATAAATTTTATGCAAAAGATTACATTTAATTGAAGAAAAAAATAACTGTAAATTTGATCAAATTATTATAAAATATTTTTACACAGAATAATGGGAACTAATAACATTTAGATTAATTATTGGTACTGATAATGAGCTTAAATGTTCTGAAACTGTCATAATATAGCCCTAAAATAAGCTACATTGCTGAATCAAATATAATTTCTTAAATTCTTCTTTTGATTTTGGGCTGAAAGTAACTTAAATCTGAAATACTTTCTTACTGTTTGCATAATATAGGTATACAGTATGTGTAGTACTGCATGGAAATAGAAATACATTAATCTATAGATGTGAGCTGTTTGACAGGGTGTTAGAATTCCCACCTTTGTCATTGTAGAAGTAGCCACCATCTAAGGCCCTTCAATAAAGTGTAAGCCTATATAGTTTCATTGCTTGTGTGCACAGGGATATGTAAGCGAGTGTCCATTCTCTCACAGTATCAGTGGCTCTGCTGACGATGAAAACCTGCACTAATTCCACTTAAACCCAATAAGAATTATTTATAGTAGCAGAAAGCCTGTAAATGGAATCATATGGAAAACACATTCAGGGGCCCCAACCTTACCTTACATTGGCCTTATTCCATTACAGGCTTTTCTGGAACCATGTAGCCACACACACACAACACTCAAAAAAAGCTTATACTAATTATTTATTTTATAAAATAGTATATATTGTTTGATTATCATAGTTTTGAATGCAATTATGTCCTTAATTTTTGATTTAGAAAATAAAGATGGATATTGGCCTCATTCAGTTGCACAAAGAAAATAAATGTTTGTGGAAAAAAAAAAAAAAAAAAAACTTTTCTATAGATACAACCAACAACTTTAAATGGATTATTTGTTTTTGTATTTCTCCATCGCAATGCTTCTTGGGATTGTAGTTCTTTCCCAAATTAAAGCATTAAAGTTGGGGTATGCATTTTTTTCAAAAATGCTTTAGAAAACAGAGTCAGGCCAGTATCAAAACAAACTTGTAGCCAATCAGCAGTAAGGGGCATGTGTACTCATGATGCGAGGAGAGAGCGCCCAGTGCACATGACGGACATTAGCCGAGCCGAGCCACGACAGAAACATAGAGATGGTGGATATAAAACAAAAGAGGAAAAGTCTGCGGAACAAAAGAAATTACACCGGAGGTCTGTCTACACTGGATGTGACAAAGCAACCATTGAAAATCATTTGAAATTTGTGTCAATACGTTATAAATAGAACGCAGCAGCAGTGTAGACAGCATCACTGATTATAATGAGTTCTGTAATATTTTGTCGCACCGCGCCGCTCGCATCCGGTGTAGACACGGTGTTACGATAAGGCAAGAAGTAGGACCCGTGTAAATATCAGATAAGCTTTCCAGCGCTGGAGAGAACTCAAGGAGCGGGAAGGCCAAGGTTGCTTTGTTTCTTCTTGATAGGTGAGTAACATTGGTTTTGCTTTGTTTCACAGAACTAATCGTTGCCTGGGATGCGTACGTATGTGTGGGGCAGAGATATCAAAATAGGGGCGAGACCCTTTTGGGGAAGGGGCGTGTTTATTTTGGTGATTTCAAATGTCAACATTGGCTACCAGAAATCACTTACCCCACCTTTAAGTACACAGTCTGTTCATGTTCTGATTCAACTCATAGCTGGTTGACTTGGTTCATGTTCACAGTTCATTTGAAATCCTATTTGAAAAACCCTATAGGAAAAATAAATGGGAAAAATACCTCTGGAACCAGTGCCACCAAAAAAAAAGTGGGCAGGCACTAATGCACTCTATTGGTCAGTAAACCAGGTAGCCCTTTCCCCAAACTCACAGCATTGGGAGATCAATCAACCTATGAATGGCTTATAGTTATTACTGGAAAAACTATTTTAACATACAAATTTCACTCTTAACCCCTTAAATGCCATCCCCCATTTTTGACCATAGACGTGAAAGTCCACTATCCAATCTTAAATTGCTATAATTCATGAACGCTTTGGAATGCAGACCTAAAGTAGGACTCTTTTTATAATTACATTTTTTAAGACAGTCTGCAGATTATTGCACAAGTGGAATCATTTCAAAATATGAAAGTATCAAAAAGTTATAGAAGTTTAAATTTGTAGCAAAGAAAATGCACTGTACCAATTTTTGTATTTTATATAAAATAAATATTTTACAAAATATTTCTGAATCCAAAATTGTTATAAAATTAAAGCCTTGTGTCTAAATAAGTTATGTTCCAAATTTGAAGCTGAAAAAAAAATTAACAAAAATAATTGAGGTTCCTGTGAGATTTTATTCAGGGTGTTATACCACAAACAGCCACCGGGTGCCATCCAAACTCCATTGATTTTTTTATTGCATTTTTCTGTCACAAATGTCTAAATTTCTCTGTCATATTACTTATATCACAAAATAACCACCAAATATTGAATCCTGAGACTCTTTCCAATGATACCTTGTCAAGAATATAAAAAGTTTTTATTCTAAAAGACTGTAAAACATTTTGTAAAATTACACTTGACTCCACCCTCTAAGTGGGAGGAGACTACTAAATCATTTAAGGTACCATTTCCAAGGTAAGGCAATGTCCGATTTCAAAATGGTTTTCACAGGATGAATTTTTGAGGTTTTAAGCTTTCAAATGATACATAAATTATGATGATTACTAAAATATGTGATCGAGAAAAAAAAGAGTGCCAAGTGCAACAAAAAAAAAGAGTGCCAAGTGGCCTAAAGGTGGGTCGGTGACACTTATGGGGTTAAGTAATGATTAACGAACAACACTCAAATTCAATCTGCTAGAGTTTTACATGAAGCTCAATGAGTTCATCAGCTGAGTCAAATTCATACACTGCCAACTCAATACAAATGTCTTTGGACTTCTCAGCTGCACACAAACCACACTAGTTCTGAAATTGGGGGTTCAGGCTAATTTTAGAAAGGTATAAAGTGTCTGTTAAAGTGAAAAGTTTTAGTGTGGAGGGGGTATCTGATAATAATCGAGATGTGGTTTGGGAAAACTTTGGTTGTGTTTTGAAAAACAGCATGCAATAGACCAAAGACTATTCGAGGTAACAGTACTACTCACATTAATGTTGTAAACTCAGCTGCATGGATACCAGTATCAGAGAGTTGTGTACACTTACCTGTCCAAAAAAGAAGTAACTTGGGCATCACTACGATGGATTTACTCTATCATCACGTGCCCTCATTAATTTTGGGTGAACAATCCAATGAACAATAGGCTACACCAAGAACGATAACTGAAGATAATAATATGTGACCCTGGACAACAAAACCAGTCATACGTGTAAATTTTTCAAAATTTTGATTTCTACATCACCTGAAAGCTAAATAAATAAGCTTAGTTAGGATAGGACAATATTTGGCTGAGATACAACTATTTGAAAATCTGGAATCTGAGGGTGCATAAAAAAAATCAAAATACTTAGAAAATCACCTTTAAGTTGTCTAAATGAAGTTCTTATGCATCTCTATGCGTATTACTGATCAAAAATTAAGTTTTGATATATTTACGGTAGGAAATTCACTAAATATATTCATGGAACATGATCTTTACTATCTTAATGATTTTTGGTATAAAATAAAAATGGATAATTTTGACCCATACAATGTATTTTTCTCTATTGCTAAAAATATACCCCAGCGACTTAAGACTGGTTTTGTGGTCCGGGGTCACATATATCTAATAACAGACAGTAACGCTATAAGCGTGCACTGCTGTTTTGTCGTTTGCCACACTTTAAATTTTTGAGATCTTTAAAGCTGGATGGATTCTGTTTGGCTGTCAATGTTTTTACTGTTCAACAGCTGGGGGAAGAAAAAAAAAGAAATCATTGTCAAAGTGATTCCAACCATATAATTGGATGCAATCAGTTATTGGTGTGGACTCTGCTCTGTTGTTATCATTATAGTTATCGTTCTTGGAGCGAACAGGCCTGCAGCTGTTTTTATGTTAAAAATAAGGTGGATAGAGAACTGTTATCTTCATTTCATCTCACGACTCTTCAGGGGGGTTAGAATATACTATGGTTTGTACAGTATAAAAAATATTTCACCTATGGAGAGTCCCCACAAGGATAGCAAACCAGACGTGTGTGTGTGTGTGTGTGTGTGTGTGTGTGTGTGTGTGTGTGTGTGTGTGTGTGTGTGTGTGAATATATAAATGTGGAACATCCCCCCTCTCCGAAGTGAAAGTGTTGATGGGGGTCTTGGCAGACAAGAACGCAATCTCCGAAATACAAGATGCAGCGGAAATGAGTTAGTGAATCCATGTCTTCATTGGGAATACCACTGTAAAGAAAATGTGTCCGCTTCCTGTTTTGCCCTTCTGAGATATTTGTCACCTTGCAGTGGTTTTAAGGGTGTGCCTGATATATCTGCGGTCCAAACAGAATCACTCCCTCCGAGGGTTGTGTAACTGTTTATGGCTTATGATGTACCATAGTATGACTCCTTGTACACTATTGGCTTTTTGTAAAGTTCCAAATGTTTATTGAGAAATGAGAATTTCAAATTTTATAGAGGCCTATTATTGTATACTTGAGTCTTATATTTTTGCTTAGTGTTCAAATTATGTTCTGGGCTCAATATAAGTTTTACTATCTTGACTTGAATAAAAAAAAAAAAAACATGAATCAAGTGCGACTTTTCTATAGTTGGGATGTAATTTCTAGCACGACCAACAAGTTTTTCCAAAGGTTAGCGTACAGTTTAATAGTCAAAGTTTGAGTTGAAATGTAATGTATTGTGTGAAAAAATATCACTATCAAGATATTACCGCATACTAACTTTATAGTAAAAAAATGGGAATTTAGGAGAGTAGAAAGTGATTTGTGGGTTTCTGATGGCAAATAGAGTTAAATATTGCAGCAACTTTAAAAAGTAAAAACATAATTTTGCATGATAGAGAAGAGACTGACACCAACAAACTCTCCACAGTAAAACCACAGACTGCAATCAAATATGAACATATTACATGTTAAATAGACGCCATCTACTGGAGAATTCAACAACGTGCTTAACATACCAACAGCTACAATAAATACATTTTGTATCTACACTTTGAGTGGTCACCACTCAATTCAAATTAGATTTTTTTTTTTTTTTTTTTAAATAGACAAAAACATAAACTCCTGTTAAAAATAAAATGTATAATAATACAATATTTTATATGTTTTTTTGTGTTATGTGATTACACTTCTATAAGTTTCCACTACTGGGAAAATGTATTAATCAGTTAGGGGAACTTAATGATTCTTTTCTTAATGAAGTCTTTTCCCTTTATTTTTATTTATCATTATTTGTTTTTTAACTTGGCCCTCAACCATATTTGTATGTCCCCTTAAAATATTTTTGTATCATCAGTACCACCTCACACACTATCAAAAATCCAAATCAGCACATATTATACAAGATCATATATATGATTATATATTAATTCCAGGACATGTTAAAAGCATTACTGTATATCTCTATATAAATATTAAATATAGTCTCTATTATTTAAAATACAGTCATTAAAACTAATAATTATGTGAAGTTTAAGATTAAGCATGTCACATCACAAAACACTGGCACCACTGTTTGAAATGTAATTTTATTTAATCTATTAATAGTCTACATCTTCTGTCACTACATTGTTAGTCATCAGCTGGGCAAAGGTGGTTTTAGCATAGTTACTCTCAATGTTACTCAGATCACAGATTCAATTAAGTTAACTAAACTTAAATGGCTTAAGTAAAATGACTCAAAATAAGTAAGGAACGTGACAAGATGGTGCATGCTGTGCACATGTGTGCCTCAGTTGAGTGCTCCAACGTGATGTGTTGTCCGAGCCCTGGAGAAGTGGACAACCTTCTCATTTCCAGGGGGAGATACAAAGTCAAGCTGACTGACTTCAGAGGTGGAGAGATTATGAGGAGGTCACCCTACAAGTCATACTCTGGTATGCATTAAATAATTAATTTATTTTATGTTAATGGATACAGAAAAACCACGTTGCATTAAAGCAAACTTTCATATCAGACTAAATCTCTTTCCTCCAGGCACAGTGGCATAGTCCTCTCCAGAGTACCACAGCAGAGGAAGTATTGTGGCTGGCCAGCAATGGTGTGGTCACTTGGTGGTTCTGTTGTTTGCCATTCTGTGAGGACATTTCACGAGGGGCTATGATCTGTAAAATTGACTCAATGGTCCAAACCTGACCTGTAAAAGGGTAAGAGCTTCACAAAACATAATACAAATTAGACACAAGTGGCTAAATAAAAGATAGCCCGTTGAAAAATGCAGGAATTTTTCCTGTTTTTCTGACCTGAAGTCAGATCTTATGAAATGATCAAACAGAGCAGATGTAAAGTTTTGGGCTAGGGCTCTCAACTCTGGACTTCAAGCTCCAGCACTTTACTGAAGAGTTTAGAGCCGACTCTAATCAGACACACCTGAACAACTGATCGTCAGGATTACTAGAATATTACAGGCAGGTGAGTTTCAGAGATAGATCATGGTTGGAGCAAAATTCTGCAGGAAAGTAGACACTGATGACCAGAACAGAGGAACCCTGGTTTAAGGTGAAAATCAGATGTCCCTCACATCTTTCTTCACAGAATGCTGCCATTTGCTCAGGTCTCTCCTGCAGGAAAACCAAAGTCAGCAGCGTGGTCTGGGGCTGTCCCACAACTGGTTTGCATAAGACCACGCAGTTGCCATCTCTCACGCAGCTTAGCGTCTTGCGGGCTGCAATGGGAGACGCTTCCATTCCTACTCTTGCCTTTGCATCTTGCATCTTTGCATTTGGCGAGCAAGCCTTTTGAAGCACCTTGTGTGCCCTGGCAACTCCTGCAGGAAAAGCCAAACCAGTGGCTTGGTCTGGGGCAAATCCTGTACCACAAGTGGTTGCAGGTACTGTACCTAAGGTCAAAGATTGCAAGCAAATCCCCAAATCAAATCTGTTCTCTGTTTCTGTTTTGTTTCAGATCATCACATAAGACCACACTAGTTGCTCTCTAATGCAGCTTAGCATCTTGAAGGTTGCAATAGGAGACACTTCCATCCCTCCTCTCGCTTTCGCAGCCTTGTGCAGTGTCTTGCGACTTGGCTTGTGGGAGCAGTGTTTGCACATGAAGAAACTGCTTCTGGAGGGATTCCTACATTATTGTATTTGTACATAGTTCTTTTGTTTGCCACGTTTAGTTTTGGTTTACCCAATCCTGAATCCAAGGGGTTCCTGCCACAGCCCTCTGAATGCCAGAGCTTTCTGCCTCCCTAATGTCAGGAGCTCTCTTCCTTTGCCACCTCGGTGCTAGTCACAGTTGCTAAAGAAGCTGAGGTATTGCTGTCCCAAAGCTTTGCATCGCTGCCTTCTTGATGCCAGTGTTCAAGGCTGCCTGTGTGAGCCTCAGGCACCCAAATATTCCTGCTCTTGCCGCCTCAGATGCTCCTGTAACTGCCCCAGCCAGAACCAGCAAACAAAGCTCCAATCTCAGTCGCACCTCAGCTGATCCATGGCCATTCAAAAGCCAGCTCTTGTTCATCCTGGTGCTACGGGGGGTGCTGTCATGGTTGCCCCCAACTCCAAGCTCCTTGCAATGTCAGCTCAGTCCCAGTGGACCCTGTCTTGACCTCAGAAGAGAGTCCTGCCATTGCCAGCCCAAAGGTTCTTGTCATGGCTGCTCAGAGCTCTGTCTCAGCTGCATCGATGCCAGCAGGCTACTCCCTGTCACAGTTACCCCCATGATTTCTGCCAGTTCTTGTTCATGGGCTGAACTTACACTGTACCTTTGTTTTAAAACAATTCCTCAATAAAAAGTATACTTCATAGATGTGTCATGTTAGTGTCTTTATCATTTTCAGACTGTTATTTAATATCAGTAGTATATATCGCCATCTACTGGTGGCATAAAAGATTAAGCTTGACAAGTTAGTAAAGGAGTGTCTAGAGTTAGAAAGGAGAGTTTAGCTCCAGACGGCTCCAAACACTTTTGTGGAATTTTCCAATAATCCAAGTTTACCAAATAAACCGGGCTTATTTTAGTTAGTCTGACTAATTTTGAACTAAATCAGCTGACCATAATTCAGACTAACTGAAATAAAACTGGCTTATTAGGTAAACTTGTTTTATGAAACAGGCCCCAGAAGTCCTTGATTGGCTGAATAAGGTTTGTTTAATTAGTTTTGGAACTAAACTCTGCAGGATAGTGGGCCTCCAGCAGCTGAATGAGTATTTGTAATATTACTTGGATAGTGATAATAACTTGCTTTATTTCATGACTATACTCCATAAACACACACCACAATGTGAAAAACTAAATTTCAGTGAAACAATGTAAAAAAAAAAAAAAAAAAAAAAAAAATATATATATATATATATATACATATATATATATATATAGTGAAATATAGTAAAATAATGAACATAAACAAAAAATGTGAAGTATACAGATCAGATCAATCTTAAAAGTGAACTTTTATTGTTGAAATGTGTTTTGAATTACAGTAGCAATGCCAAACAGTTCCTACATCACACCTTTGCTGCAAAAATGAGGTCTACTGTGGAAAATATGATGCAAATATATTTGATACATTGCACAACACATCAAGTGACTCTTTCCCTTTAAATTGTATTAATTTGCATTAGTTTATGTTTACAATCAAGAATAATTATTATTCATTAAATCCATAAGCACACTTTCAGAAATATTGGATGAAGAACCGATAAATAAATAGCACACTTTTCTGTCTCTGAAAAACAACATATACAGAAATAAATCTTTTTGTCCCTTATAACTGTGAATGATATCCCAGTTTCTTCTATTTTTGGTTTTGTTGTTAGCGCACTCAAAATGACGAAAAGTCCTAAATTATTACATTATTTGGAGTGTTGTTTGAGTGTTGGTGAGTCATTAAATAAATTAAAATAACCAAATATATGATAATGTTGTCACACTGCTGCAATTCTTTGATCATGCTTAAATACAAAAACACAAGTGAAAGAAAAATATGTAGCATTGCCCTATGTGTTTGAAATATTTGGCTTGTCTTCCATAGCTTCCCTGTAACCTGCCATAGTGTTTCTTCAGAAACAATTCAAGTCACAATAAAGTGAATATATTAGTTGAAAACCTGAGTCTGAGATATTTATCTGAAAAACAAAAACAAAAAACAAGTGAAAAAGTGAAAGTCTGAATGTACAGCAGCACAAAAAGGCCACAGGCTTTCCTGGATTTTCCTGGAAGGCAACAGCGCATGAATACATCCCAGCACAAACAAAAACAAATCTCTGTGATATACAATATGTGATGTAATTAACAACCCAAAAAGAATATCTTCTCTTAACAATACAATTTCATCAGATGCCCAGATAGCATGCTCCGTCCTGTTTAAATGACCGTTCTTTGGATATTAATTGTAATTAAAACCAACAATTACTCTGTACATGCCTAAGGAAGATCAGCCCTCTATTTAAAATATTTTAAAATGATTTCCCTTTTGACAAATGAGAAAATCACTTGTTGTTAGTTTTGCTGTCAAGGTGGAAAAGATCCCGGATATCAAGCATTGCCTGTCTAATGTTACTTCCAAAGCGGTGAGAGTCCTATAAATCACAAGAACAAGGGAACATTTTTATTTTACATATGTACAGAATTATTAATTTAACATGTTATATTAATTTCTTAAAAACTACTTTATATATAATTATTAATTGTAATAAAATAATAACAACTATAATTATTATTATGTATACTTCATCATATTTTATATTACATTTAAGATGTAATAAAGTGAACTCACGGTCTCTGGGCTGGAGTGTTTGCTGGATATGTGGAAGTTGATGAGATCTTCTCCGAGAATAATATATGATACACCATAACCGTCATCAGCAACCTAAACAACACACATATTGGTCATATATTGGCAACAACAAAATAATTGTATATATATATATATATATATATATATACCCTACTGTTCAAAATTTTGAGGAAAGTAAGAAAGAAATTAATATATTTTTATTCCAAAAAATCAACTGTTTTCAATATATAATAAGTTTCTTGAGCATCAAATCATCATATTAGACTGATTTCTGAAGGACCGTGTGACGCTGAAGACTGGAGTAATGATGCTGAAAATTCAGCTTTAACATCACAGGAATAAATTATATTTTAAAATATATTACAATAGAAAACAGTTCCTTTGATTTGTAATAATATTTAACAATATTACTGTTTTTACTGTATTTTTGATCCAATAAATGCAGCCTTGGTGAGCAGAAGAGACTTCTTTCAAAAACATTAAAAGAATCTTACCACCCCAAGTATTACAACACTTCAGTTTTCACTGAATCATGAAAGGACAGAGTGTTTGAAACCAAATGTTGAACTTACAGGTCCAAATCCACCTCCGCTGGTGACGAATTCTGGATGCCTCTTTAAATCAAACAGATCGACCTGCTGGAGAGGAGTCTGACTGGTGGACAATCTCCAGGGCTCGGACAACACCTGCAACAAACCCAACCAATGTTTTCAGCCAGAAAAATCTATGAAATGGATTGCATTTTAGCTTGTGGCGCATCTCACACCTCTTTAAGGAAAGCCGAATCTTCTCCGAGGTACTTTGACACCAGGTAGAGGCAGAAAAGATGGCGGTCAATGCCATTTCCCGTCATGGCCAGTCTGTATAAATCCTGGTGCTTTTCTGCTGCCACCTTCAACAGCTTCAACTTCTCTTCTCTCTAAGAAAAAAGAAAAAAAAAACATGGTGGAATTAGCAGGAATAAGCAAACACACTGAAACTAGTTAGCCATTAAATTAAGTCTCACCGTTGCTTTGTCATTCATCATGGCACGGACAAAATCACAGGTTTGAGTGGTGCAGGAGCGCACGGTCTCAGTGCGGCCCTCTCTGAACAGACGCGTCATGGAGGCTTCGTACGTCAGGCAGAACTTGCCTTTATCCTGCGGGAGGAACATCTGAACATATAACACAGAACCTGGAGAAAAATCCAAAGAATCGCTGAATAATCGCTCGTACCCTGAAGTGCGCCAGCTGGAGGGCGATCTGAATGAAGCCGTCGGGACTCGTCTTGCATCCCTTTATCAGGCCTTTGCCAAACTCCTTGAAGGGGATGATGTGCATGTCCACGTCGTCCGCCAGAGCGTTGGCCACTTTCAGAGAGCTGCTGATCACTGCCTGGCACTGTGAAGGAAAGAGGCCGCTCCTTGTTAAATTATGAATCGGATGAAAGCAAAGCATGTTTAAAATGGACAAAACATTTTAAGTGACCTCCTCTGGGATGTCCCACTGCAGTCTCTGGGGTCCCGGCAGGTTGGGATGGGGGTTTCCTTTGCAGTGTCCTTCCTCAGTATAGCCCAGTCTCACTGGATCTGATGACAAGACATGCTGCCACAATACAAACAGAAACACTTATAAACATCACATGATAATATACAAACTTTAAAAAAAATTTTTTTTTTACTTTTATTCAGCAAGGATGCATTAAATTGATCAAAAGTGACAGTGAAGGCATTTATAATGTTACCGGTATCTGTACTTCAAAATGGCACATGGAAATTACTCAAGCAGTAACAGTGTTATGACGCATTTTATTACTGAAGACTTCGACCTTGAGATAATATTGGCTGTATAATAAGGTAATACATATATATATATATATATATATATATATATATATATATATATATATATATATATATATATATATATATATTCTTATTTATTTAAAGTCTGTCTAAAGTTAACAGACGGTGTTTAAAAAGTGCAATCCACATGTTTACATATATGTTTATTACAGTGACTTTGAATTACCTAAATACTGAGTGTGGAAAAGCAACATATTTGTTTTTATATTTCTGCAATCTACTTTAGTTTGTGTGATTTGCTACTGACTTTCATAATAATGTTTACACCAGGCTTATTTGTCAGTGCTTTATGTTGTCATAATTATTACATGCTTACAAGGCTGGAAGTTCAACAAATCAGTCAATATACTACTGTGATTGTAGTTGTTAAATAAAAATGTCATTCATATTATTTTATGCATCACCTAATTTCATCATAACATATAGGCCTGGCCTACAGAAAAGAATATTTATGTTTAATCTATCTAATATTGTGTTGGTCATACTATACATTGATTTATTGCTTGTCTTTGTTGAATAATACAGAGCATAAAGAGCTTTAAAAAATAATTGCATATTAAATCGTAATCGCAATATTGTTAAAAAAATATATATTTTCCAAAATCGTTCAGCCCTAATAAGAAGTTTAGGGTGCCCCCTACAGGCAGCACACCAAGAGTTCATATTACTGTTTTGAAGCTAATTTGTGTACTTATACCAGTGGAAAAACAAACATGAATTTGTGCAATAAGTGACGCAGACATTGTGCATTGCCATTATATAAAAATGTCATTTAATCAAATGTGAATTTTCTTTCTTGCCAAAACTCATATATATTCACCTCCCACAAATGGCCGACGATGGGCGCATCGGCCCAGGAGTGTTCTGCATTCAATCCCATAGTGCCGTTCTTGAACACAATCAGATTGAAAGACTTATCGAACCACCTGGAGACAAAAAAAATAAATAAATAAAATTAAAATTAAAACATATACTACTGTTCAAAACGTCGGGGTCTCTAAGATTTTTTTTAAAGACATCTCTTCTGCTCATCAAGGCTGCATTTATTTGAAATTTACAGTAAAAACAGTAAATATTGAAAGTTGAAATATTATTACAACTTAAAATATATATTTTCTATTTGAATATATTAGTCTTCAGCATCATTTCTTAGAAACATTTCTTATTATTATCAATGTTGAAAACTGTTTTTGCAGCTATAGATTTTTTCTTTTATAAACAGAAGGATTATTTCAGAAATGAAAAAGTTCCAAAGAACAGCATTTATTTGAAATATCAGAAATGAATTGATTTTTTTTGTAACAATGCAATCAATTGAATGAACTGAATTTTAATTGCTAAATGAATGAACAATACTAAAGAATTTGCTAGTATTCATTTCTTTAAAGAAATCTTACTGACCCAAAACTTTTGAAAATGACATTAAATGAACAAATGATTAATTTGTCATAGTCACCTGTCATAGCATTTTCCGTGGAGCAGAGATTTTCCGTAGCTGTCCAGTGACTGCACCGGATTCTCTGGATCGTAACGCTGTTCGGTATCATCCAGAGTAACAAAGAAAGCAGCCTTCTCCACGGCATCCAGAGACTGCTTATTCTTCCCTCGACTGAAGAACTGTGAGCGGGCTTTGGCCCAGGGAACTCTGGGTAATGAGGAACAAAAGCAGAGATAAAATCACTTGGCTCTTTGTGTGTTCTTTAATCGGCTTTGATCACATTTAGTGAACAGAAAGAGAACAAATAACATCTGGACCATGAATGAAAGCTGAAATTCATAGATTTATCAACCACAGCTCAAGGCCACAGTTAAAAGAAAGCTTATTTCATTTATTAATGCAGTCTCATCGAACATTGTATTTAAAATATTCATTTTTTTTAACAATATAAATTTGTATTTTTCACCAAATATTTTAAAATAATGTATTAAAATTAAGTGAACAATTAAATTAATATAATAATTTACAAAAAATAAATAATAATATATACATATATATATATATATATATATATATATATATATATATATATATATATATATATGTAATAAAAACCGAGTCACCTGTCGCCTGCTGTTAAGGCGGCCAGCAGCTCCTCTCCTGGCTGAGGTTCAGACTTGTCTGCCAAGATCCTTTCCATCTGCTGCTCAATTTCTCGAGGCAACAGCAGCCGTCCGTCATAAAACATCCACACTTTGTAAAAGCGTCCCTTGTGAAACACGGCGATGTGTCTGCTCTCGTTCATGTGCTGAAGGACGTCTGATGAAGAATACGGACGTGAGGATGGAGGTGTGTCAATGTGCATGAAAACAATCATTTAAAATAATTTAACAATTATTTGTACAGTTTAAAGTTTTAAGTAATTAAGCACATTTTAAGAAAAATGTGTCATATTTAGGCTGTGTTTGTTAAGGGTTAATTGATTAATGGTGGTCAGTAGACAATGATGAGTAAAGCAAAAGGTGAGGTGAAGAAGGCAAAGTGGACGATGAGAAGAAAGGCTAAACAAAGGCTTGTTTTCCGGCACTGGATTTGCATAAACACATTATAAATACACTTATTACTATTAACCAAATATTTCAACAAATGAACATTACATATTAATATAGCTAAAATTATTTATGTAGAAGATTATCTGCCTCCAACATGACTCAAATATACTGATACTATATATATATATATATATATATATATATATATATATATATATATATATATATATATATATATATAAAACACATGTATAACTATATTATTATTATTAAGTGCATTGATTACATATTATTATATTTTATTATTATTATTATTATTATTATTATTATAGTACATTTTTAACTATTTTAATGATCATCATATGTAATAGAAAATTATTATTATTATTATTATTATTATTATTATTATTAATACTGATTAAGCATGTTAATTTTAGATTATTATTGATTATTATTATATTATGTATTTTATTGTTTTTGGTTTTCTGCATTAATAGTGTATATACACTATCAATTATACTTCAACATTAATTAAAATTATTTTAATTATTTAATTATTTTAATAATTAATTATTATTATTTTGTTATTCATAATAATCAGCATTTTGCACTAATAGTATACATGCATCCATTCAATCATTTGAATGACAACATCTCACGCTTTATAAGCCTTGGACTTCCTCTTTCAGATCGCCGAGTATTGTGCATCTCGGATTTACTCTTTGCCTGCTGTTTCGGAATCTGTTTGTACCTCGCCTGGACTATTGCTCATGTTTCTGGATTACCCCTCTTGTCTAGCCCTCTGGATTATGTTCGCAGATCAATGACCTACACCAGCCCTAGGAATATTCTGTGTCTTGCCTTCTACATATCTGTTTGCTAATGCTCGACTCTGCCTGTGTATGACCATGTTTGTGAATAAAGCTTTGCGTAAGGCATATGCAACTGTAGTCCGGAGTGACATGTAAAAGTCTGTGTGGTGTGAGAGTCAATGTAAAGAGAAGACGGAAGGCTACGGACTGGATTCGTGACAATAGTTTATTATTGTTATTGTTATTATTATTATTAATAATAATAGTTAGTTATAGTTCTAATGATAATAAAGATCATCATTAATAAAACTATTGTTATTAATGGTTGTTATTATTATTATTATTATTATTATTATTATCATCATTTATAAACATTATTATTATTATTATTATTATATTGTAATTCATAATTATTTTTTGCACTAATAGTATACATGCATCCTAAATGATAGTTTATTATTATTATTATTATTAATAGTTCTAATGATAATAATGATCATCATTAATAAAATATTATTAATTGTTGTAATTATTATTATTACTGATTAAGTGTGTTGATTACATATTATTATTAAATATTACATGCATTTTACTGTTTTTGGTTTTCTGCATTAATAGTATACATACACTCTAAATTATAGTTTAATATTAATCATTGTCATCATCATCATCATTATTATTATTATTACATTGATGACTAGTATTTTTTTTTGTATTAATATTTAAGCACTCTAAATGAGTTAAGTTATTCTAAATTGTTTTAATCTATATTTTAATTCAATAATAATTTATTTTACTATAATTTAGTAAGAATTAGAAACTAAATTCCACATACTTCCACTTTGCTGTGACAGCACATTATCATTAATACGTTATTATGTTATATTAAGTCATTGAGTAAAGTATATTTATTAGCTACTAAACTAGAATTAATTCAGCGTTTAAAACCTCTTGAATTTATTACAGTATGTTATAAATTAGCAGCAATAAAAACAACAGACTTCTTTGACTAGCACTACTATACGGCCAGATGGGTGTAAAAACATGCTATTTCCTGTTCCCCATTCATCCTGTTTCAGATAACAGGTTAACCATTAAATCACACAAACAGGTTATCAAGTTAAGAATCAGTTAAGCACACAAAACTAATTCCTCGCCATCTGCTTCCTCCAGAAACGCCAGCCGTATAGAGCACAAATCCAAATCACAAACCCTCATGCAGTTCAGGCCCACAGCGGTCGCTCGCTAGCATCTAAAAGCGGATTGGTTGCGAAGTGAAGCAGGCGAGAGGGAAGCTCTACCTGTCTCTACACCAGGAACTCGACTGGTGTTGAAAATACGCTCGTACTGAGATGAGCACATGGGGATTGTGTTTAACACCATGAGCTGTGAAGCAGAACGGAAGGTCAAACACGAAAACAAGGAAGAAACCCAAAATACCTGTAGAGGAAAACAGTCATGGAAAACCGGAAACTAAAAAGGAAAACGTGGAAGGAGTGAAGGATCATCAGGAGAGTTGAATTCAACATAAAGACCAGCCGCCGGATAACAGCACAGCTGCCAAATGACAAAACAGCCTACAGTAATACCTTCTAAAAACAATTTCAAAACCGATATAACAGTCAGGCAGATACAATATATGATATTTGATATTTTAGAATTATTTGATAGTGGTCGTCTGATGTGCATTTTCCAATGGTTCAGGCAAATTTGTAGAGTGTAGGGTGACTGATAAACAACACACAGAAAGAAAATGCCCTCATGCTGTAAATGGCATGAGAGCAATTATTAATAAATAACACTTCAAAATTATTTATAAATTACAATAAATTATACAATTATATAAAATGTATTATATGAATAATATATAATTAAAATATACAATATAAGATATAAATAATACATAATAATACTAAAATATTATTATACTATTGTATTATATTAATATCATGATGATTATTATTAGGGCTGTCAGTTTTTAAAAAATGTTATGAAAAGATAAATTAGTTATGAAAAAATAACACGATTAAAATATTGTAACGCAATTAACGCACTGGCCCTGCCCCCAGACCTGTACGTCATTTTACATTTCATACAGTTGACTGTTAACAAATATGATTAGAGTGCTGCACGGGCCTCAAATTTAGGCCCTAGCCCGGCCCTTGTCCGACCGCTTATCAGAATTACCGGCCCGAGTATTACTTTTATGAGTAATAAACCAGATTTACCCGCCACCCCTGACTTCCTTGTCCTTCATCATATTGAACCTTGTTACAGTTGTGCTTTTATAAAATAAAGAAAACAAATATGATGTGCTTTCTGCCGTCTTGTCTTGAACAGGAGCGCTTCACAAAAATTAACCAAAACTCAGTGAATACATGCCTCACAGACATGATAAATTTATCTATAGAAAGCTTTAAATAACTACTTAACGAAATAAAATAAAATAAAACAAATCAAATCAAAACCAAAAACTCTTTCATTATAATCATAATCCATAAAGACTCTTGCGTCTAATGAGGAGACGGCGAGTCAGAATCAGCAACTTCATCCTTGCGAAACAGACTCAGAAAACACTAGTTAATTCGTAAATAATTCAAATATCTCCTTACTATTTCCCACAGACACATTCATGGTAATTATTTTTGCTGGGGCTTCGCTGCAAGCTTTAGCCTATTGCGTGCATTTGAACGCAGAACTCTTCAGCAGCGCTGACGACTTGCTGCTGCGGGACACTAAACACATCGAGCTGCTCTTGACAGTTGCGGTAGCACAGACTCGTGTTGTTTCCACCAGCGCAGCAATTTGTTTTTTCATCACTAATAGATGGATTTCTAAAATATAAAAATAAGAAGAAGCCTAAAACAGGCCCAAGACCTGGCCCGCATCTGTACTATGACGTGAAAATTGGCCCGAAGTTATGCCCTAAACTTCAAGATATTGGGGAAAGAAAGTGCCCCTGTATGAGTTTTTTCAATTTTTATTCCATATGATATCACACGAGCGCTGTTTTTGTCCTGAATATCACGAATTTAAATGTGATATAACAGTTCAGTAAATAAGAAGTTGATATTGTGTCATATTTTAAAAACAATGTTATCTGTTTTTACTCAATTTTGCTGAGAAATTACCTTTAAAGCCACAGCAGAATTGTGCGTCTTTGAGCAATGCAGCGGTGATTTGTTTCCGAACGAATTTGCATTTTGAACAAATCGTGTGAACCAATGAATTAATAGCCTATTCATAAAGTGAGCCATTTACTTCATTCTTTAATAAATAAGCTTCTTATTTCTTGTCATTTGATTAAAAAAAAAAAAAAAAACATTAAAGGGATAGATCACCAAAAAAATTTAATTCTGTCATCAGTTACCCTTATGCTGTTTCAAACCTGTATGCCTTTCTTTTGCACAACATAAAACAAAGTATTTTGAAGACTGATGGTAACTAGACTGTTTTAGTTACCAGTGACTTTCATTGCATGAACAAAAAATACTGAGATGTTTCTCAAATTATCTTGTTTATGTTCCATAGTTTATGTTAGGCCGTTGTAGCCTAAACGTTTATGTGTGATACATTTTATGTTAAATCAAATAAAATATTTATTTCTAAAGCTACTATATGTAATATCTACTTGATACTTTCTCATTTAACACAATAATGGCTTTAAATGATCTTTTGTGTAAGTCTCACAGCCAAGTCTAATTTGCGATTAATTTGATTAATTAATCGACACATCATGTAATTAATTAGATTAAAAATATGAATCGACTGACAGCCCTAAGAATTATGTATTTTATTTTTAACTATGTATTACTTTTTTACTATTTAAAATAATATTTACTAAGTGGATAAGGAGAAGGAATCCAGAAGTGTTCTTATAGTGTGAAAAAACTGCATATATAACAGTAATGTGATATAGATATATCATAATTATATAGAAAATCTTGTACCAAAATTCAAATAAAGGAAGTCATACAGGTTTGTTAATGGCATTAGGGTGACTAGAATGAAATAATAATAAAAGTGTAATTATATTATCAAAAAGTATTTATAAATTATATGACTTCATACAATTAAATAATGTTATTATAAATATTATAAAATATGATTATCCGATAATATAATAAGAAAGAAAAAAACAATAATAATATGAATTATAAATTCTAATAAATATAATAACATATAAAATATTATATTATTTATTCTAATAATACATAATTAATTTTCAGGATTTTAGTCAATTATTTACCTGTTTCTATAATTGGCTGATATATTGGTGTATCACTATTATCAGTATTGGATATTATAGTTATTATCTGCTACTGCTAGTTGTGTCCAAGAGAGATTTGGTGTCGCCTGCTATCATTAAATTGTATAATATCATATAAATCATAATTGTATCCACCATCATCCACCCTGCTCTCTAGAAATCAGCCAATAAAAAGCCCTTATCAGTCGACCACTGAGTCAATTAGCTCTGTATTCTCCTGTCCGCTGTGCTGTTGTCCTGAGGCTGAGTCTGAGGCGGCTGCTGCTGGAGCTGATGAAGGGTGTGGGTCAGGTGCGGGTCAGGATGGACGAGCCCCTCCTCTTACCTGTCTCCAGCCCGGGAATACGAGACGTGTTAAACATCCGCTCCCATTGCGCCGAGCACAGTGGCACTCGCTTCTCCAGCAAATATAACTGTGCGTGTGGTGTGTGAGCGCACATAGCAAACACAGACATGTCCGGGAGCGAGGAACAAAACACAAGATCGTTTATGAGGGGATGCTTTCACAGTCATGCACACAGAGTTTGGGGGTTAGAGAGAGAATGACATGACAAACAGCCTTTTTCAACATGTATCTATGATTTAATCATTATACAGTTTAAATTAAAAAATATTTTTAAAAATCCAAAAAAAAAAAAAAAAACAGACACAAACATGCACTAAAAGACATTTGATATGAAGTAGGAGGTAAGAGAGACCAGAAGAGAACAGACACACACACACACACACATATATATATATATATATATATATATATATATATATATATATAGTCCTATAATACAGTATATAATAAACACCATGTTATAGTTAAAGTGCAGTTTTCAGAAGTAGTTAATATTTCATCTGAATTTCTGAGTAGTGCTTACCGCCACTGACCCATACATTACCTAGACCTATGAAACATTAATAATTACACTTAAGGAAATAGTTCACCCAAAAGTGCATTTCATTACCTTTTACTTACCTTTGTGTCATTTCAAACCTCTATGACATTATCTTGTGTAACACAAAAGGATATATTTTGCATGATGCCGCTTATATAGAAATAAGGTTATTTAATGCCATCTGAGAGCATTTTTGCCATTGTTCCTCACAGAAAGCTATCGTATTATTTCAGAAGACTTTGTATACATACAAGTCATGAGTTATACTGGCTACTATTACGTTATTTGTTGTGGTTGTTTTAGAACCATGGCAATTTGTTGTATGGAAAGGAGCTGCTTGACATCCTGCAAAATATCTTCCATGAAAAGGCACAAACCATGCAGGTGACATGATAACAAAACATTTTATGTTTAGGGCAAACTATTCCTTTGAGTCTAAGATATATTATGTAGGCTTTAGGTGGATTTCAAGAAGACTTTAAAGTGTTTGATTTCCTTCAGTTGTAAAGTTAATACATTATCCTTGCATAGAATGAAGGTATACAAATCATGAATTGCATTCAGTTATATTGATGAATATGTTTGTTGTGGAATCTACACTCACTGGTTTGATCTGCGCTCTGTCCAGTTTTCTTCTGTACATCATGAAGGCATGGATGGAATTACCAGCACGGGCAGCTTGACGTGTAGTGGGGATCACATAGAGGAAGTCCTGATAAATACAGATAAAGTGATTGTCACTCTCTTGACATACTGCCATTGAACAGTGCTATGAACTTATTATACAAACAATCTCCTTTGAGCAACCTGGAGTTAAATGAGTTAAAACAACTTTCCAAAAATGGTGCCGTGACCCGTATGGCAAATTTATAAAAACAGTTTGTGCTACAAACAAAACTTACTGTGAATTTCTTAATTTCTACACCACAGAAATTGGTGTCGTGACCCAGATAGTAAATTTATAACAACAGTTTGTTACAAGCAAAACTTAATGTAAATTTGTTAATTTCTACCTCCAAACAATTGGTGCCGTGACCCGGATGGCAAATTTATATAAAAAAATAGTTTGTGCTACAAGCAAAACTTTTGCTACAAGAAAAAAATGTAATTTTGTTCATTTCTACACAATAAAAATTGGTGCCGAGACCCGGATGGCTGATTTATAACAAAAATAATTTGTGCTACAAGCAAAACTTGATGTAAATTTTTTTCATTTCTACACTACAAAATTGGTGACCCAGGTGGAAGATTTATTAAAAAATTGTTTTAGCAAAACGTAATGTAAATTTGTTAATTTTGTACTTTGATGAATTACTTTTTAAATTTCAAAATCTTGATTTTTATAATTTTTTTTTATTTTTACTTTCTTTTTAACAAAATCCAGATTAGCCATTGCATATCAGTCTTACCATTGCATAGTAGTTGCTGTTGACCATGATTGGTCCTCGACTTCTGAGGTAAATATACTCCTCCCACCAGTCGCTGACCTGAGAGGATTACAATAGAACAAAGTCAAATATTCATGATTCAAGGTATGACAAAAATCTCAAATAAAGGTAACTTAAGGTTCGTTCATTATTTAAGAAGCTTCATGCTATTTTAAAAGAAAGATAAACTTGAAAAATGTTGAGGCATTTTTATAATGGGATATAATAAGCCTGCACTTAAAAAAAGTTCCCAAAATCCCTCAAGAAAAGCTGTTGAGAGTGATTCTGAATAGTAGAAAAAGAGCAAACTTACATAATTGGAGGTCCACCAGGATTTGAGCTTCAGGTACCATTGCAGTCTAGGGCCCAAGTTCTTCTCAAAGTCCTTTGCCAACCCCTCCATACGTTTGTATTGTTCATCATTCATCAGAGGACGAGCTGAGTCAAGATACTAAAAAACAAACAAACAAAACAATAAAGATGTGAAGAAGTGAGGGTACTTAAAAAGAAGTGCATTACAAGAAATTCAGTCATTCACCTATTAATACATTAGATATTTTTAAAATGCAATAAAAATGCTTTGCTTACTCTTCTAATAGTGTCTTTTACAGGAGGCACTGGTAATCGTGGTAGTGAACTCTGGAAGCTGTACAGCATTGGCTTTGGCCCCGAAAATAACTTCACCAACACCTGTGTGGATAGCATTAATACTGGGTCAAGAGTCAAACATGAGACAAGCATGACTCTTCCAATAATAAAACTAGACCAGTTCTAGTGAACAGCTATTTATCAAAAGCTGACGCAGAGAATTACCAGAACAGTGCTTAAATTATGTTATAAAACAAACTTATTAGACTTTGGACTCTCTCTTAATATACTCTAGGGAAATATTTACAAAACTGGGTGTGTTAAAGCTATAGCTTACCTAAAAGCCCAAACTCTGGGTCAACTGGACTACAAAAATGGCCAATATTTGCATAATATAGCATATTATTTGGGTGAATTATTCTTTTAAGTGATCGATTCTCCATCAAGGCCACACTCACCAACCAAATTTTTGTTCTTAAGTTCAAAGATCCATGGCGATTGAACATCCAGCCGTGCCAGGACAGCAAGGACTTGAGGGCATTCCTCATTACGAAAGTCACAGCAATCCACAATCCGGTCCCAATCAGCACACCACCTACAATACGCTGCCCTTCTTCTGTTATGTACTTACTGCAGGAAAACACAGCTGTTAGGTTAGAAAATAACTGCAGTGCCCTTTCAGAAGCACTGTAATTATTAGTTTTAATTTGTTTACTAATCATTTTATTTTTGTAATTATTAAAATGATAAAATATTCAATCAGCATAGATCACTACTTCAACACTACTTAAGGAATGCTAAGTAATGATTTGTTATTATCAGCACTGTAGCTACACTGTAAGTATTGAGTACATGAGTGAAAGGTATAATAAGATTTTCAGAGACATGGGATTGTTTGTTATGACTACTCACAACTGCGTATGATATACAGCAGTAATACCACACATTTCTTGTATAACATTGCAATCTGTTTTGAAGATACTAGATTAAAAGAACTACAAACAGAAACATCTGATGCTTGAGCGTTTGATTAGCAACGGATTTCAAAAGTTTTCTGCTACAGTTACAAAACAAAGTTACGAAAACAACAAAACAAACAATGGTAAAGCAAAGCAATAAAAGTACTAAACTAAGCAAAGAAAGACCTTTGTTTTTGTATATGTCTTTGAAAAGCTATACTGTTTTTACAAAACAAAACTAAACAAAAACTGTTTGCATATGTTTTTGTACTTTGAACAGCTATACTGTTTTTAACAAAACAACAAAACAAAACAAAAAGCAAAACAAAACTAGAAAAAACTACAAAGCAAAGAATCAGACCTTCATGTTTGCATATGACTTTGAATTTCAGACAGCTATACTTTTTCCTTTTAACAACTTTTCATGTTATTGACCTATTTATCTTCCAAATGTATCATCATAAATTGCTAATAACTAATGACAAAAAGGTGACTGTTGTTTACCTGATTGGTAGGTGTTTTGACAGTTTAGTGAACATCCCAAGGGAAGGGTCTATTTTGGCATATTTGGTGGTGGACATGTAACCCACCAAAACAACCAGGAGCCCCGAGGGACTTCCTGGATAGACTCCGGTCATGACACCATTCTACGGAAACACAAAATAATGTAATATTACACAAATATTAACTTAATAAAACATAGTTCTATTCAAATGGGTTTTGCAATCATTTTCAAAGAACAAACTATCCTGAAAAAATCAATGAAACATTGATATTTCAAATTGACACTCAGAGCTGATTAGATAATGTTACTCATGTACATAACTCTTTAATCAGTTGGGTAAGGAGGTCAGTTGTGAGGTCACCTTGAACCTGATGAACCTCTTCTTCCAGGAGTGGAGGCCAGACAGGTAGATCTGACGCAGTGCCTCGTGACACAGGTGCAGGTCAATGCCATCAGGAGTGACGGTGAACTGGAAGGCCACCGCCTGATGCGCTTCTGCCATGCTGACTGCACACTCACACTGTGACAGAGAAGTTAGACAAGAGTCATAATCATCGTCGCTAAGATACCTGTGTCATGGTTCGGAGGACTGTGCTGGAACTTTCTAAATGGTTACTGATTATGATGGTTATGATAAGGTGAAAAAATAAATAAAAATACTGCTCCGTGATACAGTGACGGTATCATTTAGTAATATTCAAGACACTAGCTATTTATTTAATACTTTTTCTTTACAAATTATATCGGCATATAAGTTTTTCACAATTTGAATGGAAGATGTAAAATGAAATAAGGAAAAAGTCACCAACAAATTTGCAGAAAATCTACTCACCCTCAAGTTTGTTTTTTTATCAGAACAGATTTGGAGAAATGTAGCATTACATCAGTGGATCCTCTGCAGTGAATGGGTGCCGTCAGAACGAGAGTCCAAACAGCTGATAAAAACATCACAGTAATCCACAAGTACTCCACACCACTCGTCCATCAGTTAACATCTTGTAAAGAAAAAAGCTGCATGTTTGTAAGAAACAAATCCATCTTTAGGGTGTTTTAACTTTAAAATGTCGCTTCTTTCCAAAGTCAATAACCCCTAATAACGCTTCCTCCACACTGTAAAAAGTGATAAGTTGACTTAACTTAAAAAAAATTGAGGAAACCCATTGCCTTAAAGTTATTAAGTAATAATAATTAAAAAAAATAAGTTAAGTTAAGTCAACTTATCACTTTTTACAGTGCAGTGAAAAAGTCCATCTCCTGTTTACTCCCCCATATTTGTTTAGGGCTGTTCTGAACAGTTTTTTTCTTGTAAACGATGCTTGATCTGTGCACTTTTCTCTTCTGATTCAGACCAGACAACTTTTTCACTGGAGAAACAATATTGCGGTACATATCGTATTTATAATATATTACTGGTTTGAAGTTAAAAGCCTCCTAATGACAGATTTGTTTCTTACAAACATGCAGCTTTCTGTTTCACGGTCATTGATGTACTGGAGTATAGTGTGGATTACTTGTGATGTTTTTATCAGCTGTTTGGACTCTCATTCTGACGGCACCCATTCACTGCAGAGGATGCACTGGTGAGCAAGTGATGGAATGGAACCAAATTTCTCCAAATCTGTTCCCATGAAGAAACAAACTCATCTACATCTTGGATTGGGTGAACTATTCCTTTAAAAAGGTACATGAACAAACATTGTAATATGTAACACAAAGCCACCCAATGTGAATTTCACAATATGTTATTGTAATAAAACATTAGCTGTAATCTAATCACATTTGTTCTGCTGTTTATTATGTCCTCAATCATTTTACATAATGTGCTTTATTCATGACCTCGGTGACATTTCACATGAGCGATTGTATTGTAAACATTGCTCTGATGTAAATAAAGTCGCATGGATGTTTGATAGGTCACAATGAAGTCTGACTTGAATATGTTTACATAATAAATATAACACGATCATTGACAACTTCAGGTATAATGCTTAAATGGTATTATAAAGTGTGTATTTAGGGTTTATGTCCTTGTCACTTTTTCAAAATTAAAGGTGTATTCACCTCTTTTATGTTAAAAGATGATAAACTGGTTTGTACAAGAAACAGATAGACCACACTCTTCTCTGAACCAGCTAGACAACTTCATTCATTCATTCGCTGAATTACACGAACAATGCTTAAGCTACAAACCACTGATTTACTACAAACACGACCATACTATTATTATACGCTTACGAAAAAGAAGTCTGCTCAATTGAATTTAATGTGCACTTGTACTACACTTCGAATCTTGAAATATAATGCACATGAAATTAAATACAAGGCCACTTAAGTGTACTTGAAGAGAGTCTCTTTACGCACTTAAGTACACTTTTAAAAAGTGCATTTTGCAATCATGTTAAATCACAGCACATTTTAAAACATAATTTTTAAATATTTTATCTACTAAAGCACATGTAAAATACAGACTTATAGTTTTAACTGTAATTAGTAATATTACATTTTACTATAATTGATTTTAAATGACTAAATTACACTATTATTACAAATGTCATTGCAAATATATTTAAATACATGATATACAAGTTTTAGAAATTACATTAACATGTATTTTAGTGTAAATCAGGACATTTAGCAGCTCACTAATCATATTTCAATTACAGCAGAATTAATTATGAAATTACTGTACATGATGATGCAAATTCCTACTAAAGTGAGTAAAAAAAAGTTGTCTGATTGCATTTAATACATGTACATTCAAACTATCATACATTTTCATCAGCATGCAATGAAGTGTATTCTTTGAAAGTATATTCTTTCCATATTAAGTACTCTTTTTAAAAGCGTGCCAAATAGTACTTCCTGCTCACAAGGGTAATGAGAGATCGCCAGAGAATAGTGGCCAAGTTTTAGCACTAATGTTGTGCGGTGGTGTCCACTGTGAAGTCCTTGGAAACTAATTGCAAATGTCAGTAACCACATGGTTTTAACACCATCTGAAAACAATTATGAAACTACACAGATTCTGTGGCACCACAACCACACACATCTAAAAAAAACAAAACAAGAGGACATGTATTAACATCCTGACCAACAGGATTTGGGGACTGAGAGACTGTTCAGGAAACAAATGTGAATATTTAAAAGTTTGTATTTAAATGCACAATAACTAATAACTAAACTGTTCAGCATACTATTTTAAGTGCTATTCTAATGTCATTAAACATAGTATTATTATTATTGTTATTATTATTATTATCATCAATAATAATAATAATAATAATAATAATAATAATAATAATATAATAAATTGTTGTTGTTGTTATTACAAATTAATAATATATTACACTTTCTTGCTCAAGGACCACTCAAACCTTTGCCATTTTTGGCACATAAATACAATAATATTATCATAAGATGGTAATAATTGTATAACGGTGACATTATCAGCATCTAGCGCAAATCTAATTAAAAAAATATACTATGAAGGTCATGTTTTGTGAAAGGGCGCTATGTTATGTATTAGCAAGTCAAACCCTACCCCCCCCCCCCCCCCCCCCCCCCAGCAGCGGGGATCACGTGACACGCCGGTGCAGATGGAAACTAGGCGAAAGGTCACGCGACTGTGTTGATGTTACACGATGCTTTACGGCACAATATGTTATAATAAGCTGGAGTTAAATATTCCGCAAGTTATTAGCGAGTTATTTGATCATACAATATAAAAAGGAAAACATGTTTGTATATCTATTCGCATAGTTTCTGCTATTAAATTAAAGGGACAGCTCACCAAAATATGAAAATCATAATTTGCTCACACTAACGCTATTCCAAGTCTGTAAGTCTATTTTTATTCTGTACAACACAAAATGAGACGTTAGCCAGAATTTAGGGAATTACATTCACTTTACTGCATTACACACACACAGTGAAAGTGAATGGTGACTGCATGCTGTCATACTGCGTAATATCTCCTTAAGTGTGAATTAACATGAGTGTTAGTAAATAATAATAGAATTTTACATTTTGGATTACCTACCTATTCCTGATTTATAACATATAGGTAAGATAACATATGCGTTATTAATATCTCTAACCAATTAGGATGTGCGCGAAGCTATTTGATTTGTTGTATTGTGTCATTCAATATAATTCTCAATAGTAAACTTGGAACCCAAATAAATCGAAACTATGTGGACTAACACTTTGACAAGTTCCCTGATAATAATACTTTAATCAATAACTAAAATCAAACGCAGTTGTTGCGCGCTCATAACAACAGTAACTAAGTGAATGTCCTTGTAACGTGCTTTCAGCTTTGTACAGATGCCCTCACACACTGACCTCTTGAACAACATTCACCAGGTGCTCGAGTGGCAGAATGTAAACACACATGCATGCATTTATATTCATATGACATCCATTAGTGTTTTATTCAGAGAAGAACAGCGCTGGCGTCCGGAATCACCTTGTGTTTACAGTGTCAGACCATAGGACAAGAATATACCAGGCGCTCGTGCACTTTCACCTACTTCACCGGTGCAGGAGCTCCCGGTTCAGTCTCGCGCAGCTGCTTAAAATACAGATTCATTCTGGATTCTTACCTCTACGTCTCTTCCTGAGATATGGACGGTGTGGATTGCTGTTTGACTTCAGGAGACGCACCGTTTTGCCGCCGCCTGCTCTTTTAAAGTGTAAGCTATGAATGAATGTAATAAGGGCAATTCACTAGACCCGCCCCTCGCCGTGACGTCACGCCGCAGAGATAGCCTTGTAGGACTGAACATGGGACATCAGAGGTTTCCGATTTATTTTCTCGGATATGTAATTATAAACAGGGAAAAGTTAATGTATGTATGTATGTATGTATGTATGTATGTATGTGTGTGTGTGTGTGTGTGTGTGTGTGTGTGTGTGTGTGTGTGTGTGTGTGTGTGTGTGTGTATATTACAGTATACTTACACAGCTTATGTATAGCAATAGATAGATAGATTGAAATATAATTAAAATATATTGTTCAAAATTATATTATATTATATATAACAAAATAAATAAATAAATTATATATATATATATATATATATATATATATACTGTGTGTGTGTGTGTGTGTGTGTGTGTGTGTGTGTGTGTGTGTGTGTGTGTGTGTGTGTGTGTGTGTGTGTGTATGTAGCTTACAATATACTTTAGTATAGTTTAGTGTAGTTTTTATATAATATGATTTAATAAAATATAATTTTTATTATATTT
The DNA here is from genome assembly GCA_036784905.1 of Acrossocheilus fasciatus. Lineage (NCBI taxonomy): Eukaryota > Metazoa > Chordata > Actinopteri > Cypriniformes > Cyprinidae > Acrossocheilus > Acrossocheilus fasciatus. The sequence goes on along the minus strand of CM071962.1, from coordinate 19,257,209 downwards.
ATATCTCTATTTATATTTTATAATTTATAGCTAGTGTAAATGTAAATTATACATTTTCTTGCATATAAACAGGGGAACATTTAAATATCTGGGAATTTTAGATTTGTGACTCCTAGAACTTCTATAGATTTCTTCTATTGTATATATCAAATATAACGTTAGTTTTTACATACAATTATTAAGGTATCCATTGTAAGATATATATATATATATATATATATATATATATATATATATATATATATATATATATATATATATATATAAATAAATAAATACAAACACAAGCATGTATATATTTCTGAAAAATATGTTATGTTTATATATGAAATATATTTATAGCCTATATAATATAAAATATAATAATATAAATATATAAATGTATATACATGTAAATATTTTCAAAATATATACTGTATGTGTGTGTATATATATATACATAATACATATACACAATACACATATATTTTGTAAACAAAAACTTTTATTTTTGGATGCGATTAATCGTGATTAATCATTTGACAGCATTAATATAGCCAATATACACACACACACACACACACACACACACACAGCTATATTTTAAAAAAATATATATATATTATATAAATTATATAAAACATATAAAACGTGTGTATATATATATATATATATATATATATATATATATATATATATATATATATATATATATATATATATATAATTACTAAAATTAAAAAGTACATTATAAGCTACATATAGGTAGCCTATATAGTTAATTTAAGCTTTTATTGCAATTGAAATGCAAACATTTGGAATGTATTTTAATCTAAAGTATACACCAAAAACTTTTACATGTAATTCATGACAACTTTACATAACCTCTAATACTGTGTTATGCGTGCTAAAAACATGAAGGTCGCTATGCAGTGTCTTTACTTCGGGGAAAAGCCAGCAGCCTGTCCCCATGGTGCCCAAGCCACTAGAGAAGCCAAAGAACAGTCTTATTCAGGTGAGAGTAACCCGGAACAAGAGCAGAAGCAAATTTGACATTTACTTTCCTTTTTTAGAAGAAAGGATTAAAGATCCCGCACTTCTACTGAACCATTCCGTTCTCGTTAGTAAAGCATTAGTGCACCGCTTTACATGACATTGTACGGTCTCGCCTTGAAGCGTTCTCAGAAGTTGCGATCCGAGTACGCTACGCACAGTACGCACTGCAACAAGCGCTCTTCTGACGGACGGAGAGTGTCGCAACCAATGAAGTGTCACAATACAGAGGCGCAACTCTGATTGGCCAATCCCCGTGACCCGTGACAGCCAATCGTCCAATGAGAGTTGAGGATAATGCGACATGCCATCGCACTTCTCCGTCTGATAGAAGCGTGAGGACAGTCTGGAGCGTAACGTGGGGGTAAGTCAAAGAAAACCATATTTTTTTGTTGAGATCAAAGCGGGGGGCTTTTATGTCGTGGTTTGGAAATGATATGTATGGATTTAAAAGGCTTTAATGACTTAATCGCAATGTTTTGTGAGGTTTAGAGCTGTAATAGTTAAGGTGTTGACAGATAGATACATATGCTGCACATGTTGCAAGATGGGACATTTAACAGCCATGGACACATGCATGACAGCAATAAGACATGCAGTCTAGTGTATCACTGCTGGCCAGGCTTCTTCTATTATCAGAGTTTCCTTTAAGGTTGTATTTCTCAAAAAAAAAAAAAAACACATCAATGAACCAAAAAAAGCTTAATCGTACTTAATTTAATATAATAATGTCATAATATAATTTTCAGAATTTAATGAGAGACATAGTAACAAGTGATTGTTAAATCACTCAATAATTCATAAGCTATGTTTTGCTGTGATGCACACTGAGATGCAGATGATTAATAACTGGGACTGACAGGTCCATTTGTTCTGCAAACTACTCATATCAGTATCATCCTCATCAACTATTTAGTAATTAAAGCCATGCTGGTGTTAGTCATATTCTGACATCTTATAAATACAGAAAGAACCTGTTAAATTAATAAATTAATTGTTTGTCATTATTATTTTTTTTAATCTGGATAATGTATGACACATTTTAATTTGAGCATGACATTTGCTTGTCCTATTTTTGTTTCTTTGCAAAATAGCTGAGGTGTGGAAATGGATAGAAAAGATGAAAAGAGTGAAGCCAGAGGTATGTTTTTGTGTCATTTATTTACTATTTGCTTGCATATATTATGATATATATTGAATATAATTATATGATTGTTTTAAAGAGCATCATTATTATCATTATTAGACGTTTATTTACAAAAAAAAAAACAAAAGTTGCAAAAATTTAATTGGGTTTTAAGCATCTATCTCTACGACAGCTGTAAATATGTAAACACACTTGGTGGAAATACATGTGCTAAAAATAACTTTGGGACTTTCAAAAGTAATGGCTTGAATTTTTCCCCCAAGGCAAAGGAGGGAATAAACCTTTTCAGTCTGACAAACCAGAGGGCTTTTTACAAGTAGAAAGGTACGACACAAATTTATATATGCATGACTTTAGAAAACCAAGATGGTCAAGAAAATCACAGACTTCATATCTGTAAAGTTTTGTACAATTGCTTTGAAGTTTCAGATCTTGTTCTTTGTAAACATTTGTAAAGTTTACTAAACTTGAGTTTTGTAAACATCTATAAAGTGTCATAAACTTGAGTTTCGGCCGTTAAGCTCTACAGCTTGTTGTTTTAGTAAGCATCTGTTTAATAAATTTGATCTGTAAAATGTTGTTTTGTAAACATCTAAAAAGTTATAGTGTTATGAACTTGTGTTTCTTCTGCTAAGTTCTGTAACATTTTTAGTAAATGTCTGTAAAGTTTCACATACATCTGTCAAATTTAACAAGCATCTGTAAAGTGTCAAACTTAAATTTGCTAAAAAATCGACACATTTTTATGAAACAAGGTTATGAAAGTACAGTCATTTACTAAAAAAGATACAACATTTAACAGATGGACCTCACGTTTTAGACACTTTACTGATGTTTTCAAAACACGTGTTTTATCTGTTAAGTTCTGTAACTTGTTTTATTAAATATTTGTAAATTTAACAAAATTGTAAAGAACATCCGTAAAGTGTCATAAACTTGAGTTGGCTAAATGTGATGTTTACAAAACTTTACAGTCATTTACTAAAAAAAAAAGTAACACAATTTTACAGATGAAACTCACGTTTATGACACTTTACAGATGTTTTCAAAACATTAATTTCATCTGTAAAGTTCCGTGACTTGTTGTTTTAGGAAACGTCTGTAAAGTTTAATGAATGTACACTTGTTTTGTAAGCATCTGTAAATTTTTCATCTGTAAAGAGTTTCATTTGTTAAGCTCTGTGACTTGTTTTAGTAAAGGTTCTTTAATGTGTTTCATAAACATCCGTTAAGTTTGTTTTTAACTTGCAATAACGTTGTGTAAAAGTGAGTTATCTGACTTTTGACTATCTAGAACACTGAATTTCCACCTCCTGCCCAAGGCTGTAAAGAGAAGAGTTTATGCCCTGAAGAGGCTCCAGCTCCAGAGCGCCAACATAGAGGCCAAGTTCTATGAAGAAGTCCATGAGCTCGAGAGGAAGTATGCTGGCTTCTACCAGCCCATCTTTGACAAGGTATGCAAATGACTCTCTGTACTACCAAGCATTCTGTTTAAACACGCTCTGCGTTAGGTCGCAGCTGGTTCACTGAAGTATTTAACCCCTTGCAAACCTGGAACGCTTTCTCCAGCATGAAAGTTGACCTTCAGACCTTACTGTTTGCTTGTACATTACCAATATGTGACCCTGGACCACAAAACCAGTCATGAGGGTCAGTTTTTTGAAATTGAGATTTATACATAATCTGAAAGCTGAATAAATAAGCTTTCCATTGATGTATGGTTTGTTAGGATCGGACAATATTTGGCCGAGATACAACTATTAGAAAATCTGGAATCTGAGGGAGCAAAAAAATCTAAATATTGAGAAAATCGCATTTAAAGATGTCCAAATGAGGTTCTTAGCAATGCAATTATTACTAATAAAAATTAAGTTTTGATATATTTACTAAATATCTTCATGGAACATGATCTTTACTTAATATCCTAATAATTTTGGCGTAAAAGAAAACCCGATAATTTTGACCCATACAATGTATTGTTGGCTATTGCTACAAATATATCTGTGCTACTTATGACTGGTCCAGGGTCACATATGAGTGCTAAAGTTCAACAGAATGAATGTCCAGCTGCTCTCGTTCAAGCCTGGCCGTTTCCTTGTCTGGAGACAAGCTAGTAGTTCAACTTTTACCCACAATGCATATAAAGGGAAGCCAGCCTTCTTGTTACAGGCCTGTCCAAAGAGATGAATTGCTTTGGTTTTGTGTTACACACTTGTTTACGAAAAGAATGCTGTAAGTGTTTTGCCCGTGAAATGATGATGTCATGCATATGAAATGATGATGTCACGTAGCACAATGCTCCTTTGTTCAGAGACGGGATGTTGTGGCTGGCGCCGTTGAACCCACAGATGAGGAATGCGAATGGCAAAGTGACAGGGAGGAAGAGGATCTTGCTGTAAGTGGATACTTGTGAGAATACTGTGAAAAAAAAAAATATATATATATTTCTTTTTTTTTTTTTGCTGGAAGCCCTGAGCTACTGAAAGTCCAATTTGAGGAATGAAGTGATAAGTCTATTTAACAAATTGATTTTCAGGAAGATTTGCAGAAAAAAGCTGCTCTGGAGGAGAAGCAGGCCGATTCAGCCGGCGCCGATGATCCGAAAGGAGTCCCAGAGTTCTGGCTCACCATCTTCAAACGTGTGGATATGCTGGGAGAAATGCTGCAGGTCACATGACTTCTCCTTAATATCTTCGCAAAACACGTTTGCAAGCAACATGTTTATATTGCAGTCAGATGAACGTTTTTGACCCGTTTTTCTCAAGCACCCTGTTTTTAGATTTGAGGTCGTTTTCTATGTTTTTCTGTTATTTGTGTTGTTTTTTTAGTTAAATTTAATTATGGTAGAAAGGTGTTAAAATACTGGATAATTTGGGTTTTCATTACAATTTTAAATAGAATTTAGCAGTAATTAAAGCCTTACAGTTAATTTGGTTTGATTTAGGGCCGTCTATGCACAACATGAGCCATTAGGCAATAATAATAATAATAATTATTATTATTATAATGTATTTATTTTCTAATTTTGTGTTTAATTATATAAATAATAAAACCGTAACCTTGCATTATAGTGAATTTGCCATGGTTTATGGCTGTTATTATGCACAAATATGAACCACTGGCCAATAATAATAAATTATTATTATTGTTATACATTTTATAATAATAATAACAATCTCAAATTCGGGTTTTAAGTAGAATTTTAAATAAAATATTACAATTTACCTCCATTAAAATGAATTTGCCACAGTATAGTGCTGACGAGCACAAAACAAAATTAATGTTTTAATTAGAATTTAAAATAGAATTTAACAGTAATTTGGTAAAATACTAAATCAGTATTTACAGTGAATAATTACAGTGATTACACTGAATTTGCTGAGTTTTATTATTTTATAAGAAGAATAATGCTCAGATGTATGTGTAATATGTGCTTATTTACTGTAGCGATTATTATTATTATACATTTTATAATAAATGACTTTTATTATACATTTTATAATAAACAGTATAGAGAGTGACTGCTTTGACCTGTTGTGGATTGCATGTGGATGTGGTTCTTGCATGTGGATTACACAGGATGTGGTTCTTGTGACAGGAAGCCTATTGAGGATACACGAGTTTGTATTGGTGCATGCAGAATTCACATGCAATCTGATCATATTAATGTATAATTTTCTTTATATTTCTTTCGTAAATTATCAGTAGGTCGGCATCCTCAGTGTTCATCAGCTGATTTTTCTGTGGATTCTCTCAGCTCTGAATGAATGAATTTCCCCTGAAAACCTTCCCCAGTGCTGAAAACATGAAGTTGAATCCACGCTACGTTAATTTAACCATTCTGGCTTGTTTTTGTTTCTTGCAGGAGCATGATGAGCCAATCCTGAAACACCTGCAGGACATCACTGTGAAGTTTTCTGAGCCTGGACAGCCGATGGTTTGTCAAACAGCTAAACAAGCTTCTGTTTACTACTGACATTTAACAAATACTGTAGATACAGGTTTTTAATACGGTTAAATTGCTTGTCAAAACAGATTTTCACGTTAGAGTTCCACTTCGAGCCCAACAGCTACTTCAGTAACACGGTCCTCACTAAAGTCTACAAGATGAAATCAGAGCCAGACGCAGATGATCCATTCTCATTCGAGGGGCCGGAGATCATAGACTGTGAAGGGTAAGATGGAGAAATCACCTGCGTACATGCATGCATACATACAAGAGGTGAAAAGGCTGGAATAAATAAGATATTTTAATGTTTTTAAAAGACCGTGCTGCATTTATTAAGCAAAAAACTATTTGTGAAATATTATTAGGGTTTCAAATTTTTTATTTTTGTTGAATATGTTAAAATTATTTATTTCTGTGATGCAAAGCTGAATCTTCAGCATCACTACTCCAGTCTTCAGTCTCACATGATCCTCCAGAAATCATTCTGATATGCTGATTTGCTGCTCAAGAAAACTCTTGTGTTGCTTAATATTTCATTTTAAATCGTGATATACTACCATGTAAAAGTTTAGGGGACTTAAAAAATGAATAAAATAATAATAATTAATACTTTTATTCAGTAAGAATGCATTAAATTGATCAAAAGTGACAGTAAGGACATTTATAATGTATGATAAAGATTTCTATTTCAAATAAATGCTGTTCTTTTGAACTTTCTATTCAACGAATCCTAAAAAACGAATATTTTAAGCAGAAAAATCAGTTTTAATCGACAATAACTATTATTAATAATTATAATTAAGTAGCAAATCAGCATGTTAGAATGATTTCTGAAGGATCATGTGACACTGGAGACTGGAGATCATAATTAAAATAATTAGCCTACATTTTAAAATGTATTCAAATAGTAAAGCGTTATTTTTAATTGTAACTTTTTATTGCATTTTTGATCAAAGAAATGCAGCCTTGGTGAACACAAAGAGATGTCCTTCAAAAACATTAAAAACCTTTGACCAGCAGCGTAATTGTTCCAAAAATATGTCCTGCTCAGATTTTGCATAAATGGCACCTTAATTCAGTTCTTTACATAAATCTGGATTACCATTGTTTCTAATTGCTGCATTTTCTATTGTTTTTTTTTTTGTTGTGTTTTTTTTTAGTTGTAAGATTGACTGGCACAAAGGCAAAGACGTGACCGTCAAAATCGTTAAGAAGAAGCAGAAACACAAAGGCAGAGGGACGGTTCGGACGGTCACCAAAGAGATTCCACAGGATTCATTCTTCAACTTCTTCAATCCGGTTAAAGGTAAGAGAAAATGTGCAGAAGAACAGAGAACCACCATTAACAGCGCAACAAAAGACTAAGCCTCATCCAGGTTAATTATGAAATAAACCTAAACAGATCTCATCGTTTCCTATTACGCAAGCGTGACACAGACTGAGTTATGCCATCTTCTTTGTATGATGTAATTAGACCGAAATCTTGGGATTAAGATAATTGAGCGTGTTTTCAATTGCTTTGACATCCTTTCTTGCATCATTCAAAGGCTTTTGTTGTTATATATCAGTGAGTTCCTGAATAGGTTTCTCGGTTTGGCCAAATATCTCTTACTATCAATTAGTGGTTAATGAGTGATTTCATAATTTGCACTGATGGAAATATGTCAAACAGGCACAATTCTTTCTGTTATTTGAGTAACTGCCTTGAAGTGTGAGAACTACATGTGTCATGAGGAATATCAAACACTAAATTCCTTTGGTGTTTAATTATAGTATAGTTGTGTGCAAATGTACTTTTTAGTGTCTTCTGGACAGCAGGGGGCATCACACAAGTATTTTTGTCTGAATAGCTGAGACAAACATCCACTTGGTGGCAAATCTTTCTTCCTCAAAACTGTTTTGTATGTAATGCGAACAGTCTTCCTCCAGGGGGCGCTTGATAACTGAATCTCCCATTGAGCTTCAAATCTGATTTTAAAAAAAATAAAAAATCAATGTCCTGTAATCGATTTTTTTTTGTCCGTATTGACCCTCGCTGAGAAAAGTATCAGGTACAATGTAACGACAGCATCTGTGTGCATCTTCAGCAGCGATGCTTCTGAATATGACATTTTTAATAGTTATTGAATTGAACCATCTATTATGTGACCAATTAAGGACAAACCGTATAGTGTCACATAGTAATTTTCTCAAAAATCTAGTTAGTTGTCCAAAATGATTCTTGCTTCATAATTCAATGTTGATTTAAGCTGATGTATTTTAGTGAAGACAGTGTTTGATAGTGGAACTGTCAAAAATGTGTAGGTTTGCATGTGTAGGCACAAATATATGTCTTAAACTCAGGAAGTAACAGAGGAGAACAAATAAGGGTCAGTGACCTGCGTTGTGATTGGCTGATTTTAGAAGGAGTGTGGTTAAAGAGAACTCAGAATAGGTGTAAAATCAATATTGAAATCTTTTGTAACATTATACACTACCATTCAAAAGTTTTTTTTTTTTTTTTTTTTTTAAGAAATTAGTACTTTTTATTCAGCAAAGACATGTTAAATTGATAAAAAGTGATAGTAGAGACTAAAATTGTTACAAAAAGATTTCTATTTTGAATAAATACTGTTCTTTTTAACTTTTTATTCATCAAATAATTCCAAAAAAACATTAAGCAGCACAATTGTTTTCAACATTAATAATAATAGTACAGCATATCAGAATGATTTCTGAAGGATCATGTGACACTGAAGGACTGGAGTGATGATGCTGAAAATTCAGATTTGAAATTATATATATTAAAAATATATTAAAAGAAAAAACAGTTTTTTGAATTTGCAATAATATTTCACAATATTAATGATTTTACTGTATTTTTGATCAAATAAATTAACATAAGAGACTTCTTTCAAGAACATTTAAAATCTTACTGATCCCAAACTTTTGAACAGTAGTGTACATAAATAAAAAAGCTAAGATTTCTGAAATAGTACTAATAAACTGAACACACACACACACACACACACACACACACAAAAAGAAAACCCGTTTAGGCTACTGTTCCACAGCTAGCTATATTTTAACCATGTTCATGGTTTTTAATTGAATGCATTTTTTTAGCCTCTTCAGTTTTTAATAGCCAAACAGTGTCATAAACTTATCCCGCCCACCTGTTTTTTTTTTTTTTTTTTTTTCTCCCTTCTCCTGTCTCCCAGCAAAGGAATGCCAGTTGAATTTGTATCTTCAACCGCCATGACATTGTTGCTTTTCCTTCACCTCAATCACCCTTTCCAAAAATGCTGAGAATTGAATGCTTTGCATTTTAAGCGGCATTTTTCCCGTCAGCCCCTCTGATGGAGCGGCAGGTAAAGAATGCCGCCCGTCCTGCACACAGACTGTGGGAAAGAGACGCTCTTACAGTCAATCGCCTTGTCGCCGGATGTGTGTAATTTATGTTACCGAGGTGATTTCCACAACATTCCCGTCTGAGGTGCGGCACTTACACTGAAATGGTAGCAGCGTGGCTTTAACTGAATGATGTAATGCTTTCAGGGCTTGGTGGATTTCCGAAAAGACTCTGAAGAGACGTCTCAGGCCAGACTTTGATCAGCTCCTTTTAGAAAAATGACTTGCATTTGCATGTTTGAATCTCACAAAACCTGTCAGGAATAAGTCTGGGTCATATTTCACCTTAAATAGAAAGAAAATGAAGCCTGTTTTAGGACTATATATATATATATATATATATATATATATATATATGTATGTGTATATGTATATATATATATATATATCTGTTGTGCTCAAAATTATTCATATCCTTGGTAAATATGATCAAAGAAGGCTGTGAAAATAAATCTGTTTCATTAATCCTTTTGATCTTTTATTTAAAAAAATGTACAAAAATTTAGCCTTTCATTGGAGAATAAGAATTTAAAATGGGAGAAAAATCTCATTATGAAATAAATGTTTTTCTCTAATATGCATTGGCCACAATTAATCGTACCCTTTTATTCAACCTCCTTTTGCCAAGATAATAGCTCTGAATTTTCTCCTGTAATGCCTGATGAGGTCAGAGAACACCTGACAAGAGATCAGAGACCATTCCTTCATCCAGAATCACTCCAGACCCTTTAGATTCACAGCTCCATGTTGGTGCTTCTTCTCTTCAGTTCACTCATTTTCTGCAGGGTTCAGGTCAGAGGACTGGAATGGCCAGCAGAAGCTTGGTTTTGTGCTCAGTGACCCATTTTTGTGTTGTTTTTGAGCTTTGTGTTTGGATTATTGTACGGTTGGAAGATCCAAACATGGCCCATTATAAGATTTCTAACAGAGTCAGTCACTTATTGATTTTTTGTATCTGTTGGTATTTGATAGAATCCATGATGCCATGTGTCTGAACAAGATGTCCAGGACCTCCAGCAGAAATATAGGCCCACAACGTCAAAAATACAGCAGTATATTTCATTATACACATGGGCTACTTTTTATCTCCTAGATGAGCGAGGATAATTTTTCTTGAAACCTTCCCAAACAACATGTGTTGTAGGTGCTGTTTGACCATTTTTTTTAACTCTTTCCCCGCCAGCGTTTAAAAAAAAAAAGTTGCTAGCCATCGTTTGCCAGCATTTTTGATGATTTTCACCTAAATTTGACGGCCCTCAGAATATTTTCTGCTATGAATATATGAACATATTACATATCAAAATAAAGAACCGAGCCTCTGCTTTAAAAAAAAAAAAAAAAAAAAAAAATATTTTATTCTATCTTCATGTGCTCATGTTTTATCACCACTTGAATGCACATAGGTTTCAACAGAAATACAACATTTTTGACAAAAATGCATTTTTCTCAGTTTTTTTGTCCAAGTAGTCAAAACATGATCTACATTTTCTCTGATCCTTTCATTTATGCCGATCGTCTTGTATTCAGACTCGGAAGCCACATAACTCATTCAGGATATGCGCTAGGGCTTTCCTTACCGTAATACACCTTGAACACGGATTGCCGTAAAAACCCGTCTTTGGCAGGGAAGCGTTGTCTCTTAATTGACGAGATATCAATGGCGGGGAAAGAGTTAAGGTTTTCTGACCCCGAGACTCAAATATTTTCTGCAGTTCTCCAGCTGTGGTCCTTGGAGAGTCTTCAGCCACTCAAACTCTCCTCCTCACCGTGCATTAGGACGATATAGACACATGTCCTCTTCCAGGCAGTTTCATAACATTTTATGTTGATTGGAAATTCTTAATTATTGGCCTGATGGTGGAGATGGGAATTTTCACTGCTCTAGCTCTTTTCTTACAGCCACTTCACTAATTTGTGAAGCTCTATTATCTTTTGCTGCTCATCAGAAATATATTCTTTGGTTTTTCTCATTGTGATGGATGATTAAGGTAATTTGGGCTTCGTTTTCCCTCCTATTTATACGTCTGTGAAACAGGAAGCCATGGCTGGATAATTTCATGTTCATAATCACCCCTGGGGTGCTCAAAATTGTGAATATGAATGGAAATATACTTCAGAGATATTTTACTCATAAGAATTTCTAGGGGTGCCAATAATTGTGTCCAACGTGTATTTGAGAGAACCATTTATTTCATAATGATATTGCCCCCCATTTTAAATTCTTATTATCCAATGAAAGGTTAGATTTTTGTAAATTTTTTAAATAAAAGATTAAAAGGATTAACAATGCAGATTAATTTTCACAGCCTTTTCTGACCATATTTACCAAGGGTGCCGATATTTTTGGCCGTGTGTGTGTATATATGGCCAAAAATATCGGCACCCTTGCAATTCTGTCACAAAATCCCTTTGGAAAAAATAACTGAAATCGCTTCCTGTAACCATGAATGAGTTTCTTATGACCTCTCTTCTTATGACCCATGAATGACCTCTCTACTGGATTTGTCGATCACTCTTCTTTTGCAAACTGCTCCAGGTCATTCAGATTTGAAGGATGCCTTCTCCTAGCTGCTGTTTTGAGATCTCTCCACAGGTGTTCTATGGGATTCAGATCTGGACTCATTGCTGGTCGTTTCAGAACTCTCCAGCGCTTTCTTTGTAACCATATATGAGTGCTTTTTGAAGTGTGTTTCGGGTCATTGTCCTGCTGGAAGACCCATGAGCTCTGGTGGAGACGCAGCTTTCTGACACCGGCCACTACGTTGCACCCCAAAATTCTTTGGTAATCATCAGATTTCATGATACCGTTCACACAGTCAAGGCATCCAGTGCCAGAAGCAGCAAAGCAACCCAAAAACATCTTTGAACCTCCACCATGTTTGACTGTAGGAACTGTGTTCATTTCTTTGAAGGCCTCATTTCTTTTTCTGTAAACAGTGCCATGATGTCTTATACCAAAAAGCTCTACTTTTGTCTCATCTGTCCACAGTACGTTCTCACAGAAGGATTGTGGTTTTGTCACATAAGTTTTGGCAAACTCCAGTCTTGCTTTTTTATGCCTTTTGTGTCAGCAGTGGTGTCCACCTGGTTCTCCTACCATAGCGTCTCTTTTCATTCAGATGGCGACGGATAGTGCGAGCTGACACTGTTGTACCCTGGGTCTGCAGATCAGCTTGAATTTGTTTGGAAGTTAATCGGGGTTCTTTATCCACCATTTGAACAATCCTTCGTTGTAATTTTTCATTAATTTTGCTCTTCCGTCCACGTCCAGGGAGGTTAGCTACAGTGCCTTGGGCTGTAAATCTCTTGATGATATTGCGCACAGTGGACACAGGAACATTAAGATCTCTGGAGATGGACTTGTAGCCTTGAGATTGTCCATGTTTTTCCACAATTTTTCTCTCAAATCCACAGACAACTCTTTACACTTCTTTCTTTTCCATGCTCAGTGTGACACACAACACAAAGGTTGAGTCGACCTTTCTCCATTTTAACTGGTTGCAAGTGTGATTACTATATTGTCTACACCTGTTACTTGCCACAGGTGTCTAAATACAAATTACAGGAGCATCACATGCTTGAAAAGCAATTATTTCTTACAATTTTGACAAGGTGCTAATAATTTTGTCCAAACCATTTTTGAGTTCTGTGTGAAATTTGATCAAGTTTGACACTTCTTCAATTTTTTTTTTTTTATTTGTGTGTGTTGTTGAAGTACAAACAAAAACAATAAGCTCATGAATACCAAAACATTTGCAACTGGAACAATTTTCTGAGAGAAGTGTTGCATTGTCTGACATGATTGCAAGGGTGCTGATATTTTTGGACTATATATATATATATATATATATATATATATAAAGCTATATTATCTTAATATATAAAAAAAGCCAACGTATTACATAATTACAAAAAAAACCCTCATAATATATTACAATAATGTGAATTCAATTGAAAATGTAGTTAATTGTGATGAAAACAAACAAAAAAATCTTAATAGGCTATTGTTTCTTTTTTCACCATATACAGTCATGTCTTTTGCTATTGTGGTCGTTTTAAATGTTGTTTTTTTTTTTTTTTTTTTTTTTTAATGATGGAATTTGTGGCAAAATTAATACTTTTTTCTTTTCTTTTCTTTTCCAGCATTGCCTGATGGAATGGTGAGTGAGACGTCCTGCGCTCTGTGTTTTGTCGTGTTTGTAAACATCTGAATCATGGCTGTATGCAGCAAACATCTTTTAGCTGCCTACACAAACACATACTGTAGCGCAATCCTCCTCTGCGAGTTTAGAAAACACGTCACCAACAAGGAACATCTAAAGAGTTCCTGCGTCAGTAACGGTTAACTCGTCATATAGTAATGTGGCTGCTTAAAAAAAAAAACACAAGCACAATCATTGCACAATGACTTCTAAGTTAGTGCTCGATAACATCTGTAGGTCACAATATTGTAAGTGTGGCATTAGTATGACATCAGTAGATGCTATTTTCAGTCCTGAAATTAAAGTTTTTAATTCAATAATTTACTCTAAAAACTTACATTGGAAGCTCATTGTGTCTGTTTGTGTCCAGGATGAAGACTTGGACTTCACTCTATCTACAGATTTTGAGATCGGACACTTTTTCCGAGAGAGGGTCATTCCCAGAGCGGTGCTTTATTTCACTGGAGAGGCCTTAGAGGACGACGAGAGTGTACGTCTGCTCTTTTTACTATTACTATCACAAGGAAATCTGCAACTGACCATAGATTCAACAACAACAACAAAAAATCTGAAAATATTTAATGTACATTTTGATGTATGTATGCTTTACAATGGCTTAAATTGTAATAAGAGTTATTTTATTGGATTTCATTTTGTGTTAAGACTCCTGGAACTGGTCACTTTTTAGTAGGTTTTCACAATTTTAAATAAAAAATAATGGACAAAAAGAGCATTACAATCTGTGTGTGATGTTGTTTCATTTTATATTGGCACCAAAATAATATTGTAAATGTTTAATGTATCAAATATCACATTTATTTTATAATGTATATGTAATTCTGTGCTGTTTTGCAGTATGAAGAGGAGGATCTTGAAGAGGGAGAGGAGGAGGTGAGAATCCTTTAATAGACACATTTATCATTTAATAATAGTCCAAATTTATGGGCAATTGCAGTGTAACAGCAGATTATCATGTGTCATTCAGGATCTGGATGACGAAGGTGAAGAAGAGGATGAGGGAGATTGTGATCCCACGGTGAGCATTTAAATAATCTGTCTATAATCAACTATCATTACTAAAAAAGCAGCATGTAATAAGCTGGGGTTATACGTTTTTAAATATTTTAATCATATTCATCACAAATTTGGGATTGTAGATTGTTTTTGAAATAAAATACTGGCGTACTAGTAGATACTATGTGCTGCTTGCTATTTATATATATATATATATATATATATATATATATATATACTTATATGAAACTGTATAAAATATGCAGCAGCAAATTAGTATGCCACGCGGGACTTACTGATTACTGTGTATATTATGTACAATTTTATGTAAGTATGTCTTCACTTGTGGCTTTTGGCAGAAATTTTAGTATGTTGCATTCTGGGATACAATATTCCCACTGTGTGCTCAGTTGTATACTGCACATTTTGTATGCTGTGCACCGTGTACATACTGCATACTTCACAGTAGTAGTTGTAGTATTGTATTCCAAACATAGTTGTCTCTTAATCACTGCAGTGAATAGACCCTTATTGTTTATCTGGGTTTGATTGAGGTGGTCTGGATTGAAAGCATTAACTTGTATAGTGCTTCATGATCAGCTGCATGCCTGATGTGTAAACCTGTGTGTTTGTTCCTCCACTTCCCCTTTACAGGCATAATTCATTTCTCACTTCATGCATTTCTAGGTAAGAGACACCTGAAGGGATGTGGCGCTATTTTCAATCTATCTTTTGATCCGTCTTCCCTTCACTGATATAGCCCTTCTACTCTGCTTTTACTCTTATGTCACTTTCACATGAAAAGTTTGTGTGCAGACTGTTAAATTTGGCTTGTGAACACGCAAAACTATGTAACTACTATTAATTACGTATGATTTGCATTTTTTGTTCACATATAGATGCTAAACACTTGATGGTAAAAGTAGTTTTGAAAACGGACCGTGGTTTGAAACAATGTTGATATTATCAATGTTGAAAACAGTGCCTAATATCTTTAATCAATAGAAATCTCAAAACAACAATTTATTTGAGATTTATATATATATATATTGTTCGCAAATGGATGCTAATCACTTGGATGATGAAAGTATTTTGCAAACATACTGTGGTTTAAAACAACTTGAAAAAGTGAAAATGGATCAGCCGGAAGTACGCAACTATTATGTATAATTTGCATTTTTGTTCGCAAATAGATGCTAAATGAAAATAATAAAAATAAATGTAATTGAAGTGAAATAAATACTTTCTTCAATGATAAATACAGAAAGTATATACCATTGCCGAACATCAACAATACCTGCCATCTGAACTTCGTTCAGCTCAATACTACTAGAGAGTGTTTACTATGGTGAAAGTATTTCGCAACCAAACCACAGTTTGTAACAACCTAAAAAGTGTGAAAGTAGATCAGTCAGGAGGATGCAACAGTCGAATTTGGAATTGAACAAACAAACTAATGAAAGTGTGAAAATGACATTTAAGACTAATCTTCTCAACTCCCACTCACTAAATTAACTTTACAGGTGAAGTGTGTAATTATTCTAATGTCAAAATACTTAAGTCGTCAGACATATCAATTTCTTGCTTAGTAGTGTGCAGTAGTCGGGTTCTGGAAGTAAAAATACCATTTATTTTCTAAATGGGAATTTTTTTTTTTACCGATAAACGATTTTTTTTATTTTTTATTTACGGATTTTTCCAATTTTGTCGAATCCATCGATTTACATTTTCAACTCATGTTTTAAACAGTAAACCATGTTTAACAGTGGAGTCCTTGGCGAAAAATGCATTACTCATGACGCTGTACAGAAAATTCCACCAATCAGAGACTCACAATGAGCAGAGCTCCGCCCACTCCCATGAAGCACCTCAAATTACGTAATCACACAAGACACGTTTAGAGTGCGTTTAACCTCTAAATCCCAGTTCGTTTGACTTGTGATTGCTCCATGCATGGTTCGTTTAGCTGTCCATGGCTCGGTTGGAAGAGGTGGGCCAGAGCACTGTTCAGTTGGGCTCGCAGCATGATTGCGTGAAAATTGGCAAAACCGATAGATTTATTTAGCAATATATTGTGAGAGGGCTGTGTGTCACCGCTTCCCAAACGACTCAAAATAATAAACCACAAGACGATGGGCATTGCGCTAAGCAAGAGCGCTTCTCTTTCTGGTTAATTCAAAAACAGTAGCTTTCAAGTGATTTGTTGTCGGAAAGAATAAAATGTAACATTCCATTGTAAACACGATTTTACTGATGTCCTTGCCACGTTACTGCGCCTTTATCCTTGCTGTCTATGGAGGATCCGAGAGCTCTCAGATTCCATCAAAAATATCTTATTTTGTGTTCCAAATGAGGGCACAGAATTTTCATTTTTGGGTGAACTAACCCTTTTCAAGTACTTTTTTGCTTCAAATAAAAGTTTGAAGTAGCTCGTAGCTGGTTGGGTTTCATTGCATATAATGCTTTTCAAAAGATTCTTTTTTTTAAAATCCCTATGAGAAAAATGACCAAAAAAATACTTCCGGAACCAGCGCCAATGAAAAAGTGGGCACGCACTAATATAGTGTGATTTTGGGGCAAGGCCAATTTGCAACCAATGGCAGATGGGGGCGGAGCCAAAACCTGTTTGAAAACATTAGTTTTGCTATTACAGTTGATGCAACTACTGGTGAATAAATTACACACTTCACCTTTACCAAACAAAGCATGTATTTATAAACCAAACCGTCATCGGGTAAATCATTACTTCCTGTTGCGCAGTGCCTGAAGTAATATTCATAATTCTCCTTCTATCTTGTATCTCCGTCTTGTTTCTACAGAAAGGCCCTCCTCCTGCAGAGTGCAAACAGCAGTAAGACTGGTGAACAGATAGCCACGGCACAACTCGGCTGTCCGACAGACAATTAGACGATGTGGACGCAGGCCTCATTTCCTCGTGGACTCGCCACACTAATGCAATAGGAAACCAAACGCTGTTTAGGAAATGCATGTTTGTTTGTTTATTTCTCTACTGTTTACTTTTTACAGAGATGACCTCATTGTTCTCATTCATAAGTCGTGTGATTTCGCACTCCAAAATTCAACCCTCAAAATGGATAATGTATAAAGACGTATGATTTCTTTTATTTTCTATTTTCGAAACGTTAGAGCTGGTATGCAAGAGGGTCTAGCAAAGATGCCATACATGTGTTTTGAATTCTTAGCGTCCATATGTAACCATGGCCATTTTTGCAACATAGCAGGTTTTTGGACACTCCCCAGATGATATGAGCTCCCAGGCGTCGTCCAGTGTAGCATTACTCAGGGTTTCTTTTGCCAACAAAATGAACCTGCTGTTTTCACGAATCTGACATAACTTAAATTTCCGATATAGCTGTTACAATGTAGTTACGAAAGTGTTTTGATGTGGATCGTCCTGCTCAATGGTAGCCGAACGATGTGGATTGTGGTAATAGAATATTTCTGATTCGTCTCCAGGGTTGGGCGTCATTGAATTCCCCATCCCTGCGTGACGTAATGCATATCCATGCCATGCACGTAGATATGGGAATTCAATCTTATTTTATTTCACTATGTGGTTATGTGTCAAGTCGCTTGCATTCATGCACAGAATTGCATCAGTATTGGGAATGTTAATGAGCAGATCTTAAAGCCATTGCAGGATTACTCTCCATTTGAACTGTGTGCGAGCCGTAGCCTTATCTGGAACTTCTTTGGTTTGTAATGCAGCATTGTTTCCATTTTGTACAAAATAGACAAAAAGACTCTATTAAATGTTGTGCGACATGATGCTGCAAAGTCTTGCTCTTTTTGTTGTTGTTGCATAACATAAACATGACCATAATGTTGCATAACTGTGAAATCTGACAGTTCTCACCTGGTGGATAAATCTGGAAGAACTGAGCCATTTATAAGGAACAAAATATCACTGAAACCTGCAGGTAGGCTGTCAGCAAGCAATCACTGAGAACACCCTAGCATCCAAAATATCAATGCTTTGAGAACCACTTACAACACTTCAGCATGATGGCATCGGGTTTCGCTCAGGTAAACACAGTTCACATTTGATTCAGAATATGTAAAAACATCTGTTGAACATGACACCTCATTAAGCTCATTTTACACCTCATTCTGTCCTGTTTAAGAGAAATAAAGTGCTTGAAATGAGCGTGGAGGGCTATAATTATTCTGTGAGTGTAATTAGGTGGAAATTAGAGCGGGAAACCGATCCCTACCAAACCAGATTCCAGAAAGCATCAGCTATGTGAGGAATCTCAACACTGAGACTGCTTCACCAATGTGAGGCTGCTTTGTGTGAAATACTTGCTGGCATTCTCTTAGTACTTTCTCAAGTGTGTAATGCGCTGGTTTAAATTCCAGAAAGCCGGATCGGTTCTGTGTGGGATCAGTCCCACTTTCGCACCTCCCGCTCTGGTCTCTTGCGATTTCGGGGATGTTGTTCAAAATTATCTCGAAATCTTGCTATACTTCAGAGTGGAATGAGCAGAATTTGTCTCCTGCTTTTATATCATCATGGCACGGCTGGAATGGCATTATTGTCATTCTTGTTTTGTGATGCTTAAAGGCATGAAAGCGGTTCGGAAAACTTCTCACGGTGTGATATGCAAATATCAGAATGTCGCTGATTAAAGATGCACTACATCTAAAAAATGAATAATAAGTTTACAAATGTATTTAAATGATGTAAACCCACATTTGATGAAGATTTAAGTCCTTTCAGAGGAAGCTGTTTTATTTTACATAATTAGGGTGGTCCACCCTCATGGTGGTGGCCATGTTGGGATCACACGATCAGCTTAATACTATTCATTTTTATCTCTGTGACACTCCTATATATATATATATATATATATATATATATATAGCAAATTTTAGTTGCAAATTAAATGATTTTATTAATGCACTTTTTATGATGGCGTTAGTTTTTGTGATACTTCCTCCGCACAAATAGGTGTCAGTATAAAGTCCAAAACAACAAAAATTGCATATTACACTTTTATGAGGGTAATAATGTTGAATTGTTTTTGGGACTTCTTGTGTACGAAAGCATATTTTTTTGGGATTGTACAATCTTTTAGCACACAATAGCAAAAACTAAATGAAGTAGTACTTTGCACTACACTAAATGTAGCCTACCATCAATTTTTATAGCTACAAATTATAACAGACTGAATAACTTCATATGAAGACAGAACAAAGAATCTGTTATCCAGTGTGTTCTGCGGTCTTGGAGAAAGATCTAACACCCCCACAGTTTCAAATGTCACGTCCACTGTGGTCTCGGCTCCCTCCCGTCGCATACATGTAAACACTCTTTCTTTCTCAATTTCTCTCAAATTATAATGTCACTTTCACTGTACTGTCACTTTCCACAAATAGGGCAAAAAATAGAGGTTGTCTTAAATAAAGTGATATAACGTCAGTACAAGGAGGGTTTTATTACATGGGGTTGACCTTTTGACAGCCCAGTTACAAAATTTGGAAGCATCAGTTTAAAATTGAGTTTGTTATTTTCTAGAAATAAAAGCTAAATTGACAATGGGTAACAGTGTTGAAAATTCAGTCTAAATGAAGCCGTTTTTTTTTTTTTTTAGATGAAATTATTAACTTA
Organism: Acrossocheilus fasciatus; assembly: GCA_036784905.1. Classification (NCBI taxonomy): domain Eukaryota; kingdom Metazoa; phylum Chordata; class Actinopteri; order Cypriniformes; family Cyprinidae; genus Acrossocheilus; species Acrossocheilus fasciatus. The sequence continues at coordinate 19,236,843 of CM071962.1, read as the reverse complement.
AGTTTCCCGTAAATTAAAGAACAATAACTTTAGTAATAGGATTGAATGGCTGCATACATAGAATTAGTATAAAAATTTTCAGAGTAGTTGCTTTTATTTTTCTTTCTTACTATATATAGGTAATTTTATGGAATGATCTATTTTTAATAGGCGAAAATTCATGCTGTAACAGGTTGATTTTAAAGTGATTTATTGTTGTGTTAATTGTTTATTCAAATTATGTATAATCTTTCTGGGTGTCGTCATTTCATAAAATTAGGTGGGAAAATAACATGGTAACAGGGTTGATTTTAATATTATTATATTATTGTAGCCACTTTACATGCTACATAACTTTTAGGATAGATAATTGTTTATAGAAATGATGTTACTTCCTTTGTGTCACAGTTTCATGGAATGATCCGTGATTATTATGAGGTTCAATTATGCAGTAACTGTGTTGAATATAATAGTTACCTGTTTAAAACCAGTTTTCATGTTGTGTTCATAGTAACATTAAATAACTTTATCCAAATTATATGGATTTATATGGTAAGCCACTTGTAGCCACTTTTAGATACTGTGTTAATTTTATGTAACACATTTAGATGCTTTGTAAATATAGGGGGTGGTAACAGGTTTGATACTGTTTAATACTATTATATTATTGTTGCCACTTTTAAATTGTTTATCCAAATTATGTTACCTCTAGCAATTTTATGGAAAATATTTATCAATTTTATGGAATTATCTATATTTTGTTAAGGGAGAAAGTCGTGTGGTATTTTACATAATGTGTTTTATGTTAGATTGCAGTATTATTTTACACCTCATTTTAAATCGCACTGATCTGTGTTTTTGTACTGCTTGAAAGTAATGGATCTCCAATGTGTGCCCTGTTCATGAAAAGTTGAACCCTGTACATTATCAAGACCCAGAATACCTTCTGTTTGTCTTTGAATTTTATGTGTTTGTCCTCGGTGGATTAACACCACTTCACACCAAAACTCAAGAGCTTCAAATCTTCAAGACCTAAATCCTTCCCTCACACTTGACAGTGACCTTAAGTTCTTCCCTAGCTGCCCTTGCAGTGATACTGCCCTTGCCTTTTATGGCTGCCCGGTTTGCTTGACCAGCCCTCACTGGAACCACAGAAACTCTTGTGTGAGGTCCTTTAATTTCCCGCAGCGGAAACAACCGCCACTTAGAGCTCAACAGAGAGATTTGTGTTCTGTCTCAGATGGGCGGCCTTAAAATAAGTGCTTTATTGTAACATGTGGATGTCTGATAATGCAAGGAGGCGCCGTATCTCCAACTGCACTAAATGACTGCACTGTAATACAGAAAGCGATGAAGAAGTGCTATTAAGATCTTTGTTATGGAAAATGATATACCAGTTATTCATATTGTCTCCATCTGGTAGTTCTGGTACGTAAATCCACTTCCCACCATATTACCGCACACAGCTGCCGCGGATGATGCTGCATTATCTCTGCTGACAGTTACCATCACTGGGTATAAAAATACATTACTACTGTGTACAGTATGTTCCCACAGATTTAAACACAGCACAACTCTGTCTGATTATTTCTAGGGCTTTTTGGTCTCCATCCAGGGCTACATTAATGCAGAGGCTTACCTGGGATTAAGCCCAGGGCCCATAGGCTAAAGAAGGGCCCCACTGCTGTATGACATATTGAGATTGATTAACACAGTTTACAATGTATTGGCTACAGAGGTCAGTTTAGGCATACTAATGAAGGTTCTTTATTGTCATCTCATTGTTCGATGTAGATTCTTTAACATCCACAGAATCTTTCCATCGCACAAAAGGTTATTTACTGTGAAAAAAGATTCTTTGGATTATTAAAATGGTTCTTTTAAGAAATGCTCACTTAAAAGGATCTTTGGGGAAGCAAAAATGGTTCTTCTAAGACATCACTGTGAAAACCAACTTTTGGTACTTTTATTTTTAAGAGCATACAGTGAAGTCCAATGAGGTCGAATGTAGGGTTGCACGGTATATAGAAATAAGATCAATATCACAATACGGCTAAGTGCGATTATCAAATGTTGAAAGCCTGTGATTGGGTTTAATAAATATAAGCGCTGCAGGTTTCAGAATGAAGCACTGAGGAAGCATCAGTGTGTAAATGAACAACACAGTGACGCACTTCACTCTGAAACCTGCAGTGTGTGTATTTATTTGCCACCAAAATAAAAGCTCAGTGTTCGAAAATCAAGAAATTACTGTATGAATTATTAGTACTGTAGTTTTATAGTTTTTTTACCGTTTCACAGTTCAATAGTATTTATTGTTGCAATAAATATTTAATATTTTAATAATAATAAAAATGCAAATAATATCTATTATTATTATTATATTTTATAGCGGTATATTATTAAAAGCGCTTTATATATAAAGGTGACTTGACTTGACTAGTCCTGTTTTTTTTTTTTTTTTGGTCCACATTGACTTCAATTGTACAAAAACAGCAGAAACATCTTTCAAAATATCTTCTTTTGTGCTCTGCAAAAAAAAAAATCATGCAGGTTTTGAATGACATGAAGGTGAGTAAATGATAACCAAACTTACATATTTGGGTGAATCATACCTTTAGTTAATCAACTTTTTTTTTCTTTTTCTAAATGGATTAAAAGAACAAAATTAATTAGCCTTACGTAATATCTGCACACACTACATGAATGACTACTGAAGCTAGAATGACTTTGACAGCAATAATCTCAGATATAAATGTTGAGTCAGCTGGTAATGTTAATTAATTAATGAAAATGTCAGGTTTTATTATGTGTTCATATTAGAACAATAGTGAATTATTACATGTTTGACATGCAACTTACAATAAAACTCGAGGAACAGGCCTTCTAGGCTTAACCAGTGATTAAGTGTCTTCCACAATCTACTTCATTAATCACTCTCACCTGGGAATAAAATGAAAATGGCCACCAGTTCAGACCCTCTTTCACCAATTCATGTTTATTTAACCATTCTGCAATGTCATTGCTCTTGTCTTCGCTAAGTATGCAAAGCTTGTTTGGATTGTGAGAGAGATAAAAAGGAACATATAGGCTATGCACCTATAAATTTTATATTGTTAGTGTGAATACTGCTGCACAAAACTCAATTGAATTATCTCTTTTAATGCTAACGATAAGTTCTCTGATTGATTTGAGTGATTTTACAGACTTTGCAAGGTAGCCTATATTATAGTCATATTATGCTCAGGACACTGAGACGCACCCACTTAAATCTTTCTGAACGTTACAGTGATTGTGAATGAAATGAATGAGGTTTGTGTGGAGGGTGTAGCAGACTTTATCTGATTCATGCATGAGTCTTTAAGCAGGTTAAGTATGTTAACGCTTAGTTGCAAATGGAGACATTCCCTTTTTTTACTCTGCATTTTGCATATTAAGAAAAATAACATTTCTTATTGAACTGGTTTTGCAATAACGATATCATGCATGCATAGATGCATGCATTGATACAAGTTTAGAGTGGTATTAGTGTAGTGGATTACAGATCCAGATTTACAAGTAAAAGGCTTTTTTTTTTTCAGGTAAAAGTGAAGAGACTATGTTTTGAAATTCACATTTAAAATATTACAGAGTTTCAGTGAATCAGTCTTATGAATATCCATGTATAATAAAAGCATGTTGAGCAGCAAGTTTTTAGACTCTGAACAAAGTGCCCTTTAATAACCAATGCACCTTTATCTGAGCATCTGAAATCTACAAGATTTAAGTTCTGATTTAGAGCTGTGCTTCAGACAATGCTACAATATTGACAATAATTGCTAATATAGGCTATGCTGTTCCATGAGTTATATTTGTGGAGATTTTTAATTAAATCCTGCAAATTCTGAATCCATTCACCAAAAATATTATTCATTCAGTGACTCTTTATGCAGGTTAAATTATTGCTGACCAGTAGGTGGCCACAAGTAAGTCCTTTTTGAGTGAATCATTGAATCACTGAACCGTTTACCAAAAAGATTTGTTCACGGATTCATTCAGTGCAGGTTAAATCATAGTTGGCCAGTAGGGGTGTAACGATAAATTGATTAATCTAATGCATCGCAATTCTCTCTGCAAACGATTCTGAGCTTAGTTTTAACAGCAAATGGCACTGCATGCTTTAGAAACAGTTGCTTTCAGTTCCTTACACACACACACACACACACACACACACACACAACTTTATCTTAAAATAATCATTCATAAAGTTCAAAAAGGTTTAAGCGAATTACAAGAGTGTCCACAGTGGGTTGTGTTTACATTTAATCTTGCGTCAAAAAGCATAAAAACAGAGGTGCAAGTACATTGAACCACTCAGTTGAACGCACAAGTGGCCTTCTTTGTGAGCATTTGAGTGTACAGTTAAAAACTAGCCTAGAGCGTCATCTGCTGTTAAAAACTGAGTTCTGAATCGATTCAAGGGAGAATTGCGATGCATTAGGAAAATCACAGAATCGATCCATTAATCGATTTATCGTTACACCCCTATTGGCCAGCAGGTGGCGACAAGTGACAAGCGACAAGTCTTTTTGAGTGAGTCTTCTAATTAGTTCACATCGTGTCCTTCACAACCTAATCAAGTGTTATTATTCCTTATTAAAAACATCAACAAAACAAACAAAGCATATGTTTCACTTTCTCCATTTTTGTCAACTTCTAAGCATAAATTGTATTGGGATTTTACAGGTGTTACAGTAACTTACATCTTTTGAATCCATTTGTTCATTTATTTATTCAGTGCAGGCTAAATGTAACTGGCCAGTAGGTGGCAACCAGAGTTGGGTATAACACAGTTACACAGAAATTTTCCTGATAGTGCAGTAATGTAATGCATTATATTTTCCATTTATGTAATTTGATTACAGTTACTAATGTCACTACAATTAAGTTACAAATGCAGTGTTAAAAAACATGAAGTAAAAATCATGTTTTGTGCGTCAGTATGCCCTTTAATAAATCACAGGAGAATGTGAACTAAAATGCTCCTACAACAAGCCTATACAAGCCTTTCATATTTCAAAATGTTGCACTCGATTTCACATACTTGAGTCTGGCATTATAGTTTGGGAAAAGTTCAACTAGTGAATGTGTACAAGTATATGTCACAATAACACTAATATAAGTAAACAATAAATGACTCATCAGAATGAGATCCTCCGCTGGATTAAGCCGCATGTCGCATCGGTTCTTCTTCTGAAGAAAATTCAAGGCGAAATGTAGCCAAGATGAACTTGATGAATCTTTCTTTGTTTACAGAGGTTTACATGTTCGCATGTCTCAAGCCTGCTTTCACGTGGATAATTATCGTATGGAGCTATAATGTATCCACATTATAGACGAGCTCAGATAGGAAAGACTGAATCTTGTGTTGGTTTCATATGCATTATTTTATCAGAGAATATTTATTTTCGACACGACTTACTTCATTTAAAATTAGACACTTCAAGCTTTCTTTAGATATATTTCTCATGTCTGTGTGTCGTGTTTTCTTTATTTTACAAAAGCACAATGTTTTGTTGATTTTGCAAGTGTATATAAATAAAAGTAGACCTTTTACAGTTTGAAATGATGTATTGCTCTTATCTGTACAATGCAAAATTATGAAACATTTTAAGTTCCTTTCGCTGTTATCAGGAAAAAGTGCAAGTGATCATATAAGTTACTGTTTTAATACTTATGTAATTTTTTAGTCAATATCAAATTAATGAAAGAACTATGCATTTCACTTTGTAGTGTATTTTTTTTAAGTTTGATAACTTGAAAATTAAAGTAAACTTGCAAGTAACTTGAAAGTAAAGTAATGAGTAATCTAATTACTTTTTAAATGGAGTAATCCGTAATGTAATCAAATGACAATTTTAAAGAATTAGTAATTTGTAGTAGAATACTTTTTTGAATAACTTACCCAAATCTGGTGGAGACTTTTTTGAGTGAGTCATTGAATCACTAAACCGTTCATAAAAAAGATTTGTTCACAGATTCATCCAGTACAGGTTAAATCATAGTTGGTCAGTAGGTGGCGAACTGAATCACTGAGCCATTCACCAAAAAGGTTTGTGGCGACAAGTGAGTCTGTTTGAGCGAGTCTGATTCGTCTGTGTCATTCACAATCTTAACAAGTGTTAAAAATGTCAATAATAGTGTTCTTACGTTTCCTTACAAAGCAGATATACTACTCAGCATAAGTTTATCAACCAAAAAAGATATCATTAAACAATTTACAAAATGTTCTTACATAATTTGAATAGTGAGACTGACTCACACGCTGAGCTAAGCAAACAACATGTCCACTCTCGTTTTGTCCACTAGTAGATTCTTGTTCGTGAACAAGATGCCTCATGTATTCTAGTTCATTCACAATCTAGCTATTTGTTCAATAAAGGGCGTATTCGTTCAGTAGATCCAACCAATGAAATACTCCTTAACAATGTACAGCTTTGTCAAAAATGCCATTATCATTTATTCAGGCATTTTTCTGTATTTATATGGTCACCCAGTGACTTGTTTATGGAGTCCTGTATGGAATTAGGTTTATATTAAGAGCTATCAGGCTTTGTTATGGCACTTGGCTTCTTGACTCGAATGTGTCAGCACTTCTCATCCCTGTGCATTGTTTCACAATAGTTTCTCATGCCTCTCTTGAACGTTTGTGCCATTTGTTCTTTTTCCCACGATGCGGTTGCACTTGCTCTGGCTTCGTCAGACCTGGCTTATCTGAACAATGCTTCAAATAACTACGGGACAACGCTGTATGTTCTGCCCAAGAGAGCTACATACATTTATGAGTGTGAGGAAAGAGCTGAAGCTTTTTGTGAGAGATCAAACATGGAGATCAAGATGCCAAAAATAGTTGTCCCAAACAATTGGAGAGGAGAGCTCTTGACAGAGATAGGGCTTTGACAGGCGAGGAATCCTGCTTGAGAAGTGTCAGGTAACAGCTGCAGTGTTGTTGTGCCTGTGGTGCACTGTGGTGCTCAGACCTTTTTTTTTACTGCAGCCTGCTTTCATCAGAAATAATACCATCTCAGAACTGGGTTCAACCTATTCAGCTTGGCAAGATCATTTCCAAAGGAGAAATTTTTAAAACATATTTCCAATGTCAAATGGGTTCTCTTACAAAAAATTATTGCAAATGACACTGTAGTACAGTGATGTATAAAACAGTAATATCATGGTAAATATCATGATATTCTGATATAAACCACAGTTCATTTTCATACCAAGGTTGCTTTTTATTTTATTTTATTTATTTATTTATTTTTGGACTGATTTGTAACTTTTGTAACTGCTAAACTTTCTGAAAACATCAGTTAAAACTTCTAAACTTTTCAGTCTAAACTTTATTTTTTTCTTTCTTTCTTTCTTTCTTTTTTTCAATCATCACCTTTGCCAAAATATTTCATTGGCATTTTCTCGAAGTGATGTTTTGCTCATGTAGTAAATGCAATCATTTTTAATAATTCTGATTATTTATTTTGGTTTTTTTTTATTATTATTATTATTATTATTATTATTATTATTTTACATGCAATTTGCTTGTAATTGCTTTTTATTTTTTTATTATTTATATATTTATATACTGTTATATTTTCTTTTTTCTTTTTTTTTTTACTTTTACTTCAGTTATAATTTTAGTCATTTTATCATTTTTTCATTATTTTACTTATTTTACTTTACTTATTTTACTTCCATTCAACCATCGATATTTCATTTCAGTCAGTTGCAAAGCAAGATATATATGTAAGGAATAATTGACGACGGGCCGTTGTATTATTAGAAAAATAATGCACACCCGAGGTGGTGATGCCGTCAAGACGCAAAGCGGAGTGGCCGTTACACCTCGGGTGTGCATTATTTTTCTAATAATTCAACGGACCGAAGTCAATTATTCCGCTTATACTACGGTTGCCACACCTCAAGACATCGATCAGATGATATATTTCAAGGCATTCATCCAGTATTTCTAATTAAATCGCTATTGTGAGTAGGATTATTTCTTCCGCATCTCATCCAACGCCTCCGTTGCTAATTCCAAAACGTTGATAGCAGACTAATGCAGTTAATACAGTTAACAACTAACATATGAGAGAGAGAGAGAGAGAGAGAGGGAGAGAATGATCTCTGTGCGTCTCTCAATAGTGTTCGGCAGCAATGTCTCTAGTTATAGTGAAACTTAGTTCCTTTTTTTTCACGAACAGCGCTGTTGTTGTTACCTCGCTTGTGAGAAATCATGTAGTTTTCAAGTTGTTTACTGATAAAATCATCAGAGTAGCGCTAACAACATTAGCGCGGTGTATATAGTGTGTGTGCAAACTGTAACTGTTATGTATGTGCGGTCTGTGAGGGAGAGAGAGCGGGAGAGATAGAGTATATGCTTTCCGTACATAATAAAGTGTAATTTTGTGGCAAAAACATGGACATGATCTGTCGTTTTTATCATATTGTTTACTATATTTATTTGTTTGGCCAGTGTCCTTGTGGGTCTTGGTTATTTTGCTGTTGTAAGACCTTTGAAATAACAGAAATCATTTGAGTTCAGATTTCCATTTCAGTCAACGTGAGAAAAATGTCTACATTCAACACTCAAACTGAACAACTGAAATCTACTTGATTAAAACACGTTCACAACAGAAATATAAATGAATTGTGTTGTATAAACATGATTCATTTTTTTTAATTTCAAAGACCTGCTATGTCCATTTTTTTCAGTGTAGGTAATCAAACAATAAAATTGTGTTTTCTGCACACATATGTACACATTTTTACATATTTAACATGAAGACATATAACATATTACAAAAAGAACAAACTTTTTTCTATGAAACTCTATTTCCATGAAGAAATATTAAATTTTAATTAAAGGAAATTAATTTTATAAGTAATTTCTAAAATGTCTTATTCTGTACTAAACTAGATCCTTTTTTCACACTACATGCAGTGACACGGTTATGCAACATTGGCTTGATCTATTTAACTTAAGACACTTTTGTGAAGTGAAGGTGGAGACTGATTACAGTATGAATCACACCATTGTAGTTATTCATAAACAGGGCAGCCATGAACTGGGCTTGAACAGACTTGATTAGTTCAACCAGATTCTGTATAAAGTCCAAATAATTCTACAAGGCCACAAAACAAGAGTCCCTCGCACATTTGTTTGGAAATTACCTGAAAAATCCAACTTGCTGAAACGTATTTCTCCCAAACCAGTCTAAACTTCCTTTCTCAGATCCCAACCCTCATCCCACCGATGTCCCAAAACCTTGATATGACTTCCCACAGATAATGAGTTCACTGCCTGGAATCAAAATACGCCCACTGTTACCCATATTGGGCTCCATAGAGACAAAACGCCTTTATGGGAATGTGAGGTTAGACAACAAACCAAAAGAAACACAGCCACAAAAAAATACGCTTTCCTCAGATCCTAAATGAGTTATGATTGATCATACTAGGATATGGCTGAGATGGGATCAGAAGTGACCTCTGGCCAGAGCTAGAATGAGGTGGCAAAATCCCAGCACTCCTTGTTTGGCAGGACTCCTCCCTCAGGAATCAACGAGACTGATGTGAGTCATCCGGCAGACATGCCTCGTCTCTTCATGACGCTACACACACACACACACACACACACACACACACACACACACACACAGCTGTAACCATAATACAGCCCACTGACAGGGAGTAGAAATGAAAGGAAAGGGTAAGATGGTTCGTAAAAGGATGTTTGATAGCATTTATGATACTCTCAGTTCATTACACCGGTCTGGATTGTGGAACTGCTGCTTTCAAAGAGCAAATGTATACGAAGGAAATTACTTCATATAACATATACACAGTCATACTTCATATTGCTTCATTAATAAGTTAGTCAAGTCTGTGTTTGAGGAATAGCTGTAAAAGCTCATAATGTATCACACCCATAAATCCTCTCTATACACATGTAAGCTCATATTATACATCTTTATAACCATCCTGATATGAAGCAATACTTACTTTACACCCACATGCTGTGGCCTACATGAGACGTGAATAAAAGCAAAACTGAAATATTCTGACTTACTGTGAGAAAGAGTGAGTCATTATTGAAATCAGGTCATGATTCTATCTATCTATCTATCTATCTATCTATCTATCTATCTATCTATCTATCTATCTATCTATCTATCTATCTATCTATCTATCTATCTATAATCTGACAATATCTATCTATCTATCTACACTGTAAAAAGTGATAAGTTGACTTAACTTAAAAAAAAATTGAGGAAACCCGTTGCCTTAAAATTATTAAGTAAATAATAATAATAAAAAAAAAGTTAAGTGAACTTGACAATTCACTTAACTTATTTTTGTAATTATCATTTACTTAATAATTTTAAGTCCACGGGTTTCCTCAATTTTTTTTTTAAGTTAAGTCAATTTATCACTTTTTACAGTGTATCTGTCTATCTATAATCGGACAATATCTATCTATCTATCTATCTATCTATCTATCTATCTATCTATCTATCTATCTATCTATCTATCTATCTATCTATCTGTCTGTCTGTCTGTCTGTCTGTCTGTCTGTCTGTCTGTCTGTCTGTCTGTCTGTCTATCTATCTATCTATCTATCTATTTCTGTAAATAACACTTCATAGGTCAAAATGAGGAAAAATTGCTGTTTACTCTTTACTATTTACAAATAACAGAAATTTAGATTTTTTTTTTTTTTTAATTTTATTAAAATATTTTTTATTTTATTTTGCAGTGTTCTTTATATCACCGTCTGGTTGTGCATTTTCCTTAAATAGTTGATTATAATTTAAAATTAATATAGCATTTTACCATTTAAATGTTTACAAAAGTGTTATAGTGATATTTTGTGGTTTTGTCACGACACCCTCTGTAATTTCTGAAAGAAAGCCAGACGTTTCTTGAAGAAGTGTGTACTAGGTGACTTTGTAAATGTGTTTATTATTTTTATTACATTTATTTTATTAAAAATAATTCATTCAGAAGTAATTAGTAATATTTGTATCTACATTTTCATGTCATGGTTGTACACTAGTGTTATAGTTCTTGTGTAAAATAAAATAAATAAATAAATAAATAATATTGCTGTATTTCAGTTTTTTTGTTTATATTCCATCTCTGCTCAGACTGGACCAACTTCATTAGCTGCATCCTGGGATACATTTTAAACAGGACTGAAGTTCCTGTGTTTGCTAGACGCTTGCTTTTTAATGAAATAAAATAAATGTATTCTACATTTAAATATGTGTATTATTAATAATAAATAATTAAATAAAAAGTAATAATAATTAAATACATATTTATTATATTTGAAAATACGCAAATGCATGACTGTATGTTATTATTTCACATTGGCCTATATTGTGCTGCATTGTGTTATTCTAGAATAATGAAGTTTTTGTGATCGATTCAGATTCTACATAAATCACTTCAGCTGCATGAGAATCTAAGTTCGGGCATGTTAGAGCTATAAAGTTCTCTCCGGATCGCGGTCGCCCACGCGCTTCCATTCATACTCCGGCAGCAGTTGTCATGACGTCACGAGGGACGGGCGCACGCGGTCTTTAAATCTGGAGCCGGTCTCCGCCGCATTTCACTCGCGTCTGCCTGGATTTTACGCACGCATGAAGAAGCACAGCGTCGGTCGGCGGCTTCAGCGGAGATTATACGCAGCTCTGGGACATTCGTACTCCTGTCTCCTCGTTCATAAGCCGAGCATTACCAAAAGCGCCGCCACCATGACGGGCTCCGAGATCTCCCATGTGCTGAAGGAAGGCGAGCTGGAGAAGAGGAGCGACAACCTCCTCCAGTTCTGGAAGAGGAAGACCTGCGTCCTCACCACGGACAGCCTAAACATCTACACGGACAACCAGAAGAAGAACAAGAGCAAAGAGCTTAAGCTGCAGTCCATTAAGAAGGTGGACTGTGTGGAGCGCACTGGGAAGTTCGTGTACTTCACTATCGTGACCACAGACAATAAGGAGATTGACTTCAGGTGCTCAGGCGAGGAGAACTGCTGGAATGCCGTCATTACAATGGCTCTGATTGACTTTCAGAACAGAAAAGCCATTCAGGACTTTAAAACGCGACAGGAATCGGAGAACACTTCTTTGGGACAGCAGGAGAGATGCATGGCTAGAGCACCTTGAGATGTTGCCAATCCAAGCCAAACATGGTGAGAATAAATCAAATACCTGCACTCTTAAAAATAAAGGTTCTTTATTGGCATCAGTGGTTCCACAAAGAACTTTTCATTGCACAAAACGTTCTTAAGATTACTAAAAGTTCTTCACAGTAAGAAAAAATGGTTCTTTGGGGAACTCTCTTTTATTTTTTTAAAGAGTGTACCATTGACATGTGGATACTTGTTTGACATAATTGCTATGGTTTAGGCTTATATTCAAGCTAGCATTCGAATAGAGGCTAGTTCCAGATTTACAGAGGAAAACCTGAATGACTGAATTCTCCTTTTTTGATTCATTTAGAGATACAGCGAACTGAATCTTGAAGCTTGGACCGAAGCGAAGCGTGTCGGCATGTCTGAAAGGAGCCCATGTGCTCAGAGTCTGGACTGTCGTTGAGCTGGTCCGTGAAGGTCTCCGGAATAAACCTGCAATGATTTCAACAATCAAAACCCTCAAAAACACTCAAGACTGAATCCTTGAACGTTCTTAAGCGCCTCCATAAGGCTGCGGATGTGTACATGTAAATGTATCTATTTATTTTTACAAAAGAATGCTGCAAATACCAATGTTGTATTAAGTTATTTCATGATGTATGTATTTATTTAAATAAATTTGCATAAAACTGAGATTGTATTCAGACTTCATTTATGAATAACAGTTTTTAATTTTCATGCGACAATTCGGTTGTGCGCTTTCCTTGAACAGGTGGTTACACCATCGTAATTTCAAAGAAATATGGCATATTTGTCCATATACTTTTTACAAAAGTGTTATAATGATAGTTTGTGGCTTTTGTCAGAACATCCTCAGTTACTTCTGAAACAAAACCAGGCGTTTCTTGAGAAAATGAGAAGTCTCTTGAGGGCGAAAGTGACAAGTTTTTAAAAATAATCATTCTAAAATAATTTATACACTACTTTACAAATAATTTCATGTCATAATGTGACTGCACTATAGTCTTGTAGTCCTTATGCAATAGTTATAACGTTATAACTAAAAACATTTCAGCGTTTCCGCTTCTAGAAGATTTACTAGCCTTTACAATGATATTTTGCAGTTTTGTTGCAACACCCTCAGTTATTTCTGAAAGTAATTTTTTTAAGGGAGTGGAAAGTCCCTTGTAGTGGAAGTGACTTGTTCATTCAGAAATGTGGCGTCATTGTGCGTCAGATAAATAACTCAATAGACCTGTTGTATAGCATAGTGTTGTGAGCCACACCCGCTGACAACGTTTATTACACGCTAACATTTCCATAAAAATTCCTTAAAAAGTAACACAAGAGCTGGACGATGTTCCTTCGGGTACTTTTGCTGCTTTATTGCGGCTGTGATCTTCACATTTGCCCTTATGAACAGGTGTAGGCGTAGATAAGATTATAAAATGTATGATCCACCCAAACTACAATAAACGCCGCCGTCTTATCAAGCTGAGATCCAATGAGTCATGTGATTACAGGAAACCGCTCAACATTAATGTGTGTCATTTGTTCCAACTGCATTAAAACTCCTACAAAACCTATTTTTCTATATGATGTTTCTTATTAGATATAATGCATTGAAGGGTCATAATAACTGAAAATACAGGCTTTGGTTATGCAGATGTAGCAGTACTGTATATGTTGTTTTATTGAAGTGTCAGTGGAGTAAGTGAGAAAGCCAGAGGTCTCGGTGGAGTTACACAGCTTTACAGATTATGTAGGCTTGGCTTTGAAGTCGTATCCAGCTACTATATAGATCAAAGAGACACGCTGATCTAAGGAGCAGCATCCAGTCAAGAAATATGTCTGGCTAATTTGCCCCCTCAGCTCTGGGCTCCTGACAGACTCCAGGCTCAGGTTCACTTTGTATTCTCTCGTGGGGCCTGGAGGTCTGGATGTGTGCGGATATCTGGATGGAGACGTTTATAACCCGGGACCATAAACCTGGCATATGTCATCGCTATTTAAGGTCCTCTATCATCTTATTGAGTTTTATTGTTATGACTCATTTAAAAAAAAAAAAAAAAACGTGTCTATGATTTTTGGTTATAACACCTGAGATTAGATACAGAGGCTAAATCACTTCTAAAGTATAGGCCTATATATATTTTTTATGGTTTAATTAAGCAAAAAGGTGCACAAAGCTCTGATATATTATGAATATAATCACATCTAAACAGCATTAAGCTACAGTTACATACAAAATACAGCTTGGACTTGAGAACTTTATTGCTTTTACTATTTGGGGGACAAATTTGAATTAAAATGTTTTTATGAGACACTAAAATAAAACTAGATATGTTTTCTTTTCATTAAGCATTTACTTTGATCATATTCAGTAAACATTAAGATTTTTTATGAAGTATTTAGTTAAGTGTAAATTTAGTTACGTTTTTTGTTGTTGTTGTTTTTGAGTATATACTAAAAAAATATACCAATTTGGAAAATTTTTCATATTGTTATAATTAACAAGAATTTTATTGGGATTATTTAATTTAAAAAATATTCAGGGCACAAATTACATGTTGTTTTACTTATTTATTATGCATTTAATTTGGTCATATTTAGGAAAATTAAGTTTTTTTTAATGAAGTATTTAGTTAAGTGTATTTATTAAAATATATTTAGGGCACAATTGTTTTTTTTTTTTGCGTTTTTGTGTATTTAATAAAAATATATGCCAATTTGGAAAATGTTTCATATTATTATTATTATTATTAACAAGAATTTTATTGGGATTATTTAATTTAAAAATATTCAGGGCACAAATTACATTGTTTTATACTATTATGTATAGAACCCTTTAGATTTTTATCAAGTGTATAAAAAATACCCATTTTGTGGAATTTTTCATATTGATTATTTAAATAAAACGTTAAGGTAATTTAATTAAAAAATATTCAGAACACATTTTCTTTTACTTTATTTAGTTTAGTTTATACACTGTAAAAAGTGATAAGTTGACTTAACTTATCTGAATGCCTTAAAATTATTAAGAAAATTATATATTTTTTAAAAAAAGTTAAGTTAACTTGACAATTCACTTATTTTTTAAATTATAGGCAACGGGTTTCCTCAATTTTTTAAGTTAAGTTAAGTCAACTTACTTCTTACAGTGATACACACACACACACACACGCACACACACACACACACACACACACACACATATATATATATATATATATATATTTATATATATATATAATATGACATTGTACAAATGAGTCTTGTCACTATTGACATTATACAGAGACACAATGGTCGGTGTCTCAAAAAAGCACTTTTGAACATCAAACTTCACAGTCATGCAGGTGGAACCGGAGAGTGTTGTATACTTAGGGTTGGGTTTACAGCGGAAATGTATTTTTCGTCCCATATCTAAGAGATAAGCTGCACTCACCAGTTGCTTGTTTGATCTGAAAACTGGCATACCCTTCTGAATCATCACTGCAGTCCGAAGTCATTGTTTAGTGCTCAATCATATGATGAATTGTGGATTTTTGAGAAAACGTTACCTCCCTTTAGTTTGGACCAAACCAACATTTCCTCTTTGAAATTAATCAATAATGGTCACTAGAACCTTTTAACACAAGTGCACCATCTTGTTTGTGCGTCCCTTTATTATTATTTTTTTTTGCCAAAATTATGGCATTATTATTCTGTTATCTTTACAACTGTCATCACAACATGACTCAATTCATTCTTCAGCTAGATTAAAATAAATACAGCTTTTCATTTAGGAGCCCACATGTATGCTACTGTCAATATTTACCATATTTGATCATTTTTTGGTCTTTCAGGTGTATACGGTAAAAGTATTTTGGGGGGAATTTGCCCTCGCAGTCAGGAGAGCCCTCATTTGAGTCGTACTTCTCATTCTTTACCTGTGACCGCACGAGTGAAAAACAGCCAATCAGAGACCCGGTGAAAGAATGTGACTCCTAGAGTGGCATTCAAATACGCTCGCAAAAGGAGTCAGTCATCTATTGTAGAAGTGAAATGTTTGTGTGTATAGAGGTATTGTGTCCTTTTAGTTTAGTCCATTTTATTTTAGCAGCGCTTCAATTCTTTGTGGGCGTTCAAGTCTGTGCATAAATAACCTGAATGTTTGGCTTCAGGCATTTGAAACATTTAAAGCCACATTCAGATGTCGCCTGATAATAAAAATCAGTTGATAAAGACTTGAAAAGTTCCTTCCTGTGAGATCAACTTTCAAGGATATTGGGATATTTTTATGAAGTATTTAGTTATTAAAAGATATTTAGGCACAAGGTACTATTGCAAAGTTTTTGTGTATTCAATAAACTACACCAATTTGGACAATTTTTCATAGTATAATTGTTTTATTAAGAATTTTATTGGGATTATTTATTTAAAAAATTTTCAAAGGACAAATTACATGTTGTTTTATTTATTCATTATTCATTTTATTTAGCTTATTTAATAAAAAATGGACACCTTTTTACTATTATTTTTCTATGAAGAATTTTGTTTAGTATATTTAGGAAAATTAGCACACATATTTGTTTCATGAAGTATTTAATTAAATGTATTTATTAAAAAATATTGAAGATGCAAATTACATATCCATTTCAAATCCATTTAAATGTATTATTATTATTATTATTATTGTTATTATTGTTATTATTATTATTATTATTAAGCATTTAGAGAATGTTTCATTTAAATTTAATAATAATAATAATAATAAGATATTTTATTTAAAAAATATTCAGAACACTGAATATTTTATTTAATACTGAGTATTTTATTTATTGGGATATAGCCACATCCTAACTTGAGATATTTTTTTTTCAGAATTGTTATATTTTTCATTTTTCTTTAGCAAAACTTAATTTTAATTTTAGATTTTACATAGTTTTTTATTTATTTTTTAATTAATTAATTTTTTTTTTGGGGGGGGGGGGGGTATTTTACATTGAATTTCAAACAATGTACATATAGCTTAAGTGTCCAAATATATTGGGTACCTCTATTCTGTTTCCAAAAATGTGGTCATTTTTAATAACATCTGTTATAAAACTACAGCATAAATGTATCATTTTCTGCAGCTGTCTAGAAAGCCAGAGAGAGAATGAGAAAGTAAAACAAAATCTCTCTGAGGTAAAATTACATACATTTGCACTTTTACAGCCTCGCTCAAGTTCTTTGAGAAATGCATTATGACTCTGGGTGGAAAGTCCCTGGCACAAGCTTTTTTCAGTATGTTTGACCTCTCATTACTCAGCAGTTCGGTGTCCTGGTTTCCGTGAGTTAAGTAATATAAACCTTAAACAGGGCGTCTTTGGGTGTTACCTAGTCACAGAAAACCCCTGATCAATTGCATGGGACATAAAGACTCAAATAATCATGATTTTGATGACTGATGTCTCTAGTCTTGTTCCCCCAGAGAAAACACAATGATATTGCAGGAAATAGGTCGGTCGTGCACAGATTTTGGTGATGTATTATTACCTGGGGCAGTAATTGTCTTTTTCGCAGATGAATGCACATGTGCTCGCACCCACATGCAATCAGCAAGCAAGCCACTACCTCATTTCCTCTTCCGACACTTTGTCCTGTTCTGTGGTCGGGAATGTCATGCACCTGTGCTAGGAGCAGCTGTGCCTTTTCTTATGAATTCATGATTTATGTTGCCACTGTTTAACTTGGGCTCGGCTGGGCTGTAACAGTGAAAGCGTAGGAGGAATTTGCACATTAGGGGTCCAGCCACAGAGGATGTGCTCCATTGTATCCGAGATACAATAGCCTGTCTATTTATCTCTATTCTTTGGCGGGATGAATGTGAATGAAAACGAATGAAGGTCTGGACAGGTTGTTAAATTGAAATACCAAGTGATCCTGGATCTGTAAATCAATACATATGACCTCAAGAGTTATTAAATACAGCTCAGATGGAAGTTCGGGATTATACGATGTCTCCTTTCCACTTGAAGCTCCCCAAAGAGACTGTAATGGGATGTTTGGCGCAGTTCTGCTGCTACAATCACTGTAGTTTGCAGACAATGAAATTCCTCCTATGGGAGAGTTTTCAAGAACAGACTGTTATTTGATATAAGAGTCTGCATGGGAAACAGAAGTGGTATCCTTCCCATGGTCAATAGTAAAATCAAACCCGGAAAAAAATCAAGCTTTTTAAAAGTTCATATTCCACCCAGATTCAATGGAATCCAGGACATACACCAACACAACTCGAAGACCTTTTCTGGTGAACCTTAAGGAATGGAGGAAAAGCTAAAAAGCTGTTGAGAGTAGCTACACACCACCGTGACCGATACTGTCAAAATTTTAAGATCGAACACTAAATTGCTTACTTATTTGCTCTCCAAACGAGTAGACTTGAGACAGACTGGCTCTCTCAACTCTTAACTTAAAAATGAAAGAGTCTTTCTGTGCAAAACAGGTACTGTTATAACTGAAAAGCAAATACCTGTAATAATACTTGCATTCTAAATCTACTGTTTGCTTTCCTTAAACACTATAGACTATGTCTAGTGCAACCTGAGCTCCACTGTTCTGCAGAGTTTAGCTCCAGCCCTGATCAAGTTCACCTGGCCTGTAACTTTCTAGTAATCTGGAATATCTTGATTAACTTGTACAGGTGTGTAACCCAAATCCTGCAGGACTGTAGACTTCGAGGGTCAAAGTAACTCAAAGAAACCCTGGCCTAGTGGATTCATTTTGGAGGGTAGTGTTGTGGCGCATGTGGTGTGTTAGCATTGGAATTAGCATTTACTGATACATATGGAAAGGCTGCATTACTCATGCACTACTTCCAAATCCCCATCCCACAACAAATCTAAGGTTACTAGACCACAGAGCTAGTGAGCAGAGAGAGATACTGTAGGTTTGAGTATCTTGATTTCCTGTCTTTTCTTTCTACTGTCCTTTCAAGAAAAGAAAGTGCCATGGATCTTGAAAGAACATTAAATGTTAGGTTTGTGTAACTGGTCCTAGTCACACCGCTCCACTAACAATAATACTAAAACAGCAGTCAATAGAGTCAATTCGCTAATACACCTCTTTTGGCCAGTGGAGTGATGTTTTAGGCCGGGCATACACTGTGCAATTTTTTTTACGATTTTGAGCCGAATTCTGACTCGTGCAACTAGTTCTTGAGTCAGGGCGAATTTCAGCTTTTGTCGTGCGTCGTTTGACATGCAGTGTACAGGGGCAGAAGCGATTAGCTTCCCTCACAGCACCTGCGCAAAAACAGAAATTAAACTATTTCATCCTTAATGCAGCAAGAAAGAAAATTAAAAAGAGAGATATCATTTTATCATTTTAGTCATTGAAACCAATGCAACTGGTTTCACTTAAAATAGTAACAGCCAGGATGGGAGGTGGGCACAAACAGGGATGCTAAAGACATCACTCTCTAATGACAGTTGCTAATGCACCTCTTGAGGCCAGGGGAATGATACACTCACCCCCATCTGGGTCATGGCACCATTGCAAGCTGTTCCACTCAAACTAGTGACAGCCAGCATGGGAGGTAAGCAATAACAAGGATGCTAAACGACAGAAGCCTCTAGCGACAATTGCTAGTGCACCTCTTGAGGCCAGGGGAGTGATGTTTTACCTGCACAGCTCTTGCCTGCTAGCTTCATTACACTTACCCCCATCTGGGTCATGGCACCAATGCAACCTGTTCCACTCAAACTAGTGACAGCCAATATGGGAGGTGGGCGCTAACAAGAATGCAAAAGATGGTAGTCTCTAGCATTAGTCGCTAGTGTGTCTCTCAAGGTTTACCTGCATAGCTCTTACTAGCTGGCCTCTACTGAATATACATTAAGAATTACATCAAAGCACACTTTCATCCTCATATATGTTGATAGCCAATGTCAGTTCTAGATGAGTCTACACCACAACTACATTAGTTATTTCACCAGTGGTATGCAAGATGGGTAGACATCTACTTGCTGGCCCGTTGACTCAAGCTGGTCATGTCAAATCTTCATCCTCATTTGAAAGACAGTGTTAATGAGCCAAGAAAAGCTCTGAGAGGATCCAGGAGAGGGTTGGGGATCAACTTCAACAGGCTGGGCAATGTCAGGACCAGTCTTGCCTTTCTAACACCTCCCTGCTGCCATCCGCTCATGTCTCAGGTCTTGGAAAAAGCGTAAGATTGTATTACAAACACATACAAGTTCAGTTCACCATCCCCGCCCCCAGCACATACATTTTTGTACATACTACACCCCCACAGCTGTGCCCGAGGCGGCAGGGTCTTGTTTATCGTACCCAATGCAGCTGTCCATGACGGCAACTGCAAGCGGAGGATTAAACAGAAGACAAGAAGTAGCAAGAAGGCGGAAATGTGACGGAAGCAAGATGAAAGGGTGAAAACTAGTTCCTTTATTCTCACTTATTGATTCGACAAATTCGACATCCTTACCATGTATTAGATCACAAAACAGGAAAAAGTTTTATTCCTACATTAGTCAGAGGATCAGAAAGCACCACTTCCCAGGACTTGGGTTTCTCAAAGCATGTCCATGTCATGTGTCAGTGTGTTGCCAACGCCAACAAAAGAAAGTCTGAGATGGTGGACAGAAAGCCAGAGGTGTGAGAATGTCACATAAAACATATTTGAATAAGCACCATTTCCATTAGACGAGTCAAAGATAACAAAATTGTCACTTCCTGATAAACTGACACTAAATATCACAAAGAAAAGTAGGAGAAGCCATTGAATATAATAATTTTCATATATAAAAAATGATTTGTGCCTCAGAGTAAGCAGACGAAACAATAAATGCGGTCATTGCTTTCTAGGTGGATGCCTGCTGTTTGGGAAAGCAGTCATGTAACAGTTCTGGGAGGCAATTATACAGAAATACTTTGATGACAGACTTTGCCTCGGCATTTCAGAATGACCATAACAACATTTCAGATGCTGTGCAATGAGATCGGCCAGCTGGTTGGTCAGGTTGTGCAGTCCCAACGTGCAAAGTCACATGACGTTTTTGAAGCGCATGGAGGAATATATTTGCCAAATGCATTGCCATCTCCCATTATTTGCCTGAACACTTTTTTGCACAAGAAAAAAAAAACACCTCAAGTGAGCTTAAAAGCTTTTTTTGTGAATTTCAAAATTTGGCATTTCCAAACACTCAATACTTCAAAATTGTAGTATGTCCACAATGCAAGTTCTTCATCAAATGCAATACATACCCTGACAATATGTGAAATTGGATGCAGAACCACAGTCAGTGGTGAGCCATGGATGTGACTAATCACTGTGGAACTAATCATGGCAGCATTGTTTAGCTAATTGCCCCACAAGAACACACACAGTCCCAGTCCCAACAGAAGGACTACACTGATCTGTACCAACAATAATGCCATTTCTTGATTAGATCACCATGTTATTATAATCAAGTCTTATGTTGCATAATTTAATTTCACCTGCATGTTGAGTTCACGGGCCTGTCCTGACATGCTACGTTTGGATACACCCAGGAAATCATACCTCAGTCCCACAGTCCCACAACATACTTCCTGGTGTATTGAGTTCAGTTCTGGGCTGTCAACAAAGGGTTGAAGGTTCCTGCAAGATGCAGTCCTTGAGCTATCAGCACTGTTCCCTTGAATAAGGCACTCAGGTTACTCCAGTTGGATTGTCCCTAAAATAAGTGCACTGTAAGCAGCTTTGTGCAGAAGTTCCTCCACATTATACCTCATTACAACTGGGATTAGGGTGGTTTTGCTGTTGATATGCCATTCCTAGAGCACGTTTCTAACCTAAACAACATGCATTGTTTACAAGAGATCTATTTGATCTATCCATGCACTACCTGTCAATCAAACCCACAGCCTTAATGTGCATGCACTACTATTTGAGCTATAGGAACATGCTAAATGGATTCCAGCAAAGTTTTGAAAATGTGTGTAAGCAGTTGAAAAGAAAAACTGTGAGCAATCCTGAGCAATATAATTACAGGTACATACTGTGATAAACTCCTTTTTGTGGTAGATTCAAGAATGTGAGCAGTAGAGTGCAAGAGATGCCAGCAGACCTTAAGATGTGCCCCTAGGGCTCTTTCAACGGTCATTTCTTTGAAGACTCTGTGGCATGTCCTTGAGCTGGTCTATATAGAATACCTACAAGAGTAGTGACAGTATTGAATTTCGTCCATTTGTAAATCATCCTGTCAACTTATCAAGGACCAAGTGCTAAGAAGCCCTTTCAAGTCCTCCACAGCTTCTTCTGAGAACCTTAGATATCTCTTTCAGTACGGCACATTGACCCTGAATAGGCCTCTATTGCAAAAATAGATAATCAGATTGCATGCTTTTATTTTATATATAACCAGTGTTATTTTACTATGTTGAGATATTAATAGTTTTTATTCATTTGAATTATTTGTATATTTTCCATTTTAATTTTTGTTGAAGTACGGGTATACTGTATATATATATATATATATATATATATATATATATATATATATATATACTTCGAAAAAAAAAAAATTCTCTCAGAACCCTGTCACAGTGTGATTCACACACTTTATCCATTTAAAGTACTCATCACAACAGAAGGATTGTACGGTCCTTTTTCGTTGTGGGTGTGCTAGCATGACTGTGTATCACGATCGTGTATTTTTCCTTGCAGGCATCGCAGCAGGTCGCTCTGCATTTGAAGTCATTTGTTCTGGAACAAGACCTAACAAGCTCAATTCAGCCAGTCATGACCCACCCTGCTAAAGGAAGCTCGATTTTTCTTTTGAAACAGGTCACAGCAGTCTGTCAGAAACATGGTAGAAGAAGACAGATGGGATTCTGTTTATGATGAACACATCTTGCGGTGTTTTGAAATATGGTCAGCTGACAAATTGGTTTCCAACTTATTACAAGGAATTTTTTATTTGGTGGAACACTCAAGAAAAAAAAAACACATTTGTTTTGTTAAAATTGATCAAGGTTAAATCTAAAACAATTTAAACGAATCAAACATTTTACAAATGAAACATTTTAGATGCCTCATAGCAAGAAGGTCCCCAGTACAATTCCCAATTCTAAGACAGCCATTCACTTTGTGATTACTAAGAAAATAGACTTAATTTTGGACATATGCTGTGAAAACAAGTCTTGATATCTTATGCAATTTTTCTTAAAAAACAAAACAAAACATATTTTAAGGATTTTTAGATATGTGTACTATAAAACAATATATAAATACTAACGTATGAGAACAAACTGGTAGTGAAAGACTGGCTGAACCCAACAGCTCCACCACACCTTCAAACAGAAAAGTTCAAACCCTCAACCGCTAATGAATCATTTCCTTTGTCACACGGGTAATTTTTTATAATACAAAATAATTTTAACCATAAATTAAGCATCAAAGCTGCTCGACAATATGCACACATGGAAGTCACAAGGTTAAGACCTGCCACATATTTTCCAGCAAAACAGTTCTGGGTAGGCCTACTGATCTTCATCAATTTTGCCATAACATATTCATTTGTAGAAACTTTTGGTCACACTTTATTTTAATGTCCAATTCTCACTATTAAAGGAACACTCCACTTTTTTTGGAAATAGGCTCATTCTCCAACTCCCCCAGAGTTAATAAGTTGAGTTTTACCGTTTTTGAATCCATTCAGCCGATCTCCGGGTCTGGCGATAGCACTTTTAGCATAGCTTAGCATAGATCATTGAATCGGATTAGACCAGTAGCATCGCGTTCAAAAATGACCAAAGAGTTTCGATATTTGTCCTATTTAAAACATGACTCTTCTGTAGTTATATCGTGTACTAAGACCGGCGGAAAATGAAAAGTTGCGATTTTCTAGGGTGATATGATTAAGAACTATACTCTCATTCCGGCGTAATAATCAAGGAACTTTGCTGCCGTAACATGGCCGCAGCAGGCGCAGTGATATTACGCAGCGCCTGAAAGTAGTCCCCAGCTAGGTAACTAGTTATAATATAGCTGGGGACTACTTTCAGGCGCTGCGTAATATCACTACGCCTGCTGCGGCCATGTTACGGCAGCAAAGTTCCTTGATTATTACGCCTTGATTATTTTTTTTATATGCAAATCTAATGTTCTAGTGTTTATTATTGATTTCATGTCGATTTCAGTGTTGATTTAGTGTTAATTCAGCATTTAAAGTCTGTGTGGGTTTAATGTTGATTGATTTGCATTCAATCAACATTGTTTAACTGTTGATTGAGCATTGTTTCAACTTTGATTCAGCATTTATTGTATGTTAATTCAGTGTTAGTTTAATGTTGATTCAATGTTCCCCAAGTGAAAAAGCATAAATAAAATATCTGTGCAGGACAAGTTCTGCAGCAAAATTGAATACTAAAGGTTAAGGATTTTAACAAATCCTAACCCTATATGAGTAATAATAATGTGTTTATACCTAATTATACAGCACAGAAACTACAGTCTCACTTATTGTACCCTGTGGTTAAATACATCCCTATTCAAAACAAACCAATTTTTTATTGCTTCTGTAGACTAAAATATAATGAATGTGTCTGAAAATTTAATGAATGTGTCTGAAATTCATTGTGATTCATAGCCGAGTGCGGTTGTGTATGTTTCTCTATGCAAACGATCCCTGATCTGACCTAGAGAACATGTCAAGGCATGACTCTGACTCCTCCCTGTGCTTTGTAATCTGAGATGTCTCAGGGGAAGCTCAGGAGTACTAATTACTGGGCAAACATCCGCAAGAACAACCCAAACTAGACAACACCTTGTCCTTCCAACAAACCTAATCTAGCATTAGTGTCCTGCCTTCTCACCTCTCACCTTATCAGCATTGGTTGTGCTACATCATAAATAATAAATGGTTGAAAGTTTGACACTTTCTATTAAACAAAAGACAACAAAGTTTCTTTTTAACAAGATTTTCAGACTGGTGAGAAAAGTGGGGAATGGATTCTGGAAATCATAGAATCAGGTTCAAACTCATCACTTGCATAAGCAAGGACCATGGCTCAACATGTCAGAACATGTGCACTAACTGCTAGGTCAGCACTCCAACAATGTAGCGGATGTTTTTATCCAGAGCAACCAGAAGTTCAGTGTAGTGATCAGCTGTCCAATATTCAACTGGTCCATCAGCGAGGCTGACTAAGAGAGTTCTACATTTTCCCTTAATTAGCTTTAATATTTTTAAGTGTCTGTGCTTTTCCAGAAACAACTTCTAAGAGAGGGTTTTAGCTTGTTAGCATGCTAACAGTAACTTTTGTATGTTTACATGCACTTTAAAAGTTTAAGTTGGAACTGGAAGAGTAACTTGTTGTTTAACTAGTCACCAGCTATTTACGATTTTCCAAAAACTGCTTGTCCCTTGTAGGGTCACTACTGGAGCCAATACCAGCATCTCAAATGCTCATATGGCCAGTCCATCACGTGACACAGACTCACCTATGGTCACCTATCCTGCATGTTTTTGATTGAGGGGAAATCAGAGCACCCAGAAGAAACTCACAGAAACTTGGGGAGAACATGCAAACTCCGCACAGAGAGGTTCCACCCACTGAACCACAGAGCTGGACTAACAGATCTTGACAATTGTAACTAGCGTATATGCACACTAATTATGATGGTTTAACTAAGGCCTTGGCATTGTGCATTCCTTAAGACTGACTAGTTGTTCATAAAACCAACTGACAAGTAATTTATGAAATGATGTAGGTTGGACACACTGTTCAAGGAACCAAATATTATAGCTTAAGGCTCACACCTTGCAGAACTTCAACCATTAACTTTCTGGTTCCCAGATGTACCAGATACTATGCTACACTACATTTTCATTTTACATAAGCATAGCAACACTAGTTGTGCCGATCAGAGATATCACCTGTGACCATTATTATTATTATTATTAGCAGGTTAGTAATGCTATCTAATTAATATTAGCCCAGATAGCACACGTACGTCTGCAAGATGTCTGTTAAAGATCTGTTGATCTGGAAAGCATCTGCTGTCTATAAACGTCTGACAGACCTCTTTCAGATGTCAGTTTTACATACATTCTAAATCATAAACATCTTAAAGACATCTAATAGACGTCTATTTGACATCTAAAAGGAGACGTCCTATAGACGTATTGCAGATGAGCAAACAGCCTAAAAAATACGTCTTGCAGATGTAAATGCAGACGTCAAATAGACGTCTCCTAGATGTACGTGTGCTATCAGGGAGGGCTTCCATCACATTTCGTTTTCCTTGTTATTGCAGTGTTGCGCATTATAACCGATCATACACAATTCCGTTGACTTTATGAATGCAGTGGCCAATCAGAGGTGTTCAAATAAATCATCGCTGAAACACCAGAGTTTCATTATTGAGTGTGCACGCGCTTGCTGACTGAGGAAATTTTAAGCATTATAAATTAACTGAGGAAATTTAAGCATTATAATTAGTATCTTACAATGTTTCTATTAATCTGTTATCATGTTAAATACAAATTCATTCATATAAAAATATTTTATATATTTGGTAATAGATTACACAACCATTAGGATGCTTTTAGCCTTACCCTGAAGTTGGTTCACTCTCCGGCTATGAAACTTACTATGAAAGTAAACAATTAAATAAATTAACATGATATTATCGTGTATCGCAATCTCACAGGCTGACGATAGGATGATATGACTATGGAGCATATTGCCCAACACTACTAAATATTGTCTTACTGACTGTTTTGAGAAAGTCCCTCACCTCAGTCTTTAAATGGGGCACTGTGTATCTAATATGTACATGCCTAGCAACATGAAGAAGACAACACAGACCACCTTGTTTAAAGACACATTCCTAAAGAGCAAATCTCCAAATGTATGACTGCACTGGAGACATTACAGTGGAACAAAGACTTTGCAGGCCTCGGGACTGGACCCACGCCAAGAGCGTCCAGAAACCGCTAACAAAGAAAGGTAAGAACCCAAGAGACCCCCATCCCTCCTAGGGTCTTGACTTACAGAAATACTGTCAGAACACCCACCCCGCTCTTCTGTCAGTCATGCATGGCTCACGTCCACCTAAACGGATCTATTGAGGTTTCATCATTTGATAGACAATTTGTCTTCAGGCATCGAATCTTATGTTCAAGTCTTGTTGTCCCAGAAAGCACATTACACTACTGTAGGAGGAAGGAATTCCTTTGTGTAGAGTCCAGCAAACATGTGACCTAATTAGGCCCTGCGTTTTCGGAGTGTTTCCGTCTTCCCCCGCATGTATCCAAACACAAAGGTCCAGTGTATGCGCCCACTCGCAGATATGTAGCCTGAAGGCCTTGGCGCAGTGGCCACTACTGTTGTCCTTCCTAGACTTGTCCATCAGTGTGATGGGCCGACAAATGGCATAATGAGCTGAATGATCACCATGAAGACAAATAAGCAAACAGTTACCAAGTAAATGTATATCAGATGACTCAAGGCTAAAAAAATGCTTATCTTCACGTGTTTCTGCATTGGTATCCCTAGAGACTGCATTAACATGACTGTGCAACGTAACATCCTGAAACCAAAGGATTACGGATGAGATGCTGAACTAAAATAGCATTGTCTTCTAACCTACGGCTGTATTTGACGGTGTATTGCTTGAAAATGGATCGTTGACTCATACGCTCGCAAAAAACCACACCCAACCTCTGCCTGGAGGCTTTTTCTGCAGTCATAGTTTCCATGAAAATCTTAACTAGATACCCGCAGGTGGGTTGAGGTAGGTTGTCTCTTATTTCTATTTTCCTTTGACCAGATCTGACAGCAGACCGCAAATATTGCATTTTCATTCCACAGGCCTGCATTTATTCAAGGAAGTGGAGGAAGGAAGGGGGTTTTCAAACAGTAACACACTTTTTACCACGTCTCAACAAGCCCTGCGACTGCCTGCTGTGACAATAAATAGAAAACTCCAACTACAAAGGACTATGAACCAGAAATTGAACTTGAACTTTTTGCCCATCTCTTATGCACAAAACACACCATCAAATTGCAAGGGATTGTGGGTAGTTGACAGATGATTGCTAAGGTGTTTTGGTGGGTGCCAGGGCATTGTGAAGAAGCTGCTAAGGTGTTCTGAGTGGTTTAGCATGCTGTTATGGTGTTCTAACGTCTTCCTGACTACAGTATATAGTAACCAAAAAACAATATATGAGATAAGTACTATGCCTAAATTCACAGTATTTATAAAGCAGTAGGTGAAAACTACAATGACCTACCATTTCCAACAAGATTCTGAAATGCACCTCCATTGGACACTTTACTATCCCATGAGACCACCTTTTGAGATCGCTCTGCCTTCATTATCATTTGTATGCCGACGACACGCATATTTATATACATTCAAAACCTCATGAGCGCCTTGACGTTGCTTATTTGTCTGACTGCATTACTGAGATTAAAACATGGATGGATAATAATTTATTGTGTTTGAACGGTGGTAAAACTGAAGTTATGCTTATTGGTTCCCGTCATCAAATTACTAAGGCTGGCCATCTGTTCCTGACTCTTGACGGCTCTGTTTTGGAAGTCCAGAGTTGAGTGAGGAGTTATTTTTGATGCAAATCTCTTTTGATTCTTTTGTCCAGAGCACTGTTAAAACCTCTTTTTTTTTTTTTTTTTTTTACCTCAGAAATATCGCAAGACTGCACCCTATGCTGATAAATTCATTTGTCGTCTTACAGTGTGACTATTGTAACACTCTTTTAGCTTAAGCTTCTAAATCTACACTTAATAAGTTGCAATATGTTCAAAATTCAGCCGCCAGGATTTTAACTGGGACTAGCATTGGCAGTCATATTACTCCAGTGTTAGAATCTTTGCACTGGCTCCCAGTCAGGTTTAGAGTGGATTTTAAAATTATGATGCTTACTTTTAAAGCATTACATGGCCTGGCACCACGTTACCTCACAGAATTGTTACATCCATACACTAGTCGTAGATTGTGCTCCTCTCAGTCAAACTTGTTGGTTGTTCTTCAAACACGTCTAAGATCTATGGGTGATAAGGCTTTCTCTTTCTATGCTCCTGTACTTTGGAATTCTCTGCCTCTTGACCTTAGTGAAGTTCAGAATTATGATGGTTTTAAAGTTAAACTTAATGCAAGTTTAAAAAAAAAATGTCTTATTGATTTTGTATTGCTTTTTATTGTATTTGATTACATTGTGTTCAGTGCTTGGGAAGCTGCTTTTAAAGGCGCTTTATAAAATAAAGTTTATTATTATTATTATTATGAGGCCACAGGAGAGGAGCTGTGAATGCCTGTGAAATGATGGCACCGCTACATGATAACAGCAACATGGTGAAGGTAATGCATTCATATTTCATTCATACTATATAGAAGATACTTTTAACACATTAAGTTTATACCTCATCAAATGTAGTATCAACTCAGTAAACGATTTTGGATGCACCTTAAGTGACTGCTAATGCTAATGTGTTTTGAGTAGTTAGCATGTTGCTAATGTGTTTTGTGTAGTTAGGATGTTGCTGAGGTGTTTGAGTGCATGCTAATATATTTCTGAGGTGTTCTAAGTGGCTGCTACCGCTAACATGTCACTAGAGTGTTTCCGTGGTATTACAAAGCAGTTGCTAAGGTGTTGTTCTTAACTGATTTTTTTCTTTATTTTCTTTCTTAAGAAATCTTGAAAAAAATCTTTCTTTAAAATTGTAAATAAAGTTAAGGTAACCTCCAACTGTCTTTCAAATTATAATCACAACCCTTGCTACATATTACTACTTGTTAGGAAATGTATGGCTTTCAAATACTGGCAAAATGATGAACAACCATGGTAAAACTTATCTAAATGTGTTTATTATTTTATATGTGAAGGTTTAAAAAAAATGACAAAGCAAAATGTCGAAATGTAAAACTTTACTGTGGTGCTGTAATTGCAACAATCATTAACAAACAGTGAGCCATTGACATCTCATTCATTTCAGTTGTCAGACAAGATAACATTGTACTGTGCTCTGTAAAAAAGGAAAAAAGTAAATGAAAAATCATTTTAAATTTCAATGGGTTGAACTATGGCTCAGGAGCGCAAGCATCATTCAAGCACAACTTTCCTATATGAATCCTGCATTGGAAGTTTTGTACTTTGACCTTAATATTTCCCCTCAAGGGGTCACTCAAACTTCACAACAAAAAAACTTCAGGAAGAGAAAGAAATTTGATGCTCAACTGTACTTGCTCCCAGAAAACCTGAATGAATGTGTTCTTAAAAACAGTAAGATTATATATATATAAAACAAATCAAGTGAAATGATCAAATAAATACATTCTCAAATTCAATTGTTCCAAACAAATATACACACTTTCGATTAATCAGTCACACCTTCGTTATTGAACATATCGCACTTAATGCAAGCAACTTCAATGAACTTGAACGTCCCAGAAGGCCTCACGTGTCCCTATTGTGACTGACCTACCCAATGCCCAACAAACAGTCATGAATATGAATATTCTTATTATGGCAAGCCGTTTTAACATTTAATCCTTACAACATACTAGTATCTATTTGCATGCTACTAGTACCTATTAAATAGATACTAGCACTTTTCATTAGATACAACATATTACATACATAACTACTAGTACTTATTCAGCAGATACTAGCACACATTTATTAGACACTAGTACTTATTCTAAATGTTACTAGTAAGATTTTTAATTGAAGTCTACAGTGGCCATAACATAAGATGAGTAAAAAGGAATTGTGACTTGTAAGATAAGAATTTGTATTAGTACTTTTTATATACTAGTAGTTATTCATTAGGTACTAGTACTCGTTGTACTTATTTTTTTTAAACACTAGTACCTATTATTACATTATTCATTATATACTAGCACTTATTGATTAGCTACTGATACTTATTCATTAGACACGTGCGCCTATTAAACAGATACCAGTACTTATTCATTAGATACTAGTACTTATACCAAATGTTACAAGTAATAATTGATCTAATTGAACTCTACAGTGGCAATTCTGACTAGTCATAACATCAGACAAGTAAAAAAAGATACTAGAGTCTAAAATAACTAATGAATAACTACAAGTATGCATACTTTTTTATTAGATACTGGTACCTATTTAGGCCCTTGTATCTAATGAAAAATACTAGTAGTCAATAAATATGTATTAGTATCTAACGAATACTTACAATAGTGAGTAGTGTATTTTTAAATGTTACTAGTAATACATACTAGTCGGAACTAAATAGTTGATATGTGAATGAAAGGAGGCCTAGTGAATAAGAACTAGTAGCTAATGAATAAAAATGAATAGCTAATGAATAAGAACCAGTACTTAATGGAATACATATTAGTAGCTAAAAATAAGTATTAGTAGTATGAAACTGGATACTAGTATGTTTTAAGGATTAAATGTTAAATTGGCTTGCCATAGTCTTATGGCTGATTGTTCATTCTGTTATCGTAGTGCTTTCGCCAATTCTGTTAACTTCATCTAAATCTACACGACGCATTTGGTGTCAGAGCATTGTTTCCTTTGTGTACAATCAAGTTTGTAAACATTTACTCTTCTTTGTATTGTTCTATACAGAAACACTGTTTTGGTTAAATAATAAAACGCGCAAATTTGTGTGGTCAGACGTTCACTTGAAAGCATAATAAAATTGCACTAGTGGACTTCACTGCCTTTTCGCTTCTTTTTCCCCCTTTTTGGCATCAGTATTAAGGCCCGGTGTATAAATGGAAGAGGAGTTTGTGGGAAACACGCACACAGACACACAAACCCATTCAACTGCATTCAAATATGCCACAAATACATGACCTATATTGCAGAGAAAGGGAAGTACGTAGGAAAGAGGGAACACGTCAGTTACAGAGAGTGGCAGTACAGTGTTTTACATCCACTCTGAAATGATTATCGGTCATATTCATTAAAACAAGAGTCTCTTTCTCTCTAATTGAAGTGCTTAGTGCTTGATGGTGCGGCTACGGTCGGTAGCAACATCGTGACGGGGCATTCAAGGGGCTGTGTGACGGTGATGGTTTGGCTGTGTTTATTGCTAGGCGATGGTCGCTAGGTGACAGCATCTCAAGTGAAGACGTAGTTGATGAGTAGCTGGAAGAGCAACAGCATGCAGAGGATGAGACAGTGGCGGCCACTCAAGGACTTGCTCTCCTCCGCCGTCTTGTGCCGCGTGATCTGACGTCCCAGTGCACTCAGGTTTCTGAAAATAAAGGAATCAGTGCGATTAATATACGATATTGAATAGCAGAGAAACATGTAGTTATTATGCCATCGGTAATGATGAATACAGTGCATCTCAGGCTGTACTTGCCTCTGGATGTCCTGCTGTGTTTTCTGTATAGCTGCTACCGAGGCCTCTATGAGGGCGATGTCCTTCACTTCTTTTGTGCATCTCGCACACTGGTTCATAAAGCCTGAGGAAGTCAAAATGAGATTTATAAAAATCTGAAGACTTGAACTGTTTTTGAATTTTTTATATATATATATATATATATATATATATATATATATATATATATATATATATATATATATATATATATATATATATAAAAATTCAAAAACAGTTCATATATATATATATATATATATATATATATATGAACTGTTTTTGAATTTTTATATATATATATATATATATATATATATAAATTTAATAAATATATAAATATTTATTTTGGTTTTATAATATATATTCTATTTTAGAATTCATACTTCATACATTACTTGTTTAATAATACATTTATTTTATTATTAATTATTTTATAATAAATTATTTTTAAATGTTTACCTTTGTATTTCATTATCATATAATATCTATTTTATAATCTTTTTTTTATAATATGGCTTTTAAAATAAATATTTTCATTTTACATTTAAGAGTTTTGTGTTTTATTTTATTTTATTAAAAATACATTTATTTTAAATTATTTTGTATATATTCAAAATTTAATACATTCTATATATATATACACATTCTATATATATACATATATATATATATATTTTAGTTTTTTTTTTTGAATACACATTTATTTTAGAACATTGTTTCATTTTAGAATAACAGTGTAAGTTTTTTACTCTGTATTAACAGCATGTGCACATCTGGCTGATTAGACAAACACCCGACGTTTAATAACTTTTGTATAGGTACTTATAAGTCCAAATTGTTTGTATAGGTGCAGCTAGTTTAGTCCGTTACAGTCAAGTGGATCTGAGACACAAAGCACAAAGCGGATAGTTGAAGTTTGAAAATCTGATTGGATTAGTCACATCTGAAGCTTTTGTAACAGTCTACCGTCAGACTGATGAACTATTTTAATTGCCGGAAGAACTATTTATTCATCTCTCAGAATGCAGCTGTGTTTGTGTATGGCTTTATGACTGGCCTTCATTGTCGGATGACTCATGGTTGGGTTCTGGTGTGCTGCTGCTGCTCTCTGTGTTCTGACTGCAGCTGGACGGCTGGCTGCTCGACTTCCTGTGTTTGCCGTTCACCCGCACCTGACGAACACACATGTGTGTCACCAAACACACCCTGAAGGGCCAGCAGATCACCTACATGAACACTAGGAACCTGTGGGACTCACCTTCTGCTGTGCAGCCCAGTTCTGGCTGTAAGAGAAGCTCCTGTGCTGGCGCTGGGATTTCTCTTTTGTCTGGATGACGCCATCCTTCTCAAACTGCACCAGACAGTGGTCCGGATCCCACGGCTTAGTGCTGAGAACAGGATATTATTAGTTACTGGAACACTGCCAAATTTGTGGAGTTGTAATTTGTATTTATTGATATAACAATGCTTGAAAAAAAGCAATGATTTACACATTTTAAGATTAAAATATTAAAAATAATAAATGAAAATGAAATGATTAATGTTGATTTATTAAAATAAATTGTAAATTAATATTAATAAAAATAAATAAAATATACACTTTTCTATAATATTATAGTTAATAATAATAGTAATAATAATAATAATAATAATAATAATAATAATAATAAGTAATAAAAGCATATACATAATTGGAAAATTAGGGTAATTATATAAATTTTTTTATATAATTTTTCTGTAGCATTTGCGTACGATAATTAATAAGCGTCTATATATGAAAACAAAACACACACACTATAAATTAATATACATAAAAATAAATACATACATATATATATATATATATATATATATAAAAATAATAACAATATAGTATATAACAACATTACAGTAGTTACTACTACTACTACTAATAAATAGTAGTATTATTATTATTAACAATTCATAATTTAATAATATATTATATAATAAAAGGTGTAACACTTCATAATAAGGTGACATTTGATAACATTAGTTATTGCATTACCTAACATTATCTATTAATGCGCAGTACATGCGTTACAGTACTTATTAATCTTTGTTAAGGTTCATTAACGGTTCATTTTTAAACATTAGCAGAAAAAATGTTTGATTTTAATAATTTACTAATAAAATTACAAAACAATGAACTAAGGTTAAGCCTTACAAGTATTTCATTGTAGTAGTTCATGTGAACTAAAGCAGATAACCAATGTTAACCTTACTGTAAAGTGTTACCAAAAAAATAAAAAGAAATATATAATATATATATATATATATATATATATATATATATATATATATATATATATATATATATATATATACACACATACATATACATATAGGGCAATCAGCTAACTTAGCTTTAAAGCACATTATATGTCTGTATTGTGTGTGTATGGTAATTAATAAGAGCCTCGGTGTGATCTTGTGGACGTACTCGGCGTATTTGTAGTGCCACTCATTGGTGTCGGTGTTGAAGGTGAAGAGTCGTGGGTTCCAGGGCCGCTCGGCTCGCTCTCGGGCCTCCTGCCGCTGAGCCTCCTCCAGCACAAACTTCTCCTGCGTGGCTCTCATCTGGTCTTTATCGTTAATCGCTCTGGTCACATGCTGCCACAGCCTGCAGGAACACACATTACTGCTCAGTCACAGCACATTTCACAGCTCTTTGACGTGCTATAATATCAACCAGAACATTAAGGTCATATTTAATGATGCTATGCAAAGTTGATTTAGAGGTCAAGATTCAAGAGATTCATAGTCTTCAACAAGGTTTGACTGGTTAGAGTTAGCAGTTCACACCTGCTGGTAGATCCTGTAACTACACCAAAAACATCCTTCCCCACTGACAGTCATGTATTTTGACAACACTTATGCTAATATTTCATTTCATTATTGGACGTGTTTTACCAGAGCTTGAGTTTTTTTAAACAAATTTATGTTTTTTATTTTGAACAAAAACAGCTTAGAAATAAAAAAAATAATAATTTAAAAAATGTTAAGAATGAAAGGTATGTTAAAATATACAAACAATACATAAAATAATAAAATTATATATGAAGAGTTCATTTGCAAAAACAGATAACTCTGTTAATCAAGATTTTTCATTGTGTTTTCCAATTAATCTCAATTAAACTGCAGTTGTTGTTGTTTTTTAATTAGGTTAAAAAATAACTAAAATATACAGCTTACTAACACAACAGAACACAATAAAAACATGATAACATAATAAAAAACATGATTTTTGAACATTTTAAAAAACAAAGTTATCTGTTTTTTTGCAAATAAACTCTTCATACACACACACACATACATATACATACATATATATATATATATATATATATAGTTGTATTATTTTATATATATTTTAATATACCAATTACTTATTTAATTGATGTATTGGTAGGTGTGTGTACAAATACACACACACACACCAATTAAATAAGTAATTCATATTTTATTTTATAATATTGTTTGTTTTCTTTAAGATTCTATAAAAAAATGTTTTGTTTTAGAATAATGTACACACACACACACACATCAATTAAATAAGTAATACATGAAATTAGTAATATATATATATATATATATAATACAAAAATTATTATAATTCATACTATATACATATTATAATATATAATAATAAATAGTATAATATATAGTGTAATATACCCATTATAATGTATACTAACAATCATGATTATGATGAGCATTATTATTATTATTATTATTATTATTATTATTATTATATTTTATTATTTAATAATAATAATAATAATAATAATAATAATGAGTTATTTATACTAAAATTATATATAAAAAAACCTCAAATAAATGAAAACAGTAATTAAAATAAACAAAACATTAAAAAAAAAAAAAAAAGTATGGTAAATCACAAATCAACTTGCATATGGATAATCTACACTAGTCGACATTTGAAGTGAATCAAAACCTTTTATCAAAGTTGTCCTAAAACCTAAAACAAAAATGTGTTCTTGTCTTAGGACAAATTTGATGAACTTTTTTGATCCACTTCAAATGTTGAGTACTATATTTTGCAGCTCTCTTTCCCAGTTGTCTTTAACCCTTCGGGTTCTGAATGCGTTTGTGCACCTCTCAGACTCGAACGCCTCCTGCTGGTCCATCTGCACCACCTGTCTCTTCAGCCGCTGTCTGCGTATGTCTGGACCGGGGTTCCACAGCACCTCCTGCTGGCCCGTCCTCTTCTCAGTCAGGTGCACTTTACTGTCCTGCAGAAAGATTTGGATTTCAAACTCATCTGTGAAATCATGTGCCGTCAACCGATTTTTAGATTAAATTATGATTATATAATTTTAGAATATTGTTAATTAAATAATAAAATAAAATGAATTTTAGAATTTATCTATCTATCTATCTATCTATCTATAAAAGAAATGTTTCTGATATGACTTTTCTTTTATGATTGTCTGAAATGATTCTTACCCAGTGCCCGTCTACTGTAGCCAGAACGTCTTCCCCCATACGGATCTTTCCAGAAATCTGGTTAACGTTGCAAGAGCTGCCAAGAAAAGGCTGGAAAAGAGAAAAAGACAACAGTTGTGAGATTGTAATTAAAAAAATAAATAAGTTGCATAATTAGGTTTGGGACTTACCTTCAATTTGTATTCAAGTTCTGTGTAACATTGTGTTTTTTCACACTCAATGGTGATTTTCCCGCCAAGTTCTAATGTCATTGTACCATACAGAATCCCTGTAAGAAAGACACAATTTCCATGCATTAATGTTTCACATTAACATTGACAGTTATTAATTATGCGTGTATGTGTACAAAACAATTAAAAATATATAGTATTTAGTAAAATTTATAATAAAAACAACCTAAATAAATACATCAATTAAAAAAAGTAATATTACATTTTAGAATAAATTATGATTTTTATTTTATTTTATAATTTTGCTTATTTTCTTTAAGATTCTAGAAAAAATGTTTTGTTTTAAAATATTATTTTGTTTAAAAAAATAATGTTGACAGTTTTCTTATTATTTACTTAATTTCATTGCAAATAATAAAAATATTAGCATATGTTTTCGGAACTAAATGAGTTTTTTAAATTTGTTTTTTGATGTTAAAGAATAAATACTTTTTTATTATTTGCGGGTGTACTATTTTTTTACTATATACTATATATAAGGCATAATTTAAAATTCAGCACATTATTTAATTATGAAATTTAGGGTCCATCACCTTTACAGTGAGCGTACGGCATTGTGATGATATACTCTTCATCTCGGGAGAGAAACAAGAGTCTGGCCTTTCCATCGAGTATAGCAGACAGCGAGTTCCCTTTAAGAAATCACACTGAACTTATAACCAGCATCACAACAAAAGCACATAGGCTGTGTATGAAAATCACTGCATGTCTGTATTTGAACTGCAGCATGAACGTTATATACCATAAAACTTGGATTTGGCCAGAATGCTTCCACTAATGCAGAATCCGTCCTTCCTATTGCTGATGTAGAAAGCCGAAACGGGAGGGTGATGAGAAACCTGAAAGTACAAAAGTCAACCGCTTATCACACGAGCTTATCGGTTTCCATTGTTATTACAAACAGAGACTGTCGTCATGTTTACACTGCATGCAGAGGAAGAAGACTAACCACTTCACACTGCAGACATACACAACCAGAAAGTGTCCAGAAACTTCAGTGCTGCTTGGTTTGATCATTTTTATATAACGCAATGTCAGATATTTTAATTGTAATTGTAGTCTCACCTGCTCTGCGATGTAAAATGTACAGCTGTCTGTTTGTGGATGCAGCCAGCAGCATCGAAACATCTCTCCTAGAATAGGGTTGTACGGTTTCTTCAGCCCCTGAAAGACATTCGAGAAACACAATTAGTGTAAATATAAACCATGCGCACGCCCTAATGATAAATACATGTCTTCAGAAGTATACACTACTGTTCCGTTATTTTTATTTAAGCAAATCAATTTTTTTAATAATCTATCTAGCAAGGATGCATTAAGTGAAAGTAACGACATTTATAATGTTACAAAATAAAAACAATAATAATAATAATAATGTATCAGAAGAACAAATAAATGCTGTTCCTATTAACTTTTTCATCAAAAAAAAGGTCACAAATTTGTCACAGCTTCCACAAAAATATTAAGCTAAAATTAATTTGTTAATTTTTTTATATTGATAATAATAATACATGTTTATTGAGCACCAGATCAGCATATGAGAATGATTTCTGAAGGATCATGTGACAGCGAAGACTGAAGTAATTCAGATCTGCATAACAGGAATAAATTACTTACTAATATTATATTATATATATATATATATATATATATATATATATATATATATATATATATATATATATATATATATATATATATACAGTTCTTTTAAATGGTAATAATATTTCACAAAATTTGACTGGTTTACTGTATTTTTGAAGAGCCTTATTTCAAACACATTAAATCTTACCAACCCCAAACTTTTAAACAATATATTTTGGTGTTCCCAGTTAATTTTTAAGCATTTTCTATTTTATTTAATAACAAATGTAATGTTTTATTTTTTATAATAAACAATGTTTTGTTTTCTAATAATTACATTGTTTTAAAAAATATATATATTTTTTTATTTTAGAATAAATATTGTTTATTTTGTGCTGTTCTTTTGAACTTATTTTGTAATTCCTCACAGTTTCCACAAAAATTATGAAGCGCCATTTTAGAATGATGATTCTGAAGGATCATGTGACATTGAAAAATAATATAATAATAATAATTTATAAATTATATGTAAAATGCATTAAAATGGAAAATGGTTATGTTACATTATAATATTACACAATATTATTGTTTTTACTGTTTTCAATAATAATAAAAAAAAATGCCACCCTGGTGAGCTTAAGAGAATTCATTAAAAACATTTAAAAACTTGTGAACAGTTGTATATTTTAGTGTTTTTGTCCAGTTATTTTAATGTGATATCTCAAAATATGCTTAAAAATCATGTATGGAAACCTGGCTACTGTGAACTGGCTCATGATTCTCAATCTACAAACGAGCACTTCACACAACTCACCTTTGGTTTCTTGTAGAAGCCTGACAGATACCAGCGCAAGACCTGCTTCATCCTGCTGTACGGGCTCTCCTCCATCACAGCCCTGAAACACAAATATATACCTTTATCTCTTCTCCAACAAACCCAATGAAAGCTATACCGCTAGGCTCAGTAAAGTGTGTCTGGTTGCAGTAGTGTTGATAACGAGCTGCTCACTGGGACAGCAGGTCGGCATGATAGTAGTAATCCGACAGCTTGTCCAGAAATGAACGCGGCTCCAGGATAAACGTCGGCAAAACCACTTTAGACAGGTCCATCCCTGGCCTCAGCTGCTTCAGGAGAGTCCAAATCAAGCCCTTATTCTCCTCAGAGACCGTCTCCACCTGTGACGACTCACCAGCCTGTGATCACAACAGAAAATATACCTTGAATGCAATGCATTTTGGATAAAAGCATCTGCTAAATGTATAAAGGCAAATGTACCTATTGTCATTAATGTTCTTCTAAATAAAAGTTGCTGGTGTTATTGACTGATTTAAAGGTGTTCCAATCAATTTTTCATCCATTGGCCAATACTACACTACTCTTTGACTTTATACTGACCCCTGTTGGTGTGGATGTAGAATCACTTTTGTTAAAGGGATAGTTCACCCAAAAATTGTAAATTCTGTCATTAATTACTCACCCTCATGTCGTTCCAAACCTGTAAGACATTTGTTCATCTTCGGAACACAAATTAAGATATTTTTGATGAAATCTGAGAGCGCACTGACCCTCCAAAGACAGCAAGGATACAACCCACGATCAAGGCACAGAAACGTAGCAAGGACATCAGTAAAATAGTCCATGTAACATTCAACCGTAATTTTACGAAGCTGCGAGAATACTTTTTTGTGCGCAAAGAAAACAATAATAACATAATTTATTCAGCAATTCTTCTCCCCGAGTTACTGTCTTCCGCCATTTTGGAGAGTACCCCAGAACGTAATCAACGTAATCAGTGTTGTTTACGTTCAGTAGACAGCACGCACATGCTGAACGGAAACAAGTGGACACTCCAAAATGGCGGAAGACTGATGTCCTTGCTACGTTTCTGTGCCTTGATCGTGGTTGATCTTGCTGTCTATGGAGGGTCAGTGCGCTCTTAGATTTCATCAAAAATATCTTAATTTGTGTTCTGAAGATAAACAAAGGTCTTACAGGTTTGGAACGACATGAGGGGGAGTAATTAATGACAGAATTTTCATTTTTGGGTGAACTGTCCCTTTAACAATGCAGTCATGGAAATGCCATATTCACAGGCATGACTGACTTATTCTGCAACTAGAAGTGTTCAATATTTGGGGCTTAGGTAAAATAAGGTGAGTAGTATTTGGCTGGTCATGTGATCTTAAAATGGCTGTCACCATGAAGCGGACCACCCTATGTAGAATAAAACAGCTATTTCTAGACCAAAGGACTAATTTATAAAACACACATTTGATCAGACTTGATCCTAAATACTATGGTTTTCCACCTAGGTCAAAAGTGACGAAAGAAATCAGGATTTAAAGGCAAAAACAGACATGAAAATGTTTTTATGTCACATATACCGGTATCTATTTATCTCATATATACCAGTAATTAAAATAATCCAACATTGTTTATTAATATGTATAGACAAATAGACAATCACAATATGCATTTATATTGTATAAATATATAAGCAGTTTTTTATATAATTACAGCGTGAAAAAATATACGATACCTTGAAAAAAAATTACAATTTCACTCTAATTTAAGCAATTCATAAAGTCAGATGCATTTAGGAAAATTTTTTTGTACATATGGATGGATGTTTTATAAATTGCTCATAGCCTAAAATATCAGAAATATATCAGAATTTTGTGAATCTCTGGTTGATGTTAATGTCAATAATCAGTCAAAAAAAAAAGTACTATATACACACACACACATGCGCATATAAAACTATATATAGTTTTTTTTTTTCTAAAAAATGTTCCAGATCAGACAATAATTTGTACCCATTTTTCAAAAATGTTCCACTTCAAAAGCCTAATTGTTCGAGGCTATATTAAATGTTTAATTGCAGTATTCTTTTCTTACTCGGAGAATACAAATATTTGGCCAAAGAATGTCTGAGGATATTTCACGTTTATGACAGTTTAGTCATATTGCAGTTTACACAAATAGTTTTGGTACCAAAAACTGTATCATTTATACTTTCATGTCATTTAATCGCACTGTATCTGATGTGAACAGTTTGGTGCCAAAATCTTTCTGTAAATATTTTCAGTTTAGTCCTACAGTAGTTTATGCAAATAATTTTGGTGACAGAAATTGTTTTCAAGTAACTCATGCATTCAAGTCATTTAGGCGCATAGTACCTGATATGAATGGTTTTATGTTTTATGAATGCTCAATTGTTATATTTTTACAGAACAACAAAAATTTGACCAATATTTAATGCTTTTAAACTAGTCATATTGTAATTTATGCAAATAATTTTTCTCAAAAAAGTTTCAATGAGACAATAATTTGCACCCATTTTTCATGACCCACTCAATTTTTGCTGAATAACAATCCATCAACGAATTGTTGCATTGTTTCATGACGATTCATAAGTCCTGTTCATTTCTTTAGGTTTAAAACATTTTAAGCCGAAAAAAGTACTCCGTGAACATTTCAATTGATTAACACACAATTTTTCTTTGTTTTAGCATGTCTTCGTCGACATGACCCTGTTTAACACGTCACTGCGTAACCGAAACATAATTAACTAGTTCTGCTTAGACAAAGCAGCTCATTCAGACCAAACAGACACTGTGATGAACTTATCACCTCTCCCATCTCTTCATGGGCTTCTTCAACAAACACCGTGGCCTGCAGGCACACGTCATCTGATTGGTCCATATCGCTCTCCTCCGTCAGTCTGCCTCCGTTCTCATTGGCCGCATTGTCCGAGTCTTCATGCGCCTCCCTCTCTGATTTGTCCGAGTTGGCATCATTCTCCATATGGTTTTCCA
Organism: Acrossocheilus fasciatus; assembly: GCA_036784905.1. Lineage (NCBI taxonomy): Eukaryota > Metazoa > Chordata > Actinopteri > Cypriniformes > Cyprinidae > Acrossocheilus > Acrossocheilus fasciatus. The sequence continues at coordinate 19,194,186 of CM071962.1, read as the reverse complement.
ACATGGAGTCATTCAAACTTTAACAAAAGCACACAAACAAATGACCATGTGAGATATGATTCAGCTGCATTTTCTGCGATTATTTTCATTCTTATTATTTATTCTTTAAAAAAAAAAGAAAGATTTTCTTTAACATTAATCGTTCGTTCTGCTTTATCTCAGTGAGATTTGTTATTGTGTTCACATTCAAAGCCCATCCAGATCAGTTGCCAAAGCAACAAACCACATGATGATCATCTTCGCGAGTAATTTGAATGACAGTGCTGTCACCATGGTCACAAGAGGTTCATTATAGGAGCGTGAACGCTATTTTCAAAATTTCTGCCACAGGCAACGAATCTCTACAGAGAAATATGAATCTTTTGGCTGGTTAAAGAGTCTTGGATTAATAATCTGAGCATGAGCGTGGCATTAAATCATCTCTTTGTGTCCACCACACACAGAGATCACAGGAAAACCAGCTTCTGTCCTGCGTCACCAGCTGTCAGCAAGAACGACCAGCGAGCCAAGCAAAAAATGAGTCCTTACCTTGCCAAGAATATATTATTTCTGAAACTCCAAAGACTGGTAAACAAAAAATGAGAGAACCTCAGAAAAAGTCTCTGTTTACAGTCGAAACACAGTGATTTCCCTCTTTAGCTCCTGTCTGGAAAGCTCTGCAGTAACGTGTTTTCCAAAGCTGTTTTTCCTGCTTCACAAGCTTGTCTGACGCGCTTGTACGAGTGTGTGTGTGTGTGTTTGTGCTGATGGTGGTGTTGGGTTTACATTCTCCTCATCTCTTCCTGCTCCTCTGCCTATCACGTAAACCTTTAGGGCACAGCTGATTGGACGAGAGCTTCAAAGTGGCTAGAAAGAGGCGGGGTCTGGGATATATAAATGATTGACAGCTGAAGGATATCACTGGCAAACAACGTCTACTATTTTGCTTCCCCTTGGGTACAGGAACACTGTCATTTAAATACACTTTGAATCTCATTGCAATATTATTTGAATATCATGTAGATTTGTTATTAATGTTTGGCGATTAATCACAATTTGATGTCATGGTTATACGCCTGTGATTTTAGCTGTTGATACTGTCGGTCTCACAGTAGTAGCACAATAGTTTTTCTAATGACTAAATATATTTATTGATTTTTTTTTGCATTTAAGTATTTAGCATTTATATTAAATTATAATAAATAATAAAAATATAATAATACAATAAGAGGCAATAATAATAAACAACTGTTTTTTTTAGGGGACTGTCAAGCCACTGAATAGTAACATGCTAAAAACCAAATCTCTGAAATATATCAACAAAATATATCAGAAAAAACAACATAAACTAGAAATATTACAGCATAGTGTCAGATGTTTTAGTAGACATGCAGTTTTGCTAAATGTCCAAAAACAAAAGATCATGAGAGGTGAAATGGCATTTGCTTTAACCAGGTGTACAAATTGAGTTTATAATTTTGTGCATGTAGAGAGGCAATAACACATTTAATATTGATTTTGGGGGTGATGTTTAATGTCCGTCAAGTCATTAAGCACCTGTTTAATGCATTAAAGGTTTCGTAGATCATTTTTGCGGTAACACACTCTGAAGGTGGCTGACTATAATATTGGTTGAAAATATACAAAAGCTTGGATCTTGACACGATGCGAGGTAGATTCAAACCCAATTTTCCCACATAATCACCAAGGCTCTGGAAATTGGGATTCAATGGCAGCAACATACATGAGAAGATATATTCTTAATATTCTTCTACAATAATCGTTCATGTTGTTGTTCATTTTGAGGCTATATATGTATATATATGTATATATATATATATATATATATATATATATATATGTATATATATACATATATATATACATATATATATATATATATTATATATATATACATATATATATATATATATATATATATATATATATATATATATATACACATATATATATATATATATATATACATATATATATTTTTTTTTTCAAATGTTCAATTGCAGCGTCAATTTTTTTAAGAGAATAAAGACCCGTTCACACCAAGGAAGATAACTATAAAGATAACGATGAAGATATAGTTCTAAAAATTGTTCTCAATGTTAAAGAATAGCAGAGTCCACACTACAGCTGGAACGATAAAGGCACAGAGAAACGATATTGTTGGAATCACTTCCAGAACGATTTTTTCCAGCTGATGAGCGATAAAAACATTGACGCCCAATCAGAATCCATCCTGCTCAAGAATTTAAAGCGGCAGATGAAGCTTAGAATAAACAGACAATATCTGCTGGTGTAGACGCTAATATCGTTATCTTTATCCACCTTTTTCGTCAACGCGGAAGTAGTTGACAGTTATCGTTCTTGGTGTGAACGGGGCTTAACAAAAAATTTAACAAAAATATTTAAGAATATTTCATGTTTGTCTCAATTTAGTCATATCTTAGTTTACGCAAATAGTTTTGGTACCAAAAAACTGTTATCTTAATAATTTATATTTTCATGTCGCACTGTATCTGATGTGAACAGTTTCGAAAAAAAAAACAAAAACAAAAAAAAAACCTTTGAATATTGTAATACTTTTGTGTCAATTAGTCATATAGTACTTAATGCAAATAGTTTTGGTGCCAAGCTATTTTTGTCCAGTTTTCAGATGGTTCATTGTTTTTTAAAAGCTCTCTTTCTCTCTCTCTATAAAAGTAACAAAAATTTGGTCAAAAGTGTGAGAATATTTCACTCTTTTAATTTAGTCATACCGTAGTTTGTGCAAATATTTGGAGTACTAAAAACTATTCTCAAAAATAATTTATACGTTTATACACCACAGTATTTAGTCACATCATACCTGATGTGAATCGTTTTGTAGCCAACAGGGTGAATATTTTGTAGTTTGTATCATTTAATGATACAAAAGTGGTGTCAAAATTAGCGCGTTAACGTATGCAGTCAGGCCATATGTCAGTAAAAACAAATCTTCCTGTTCTGTCAGCTGTTATACTGTGCTCTTAACGCATGCTCTTCAAGTGCACGCACAAATGTGCCGGTGCGCTGTATTAGGTTATATTAAACTGCTGTATCATATTCAAACCCAGGGCCGTGCAGAGACCTTTGGAGGGGCAGGTGCTCAAAGTATAAAAGGGGCACATGGAACACGCCTTTTAATAGGACTGTGCTCCTTGCTGATATGTGTATCGAAATGGATGCATCTGTATTGATACAGCAGCAAATGCCATGACGCAGGTTTGAAAAAGAAACAGAACAGAAAAGACCATTTTAAGTTTAAATGTTAAAGACATTTTTTGCACTTTGGAATTATATTATTATTATTGTTGTTGTTGAGTTTACAGGGTATGGTGGTTTTGCTGTTGTAAACACTACTGTTGTTGTTGTAGAAAAAAAAAATATTCCTGTCTTATTTAAAATAGAATTCTATTCTAATCCTGTTCTGAATTTATTCATTTTTTGAATGATAATGATTATAAAAACAGCATTGATAAGTATAATTCAGAGGATGAGAAAATCAGTATAAGCCTGTTTTAATTATCAGTGTTGTGATAATTATTTTTCAGGCACTCTACGTTTTTTAAATAAATACTGTAATAATAATAGTTCAAAGTATGAATAGTTTTTAGTCATAACATAAAAAAGACAAGAGACCTCGACGTGCTTTATTTTTTTCCCCAATTAAACAGAAAGAATGAAAGAGAACAAGCACCTTTGTTTATATTGCTGTGTGTAGAACTACGTTAGCTGGGTCATTCTACAGAGACGTCCACTTTTCTGTCCCTAGACTTTAAATAAATATTACAATTGAAATACACATTAGGGTTACAATTTTTTTATATTTTAAAATGAAACAATATGTTATTTGAACAATTACACCTTCCTGAGCCATCAATGTGGCATTATTTGTTTTTTATTAATTATATAGAATTCCAAGTACCACAAAACTGCTCGTCCCCACAGCCATGTACAGAGGGAAAGTGCTTTATTTTGAGGTCAAAAACAGGATTTTCTACCATTTAAAATACAAAAGTCTATTCATAACTATCACATATATGATATAAATGGCATAATAAAACAAAATGCCAAAAAATATTATAAAATATATAATGAAAATAGTGGTCCCCTGGAGTTGTGTCACTGGTGTTACTGCTTAACAAAAGTCTTTTATTTTGGAATAATAATAAAAAAAAATCACACTGATGACATCACTCGACTTCCTCCTTCCTATTTTCTAAACATCTATGAAAAAAGGCCCATGTTTAGTCCACGGTTTCTTTTCAGTTATGATACATTTTCTCATTTATCTCATGATTTCACATGAAGCTTTTAGTTGATGTCACTGGTGTGACCTATTTATTGTTAGGGAAATGTAAAAAACTATAATACAAATGGATTAAACTAGTTAATTTAGTGAGTATACCATGATTGACAACATGTGGTTTGATATCTTGCAGCAGACGTTTTGTAAAATGCATTTTCCATGAAAATTGTCACTGGTGTTACTGTCACTGGTGTTACCTTCCTTATGGATAACACCAGTGACGATCAGTATATCAGGTCTAATGTATGTCACTGGTGTTACTTTCACTGGTGTTACTGTGCTGTGTTACTGTACTGTTTTTGTCTGTCACATTAAATAAATAAAACATAATCTCCTTATTTCTTGCATTTTCATTATTTTTCTGTAACTCTGACTACATGTGCTGAACTTTTTTTTTTTTTAGAAATAATATTTCATAAAAACTTTTAATATTGCTAAAGAAGGTATCACCAGTGACAAAAAAAAATTATACATGTGGTCTTGAAATAACTGCACAAAAAAGAAGAAAAAAAAATTAAGCTGTCATTTATATTTATTCAAAATTTATATGTAAAGTCAAAAGGTCCAGGTAATAATGCGGTCTAAGTTTAAATGTAAAAAAAAAAAAAAAAAAAAATACATTTTGCCATACCAAAAGTGGACGTTTCTGTAGAATGACCCCGCTGCATTTTTTTAATATTTAATATTAATTTTAATAAAATGTGAATTCGTCCCCCGGACTTTATTCGAGCTCGAGGAAGTGTTTTCACATAGAGGTTTCTAGATTTAAATCTAGATTTAAATTAAGAGACATGACCTGACGTTTTATTCGTATCCAAAATGAGGAGAACATTTTGTGGATGAGGAGAACGTGCAGTGCATGTTTCATTCATACTCAAAGCAAGAGGGCGCTCTCGCGCAGAAACTTATGGCGTGCAGGAAATCCCTAATATGGACAAACTCGCACGGCTATCGCTGTAGCTGAACTGAATAAAAAGCAGAAACGTTTTTACTGATGAAACGCGAAGACAATAAACACACGATTCCGAAAATATATGGTTATGTGTTTTTTTCAAGTTATCTCCAGGTAATAAATACATCAACTATATGAAAAATGCAGTACTGATTGACATATCATTTAGTATAGAAACTATAAAATATATTTCCTTAATTATTCTGTGATAAAAATGGGAAAAAGGTGTTCTAGCAGTCTTTATAAACAATCATAAAATTCTCATCAGGAAAACATTGAACAAAAACATTGTAATCCCTTGCTGCAGCTAACCTTGCTTCCACAGGCTACACACAGCAATATATAAACAACAGCTGTACATGATTTAGAATTTAGTGTTTGATAACTTAATTTAGGCTATATTTTCACATAAATATGTGAAGATTGTTTTAAGTTCACTTAAATTAGACGTTTTTTAAAGTCTAATAAATGTTAAATTGATAGCTCTCGATTATAGACGGTTTCATCGGGCGCACGCGCCTGGACCGAAGTTAACTTCCGGTCTGTGTTTGTTTATCGGTCTTGTTAGTGCTGCTGGCTGCAAACACAGTTAAAGTGATGAGTAATGAAGTTGGGCTCAGGTTGTTGTGCTGTGGGATGTGTTTCACATACATTTATTTATTTGTGGCGACCCGCCACGATATCAAAACTGACCGATTTTCCAAAAGGCTTCGTTGAATAAACATGAGCACGTAATGCACGTTTAAAAATCAAAACGAGGCGCAGGTGTTTTTATATCACTGTATGTCTGAAGGAACACAGTCTTTAGAAAATGTTCGATGTCATTTTCATTTCATCTTGCATGTTATATGCCTGATAAAGCGGCGTTTGTAAGCTCAGCGCTGCTTTGTGTAACGTACAGCCCAACAGCCGTTTCCGGGGAAACCTGCTTTGAAGCGCCTCCTGCTGGCAGAGAATGAATTTGCATTTTTAATAAGTCCGTCCAAGTAGTTATAGCTGCATCTTAGTCTGTCTGATTTACGCAGCAAACATATTTTGCATGTTATCAAAACATAATCTACTCTAGAGGGACTTAGCTGTTGTTACTGATTGTATTTGGATGTCTACCGGAAGTTAAGTTAGGGCCACAAAAGCGCGCATGCGCAGTAATGTTTGTTTATGTTGTTGCCGTTGAAACCGTCTATACTGTAATGTTGAATGGCTAGTCGATGGTTAAATAGTAGGAAAATAATTTATAGAGACATCAGTTGTTGTCAGTGATACTTGCCTTCAATCATAATAAAAGATGGCATTAAACAAATATTAAAAATATACTGTCTTGATGTTGTTTCTACATTAATTTGAAGATTGAATGTGACATTATTGCAATATAAAAGGTATAATTAAATACTAATGTTAGGTGGGATTAATCGCGATTAATTTGAGAAACAATTTTTTTTTTAAATTGATTGACAGCACTAATATATATATATATATATATATATATATAAATTATTTTATTTTTTTGGAGGATACATAACTTTCTGAAATGCTCTTTTTTTTCTCACAGAACAAATTTTGACCAATAATTCTTTGAAAATTTCCACACTTTTAATTTAGTCATAGTCATAGAAAACTATTTTCAAAGCAATCTGTATAATTTATACTTTCATGTCATTAAGTTGCACTGAATTTGATGTGAACAGTTTCTTACCAAATGGTTTCTGTGAATATTTTATTACTTTCGTGTCAGTTTAATCATATAGTAGTTAATGGAAATGGTTACAGTGCCAGTCATAAGTTCATATTAATGGTATAATACCTGACGTAAATAATTGTGTTGCCATTTTGATGAATTTCAGAATTTTTATAATTTAGCAATAATCAGTTATTTTAATTGGATGCATTTTTTACAGAATTGCAGTATTTAAAAAAAAATAAACAAACAAAACAGAAACATATAAAAGGAAAAGAAAATACTTTATTTTTTTTTTAAATACAGCAATTCTGTAAAAAATGCATCCAATTAAAATAACTGATTATTGCTAAATGATAAAAATTCTGAAATTCATCAAAATGGCAACACAATTATTTACGTCAGGTATTATACCATTAATATGAACTTATGACTGGCACTGTAACTATTTCCATTAACTACTATATGATTAAACTGACACGAAAGTAATAAAATATTCACAGAAATATTCACCATTCATTCACACTGAATCTGAACAGTTTAGTCCCAAAAAAATCATTTTACTTTTGTGTCAGTTTAGACCTATAGTAGTTAATGGAAACAATTTTGATGTCAGAAAATGTGTACAAATATGCTCCTGTTATTTAACTGCCTTGTATCTGAGGTGAACGCGTTAAGCGGTGTGTTGAGAGATCAGACTCACTGCAGCAGGTCCTGGTCGGTGAGAGCCGAGCTCTGCAGCAGCTGCAGTATGTGTGAGGACTCGGAGGAGCCGCTCAGATCTCCATCCCTGCCGCTCTTCGCCGCCTTCTTCGACAGGCTGGAGCAGCTGAGAGCCAGCTCCAGAGCGTCCATCCAACAGCGTCCTGGAGAAAACCACAGGCTGTAATCCTCAAATGGACTCCATACTGAGAAGACAGTTTTACAGAAGACAAACGCCAGTGCTCACCATCAGATTCAGACGCTGCTCTGAAGATCAGGTAATTACTAGGTAAGGGTTGAGTGATGGAGCCCACAGATTCGCCTTTAGGACCCTGAAAAAACACAGATACCAATCAATCCCAATGACGAGTTCAAGTCAAACGTCGCATTTCAGAGAAGCTCGCGTCTTACCTTCATGGCCCATATGGACTTGTCCAGCGGATGGTAGAGTTTGAAGCAGAATCCGTCCTTTTTTGAGGGTCTTTCAATGAGTTTGCAGGCGTTGAGAAGAATCGTTCCCACCCAGTGGTCTGAACCGGGCGTCTTGTATATCAGGAGAATGCCGGGCTTCAGGACGCACCATAATTTCGTCCAACTCTTCAATGTGCCTCGGATCTGATGCATCCAAGAATTGCATCTTAAAACAATTGCCAAATTATTCAATATTAAAATGAAAACCAATGAGGTTTACCAACCTTTAGCCAGTTGGACATAATAACCACACTTGGATCCTTAAGTGCACTGAACAATTCTTTGGCAACCCTTTTCTTCTCCTGTCGATAGTTCTTCTTCTGAACCTACCATATGAAAGGTTAAGGTTTAATGCATTGCTCGAACATTAGCTAGGGGGCGCAAGTGGGCAGCAAGACGTAAAACGTCTGAAAACCTTGTTGAACACTAGAGTGCACCATATACAATATCAAAGATCTTGTTCACCACTGTTAAATCTTTACTTTAATTTAAAGATTTTATTTTAGATTGTGGAGAAGAACTCTGATTGGACAATGCAAACATCACTCATCTAAAGTTAGACTCACAACAACTCAAACCTGTTTAAATTTTGCATTTAGAAACTGTATTTAAATTGATAAATTATTTATTCATTACAGTATTTATTATTATTTTGCTGTAACTTTTTATATTTTTAGCTCTAATTTCAATTTCAGTACTTTTGTTACGTCCTTTTTTAGTTTTACCTTTTATAAATGTAGCTTTATTTATTTTCATTTAAGTTTTAGCATGTCATTTTAGTACTTCAGTAAATTCAGAACTTAAATGAACTACTACTGAGAAATTAGAAATAAAAACGTTTTTCATCTAATATTTATAATTTATTTCATTTCAATTAACAAAAACAAAAAATAATAAATAGATATATTTGTAATAGTTTTGGTTAGCAACACTAGATGAGTGGTTCATTAGATTCAGTATTTTAAAAGTTGTAACTAAAAAAATAATAAAAATAAAATAAAATACAATTAAATAAAACATTTTTATGAAAGAACGTACAGGCCCCTGAAATAAATGTTTCCCATGAAGAGTGGGACATTTCGGTGTAAATTTAATTCTCTAGCACAAACAAGGAAGCGGGGCAAATGTTTTGAATATTGCAAATGTAACCGCTAATTGTAAGAAGCCATATATCGGTCCAGAAATGATACAGAACGCTATTAGCGTTATTACAGACCTTTCATTCATGCAAATTGATTAGATAAAATTCATAGCTGTTCAAGGTAAGAAGAAAAAATAGAACAGATGAAAAGCTGGATTAAATATTTGAATAAATATTTCTGAGTATTTTCTCTAGTACAGGAAATGCCTTTACACAGGTTCAGTGCCGTCCACCTGTTGACTGACACCACAAACAAGTTGCTGTTAGAAGAAACTGGGTCAGGAACTCTGCTTGGAGTGGGAAGCACATCGTACCTTAAGCGATTCTTTCCTTGCCAGCTTCTCCGTGGGCGAGGAAGACTCCTTCTCCAAAGCGATAAACATCCTGGATTCCGACTGAAGCCAAAAAAGAAAAATCCCAGAAAAATCCATTTAACTTTCATTTGAAGTCAACATGAGATCAAAATTGACCCGGTTTGCTTTCATAATACTTGATCCTGGGCTAAATACGACATTTCACAATATGCTGTTTCACGTTACGTCAAATGGGTTGACTTTAGAAAGTCCTACTATAATAATTATAATTATATTACATTAGTGTAACTATATTATTATAGTAATTGTAAAATAAACAAAGCTACTTCCAGCCACAACTCTTTCACACTAAGTGCAAAAGGCAGCAGGCTAAATGCAGCAGGTCTGTTTGGTCAGCTGTGGTTGTCAGTTGAAGATCAGACCAAAATATGTAGAAGACAGCTTTCCTCTTAGGCCCAAATTAACCTTTAAACCAGTTCATACAAACAGTGAAACCCAGAAAAAAACAACAGTAATGATGTTTCACTGCAACAAACAATAAAAAAAATTGATAATGGAGATCATCGGCTGTAAATTTCATGATCAGTTATCAGAGTCTTTGATGTAGGTACAGAAAAAACCTGCATTGGTGTTGCCATCTTAAAATATTGAAAAAATGCATTTCTAAATATATTTTTTTTTATATAATGTTAGTGTCATTTCATTTAGCAAATTCAATTAAATTTCATTGTTAAACATATAATATATTTTGTTGAGTTATTTAAATGTGAAAATGTCACTCAAGTCACTGACAAATTTATATATATAGGTGACCCTGGACCACAAAACCAGTCTTAAGTGTCAATTTCTTTCTAAATTGAGATTTATACACCTCCTGAAAGCTGAATAAATAAGCATTGATGCATGGTTTGTTAGGATAGGACAATATTTGGCTGAGGTACAGCTATTTGAAAATCTGGAATCTGAGGGTGCAAAAAAAAAAAAAAAAAATCTAAATATTGAGAAAATTGCCTTTAAAGTTGTCCAAATGAAGTTCTTAGCAATGCATATTACTAATCAAAGATGAAGTTTTGATATATTTTCAGTAAGAAATTTACAAAATATCTTCATGGAACATGATCTTTACTTAATATCATATATATACCCCAGCGACTTAAGACTGGTTTTGTGGTCCAAGGTCATATATATATGCATACAGTATATATATATATATATATATATATATATATATATATATATATATCCACACACGTGATTTTTAAAAATATGTTTAGAAATATAATACATTATAAATAGTTACATTATAAATGTTCTAATTCTATAAACTACTGACATCATATATATATATATATATATATATATATATACACACACACACACACACACACAATTTTAAATGGACAAATAGCAATACTGTTAAATAAACAAACAAACAATCAAATATTATTATAACTATTATATATACAGTATATCACAGAAGTGAGTACACCCCTCACATTTTTGTAAATATTTTATTATATCTTTTCATGTGACAACACTGAAGAAATGGCACTTTGGTACAATGTAAAGTAGTGAGTGTACAGCTTGTATAACAGTGTAAATGTGCTGTCTCTCAAAATAACTCAACACACAGCAATTAATATCTAAACCGCTGGCCACAAAAGTGAGTACGCCCCTAAGTGAAAATGTAAAAATTGGGCCTAATTAGCCATTTTCTCTCCCCGGTGTCATGTGACTCATTAGTGTTACAAGGTCTCAGGTGTGAATGGGGAGCAGGTGTGTTAAATTTGGTGTTATTGCTCTCACTCTCTCATACTGGTCACTGGAAGTTCAACATGACACCTCATGGCAAAGAACTCTCTGAGGATCTGGAAAAAAAAAAATGTTGCTCTACATAAAGATGGCGTAGGCTATAAGAAGATTTCCAAGACCCTGAAACTGAGCTGCAGCACGGTGGCCAAGACCATACAGCGGTTTAACAGGACAGGTTCCACTTAGAAAAGGCCTCGCCATGGTCGACCAAAGAAGTTGTGTGCACGTGCTCAGCGTCATATCCAGAGGTTGTGTTTGGGAAATAGACGTATGAGTGCTGCCAGAATTGCTGCAGAGGGGTCAGCCTGTCAGTGCTCAGACCATACGCCGCACACTGCATCAAATTGGTCTCCATGGCTGTCGTCCCAGAAGGAAGCCTCTTCTAAAGATGATGCACAAGAAAGCCCGCAAACAGTTTGCTGAAGACAAGCAGACTAAGGACATGGATTACTGGAACCATGCCCTGTGGTCTGATGAGACCCAAGATAAACTTATTTGGTTCAGATGGTGTCAAGCGTGTGTGGCGGCAAGCAGGTGAGGAGTACAAATACAAGTGTGTCTTGCCTACAGTCAAGCATGGTGGTGGGAGTGTCATGGTCTGGGGCTGCATGAGTGCTGCCGGCACTGGGGACCTACAGTTCATTGAGGGAACCATGCCAACATGTACTGTGACATACTGAAACAGAGCATGATCCCCTCCCTTCGGAGACTGGGCCGCAGGGCAGTATTCCAACATGATAACGACCCCAAACACACCTCCAAGATGACCACTGGCTTGCTAAAGACGCTGAGGGTAAAGGTGATGGACTGGCCAAGCATGTCTCCAGACCTAAACCCTATTGAGCATCTGTGGGGCATCCTCAAACGGAAGGTGGAGGAGCGCAAGGTCTCTAACATCCACCAGCTCTGTGATGTCGTCATGGAGGAGTGGAAGAGGACTCCAGTGGCAACCTGTGAAGCTCTGGTGAACTCCATGCCCAAGAGAGTTACGGCAGTGCTGGAAAATAATGGTGGCCACACAAAATATTGACACTTTGGACATTTTCACTTAGGGGTGTACTCACTTTTGTGGCCAGCGGTTTAGACATTAATGGCTGTGTGTTGAGTTATTTTGAGGGGACAGCAAATTTACACTGTTATACAAGCTGTACACTCACTACTTTACATTGTAGCAAAGTGTCATTTCTTCAGTGTTGTAACACGAAAAGATAAAATAAAATATTTACAAAAATGTGAGGGGTGTACTCACTTCTGTGAGATACTGTATATATATAAAATACATAAATACACATTGTTTGACAGAGTTTGAAACAGAACAATCAAAATTTTATCAGAATATCCAAATAATCAATTAAATTACTGACAGATCAATTAGTATAATAGTTGTTAATTGCAGCTGATGCTAAAAGCTTCTTTTTCAGGTTTACACAGACGACACGCATTAATGCTGCATTAGATCTTTGTGTATTACAGTTTAATGTCTCATATGGCGAATGAATGACAGGCTTTTACTCTATATTCACCCATTAAAACCACATGATACGGACAGATGCACTTTACATGTGCCTGAGACATGAGCTCTGATTTACTAAAAGCTTTTAGCACACAGAAAACGGTCTGGAGAGTGAAATGCAGATGGGAGGCTGTGATTTGCTGAGTTTTGACATGTGCTAATTGCAGGACATTTCACTTCCTCTACATTGGCAGAGGTCTAGCGAATCCTTTAATCTTTTTTTTATTTAGCAGCATTCAGAAAGAAAAAAAAAAAACACACTCTAGTGAGAGGTTAACTAGTAGTGTTAGTTAGCGTTGGTAGCTGAAGTAACAGATGTCTTATGGCTGTTTTCTTTCCCGTCTGCATTATAATGCTGTCATATTTCATGCGTGCAGTCACCAGGAGGCTGAACGTACCGTGCTGCTGGGCGAGCGGACAGGGCTGACCTCATCCCTCAATAAGGGCAAACCGTTCCTCTCCGATTCATTCCCTGCAGAACACACACACGAGCACGCGCGCGCACACACCCCCACACCAGCACACAAACACAGCATTAACATCAACCACCACAGTCAATCACATCTTTGATAATTATTATAAAATATTTTAAAACAGTCAGCTCATCTGAAGTTAATTTTTTTTTCACGTTTTTATTTCTTAACAAAGATCCTTTATTATGCAGCATTTTTTTTTGTCTATCGGATTTGTTTGTGTGGTTGCTAGGGTGTTCAAGGTGGTTACTAAGGTGTTGCCATGCAAATAAGGTGTTCTTAGTCATTGGTCATTGCTATACAATGTTCGTGTCTTCTAGGTGGTTGTCAGGGCAGTGCTATATGGTTGCTAAGGTGTTCTGACACACTTATAGCATGTTTCTATGCAGTTCCTTGAGAGTTTTAGGTGGTTGCCAGGGCACTGCAATGCGGTTGCTAAGATGTTCTGAAAGATTTATAGCAGGTTTATGTGCAGTTTCTTGAGTGTTCCATGTTGTTACTAAGGTGTTGCTATGCAGCTAAGGTGTTCTTAGTCACTGTTGGTGCATTGCTATGCAATGTTCATGTCTTCTAGGTGGTTGCCAGGTTGCTATGTGGTTGCTAAGGTGTTCTGAGACCCCTCTAGCATGTTTCTATGCAGTTCCTCAAGTGTTCTAGGGGGTTGCCAGGGTGTTTCTATATGGTTGCTAAGGTGTTTTGAGAGATTTAGGACATTATATGCAGTTTGAGTGCTCCAGGTGATTGCCAGGGTGTTACTATGCAGCTGATAAGGTGTCCAGACACACTTCTACAGGTTCCTATGCAGTTCTTTGAGAGTTTTAGGTGGTTTCCATGGCGTTGCTATGCAGCTGCTAAGTTGTCCTGAGACCCTTCTACCATGTCTTTATGCAGTCCCTTGAGAGTTTTAGGTGGTTGTCAGGGCATTGCTATATGGTTGCTAAGGTGTCCTGAGACACTTGTAGCATGTTTTTTCTGGTGCAATTAAATTCCTAAAGTGTCCATTGCAGTAGCTTGGGTGTTCTGTCTGGCTGCCAGGGTGTTGCAATATTGTTTGGGTGCTTTTAGTGTTTGTTAGTGCATACTGTATCTATCAGATGTTTTAGGTGGCTTCGAGGCCATTGCTATGTGGTTGCTAAGGTGTAATGAGAGGTTTGTAGCAGCTTGCTATGCAGTTCCTAAGGTATTCTAGTTGGTTGTCAAGGTACTGCAAAATGGTTGCTATGGCATTCTGGGTAATTGCCAACAGTCGCCAATCAAATTCATTATTAAGTCAGTACTAAATTACAGTATTATTTCTCCTAATTACTCAGTTTCACTCTGAAATACATTAAATTAATAAGCTAAACCCATACGGTTTCATATCAATGATAATCTTGCTTTAATTCTTTAACACTTTAACTATTTTCTATGACCGTAGTGACTCAGAAGCAGTGAGCTCCTGCATGTGTCTCTTGTGCTTGAAGGATGTGGTGCTTCCACACATTCAGGAATTGAATGGATACCTGGGCTGAGCGGGTACAGTTCATTGTCTCCTCCATAGGACAGGTTGCGGGTCAGCACACGCGGGTCGATCTTGGGAGGTGAGGTGGCTGTGGGACAGAGAGAGAACCGTCTGCGGAACAAGTTCTCCTCCTTCATTGTGCCGGCCAGTCTGTCCACCTGGAGGAGAAAGGAGCAATGTCAGTACAGTCTGAAGCAGCATAATGCGCTGAAATACTAATGGATCATCACACACACACACACACACACACTGAATAACGTTAATGCAGCAGCGTTATGCAGTCCTTGTCCTTACAGAGGTAATAGATAATGAGCAAAGCAAAGTGGGTGTGTGTGAGCAAATGTACGTGTCTGCGCCAACTTGGATGAAAATGCAACCAGAAAGCTTATGCAACATAAAAAAATTGATGCTAAACGAGAAAAGCAGCAGACAGAATATAAACATATTAAAGTCAAAGTCTGTAAATGTGAGTTTGAAGACTGAACTGATTCCAAAGAGACAAAAATGCAACCAACCACAAAATACAGCAAGATGGCAAAATATGGCCCATTTTTGTAATGAATTGTTCAAAAAGACTCATGAAATTCTGAATCAGTCCTTCATTGAAAAACCTCCATCAATTATAAATTCAAACTAAATCTGTCTCACTCACTCAACTGCATGTTTTTTTTTAATATATCCATCCATCCATCCATCCATCTATTTGTTTATCATCCATCCATCTACTGTCCATCCATCTTTCCATTTTTCTATCCATCCATCCCAACTGTCAATCCATTTATCTATGCATCCAATGATCTAACCCACTATCCATCCATCCATCCATCCATCTTTCTATCATGTTTTCCTAGAAAATGACTTACTGTATGAGCCTATTCTTGTAATGAATCATTTAAAAAAACTCATTAACTTTTGAATCCGTTTGAATCAGTCCATTACTGAAATCTGTCCATTCATCCATCCAACCCAACTGTTGATCCATTTATCTATGCATCCAACGATCTAACCCACTATCCATCCATCTTTCTATTATATTTTCATAGAAAATTACTCTTATTATATGAGCCTATTCTTGTAATGAATCATTCAAAAAGACTCATTAACTTTTGAATTAGTTTGAATCAGTCCTTTACTGAAATCTGTCCATTCATCCATCCAACCCACTATCCATCCTTCCACCCACCCATCCATCCATCCATCCATCCAAACAATTTAACACACTATCCGTCCATCTATCTATTCAACTCTGTCCGTCCATCCATCCATCCAACAATCTAACTCGCTATCCATCCATTCATCAATCCATCCAATGATCTTACCCCCATCTATCTATCTATGCATCCATCCATCCATCCATCTATCTATCTATCTATCTATCTATCTATCTATCTATCTATCTATCTATCTATCTATCTATCTATCTATCTATCTATCTATCTATCTATCTACTATCTATCTATCTATCTATCTATCCACAACCTAACCCACTATATATATATATATATATATATATATATATATATATATATATATATATATATATATATATATATACACATATGCATACATATATACATATAGGGGGAATCAACCTATCAGTTGTCTCTGTATATTTAAATATTTAAATACCCTAAAAACTACATAACTTACCTTTAAATATTCACTAAATTATTCAGATGCATTCTTTAGACATTCCGGTTTGAAATGTAGGGTTGCGAAATGTAAGGTTTTCTGTTATATAAGACTACACTTATCAAAAGACCAAATCTAAGCAACATGGGCTTTTAGTTGCAGAGCATCAAAATCAAGTTCTCAGCATCATTCCTTCTCATGAAAAGGAGCTAAAAATAGTCTTTCTGCTGCAGTGTGGGTCTGAGGGGGGTGTGGGAGCCACCGTCTATAAGGTGCACAGTTACAAACCACGCTCTACCTCTCTCTCTCTCTCTCTCTCTCTCTCTCTCACTAGAGCTCTGCAGGGTAATGAACCCCACCCTGCATGTGGTCAGGCAGTCAGCTCAGCCAATCACAGCTCAGATCCGCAGCTGGAGGGCAGGGCAGGTGGATTCAATTGGTCAGTACATCTGGCTGCTGTTCAGTTTGCTCTGTTTACAAGACTACGAGTGGCAGAGAGACGAAAACACATCCTGAATAGACTAAACAAAAATAACACCTGCAAGAAGAATGAAGAAAGAAAAACTAAGAATATTACAAATATTCTTAACATTGATTTTTTTTTCAATGTTAAATAATTAATTTGACTTCCATAGAACACAATGTTTTCTATGCAGTTTGACTGTTCTAATGCAGTTCACACATATTGAACAATGACTCCAGTAAACATTTTCTATGATGATCATATTTTTTAGATTATGTATTAAAACTTGTTCTGATATTTTGGGGGGCATAAAGTCCAAATGTAAAGGTAACACAACTGTCCTTATAGTGAGAGAGAAAAAAAAAATCCTTATTAAAATTAAATTTAATAAATCTTAAAGTAGTTTGGTGTAATCTTTTATTATTATTTTAGAAAATCACTTTTTCCAATAAAATTGCTTATTAAATATGACTTTGGTGAGACCAAAGTCAGCTTGTCCATCCAACAAGCAGAAACATTTAGGGGATGGGTGGATGAAACAAAAAAGTATATATCTCAAATATCAGATCATTTGACCTTTCAGGATTTATCTTTAAAAAATATATATTGGTAACATTTTAGGATTAAAAAAATAAAAATAAAGTAAAATAAAACAAAATAAAATAAGAAAATATATAGTATATACATATATATATATATATATACCTTTTGGTGCAACAAGTCATGTGGTCCACCCAGCATGCACTTTATATATATTAAAAATTCATATATTAAAAAAGGCTGTGTCGTGTCAAGATCAGTCTCTCTTTAATATCACATTTTAGGACAGTTCAGATTATAAAATGTAATGTGGTGCAACTCCCCCAAAACAAAAATATTTATGAACTAATAATTCATTATATTTGCATAAAAAAAATTATTATCTTGAAAAACGTATTTAAAAACATTTTGGAAAATTATGATTAAGTTAGTTGTGTTCACTCAAATGTAGTCCAAGTTTAAATATTCTGCTTCATGGTTACACCAGATGACATTTGTAGAGTCATTAATTGTACTTCAATCAAAACCATATGA
Organism: Acrossocheilus fasciatus; assembly: GCA_036784905.1. Taxonomy (NCBI): domain Eukaryota; kingdom Metazoa; phylum Chordata; class Actinopteri; order Cypriniformes; family Cyprinidae; genus Acrossocheilus; species Acrossocheilus fasciatus. The sequence continues at coordinate 19,176,139 of CM071962.1, read as the reverse complement.
AATTAACTTGAATACAAAATAAACAAGCATGTTTCTAATGTTAAATGAAAACTTTGTGAACGTCTTTGTGTGCTGCATAAAGCCCAGGCTGATGGAGCATGTGGCATTTCATGGTCTTATTAAGCGTTTCAAAAGCTCATTTATTGATGTGACACTTCCTACACTGAAACGGGCATGGCTAATAATGATTGCAATTCTAAATTTAACAAAATGCCACACACAATTTTTGATTGAGACGAACAAGCACATTATTAGGAGCTGACGTATGAGAGATCCAGTGGTGGTTTGCAATAAAAGTGCCAGGAAAATAATATGCTGCCATTATTCACACAAAAACAGCCTGAAGTTTTACAGACAATCCATTCATTTCTGGTGACATTCTTGGTGGCACCATGTTTTCAGACCAAAACTGTTAAAAAAAAAGGCTTGTTCTGTGTGCGCCTGATTCATGCAAATAGCATACAGCCATTGTTTATATGTTTCCATTCATAACTGGCAGCCATTGTGATGTTGATGAGGGTTTTGACCCTGCATGCCTGCTCTATGATCTTCTCCAGTAATCTTTAAACAGAGCTGAGTAAATGAATGGTAGAAGAACTGAGCATAACCACAACAGCGATGCCAAGCCACCGTCGGCACAGTCTAACCAGCGTCCTCCTGTGACCCCGCAACTTTGATTTAAGGTCTGGCACTCCACAGCAGCTTCAAAACACTCCCTACTGAGACTTCAGAAGAAAACAACCCTTCATCCTGGCAGCTGACATCTTTAATCACTTCTTAACAAAGCCAGTAAAGAGACTAAATCCAGAGAGAAGTTGACGTAGCTTGCACAGCTATGACAACTGAATGCATCTCAGCGTAAAAGTACCAGTGAAGTTAGATACTGGGCGGGTGCCAAAACTTTTGCACTAATGTGGCTTCTTTTTGCAGTCAGTGGGTTAGTGAAATATTTTCAACCAAGGAGGTTGATTCCTATAATCCAAGGCTGGAATTGTAGCTAAAATATCAAAATTAGTCATATTCACATTTAAAATTAATATTTTTCAGCAGTCTGATTTTCAATATTTATGCATTTGTGATGTTTTTTTTTTGTGTGTGTGTGTGTTTTTCCTCAGAGGAACCATCATTCTTACACTCTAGTATGGAATTGGTCTACTTGCATGAACTTTAAGAAATAAACTATGGATTTTCTTTGAGTTCAGAGTTCCCTAACTGGACAGGCCCATGTCAGTGAGAAAACATGGCGGACACAATGGATGCTGCATCTGTAGCTACTAGCTAACAACATTAGCTAACTTTCCTCACAGTTATCTGCCTCAGCATTAGCCTTAAGCAAACCCATTTTAACCACATGTTTTCACCCATTCAATATCTATTAATTTTGTGATATGTTCCTTTTTGACAGCTGAATGAACGTCTGCCTGTGGATCGATGGACCGCTGGTGTCCGAATGGACTTCACGCCTGCAGCGTCCAGCTAATCTCCATCCTTACTGGGCTTTTAATCCAAGTCCTAGCACTGGATTTAAGGCCTGGCCAAATGACCTATTTACTAACGTTGGCAGCACAACAGCAGACAGAGCATGGAGTATCTCACGAGACAAGGTCTCTGACATACATTGCGTGGTGACCTCATTTCCATTATATAGTGCTGCATGAGGTGCAACCGAAGGTGCCACTCAAGCAGAAAGAAACACATGGAACTGGAAGAAACATAAATAAAAGGAAGGAGACTCTGAGGTGTACAAATGGATTTATCATTGGTTATATAATGGACTGTCAATGCTACTTAACAATGACAAATAAGTTAACATGAAATCAAAACTGCTGTTAATGCACATTACTGATCTTATTGCACAGGATTAATTAAGACATTTCATATGTCAAAAAAAAAAATAAATAAATCTGAGTGTTTTATCAAATTGTAGCTTGTTCTGCCTCTTGAAGCAACTTTTTTTTCAGGTGACACCACTAATCCCTTACTTTTTCTACCTCATTATTATGATGAATTATTACTAATTATCATTAAGCTTTTATAGAGTTGCACCACATGACATTTTACACTGATTTGCCCTTAAAAGATAAATAAAAATAAAAAATATAGAAGTTAGGAGACTAATTGAGCTTGACCAACAGTCACGGGGGTCTGTAGGGGTTCTGCATATTGGTCGTACTACATGACATTCATTTTGCAGACAAACTTTTTAAGCATTCATAAGCAGTGTAAATGACTCTTTTTCTAAGAAATGATAACAGATTATGTCAAAGAATTTTATTATATATTTTAAGAATTTTTAAGCACAGACATCACACCCTGACATTTCATGCATCCCAAAAACAGCTAAATTAATTTTAATACAGAAATAAAAATGCTTGTTATAGAATATGTGTACTGTATTCAAGTCACCATATATATGAACTGAATTTTTAAAATGCATTTTTATATAAAATAATGGATAGGACAAAAAATAGTATCAACAATATATTGACCCATGTAACACTTAGTTTTCATAATCTATACTTCACAATGGAAAAAATGACTTTTTTGCCACTGGATATCTTAGTTAAACCAAAAGTGTCAAATTATAGAAGTAAAAGTAAATTGTGTTTCACGAAGAGCTGCAACAAAATCGAAAATAAGAAATAATGAAGATATTCGATAGTGAGTTTGAGTATTGATCACATCTAATCACATCTATGTGCTTTGCATGGAAAATCCTGAGCATATGATTAGCCCATCAGCATTAAACTATACAAGTTTGTTTGAAGTGCATAATAAAGCATAAAATATAGAAAAATTATAATCTGATTAATCAAAAAATATTTGACCGATTAATCAATCAATCAAAATAACTGCAAGTTTTCACCCTAGTTTCATGCTGACCTGGCCAAAAATAACTCTGCCTTTTAGTTGGATTCCAAACTGTTCCAAACAACCAGGTCAAAGGTGTTGGGTTTCTTACGACAAAAGCAACAAAAACTCAAAATCCCAACCCATCATGATTTTTAAACTGGTTAAACTGGCTTCAGACCTGACACTGCTCCAGTTCAAGGCAAAAATATAGGCGATACCTTCATATAAGTGGTTAAGTCTGACTAAAGTTTGAATCTAAAGTTTCTCAAGTGTGCTAAAAGGAGATCAGGGTGGTATTTTCAGGCCCTCACATGGGGAAAGTCTAAAAACACTGGCTTCCCACTGAGCAGTCTCTTTAAATAGACTGACAGCATGGCCTCTGCGCTCTCAGCTCCACTAATGATGTGTTCTGCCTCGTGGGCGACCGTGACCAATAACAAGGTCATTGAGGGCAAGCTTGTACCTTCATCCTGGGGGCTGACAGCGCTCAGTCCTACTTTCTTGTCTGAGAAGCAGCAATTACAGTTCCTTGAGAGGCTTGATTGGGTGCTATTCAGGGACACAACCACTAAAGGGACTGAGCAAATGTTGTTTTTGAAGGCCAGGGCAACCCTTGAATGCTGTGACTAAACTGCCAAAGGGTCTGCAAAAAAAATATCCTTAAGAAGTCTGGAAACAGAGTCAGGTTTGAAAATTATTAAAAGAATAGCAATGACTTCAACAACCTTTAAGTCATTTTCAACAATGACTTAAAGGGATAGTTCACCCAAAGATTTAAATGTTGTCATCCTTTACTCACCCTCAAGTTGTTCCAAACAAACTTGTATGAGTTCCTTTCTTTTGTTTAGCACAAAATATATTTTGAAGAATGCTGATAACCAAACAGTTGATGTGGCCATTGACTAAATACTATAAAAGTTCTTCAAAACATCATCTTTTAACAGAAGAAACTCTGGAACAACAAATGATAACAGAAGTAAATGATGTGATTACAATTTCCTGTCCCTATAAATTTCTGTCTTATCTCACATAACATATCTTTCAACTTAAGAAGATTTGAAATAATATGAAATATGGTCACATGAAGTACTTTAAAGATACTTTTGTGTCGTTTTTGCAATCTACAAACTCTACACAGGTAGAGTTTCCAGGTTTCTTGCTGCGGTTACAACGTTATTTAAAGGTTATGGAAACATTTCTTACATTGTTCTACTAACTTTATTTTTAGCCAAAATATTACATTATTTGAATGTTTATTTTTAATATTCTAAGAACGTTAAAATGTCCAGTTTTCGTGTTGTTGTGATAATAACATCATTTAAAGTTTACAAAAAGGTTCTTTAGAACATTCAACAAGTACAAATAACACCATAAGGATGTTCCAAGAATGTTGTTCAAACGTTCCATAAATATTACTTTACTTTAAGAATGTTTTGTCTTAACATTTATATAACTTTATAAAAGATGTAAGTGAAAAGTTGTGAGAATGATATCTGGGTAGTCCCTATTTATTTAAACTGCATGAAATTTCACTCTGAAATTGCCAGTAATTTTCACAATTAAATACAGAAACGGCAAGTAACACGTTAAAAATTATGAATTTTTTCTAAGTTTACAACAACTTTAGTGTACGTTCCTTAACATTTCTGCTTGTGCGACCCACAGATTGAAGAACGCTTGGAGAAACAGGTTTGGAACGACACAAGAGACAGTAAATAATAACAAAATGTTCATTTTTGGGTGAACTATTCTTTTACGATATTGAGAAAAACCAAACAACTCAAAATTGAAGTTTATATTTTGTGAACGCAGACTGTGTTTTGAAACTAGGCCTACTGTGGCCACTGCTGAGGTAGAGCTTTTAGTCTGAGTTTTATTTATTCATCGGTGTGTGATGCATCAGAGACCAGCTAATGGTGGTGCATCTGTACCTCAGCGCTATTTCCAGCAGGTTACAGCAGTTGTGTCTTTCCATCATAACCCAACATCACATCACACACTCCATTTAACACAGACTTTAATGTGTCTTATGTAGGTCAAAGCAGATGAATGCGAATTTAAAGAGTTTCGATAAAGATCTCCCTCCCTCTCCCGCCGCCCCACACAGCCTCATTTCTGCAGTTTCTTCTGAAATTACACCTTGTTTCTTATCTTCCCCATCAGCACTAATTGCAATCAAGGGCAGTGCTACACATAATCAACATCTGATTACACATATCTGGATTATAGAGACAAATACCCTTCAAACATCCAGTACAATCTGGAGTGTTTTAGTTCATTCACTCCATTCCCCGTTCAACCTCATCAACCTTTAGTTATCAGGATACATTTTTATCAGTGCAATCCAGACATTTTACTGATAAGATGCAATCATGCAAATAAAATAAAATCATTAAACGATATGACTGCTAAGTACAACTGCTTTTATTACACTTATGACTTTCATCATTTCTGCTTGGCTAAATTATTGCTTTATTACTATACAATTACATTATTAAATTACTATTATTACTACTTACCGGAGAACATGCACCACAAGGGTAAAATGCAAAAACATAGGATTATGTTTTCATAGCCACGTTAACATAGCCTAGGTTTCACTCTAAAATAAATAAATCATATTTTGTATGCAAATGCAAAATCCTACATGCAAAACCATTAAGATTTTTTTTTTCTGTTGTGACAGACAATTTAATGACAATTAAACACAGCTTCCCCAAATTGCCATCATGCATATTGTTTTTTGCATTTATAATTCATTTATTTGTTTATTTATTTTTTTCACATAGTAAAGAAATGATAATTGGGCTTAATAGTAATCATTTAAAATAATAAAACAACATCACAGAAAATGCTAAAACTCCTAAAAATATGATTTAATAAATGTAATTTTGACAATTCATGACAAATACACACTGCTTCTCCAAATTCTCATTACCACCACGCATGCTTTTTTTTTTAACATTTGTAAATATGATTTTTTTATATTACAGTAATAAGAATTGTGCTTAACAGTGATCAATTAAAATGATCAAACAATGTCTGTTGTGACATTCTCATTACCATCATGCATGCTTTTTTCCCCCATTTATAAATATGTTTTTTTTCCCCCATTTAACAGTAATGAGAATTGTGCTTAGAGATAAAAACAATGTTAAAATTATTCAAATTAAATTAACCTAAAATAATGTCCCAGACAATACTAAAAATCTTTAAAACATTTATTTTAAATGTTTTTAGTTTAAGAAATTATTAAATTAAATTAAATTAAATTAAATTAAATTAAATTAAATTAAATTAAATTAAATTAAATTAAATTAAATTAAATTAAATTAAATTATTATTTCTTTTGGTGTTGGAAAAAGCTAAATATGACCTTGACGAGTGCTTGAATATTCTCAGTTTTCAGATATGACTTATTAGCAGAGAATTTCTCAACAGCGTCTGTTTCTTAACGTTTTGTTGACACTAATAGGTTCACTAAGACATGAAAGTGCCAAAAGACAGATAAGATGTTCTCCTCTTCTAATAGATTCAGAGGGAGTATGTGCACACAGCACGGACACCAAATTCCACATTTTTCTAGAAAAAAAGGACAGTCTTTCAGCAGCATTAGATTAATATGAGTTTTGCACATGTGCGATTTCTGATAGAATAATCCTGCAAATACCAGCTCGAGTGTTAAAGCAGAGGATGGATTACCCAAATGTGATGGTTTTTAATCTGTCCTGAAAGAGGACAAATGCTAATGGACGTGATCACTGATGGTTGTCTTCAACGTGATGGAAAAAACATCAAGATATTGACCTTTAGAGCCCTTTTCCCAGAGTGGCGTATGTCTATTTCTGTCCTGATGTCCTCTGAGGTTATTGACTGAATGATGGTCAATACAGGCCAGCTCTGGGCTGCAAAAATTAACACATGGCCATTTGGTTTAGGAGAATGCTAATGCAGCTTCAAGTGTAGATAAGAGTAAATGCATGTGGGTGATCACTCAATTAAAACATTAGTGGAGGTGGAATTATGAGCTATAAACACCTTGTTCCTCTTGAAGAGGTTAAATCACCTGCTCTGGTCCCCACTGTGTGGTTTGACATTGTTTGAATCTGATTCTCCACTGGGACTCTACCTAAAGCGATCACAACGAATAATGATTTTTAAAGAAAGGTTCATCTAAAAATAAAAAAAATAAAACATTCACTGATGTCTTTCCAAACCTGAATGAATTTCTGTCTTCTAAAATAAACAAAACACAATACGAACAACAAAATATTTCATTTCCATGCTGCTTTTTTCTATACAAAACTGACTGAAAAGGCACAATAAAAGTACCTTTAATGCAGCATGCAATTTATATGGGCACTTCTATTGATTCTTTTGTTCTTTTTAGAACGTAACAGCAACTCGTCAATACAGCTGCACAATTCAGGAAAAATTAAGAATCGTGATTTTGTGGTTTAAAATAGAGATCACATTTCTCCCACAATTCTGAATACACACCTAAACAAAACAGCATGAAATTTACTAAAGGTTCTGACAAAATTCCTGCAGTCTATTAAAAAAAATATTTTGAGTGAATGATTCAACTCAAAGACTTCCCTTAAATTCAATTCATCGTACTCATAGAAGAGTAGGACAAAAGTACCTGGATGACCTACTTCCAGCATGATTCTGAAGTGTGCATACTATGGACCACAGCCAATGGGAGAGGATTTTTAATCGCAGTGTCGCAACGCAACTGATGCTGGTAGGTCACGTGACAATGGCAAATGACGTGGCGAATGTAGCGCATCCAGATTACATTTATGCTACACGTTCATACTGGATAGAACATACTCTTTTTGCAGTTGCGAAGTAATTAGTTCTTCAAAAAAGTACGTACTCAAAGTATGCTATTTTGGACACAGCCTTCACTTGTTTCATTACTGAATGAATGAACCTGCGTTTTTGAACAAATCAACTAGAAAAATTATTCAATGACTTACTCATAAAGACCACACTTGCTTTATTACTGGATGAATCAGCATTTTTGAACAAATCTCTTGAAATAATGATTCAATGACTCACTCATAAACATTTCACTTGTGTCATTAGCGGATGAATCAGCATTTTTGAACAAATCTCTTGAAATAATGATTCAATGACTCAGTCATAAACACTTCACTTGTGTCATTAGCGGATGAATCAGCATTTTTGAACAAATCTCTTGAAAGAATGATTTAATGACTCATTCATAAACACTTCACTTGTGTCATTAGCGGATGAATCAGCATTTTTGAACAAATCTCTTGAAAGAATGATTTAATGACTCAGTCATAAACACTTCACTTGTGTCATTAGCGGATGAATCAGCATTTTTGAACAAATCTCTTGAAAGAATGATTTAATGACTCACTCATAAACACTTCACTTGTGTCATTAGCGGATGAATCAGCATTTTTGAACAAATCTCTTGAAAGAGTGATTTAATGACTCAGTCATAAACACTTCACTTGTGTCATTAGCGGATGAATCAGCATTTTTGAACAAATCTCTTGAAAGAATGATTTAATGACTCACTCATAAACACTTCACTTGTGTCATTAGCGGATGAATCAGCATTTTTGAACAAATCTCTTGAAAGAGTGATTTAATGACTCACTCATAAACACTTCACTTGTGTCATTAGCGGATGAATCAGCATTTTTGAACAAATCTCTTGAAATAATGATTCAACGACTCACTCATAAATACTTCACTTGCTTCTTTCCTGGGCTTTGCATTTTTTAACAGTCACTTGTCAACACCTACTGGCAAAACAATGTAATTGATACAATCTTTATTTGAAGTGTCAAGTCATTTTAAAGAAATTGTTTTACACTATTTTGATTGCTAGACATCACTATTTCAATCCAAACTTTTTGAATCAAGATGACTAACTTTTAATGAATAATCATGCAGACTGAAACAATATTTTCTTGTAAAACATACTCCACTAATCTTTGTTTTATTTGCTACTTTGAAAAATGCTACTTTTTTCCCCCCAGTGTGGAAAAAAGCAGCTTGAACATTCTACTAAATATCTCTTTTTGTGTTCCTCAGAAGAAAGTCAGTCATATTGGTTTGGAACAGTATGTGGATGACTTAAATGCATTTTAATTTTGAGTGAACTATTCCTTTAACTCAAAATAAGGTCAAACGGATAGTTGACGTCAGGGGTTTAATGATCTAACAATCAGTTACATCAGTCATGAGTCATTTTTGGTTTGCAAACTCAAGCCAGTTAGAAGCCAAACCTGCTTCATTACAACAATGCTGATGATAAAATGGGGATGTTTCCCACCATTTCCTATTACAAAAAACTTCACCAAAATACTGTCATTAAAGCATTACAAAGTGATAGTTTGTGAAATAATAGCTCACTATGCATCATTAACCCTTTTAACCCCTTTGCAAAGGCCTTTTTGGCGAGCTGCTATAGTTGTAATGATTCAATTAGAGATTCTTACAATGCAAAAGACAATTTTAATTTGTTTAAAAAAGTGATCTAAGAATATCAGTTTGGAAATCTGGGACATTAAAAGAGACCTACAGACCTCCTTTTATTTAAAGGGATAGTTACTTCTGAAAATAATTTATTCACTTTCATGTCATTGCAAACCGTTTTTCAACTTAGGAACAAGAATAAGGATATTTCAACCACTTTTACAGTGAAAGTTAATGGGGTCTAAAACAACACTGACCATTTCCATGGACATTTTTCAAAATACCTTCACTTGTGTTTCACAGTCAAAAGTAAAAAAGTAAATAACAAAAAGAACGAGATAAAAATGATTTCTGATTAATCAACTTGAAGGGCAACTGCTAAAATTCACAAGTCCATGGCCCCGTCTATTAAACTATCGCACAGTTATTCTAGGTCTATCAAGGTTAAATCCATGAAACCTTGACCAAGTACTATAAAACTCTGCAAACATAACACAAATCACGTTTGCTCTGTCAATGATTAGATGTCCCATTTACACACACCTCCAACAAACCAAAACATACAGTCACGGTTGACAGTAAATCCTAGAGGAATCATTTGGGTGGAACCTGGATTCAAAATGCGTTGAAGTTACAATTACGCTGGGACTGATTCAGCTCACTCATTGTTCCTGACATTGTTTCCCCTTCTGAATTCCTTCAAAATGAGCTCTCGAGCAAACAATAGCAGTGAAAACCGAAGGGTGCGATAAGCTTCACAATTTCTGATAAAATAAGCTGCAGAGAAAATCAGAAGTGTTTCTCAATCCTCAGTCGTACACAAAAACACTGAGGGGGAAACGCAGCTGCCGAGCCCCCTCTTATTCCTCTGATAGGCTGAAATGGCGACTGGTGATATTTTCTCATTCAGCCAGCTCAAAAGCAGAATTGACCTCATGTATCTCCACGCCTTTAAAAAAGCAGCTCCTTGCTGCAGAAATGCAAGAGTCAAACTGGAGTTCAACTAACTTAAGAACAGAATTCATATTATTCTCTTGGGAAGAGAGTGCTTTATACTCCTCTCTTTTCTTGAGCTGGTTGGGGTTTTAATGAATGTCCCTATTATTACTACTGGTTATTTCACCCTGAACTCAACTAAATATCATCATACCAATTAGAGAGTAAAAGGGTTTACAGACTGATCCCACAGATGAAAATGATGAAATTCCACTTTGTTCTGTAGATCTCTGGAAAATCATCTACTGCGCTGTGTGAAATTAAACAATGGATTTCAAGGGGTTAAAAAGATTTTGGGCTTTTCAAAGGAATTTTAAACATCAATGTAATCACGAAAGTAATTTTATGGCGTTCAATCTTGTACCGATTAGTGTAATGCAAATTATATATAGGTAACATTACAGTGTTTGGTAATACTACTACTACTAATACTTTTATTATATTAAAACATTTCTTAAAATATATATAACATTTTTTTCATGCAAAATATTTTTCCATTTTTGGATGATTTTGAGATTTTTTATATTCTGACTTTTTATGCATTTATTTATTTAACTAGTTATTTTTAATATTATATTATATTAATATTTTGAATGCAATTATAGTTTGAATGCCATTATTTATGCTTACTTTAACTAAAAACATCAAACAGAGAGGATAATTTTCGCTGCTGGATTACATTTATTTTGCATTATATTAATGAGAATGACATTTTTTCATTAAAGTAATGAAAATTCGTGGCAAATGTGCTTAATTGTCAATCTTAATCTTTCCCAAGCAAAATAAAATGTGGCACTAAAAAAAAAAAAAAAAACTGATCTGAAGAACATACAATGTAACATACAATGTATTATGAAACAACTCAAGAACCCAATATAAACCTAACAGAGTTCTCAATAAAACGGGGTTCTTTACTGAAATATGCTGCAAAGTACTTTCATTTTTGCACTTAAAAAAATAATAATACAATGTAATACATTAAAGTATCGATTTTACTCCAAAAACTCAAAGTAGATGGAACAGAAACTTTGTAGACTGCCATTTAAACCAGGGTGCCCATTACACCAATCAGTGTTCTCTGCTGAAATGAAGGTTTGTGGGAAAGCACAGCTGACCTCCCTCTGTACATCAACTCCCCATGGGACGTTACTATCCTCAGCCCCTACCAACCACACACACACCCGCGCTGCAGAGGTGCGCCCCTGGTGTGTTTGTTTGCACTCCGCGCTGGTTGCCAAGGTAAGCATTAGCGGGGAGGGCTGGTGAGCAGCAGCGCCTCTGGCACAGGGGTGTGTGAAACCCGTCCCTCGCCCCTCTGCATGTGCGCAATGCCACATGAGATCACTGTATGGAGTACCGTTACTGTCAATGAGGAGGCTTTGATTATAAGCCCTTTTTCAAACCTTAAAGAGAGAGTTCACCCAAAAATAAAAATCCTGTCATGTAGTCACCCTCAAGTTCTCATCTCCAAACCTGTTTGAGTTTCAAAAGATGGTGTTTTGAAGAATGTTGGTAACCAAAGAGTTTTTCATTTATTTTTATACAATGGAAGTCAATGGCTACCGACAGCTGTTTGATTACCAGCATTTTTCAAAAATCGTCTTTTGTGTTCAACAGATGAAATAAACTCATATAGGTTTGGAACAACATGAAAGTGAGTAAATAATGACAGAATATACATTTTCAGACAATCTATTTCCTTATCTGATCGTATTTCTTAACATTAGCGCTGTTGCTAACTTGCGTACAGGCTCTTTGAATATTAGCTGGCCAGAACTTGGCACAACTGGCTGGATTTCTTCCTCCTCATAATTCACCTCTTGTATGTTTATATTTTCTTTCTTCCCTTAGCTTTCTTCCGACATGAGGAGGAGAGAACAGACTTGTTTATACCTTCATGAAGCACAGTCAGGCGTTAAGTACAGACTTGATCTGAGTGTTTATGTACCTTAGAATATCTAGTGGGGCCAATTACAGCTCAGGATGGTTCAATCTCTGAGGAAGCGTTCTCCGTCACGGCACGAGGATCTCTATTTCCAGATGGCATAACATGAAGGGAACACTGTGATCTGTTTAGTTTGTTCGAATCAGTGACCAATTTTGGATCATGCTTATGCTCAATTTAACTTGCTAAATAAGAGTCATGGAAAACTTTACGACTAGATTGTATGGGCAGAATCTGTGGGCCAGATTTACTAAACAGGGCAAATTAGCATTAGAGTGCAATTGCTTAAAAGCGCCGATGGGAAGGGAAAATTCTGCAGGTGATTTACTGACAAGGTACACATTACCAGTAAATTGACAAGCGCAAATCTTAGCCCTGATAGCACATGTGCATCTCTGAGACGTCTATTTGACGTCTGCATTTACATCTGCAAGATGTATTTTTTAGGCTGTTTGCTCATCTGCAATACGTCTATTGGACGTCTCCTTTTAGATGTCAAATAGACGTCTATTAGATGTCTTTAAGATGTTTATGATTTAGAGTGTATGTAAAACTGACATCTTACAGATGTCTGTCAGACGTTTATAGACAGCAGATGCTTTCCAGATCAACAGATCTTTAACAGACATCTTGCAGACGTACGTGTGCTATCTGGGAGTAAATCGCGTTGCATGATTCATTTAAATACTCTCCTCCCATAAATGTATCAATCGAAAGGGAAGGGAAACTCCTACAAATGCATATTCAATAAGTCGAGTCACAAAAATAACTGTGTCCACGCCATTTCCTACTGCGTGACTTTAGTAAATCCTGACAGTAGTTTTTTAATGCTAAATGAGAGTTTGTGCTGGTGCAAGCTGAGTAAATCTGTCCCAAAGTCTAAAACAGCTTGTTAACATAAAGCACTAGCATGAAACGTTTTATTGGCGCAAAATATGTTACCGTAATGTAGTATGCTGTTCCGGCTAGTCCAAAACATCGAGCTACGTAGCACTCATTGGGTCTAATTTAACAATTTCACTTACTGAACAGGTTCTAGCAATGGAAATCATTATGACTAGCTTGAATTGGCAGAATCAGAAATTAAAACAGCTAGCTATCATAAAGCACTAGCATGAGGAAAATATGCAATGTAGCGCACACGTTAACTGCTAATCTGTAACACTAGCTGATTCACAGCACTCATTGGGTCTAATTATTTCACAATATTAAATATTTGTAACTATTTTTTACACACCATGCTAGCTAGCATAAAATGCTGAGCTGTTTAATTCAGAAATTTCACTTATAGGTTTTAGTCTTGCAAAATCTTGCAAAAATAGGTTGTGCATACAGACAGATCTTTAAAAAAGCTACCTAAAGCATAAAGCAGTAGCATAAATATGAAGTGAGCATAAATTTTACTATAATTTATGCTCTAATCTGTATGCTAGTGAAATGTTCAGTTCTACTTATTGAGTCTAATATAACCACTTCACTTGCAAAATTAGCTTCATGGAAATCACAACTAAGTTGAATGCACAAACAAAACAACTAGCTAGCATAAAACAGTAGCACGAAACATATGTGTTTACAAACATGTGTTTATGTAAAATATCTTGTGGCATTTACATAATGGACCAGCATTTTACACACATGCTACAAAACATTTAGCAGTAACACTTATTGGGTCTATTTTAATTGGGTCTAATTTTTATTTTTATTTAACATTGTAATAGCAATTGTACATACAGACAAAGAGCCTAAAACAGCAAAGTAGCATAACAAACTAGCATAAAAAATTTGTGTTTATTTTCATAAATATGTTTGTGTACATAAGTGTTAACATAACACACATGCTACAAAACATTTAGCCGTAGCACTTGGGTCTAGTTTAACAGTTTCATTAGCTAAATTAGCTTTTAGTAAGTGTAGTTTTGTGACCAGGTACATGCAGATAGAGTACAGAACCTACAGCAGCTAGCTAGCATAAAACACTAGCATGAAACATTTGTTTACCTTAGTAAAATATGTATTGGACATTAATGTAATGGACTAGCAGTTAGCACAAGTTGCAGTTTACAGCAGTAAGAGATGAAATCCATCTTTTTTTTCTGTTTTCAGTTCCCTTTCCCAGTTCTACCTGTCATTTCCCGTTCTCTTTCCGCTATGTCTTAAACGTCCTATATATTTCCCCCCATCTATGTTTTGGACATTAATGTAGTGGACTAGGAGTTAACAAAAGCTGCAGTGTTTACAGCAGTAAGAGATTAAATCCATCCTTTTTTTCTGTTTTCGGGTTCCCTTTTCCAGTTCTACCTGTCATTTCCCGTTCTCTTTCCGCTATGTCTTAAACGTCCTATATATTTCCCCCCATCTATGTTTTGGACATTAATGTAGTGGACTAGGAGTTAACAAAAGCTGCAGTGTTTACAGCAGTAAGAGATTAAATCCATCCTTTTTTTCTGTTTTCGGGTTCCCTTTTCCAGTTCTACCTGTCATTTCCCGTTCTCTTTCCGCTATGTCTTAAACGTCCTATATATATTTCCCCGTCTTTCTCTGTACTTTGCTGTGTCATTCTGTAACAAGCCCCCGTGAGTGTGTGCAGAATAGCACGCACTCTTTTAACATAGACACACTGCAGCCTCAGAGGAGGAGAAAGTAGGGCAGGATGTCTTCCATGCTCCAATCAAGGCTAGAAGAACTTGAACAGCAGCCTGGAGCATCTGATGCCATATAGGCTTGATGTGGGAAGGAGGAGAAATCTAGAAGGTTCCACTGTAAATTACAGACTGTGTCAATCATGGCTTTCTAAATCAGGTAAAATGGATAAGTCAAGTGGTTTAGAAAATATACAGAAAGAGAAAGAAATCATCCTGCCAGACCATTTATTCACAAACTTGTGCTAAAAGATTTAAGTGAATGCTTGGTGGTGGTTTACCACTTTCTTTTCTTATGAAAATTAACCATGTTTTTACCACAAATAAAACCAAAACTAAACTATGGTAACCACAATTTAACCATCGGGTTGCTACACCCCATTTAACTGTGGTATTTGTAGTAAAACTTTTGAATACAAATGGTAATCAATACACCAAAAAGCCATAACTATACTTTTGCTATAATAAAACCACGGTTAATTTTCATTAGGTATGTACCAGTGTTTGGCTGTTAGCATTAGCGGTTAGCACATTCTGGTAAATGCCACAACTACACTTTTAGGCCCAAAAGGTATCTTTTTCCATTGACAAAATTTTTTGTAGTCACATGAGCAAAGATGGCAGATTTAAAAACATGGTAAATGTAAAATCAAATCATGAACTGTAGAGGAAGAAAAACGGGCAAGTTTAGCTGTGTGCGCGCACATACGCTTAGCTGTGCAAACACGCCATGAGCTACTTTACTCAATGGAAAACAAATACAGCATGACTGATATTAAACTCCTAAAGCCAAAGATTAGCACACTTTTAAAGCTCACAACATAGATCTGTTTATTACATTACATTTATGTACAAAAGCATAAATGTATAAAACATGCCCCCAGACAGAAGAAAACAGATGCTGCACTTTCTTTGTAAACATATCATGCTGGTATTGAGTGGATTTCTTTCTTTCTACAGGGAAGCTGAAAAACTGTGTAATTTCTAAGGGTTTAGGATGAGATGAATGAAGGATGACAGAGGCAGAAAACTATTATATTTGAATTCCAGGGTGGGAGAGAATTCGTGTTCACATCTGCCCACTTACAGTACATACTGTAGCACAGTAAGGTGATCTCACAAACTTCATCCAGTCTAGAGTAATGCAATATTACTGCACAATCAATATGAGCATAAATCTGAACAGACTATTTCTTGCGATCATACGGTTGGATGCTTACCAGTAGACGACTATATAGCCTAAGTATCAGTATAGTGTACTTTGCGGGGCCTGTAAATATTGAATAACTGATATACTGTGTGAACTATTTGTATACTGATATATTTAAACAAAAACTCATCCTCCATATTCACAGGCAATAAGCTTTGTATTGCAGACAAAGCAGACAGACAGGTCTTAACATATTGGATTAGGTATAAAGGTATTAACCAGGATGCTTTTAATGAAATAAGGCGGGCGGTTCCACAACAAACATCTTCACAGATCTTCAGACGGCACTTAGATGTTGTCAAACACTGGAAGAGGGAACTTAAGGACATTCTGTTACACTCCAAAATCAACACCAGACCAAACAAAGCTGAAACATGTTATTAGCCTTTAGAATTAGCATTATCCAAACATTTAAAACTTTGAAAAAAAAAAAAACAGAACTGGAGATTTGAACGCTAGTTTTAAAGTAGGCCTATTGCTTAAAACTTGGGCTAAAATAGAAAATTAAAATGTACAGTCTTTGGAAAACCGATAAAAATACTGTTGACTCATCCTGCACTCATGGACCTGTCCATATTTTTGTCCAATAAAATGCTGTCTAGAATGATTTGAAACCTCACACCACCTGACATTGACTAGAAGTAGCAAATTACAGTCAACTACAATACAAGGATATTTGCTATTGGCTAAAACTTCCCAGCCTACAAAAATATATATACACAATGCATGTGTCAGTCAATGAATGTGTTTGAATACACAATCTTGAACCTTGGAGAAAAAGTTCTAGTCAGCCAACTTTCATTAAAACCCCATATTGCCAGCTGTGAATTACCCCGTTAAGGGTTTACATGCAAATTAATCAACTGACAATGCAAAGGTTTTTTTGTGCTTGATGTCAAAATGCAATAACAGACCTTTCATGGCCTGAGAAATAAACGGTATTCAGTTTTACACAACCCTGCAAGCTGCTGGCTTGTTAAGCATAATCAGAGTTAGCCTGTGCATGTTAATGCGCTCATTATTAGCCACTTTCTTTCAATTTTTGCCATTGGTCAATATTGGAAGATGAAAATACGAGGTCTAATATTTTCTAAAACAGTGTAGGCTACTTTTCATCTATATCAGGCTGCAAAAACAGTTTTTTTTTTTATAACAGATAAATGTACAAATTAATACCATAATGTGAAAATAATTATCTCTTAATCTTTATCAGCCAGAATTTCTACATTTTCTACATGAATGCATCCCTAAGTGCAACAGCAATGGATTATAAAAAGAGTTAACATTTTTTTTAAATGAAAAAAAAAATCAAGCCCACTCACATGTAAATGTATTGCTAGAAACAACCTGGCCATATTTCAAGCTTTCAAGCATGAGCCAAGCATGAGTAATCAGCAGTTCCTATTGGACTGCGGTACTTGTGGATGAGAGGCTAAATATGAAGAGTTTGGCACTACTGGAATGTAGCAGCTCCAAGCAAATTGACACAGAGCTCTGCTGAAAACGTTGCCTTAATGCTAAAACAAAAGCAACAATCTTGTTACCTTGAAGCCAATCTGAAACAGCATTCCAAAACAGTTTGATCTTCACAACACGATATATTTCCAAAGGAAACTATGCATTCAAAACAACCTATGTTTGTACATTTTATTTATTATTTTGATTTTTTTAGTAAATCCACCAAGAACATAAGTGCTAGTGGATGCCATTGGTCGAAAAAGCAAATAGCCCCGCCCCAAACTGACACTATTGGCTGAGCCAAAGTTGCACACCAAAAAACAAAGAAATGTTTTGATAGCAGCTACCACAAAGGCACAGTGTTTACTCTTTTCATGGGAATCAACTAACAGTACAAGGATATTTGCTATTGGCTAACACATCCCAGCCTACAATATATATATATATATATATATATATATATATATATATATATATATATATATATATATATATATATACACAATGCATCTGTGATGATGTCGGTCAAATCTTGAACCTTGGAGAAAAAGTTCTAATCATGTAGCGCCGATCTAGAAAGCCAACTTTCATTAAAACCCCATGGCTTATTTAAGCTTTCATTAAGTTTTTCCTTTAAAGTCCAACAACAGCTCTGAAGCATTAGATATCAGAAACCGTGGTAAAGAGCTCAGCTGCACAGAAAGGAAGTGCCGACTGACCAGCCAACGACCTCTTAAAAAAAGAATTCAGCTGTCTGGAGTTCTCACAAAGAGCTATCAGCGAGAAAACCGACACAGTTGGAACAGGAGGGTACGAATAAATTAAGGAACAAACACTGGGTTGTTAAGGCAGCTTGATTCTTGTTTTGCTCTTCCTAACATTTCACTGGAGACTTCTGTCTGAGCTATCTGATACTGAATGTGAGCTAGCGGTTGATCGTTTTAATGAGCAGGGTTGAACTATCATTGCATATCTCAAGATATATTTATTTTTGAATGAAAGAGAAACATACAAGCAGACTCACATTAGGTTGACACTATTTACACCCTGCAGCTGGTGGAAAAGCAATGACTTTGGCTGATGTCAGCAGGGTCATGACATAAGACACACAGAGTTACGCTATTCTCAGCATCAGATACAGAAAATGAAATAACATTAAAGCAATAGTTAATCCATAAAATAACATTTGATGAGAATTTGCCCACTCTCAGGGCATCCAAGATTTAGATGAGTTTGTTTCTTTATCAAATCCGATTTGCAGATTTTTGATGGAGAAAGCATTATTATGGATTACGGATTCATATAGCCAGAAGCAACAACAGTTTACGGTAAAAAAAAAAAAAAAAGTCAGATTCGTTTCATACAAACACAAAGCTTTTCGCTTCACGGGATGTTAATTGATGGACTTATTTGTGGATTATTGTAATGTTTTTATCAACTGTTTGGACTCTCGTTCTGACGGCACCCATTCACTGCAAAGGATGAGCAAGTGATGTAACGCTAAATTTCTCCAAATCTGTTCTGATGAAGAAACAAACTCATCTACATCGGAGATGGCCTGAGGGTGAGCACATTTTTAGCAAATTTTCATTTTTTGATGAACTATTCCTTTAATATAGGCTACCGTAATTAATAAAATGTTAACATCATATTAATTATGCATATATTATTATTAAACCTTTGGATGCTGATTGGTCAATAAAGCATGTCTAAATTAACAATAGTGAAGGCCTTTCATACTTTATTGCTTAATTCATTTAAAAATACATAAACTATATTATATTATATTATTAATTGCACATTGAATGTATTTACATTAAATTATTTATCTTTTAAAGTGAACTAGCTCCAGAATTGACACTATCAATTGGAATAATATTACTGTTGTATATTAAAATACACATTTGTTTTTAAAAATATTTAAATTATTAAGTTAAACAATGTTAAAAATAACAGTACTAACACATCAGTGTTTAATGTAATACAACGTATTATTTGCAAGTCTATACTTTGAATGTCTGACAGCTGCAGGGATTTTTGCCAATAGAATTCGGTTCAGTAATGTCTAAATAAGGGAGGAGGCGGATAGTAGGCGACTTTATATGAAAGTGGGTGACATCAACTGCAGATATGAAAAACATAACGGAACAATGCAGCGCTGTAACGTTTTAAAGGATTCGTGCTGGTTTGGGATGGATGGATGCCGGAGGAAATTCAATAATCACATTCACATCCAAATGCAAATAATCAATGCTGCTCGTTGTGGTTATTTATTCTGAACAGCTGCCCATCGTTCCATCCCGATTCAAAGCACACAGCAGCTGTAATACAGTTATATTTTCATATCTCTATCGCTGATTTGTCTTACCTCTGTTGCAGACGCAACTTCAGCCCTCGAAGACCGAAACGTGGCAGGAGGAGATCTAGACGTATCCGAACGACTTCATGTCAGATCTAGAACGGCTCTGTTTGGGTTAGATGGGGTTCAGATCACACCTCAGGAACCGTCAATCATCTACTAAATGGAATGGAACTGTGCGACGCTCCCGTTCGTCCCGAAACAAAGTAACGCTCGTGCCGTATGCAGTCTCAAAATGTGGAAAGGCCGCTCGAAACGCCGTTTTCCAAAGGCGATACAATTGGAAGTTGGAAGTTAACCGCGCACACCTGCATCCTCAAGAGATGGAAGATGATGGAAAGATAAAATAGCGGTCCATAGCATGCCATAACCGCTGGCGTACAGCTGTGTATTCTGGAGCGCGGACGGCAGGAAATGCCTTTGGAGGAAAGGAGGCGCTTAACCAGTCAGAGTGGAAACGCGTGCGCTGGATTTAACCCTCATGAAGCCTGACGTCATGCTGGACAGCAGAACTTTTAGTCTTCATGCTTCTGATTCACCAAGTCCTTAAGATTTTATATCTTGAGAATATTCAGACCTGTCCGTACAACTGTTCTGTTGCGGGTTATATATCAAAATTTCATCAGCGCTCTGTCATCCACATAAACTAAACATGACATGATGTAACAGAATGGATAAACGGGGAATGGAAATACACTAAACAGTATTAGCTTTGTTTTACTGAACAATGCGTGTTTAATGAAAGGATTGCGGTTTGTTTCACGATGTTCATAAATTATTGCATATGTCCTTGGACATGCAGCCAACATTATTCTGAATGAATATTCTATTGTCTTTATTATTTATAGACAAAGCCTTGCAATTGTAAGCAGCTTTGTGTGGCCAGTGTCCCAACAATATTTATTCATTCATTTTCCAATTGTTTGTTAGTTAGTTACACTGTAAAAAAGTGATAAGTTGACTTAACTTAAAAAAAATTGAGGAAACCCGTTGCCTTAAAATTATTAAGTAAATAATAATAATAATAATAATAATAATAATAAAGGTAAGCGAACTTGATAATTCACTTAACTTACTTTTTTAATTATCATTTACTTAAAAATTTTAACGCAACAGGTTTACTCAATTTTTTTAAGTTAAGTCAACGTATCACTTTTTACAGTGTAACTAACTAACAAACAATTGGAAAATGCATATTTGTTAATTCAAGTTTACATCAAAAAGTGGAGAATCCCAAAAAAATTCCATAATCTGATAGGTTATGAAAATATTATTTGTTTCTTTGCTTGATTGATGTTGTTTGTTTTTGTGTTTGTTTGTTAGTTAGTTAGTTAGTTAGTTATGCAGATTTGTTCATTCAGGTGTAAATCAAAAAGCGGATAATCCCCCCAAAATGCCATAATCTGAAAGGTTATGAAAATATTATTTATTTCTTTGTTTGATTGATGATGTTTGTTTGTTTGTTTTTGTGTTTGTTAGTTAGTTAGTTAGTTATAGAATTTTATCAAAAAATAAACAAACAAACAAATATGTGAATCCCTAAGAATGGACAGAAATTCCACGATCTGATAAAGCCAGTTAATTCGTTTATTTGTTTGTTTATTTGTTTTGCTTGTGTTAGTTATACAGATTTGTAAATTGTTTCGGCGTACATAAAAAAAGTGAATGCCAAAGAATGGACAATTTCCACAATCTAATCTGAAGGGTTATGAATACAGTTTGTGTTTATTTAGTTAGTTAGTTTGCTAGCTAGCTTAATTAGTCAGTTAGTACATTCTTTTGTTAATTAGTTACATAGATTTACTAATTGTTTCGGCGAGCATAAAAAAAGTGCAATCCTAAAAAATTGACGTGATTTCCATAATCTGATAATGGGTTATGAGAACACTTCCGTCTTTATTTGTTTATTTGCTTGCTTGTTTGTTTAATGTTGTTTTCAACCGTGGAACTAAATCAGTAGTTGAGCTATCAGCATTAATCATCACTCATTTTCATTGGATATAAATTAACTCAAAGGTATCAATATTTTTAGCATAGGAAATGTCAGCAGGAAAAGGGTGGGCTGATTTTCCTGAAGTGACTATAAAACCCAGTATGAAATATGCCTGCTTGATATTTCTGATTACCCTTATGGGGTGTAAAGACTGGAAAAGTGCTTTGGTGCCCTCTAGTGAAACAAGAAGAAATTTTTCATATGAACACAACTCTGTTCACAAAAGGTATAGAAGTGATGATTGAAAAACAATCATGTACTTGAAACAAAAACAAAAGCACCGATATTTTAATATTAATTTAGGAAATAAAAATAAACAAATTATATGTGGATGCTTGCCATTTATATCAGTGGGAAAATATTTTTTGAATAAAAATGTCAAAAGTATTGCGTGTTGATCAAAGAAAAGCATTAACAGTAAAAATGGAATGAATAGTGCTTTAATATATTTAAGCAATATCAAGTAAGAGTGCAGGTAGTCACAGCTGTGCTAATATTTGGTGCAACGTTAAGTATATAAATTGCAAATCCCAAACAAATACTAATTGCCAGCAAAGAATGTTGAAAATAATCATAAAACTGTACCTTTTAAATAACATGTTAAGTGATAAATGTTTTATAAAATACAGGGGTTACAGTGATGTCAAATTATACAAGTATAACCTTTGGAAAAGTAAAGTAAAATAAAATAAATAAAAATGAAAGAAGAAAAGAAAAGCTCTTGATTGAAATAAAACTTTTAAAATGTGCTTTATATAATCTTAAATCCGTTTTATAATTTGACAAAGGCTATTTTATTGTTTTAGATATTTTGTATTGTCATAGGTCTGGTGTGCTGCTGTGTTCTGGTAAATTAAGTCCATGTTGGTTCCAGTCCTTGATCGAATGATCTCATACACACACTGGTGGAGGTAAGAATATTGCTCCTGTTGTAGAAAACAGCAAGAAAAAAAATAACAAACATAAAATAGTGTAAAAAATATTATAGTTGGCAGCTTCCTTTGTTGAGGTACCATCACAAATGTTAGTACTTCTATGCTAATGTAAAGGAATATTCTGGGTTCAGTAAAAGTTAAGCTCAATTGAACGTTCGCAGAGAGCTTGATTGACAGGCGATTTGACTGTATTGTCTGCAGTGGTGTATTGTAACGAAGTAAAAATACTTTGTTACAATAGGCTACTTAAGTATTTTTTGGGAGTATCTGTACTTTTCTTTAGTTTTTATATTTCAGCCAACTTTTACTTTTACTCCATTACATTTCCTAATTAAAATGTATATTTTTACTCCGATACATTTCCCCGAAGTATTCGTTACTTACTACAAAATAATCAGAAGTCAGAAGAACATAATGCAAAAAAGCAGGTTTGACGAATCAGTGGTCTGGCGATTGCAAGTTAGACTCCTAAAAACACCTTTGCTCATGTGTAAACTAGTGCGCGCACAACCGCGGATGATTCATTTTCCACTTAAGTCGAG
Source organism: Acrossocheilus fasciatus (assembly GCA_036784905.1). NCBI lineage: Eukaryota > Metazoa > Chordata > Actinopteri > Cypriniformes > Cyprinidae > Acrossocheilus > Acrossocheilus fasciatus. Next base: position 19,152,744 of record CM071962.1, on the reverse strand, counting down.
TCTGAGGTGTGCAGTATACAGTATATCTTCTGCGATAATATGGTAAGTGTTGTTGTAATAGGGCAGTGGTTTTCAAACTTGTTCCTAGGGACCCACAGCTCTGCACATTTTGCATGTCTCCCTAATTTACACACCTGATTCAGATCATCAGCTCATTAGGAAAGAGCTCCATGAACTCAAAGGAGTGTGTCAGATAAGGGAGACATGCAAAATGTGCAGAGCAGTGGGTCCCAAGGAACAGGATCGAAATTCACCGTGTAAATACATCTAAATGCTATTTCAGATGCAGATTCCAGAAATGTTTTCTTATGTTGGAATGAAAGACACTAAGTAGCCTACCAGGTGGTGCTTCTTATTCATACCCAAAAATACAAAGTGGAAGAAAGAGTTAATACTGAACACAATCTTGCTTCTCAAGCTGTGTATGTAACATTTTTTATATGTATTTATTTGCTTCTTTGCATTTACTTGTACTTTAACTTTCAATACTTAAGTACGTTTAAGATTTAAAAAAATACTTTTCGTACTTAAGTACAATAAATATCACGTACTTTAAGACTTTTACTTAAGTAATATTCTAAACGGTGACTTCAGATTCTACCAAAGTCATTTTCTGGTAAGGCATCTGTACTTTTACTTGAGTATGGCTTTCAGGTACTTTATACACCACTGATTGTCTGTCTGCATGTTGTCAGTTTCTTCTTTGCTCTGCGATGTATTTTTCACTGCATGAGAACATGATGTGTAGAGCGGCATTGTTTGTTGGGGATAGCAACAGTAACTAAGGAGGGCAGGTCTTTGCGAACAGTCAATTGTACACACTGTGGCATAATGTTGGTGACCACAGAAATTATTTTGTGAGCTTAACTTGTACTGATCCTGCAATATTCCTCTATATTCACTTACCTCAGTCTGCACCATGAGAGGCCTGTGCATTTGCATATCAGTAACAACTCCGTACACATCCACCATACTGTCTCTTTCAATCTGGAGGATCAGGTGATCAATAGCAATGAAGACCCCTGTTGCCACACCAGAACTGAAGAAAAAAAACAAATAAATAAATAAAGAAATAAATAAATATATATATATTAATTTCAAGGGACTCTTATTTTGATGTATTCCCAGACTCTTATTTCATATTTTTATTTCATGCGTTCATTTCTGTTACAAATCATTCCTCACCTGTTGTCAGTCATCAGGTAATTTAGGACACTGTGTTTAACATTGTGTTTAATTCTGTCTGTGTCTGATTTCATTACAGTGTAGTTAAGAAAAAAAAAAAAAAAAAAACTGGATATAACTGCTGCGCAACTCACTTTCTTCAACCAAGGTGGTTGTTCCCTCAATGACTACATTTGGAAGTTTTTACATCTGACAAACTCTTTTTTTCAAACTTTAATTTATTCAAGCAAGCTAAAACAAGCATCTTAAGTCAACTCTGTTCATGGATGGTTCTCAAGTATCCAAACAGGTCTTCAAACTCCCCTCATTCTCCAGTTCTGCCAGTTCGCCCAGAACCAATGACTCTGCCAGGGTATTCTGTTCTGCCAGCCTGACCATGGTATTCTTATACTTTGCCTTATTAAAGGACTTCATATTCTCGGACTCCACCTTGTCACTCCAATCTCCGTGGCTCCGCATTGGTCTTAAGTCCCACTGCCTCCCCTTGGTCCTCTGTCTCACAGGCTCGGCCTTGGTCCTCCATCCCACTGGCTTCTCTGGATCCTTTGTGCCATCTGCTTCTTTTTGGTCCTCCATCCCACTAGCTCCACCTTGGTCCTCCGTCCAACCAGCTCATCATTGGTACTCTTTCCCACTGGCTCTTCTCGGCCATCTGATCCTCCTGGTTCCACCTTGGGTCTCCATCCCTCAGACTCTGCTTTTCCCACTGGCTCCCCTTGGACATCTGTCCCACCAGCTCCATCTTGGTCCTCTGCCCTACCAGCTCTGCTTCAGACCACCTTCCTACAGATTACCCTTTGTCTTCCTTCCCATTGGCTTCCCTTGGTCCTCCGTCCTCATGGCTCCTCTTGGTCCTCTATTCTACTAGCTCCACCTTGGTCTTCTGTCCCACTGGCTCCTTTTGGTCCTCTGTCCTACTTGTTCCACCTTTGTCCACCGTCCAACCATTTCTGCCTTGGTCCTCTGTCCAAACATCTCTGTCTTAGATCTCTGTCCCACTGGCTTTATGGATCTGTTTCCTGTCCAAGGTCCTGGCCCTCCCTTCCTACTACACACAAATGCCCTCTACGGGCAATGCCCATTTGCCTTGAATTATCTTTTTGTTGTTATTATCTTTGACTCCTGTCTTATCTACTCTTTTTACTTATAAAGCTGCACTTACATCATAACCACTTCTCATGTTCCTGCAACCATAAAAGTAATATAAATGTATGAATGCTTGTTTATAAAAACCTCATATTAAGTAAGTTTACCTGCAATGCACCACAGTTGGGGAGTGGCGTGAGTACTGATCCATGTGTTTTCTCACCAGGCATCTGAAATCAATGAGGACTTCAGTGGCCTGTGGAACTCCATTATCTAGCCACGCCGTGAAGTGGAACTGGCATATGTTACGAGTTTCTGCTGTTTTCACCTACATAATCATATTATTAAACATAAATCAGTCATATTGTTGTGTATATTATTGATTTGAGAACAACAACAAATAAAGCATCAACTTCTGTATGCTACTGAAATAACAAATGGAGATATCAGATGCAAGAAGTGTTGCTTCACATTTTTGATTCCGAAGTCTCTTATGGTCCAACTTTCCAGTTCTGCCTCTGAGGTGGTCATCACAGAGATAGCATGATAATTATTAGTGCCAGATGGCCAGTACTTTTCACATTTCAGTACCTGGAAAAAAAATGACAGAGTGCCAGTTAGGTTTATTCTGCATATAAATTCTCACATTTCACCTCTTTTCAACGTGACTTATAATATTTCAATGCTAAATTTTGAAATCACTCATCCCTGCTCATTGCATTTGGTCAGCATCACTATGGTGTAGATGTTTTTTTCCCAGATCATTCTCCAGAATTCATCCATTGTGGCAGGCAATGGACACTGAGCAGCTATAAACTCTTCTCTTGACTTGTAGCCCTGACCACAAAATGTTTCAAATGGAAAAACATACATAAATGCAACATAGAGAAATCATGTTTTGTTGAAATTTCTCTTCTATATATGTACTCACTGGGACATAGCTGGCATTGATGTAATCATCAAAGGGGCTGCCACATACTGATAACTTCACTCTTGAAGAATCATCTCAAGAAGGTAAACATAATGCAATTAGTATCAGACAGTTATTTTCGGTAAAAAACTGAAAATGAATCTGATTCAGTACAAAGTCACACTGTAGCTTATTAATGACAATACCAGTTATACTTTCAAGCAAAACTGTTCATGTCTTAAAGAGACTTTTTAGAGATGGGAAAACATAATACTACAATGAAGCTAAATTCACCCTGGAAAGAGGCCATAATCTAAAAAAATCGCTCTCTTTTTTTTTTTTTTTAAATTAAAATATAAGTAATACATATAATTTAATTTCTAAGTAATATATATCATATAATTTTAGTATTAGTAGTAGTATTGGCCACTTGTATTGTCTTTCATTTCCAGATGAAAACTGCACAGCAGCCAGCTAATCGGTTTGGAGCTGGCCATTTTTCTACAATACACAATAGTCAGTTTGCTTACAAGGTAACACCCTGCTTTCACGGTTCTTCCCCTTGTTTTCAATAGCCAGGGCGGCATTCTTTGACTGTGCTGTTCCAACAGACTTCAACTCCTGTAACAATGAAAACCACTTTTCAGACCTATACATTAAAGGAACACTCCACTTTTTTTGGAAATAGGCTCATTCTCCAACTCCCCCAGAGTTAATAAGTAGAGTTTTACCGTTTTTGAATCCATTCAGCCGATCTCCGGGTCTGGCGATAGCACTTTTAGCATAGCTTAGCATAGATCATTGAATCCGATTAGACCAGTAGCATCACGTTCAAAAATGACCAAAGAGTTTCGATATTTTTCCTATTTAAAACTTGACTCTTCTGTAGTTATATCGTGTACTAAGACCGGCGGAAAATGAAAAGTTGCGATTTTCTAGGCTGATATGATTAAGAACTATACTCTCATTCCGGCGTAATAATCAAGAAAGTTTGCTGCCGTAACATGGCCGCAGCAGGCGCAGTGATATTACGCAGCGCCTGAAAGTAGTCCCCAGCTATATTATAACTAGTTACCTAGCTGGGGACTACTTTCAGGCGCTGCGTAATATCACTGCGCCTGCTGCGGCCATGTTACGGCAGCAAGCTTTCTTGATTATTACGCCGGAATGAGAGTATAGTTCCTAGCCAAACCGGACTAGAAAATCGCAACTTTTCATTTTCCGCCGGTCTTAGTACACGATATAACTACAGAAGAGTCGAGTTTTAAATAGGAAAACTATCGAAACTCTTTGGTCATTTTTGAACGCGATGCTACTGGTCTAATCAGATTCAATGATCTATGGTAAGCTATGCTAAAAGTGCTATCGCCAGACCCGGAGATCGGCTGAATGGATTCAAAAACGGTAAAACTCTACTTATTAACTCTGAGGGAGTTGGAGAATGAGCCTATTTCCAAAAAAAGTGGAGTGTTCCTTTAATAACACTGTTAAGTCTGCACAATGCTAATACTATCACAGTAAGTATCATAGATCTCTAAAAATATTTCCCATCTGTACCTCATACTCTTCAGCAAAACCATCTGCATGTTTCCGCTTGAAGTACTCTTCATAGTCTTCTATTCTCATAGCAGTATTGCTGTGTACCATGAAACAAAGTATCCATTGTGTAAAAAGCATACAAGTAAGAATCACTTTACAACATTATAAATGCATAAAAAATATGTGAAATAATAATTAAACACATTCGATCTCTGTAAATGAATTCATTATCAAATAAAAATGTTTAATTATAAACATATCAAACAAAGTTACCTAAAAATGTATAAAGGGATGCCAGGATATTGTTCCTTTGTTCGTCTGGAACAGAGAATAATAGAGATTTGTTACGAAAAAATGGATGACTTCTGTATCTTAAACTCTATCCAGTCATCACAATTCTGATTATACTGGCAACTTACCTTCTTGAATAGAAGAAGAGAATCAGAATGATGATGAAGAGTAAACAGATCACTGCTAAAACTACACCAACAATCAGCCAAGTATTAGGGGTGTCAGGGGATTCTACATGAGAATATGGTAAAATTATTAAATGTTCCCAATAGAGAAACACTTCAGATGCCTCTATTATTGTAACTAATTCCATATAATTTTGTTTTGAATTCTTCAAGATAAGGAGGGAGTTCATTTTGTAATGGGTTTAAAAATATTTTTGTAAATATTTTTAAAAAAAAAATATTTATTTATTGATTATATTAACCTTATAATCACACTATATATTTACCCTGTCACAATAACTGTGCATGATTTGTACAAAGAGGAAGACTACTGTTTTTTTTTTGTTTTTTTTTAACTGCTTACACACAAAATCTTTACTTGTCACAATTTCTGAAAGCTGACACTCAAACACCAGAACCACACACCATATCTGCAAAACCATACACTAATTATCGGTCTTTGACTCAGTTTTCAATTTCATAAAATACTTTGTGCAAAACACAACACACAATTCTCTATGTAACACACAAAAATCTAACAGGAATTAATATTATGGCAAAGGTGTTTGCAAATGTTCGCTTTTGAGATGTGTTTGTGATATTTTGAATGCAGTGCTTCATTTTGCAAGAGATGTAAGGCATTTTGTGTGTGAAATTCTTGGATTTGTGTGTAAAGTTTTGAAAATGTGTGTAAGTTGAAAAGTTGAAAAGAAAAAAAAAACCTGTAATGATTTTTTATTATTATTTTAATTCCACACCTGTATATTGTGAGATGCAGACATTTTCTCCTTCTGTTGATTGATCTGCTGCCACAGCAGTGATGCAGAATGTGTAACTGACTCCAGCAGTCAGATCAGTGATGTTATAGGAAGTGTTAGTAGTTGTTACATATGTCCTTTTCTCAGTCCATTGCGTTCTAAAAAAAGCTCTATTTCCAGTTGGTTCATCCCATGTCAGAAACACAGACGATATTGTGACATCAGTCACTCTGAGATTCCAGATCTTCTCTGGCTCTGTGTGGGGAAGAGAAAAATACATGTTTAGGTGACAGGGGGAATTGAAATGATACAGTTGTATAACATTTGTAGTTACAAGAGAGCTCAGTAAGTCTGTGAGCACAAAATGTAAAATTTTCTACTCAAAGTGAGTAAATATGAGAAACATGAGATAGTGTCAAGGGTGAAGTCTCAGAAGACTGCTCACTAACAATTAAAAATCCAGTAAGAGAACAACAAATCACGTTTGTGACAAGATTCTCGCGTAAAACGAAAAAACATAGTTGGTGCTATATATTTTGAAGGAGGTTACATTGATAGTTACTCTTATTTACTCTGTAACCGGAGTTCCCTTTCATAGGTTCACTCAATACTGCATCAGTAGCTGATGCTATGGGAATACCCCAGGATGTGACCGATTGTGTGAAGGCCAAATAGAACACTGCCTGTTCCTTGGCATGAGCACAAGCACTGTCTTTTGAACACATTATGTCATCACATTTTATAAGGACAAGCCCGCATTACCATCTTAGATTTTCTTCTATTCAGAAAAATATTCCTGTGGTCTACATTTGGTCTTGTATTTCAGTGACTTTTTGCAAAGCAACATGGCTGGAAATCAAAGGTTTGTCCAGTCAAAGTTGGCTGGAGGGGCTTCGTGGGGAGATCTGTCATCAAACTGTTAAAGGAACTAGGAATCCGAGGCCAATCCCAACGGCAAGCTGTCAAGGCCCTGTCTAGTGCTGCTGAACAAGCGAGTCGATGGCTCTGGATTAAGAGGAGAGAATCCGTTTGGGCCCCATAAAAAGAGAGGTGAAAGCAGAGGGGGGCACGACTGGGATGCCAGTTGGTGCCGATGAGCCCTCTGGAGTTGTAGTGAGCTGATATCATCGAAACCCACAAAGAAAAGGGGTGCCCACCTGATGACCCCAATGGAGCTGAGACCTCTTTCCCTCTATACCCTCTCCCCTCTATTGTTCACCACTTATCTGTGAAATAGTAATACTGGATAGAATCATCCAGTCCTAAAATGTAAATGGTTAACTGGATGTATCCAGTGACTGCTGTGAATTGAGCAGCTGGCAACTAGGGAAATACCTGGTGACAGCTTGGAAAGACCATATTGGGCCTGCCTTAGGCTAGCTACCTATGGCGGGAGGAACCTGGCACAATTAATGTACAGGTCCCACCCATTTATGGCTACAAATAGGTTGAGGAAGAAAATACCCATAGAGTCAACGAGAGTGGGGGTGGAAGATGACTCTTTGGCAGATAATACAGTAGTTGACTTTGGAATGGAACACGCAATGAGAAGGATAGTAAGCACTAGACTTGAGTCTACAACATCTACTCTAGGAAGTAAGCTCCAGCGTTGCAGTTGTGGCTGGGCTAAGGTAACATCCACTGTAGGCCTCAGAATACATCAAGGGTGGAAGAAGTGCGAAAAGACTCGGGAACAGGGACCTTGCATCTACAAGTACTTCCTGTAAAGCAAGTAGAATCAGTCAAGTGAAGTCCAGCAGCAGGATGTACCCCAAAGTCTGCAGGACATCAATCCCCCTGTCCCAGAAGAAGAAGAGGAGTCAAGTACAGCAGAAACCAGCAGGGAGCACCTACCCAAGCCAGCAACTAAAACAAAGATCCAGGGGCAAAAGTCACATGTTAAGTGGACAAAAACTTGTGAGAGAAAGGAGTGGGAAACAGTTAATACAGATCTCAGCAAACTCCTAGAGGAATTGAGGGGAACCACAGTAAAGAAACCTGAGAGAATGGGGAAGTAATCTATACCTATGGAGCTGAGTGATATGGAGTTTCAGAGAAGGAGATCTAGAGGCTCACTTAAAGATGTCCCACACCAACAGTCGGCAGATCTCCCTTCCACCTTACATGCCACCACTGCATGACCCAGACCATCAACTGGATGTTAGTCCACCCAGGTGGAATGAAGTGGTTAATATTGTGCATCAGACAAGAGCTTCCATACATGATTTATAAAAATGCACCAGATGTTCTTCGCCTTTTGTGGAGACTGATGAAGGTGATGTGGTGAAACCAAGAGATGCCAATGGCCTGGCAGAGGGCAGGAGGCATTTTAATCCCAAAGAAGAAGCTTGAAGAAGATGCTACTAACATCAGCCAGTTTCGTCACATCAGCCTCTTGAATGTAGAAGGCAAAATCTTCTTCAGTATCATGGCACGCAGGCTGGCAGCTTATCTTAGAAAAAAAACAGTATGTAGATGTAAAAGTGCAGAAGGCAGGAATCCTAGGCTTTGCAGGGTGCTTGGTGCATGCAAGTATGATTTGGCAGCAAATTATGACAGCCAAAAAAGAGTGAAGAGATCTTCATGCCGTGTTCCTGGACCTTGCCAATGCTTTTGGGTCTGTTCCCCATAGTCTTCTTTGGACAGCGTTTGACTACTTCAGGGTTCCAGAGGCTTGTATAGCCCTTGTAAGATCTTATTTTCAAGATATACAGCTATGCTTACTAACTGATGAGTACACCACAGCTTGGCAACAGCTGGAAAGAGGTATCATGGCTGAATGTACCATTTCGCCGCTCGTCTTTACTATGGCTATGGAAGTCATCATCTGAGCCTTTCGGTGGGTTGTAGGAGGAGAGAAGATTAATCCTGAGCTGCGGCACACTCACTACAACCAAGGCCTACACCAGACGGCTGCTGAAAAAGTTGCAGGAGAACACTGAGTGGGCCCGCATGAAAATAAAGCCAAATAAATCTAGGAGCATATCATTAATCAAGGGAAGACTGTCGAACCACCGCTTTTTATTGGGGAAGAACCCATACCAACGGTGATGGAGAAACCAGTTAAAAGTCTGGGACACTGGTATGATGCGAGCCAAGGATACAGAACAAGTGGAACAGATTAAGCAGGACACCCATAGTGGCCTCGAGAGAATTGACAAGTCTTCGCTTCCCGGCAGATTAAAGCTCTGGAGCTTTCAGTTCGGTCTCCTACCATGGTTCTTATGGCCTTTGACCATCTACTGTACGAGATCCCAATCTCAAAAGTGGAAAAACTGAAAAGGCTGATTATCTCTTTTGTTAAGAAGTGGCTGAGTCTCCCTAGGTGCATAAGCAGCATATGGCTGTATGGAAAAGGTGTACTGGAGCTTCCAGTGTCCAGTCTGGTAGAGCAGTACAAGTGCTGAAAAGTAAGGCTGGAAATGACGCTGCTGGAATCCCGAGACCCATGTCAAGTCAAGTCACCTTTATTTATATAGCGCTTTTAACAATACAGATTGTGTCAAAGCACTTAACAGTATCAAATTGGAGGATAGAGTGTCAGTAATGTATAATGATAAGATTAAACACTCAATTTTCAGTTAAAGGAATTTCATTATTGAATTCAGAGATGTCATTGTCTAGCTCAGTTTAGTTTAAATAGTATCTGTCCAATCAATCGGTGAAAATAAGTGTCCCCAACTGAGCAAGCCAGAGGCGACAGCGGCAAGGAACCAAAACTCCCTCTGTGACAGAAAGGAGAAAAAAAAACCTTGGGAGAAACCAGGCTCAGTCGGGGGGCCAGTTCTCCTCTGACCAGACGAACCACGAGTTCAAAAGTTTATATTTCTATTTTGCCATTTCTAACAATAGTAGTATTATGTAGTTAGGTATTTTATTATATTTTTAGTTATGTGTAGCTAAAGTAGCTCCAACCCTTAAAACTGGAAGGGCGTGGACTCCAGCGGCAGCAGTACAACAGGTTAAGTCAGCTCTGAGGCATCAAGACATCGTTGGTTATGTACAACAAGGGAGAGGAGGTTTTGGACTTGGAGAGAGTAGACCACTCTGGCACAAGGCAACCCCATTTCAGTGTCGAAAATCGGTGGTTGGGGAGGTGCGCCAACAAGAGCAAGCAACAAGATGTGCAAAAGCAATCTCACAGGTAAAGCAAGGGCAGTGGATGAGATGGGAAGCAGTGGAGAGGCGAAAACTCTCTTGGAAGGAGCTGTGGGGCATGGAAGCATTCCAAATCAGCTTCCTTTTATGAGCCACATATGATGTCCTGCCTTCACCAGTGAACCTTAAACAATGGGATACATGCCCCCTTTGCTCATCCCCAGCTAACCTGAAACACATCTTGGTTGGCTGTAAGGTAAGTCTGATGCAAGGCTGGTATACCTGGAGGCACAACCAGGTGCTGAAGTGTCTTGCAGCGTTTTTGGAGAACAGGCAGATATCCATCAACTCCCTACCTCCTCTGTTAGGCCATTGTGCGAAGGGAAAGAGTTTGTGGGAAAAGGGGCAAGTGGGGTCGAGCTGAAGACCCCAAACAATGACCAGCTGATAGGAGCTTGTGATTGGAATCTCTCTGACTACTTAAACCAAACAACTCTGCTTCCTGGCTGAAATTGCAGTTACCAACCTCAGATCAGACCTTTTGTTTTGGTCCTCTTCACTACGTACTGTGTACATAATATAACTCACTGTGCCCTAGGAGGATGCAGTGGAGGAGTGGGGCACAACTGGGATGCTATTTGGTGCTGATGAGCCCTCTGGAGGTGTAGTGGGCTGATATCATCGAAACACCAAAGAAGGGGGGTGCCCACCTGATGACCCCAATGAAGCTGAGACCTCTTTCCCTCTATACCCTCTCCCCTCTACTCCTGGTGCTACCACTCAAGATGCTCTACATTGTTATCAGGCAGGTGCAATATGGAATAGTACCGTCTAGTCCTAAAATGTAAATGAGAAGATTATTCTCAATCAGCTACATTCCAACATCTTATTCCCCCCATCAGGCTTGAGGCAGCTTTGGGTCACCTTTGCTCTAGCTCTATTTAGCCTCCCACAAAGAAAAGGAAGGCAGGTGCAATAGCTTGGCTTCAGCATCCAAAATGCAACAACAGTGTTACAAATTATTTATTTTCACATTGGTTTAGTTTTAAATCTCTCAATAAAATTTCAATTCGTTAAGTCAGCAAGTACAGAAAAAAAGCAGTTATTTAAACTACTTCAATGCAGTCATGTTGATCTGCTTTATCAATGCAGAAATGATTTCTGAAAACACCTGCAATTGCTGCAAAAGAAGCAACTCAGCAAAAGTCAAGGATCAAGAGCCCAACTAAAGCACACACTGATCTCTATGGTGGTGACCTCAAACAAAACATTTAAGACATCAACATCTAAACCTCTATTAATTCTCAATAAGAACTGCTGTAGATGTCTGACAGAAATAAAGTCAATCTGTTTAGTAATAATTGAAGCTGGTAATGCTATTTGTGGAGTTGTTTAATCAGATCTTGAGAGATTTAATATATTTTATCTTCAGTTCATCTAAGGCTGTGGCTGAATAAATTTGTAGTTTGTGTTCTTATTTCTCTTTCATTCAGTGCTTGCTCACAGCAAGCGTTTGAATGATTGGAAGAATGTTTCAGGAACATCATACTAACCTTTTAATAACATTCTACTAACATTAAGGAAACTGGACATTTTTATGTTGGAATGTTACAAATCATCGTTCCTAGAATGTTGAATTTTATATCAAAATAAAGTTGAAAGAATGTTCGAGGAACATCATACCTTTTAAAAACATTCCTCTAACATCAAGAAAACTGAACATTTTTTATGTTCCCAGAACCAACACTGAATATTTGGAGAACGTTATTATAACAAAATTCTGTTAGCTGGGATATAGCTGTAATGCTTTTACAAATTACTAGAAAAAATATTGGTGGGTCAAATAATGTTTAAACTATGTAGCAAGGATCAGATATTTTATAATTTTACATACTGGTAAATTGTGAGATGCAGACAGTTTCTCCTTCTGTTGATTTGTCTGCTGCCACAGCAGTGATGCAGAATGTGTAATTGACTCCAGCAGTCAGACCAGTGATGTTATAGGAAGAATTAGTAGTAGTTTTATTTGTTTTATCATCAGTCCATTGAATTCTAAAGAAAGCTCTATTTCCAAATGGTTCATTCCATCTCAGAAACACAGATGATGTTGTGATATTGGTCACTCTGAGATTCCTGATCACATCTGGCTCTGTTTTTGAGAGAAAGAAGCAAGTCATAATTGATGATTTGAAAAAAAGAAAAAAGAAAAACCATCACACAAGACACAAACTAAGTAGAAATACATAAAGGATGAAACGTGAACTGGTGGGCCTAATAACGAAACAATAGACTGGAAAGGGTGAAGACAGTATTTTGATATTTAATGTTTAACATGAGCTTTGTATGATATTTTTACAAAAAGCAGCACAAATGAATATAACTCTAGGGCTTAGAGTTAAAAAATTACTTAAAAAAATATTAAAATTAATTACTTAAAAAATATTGGTGGGTCAGAAACCAATATCATGTTTTTTCTTTTCTTTTCTTTTCTTTTCTTTTCTTTTCTTTTCTTTTCTTTTCTTTTCTATTTTGAGTTCAGTGACTCTTAATTTTAAGGTTTTCTCGTTCCGTTGAACCCGATGTCCCCTTTCATGTATTTTGTCCCTTTAATCTTAATTCAAACATATGCAATCTTATTCCTGAAAGACAATGGTTCCACTATGTCTAGTAATCTTTAAAATTAGGATCACACCGGAATATTTAAACCTGCACAGACGATGCCGGCGGTCATGCAAGCTTGTTTGAAACAGCTTTACTAACAGTGATTTCAACCGCAATATTGCTATTTCTCAGTTACAAACATCAAATAATAACAAAAGTATAGGGATAAAAGTTGTCCAGATATAAATGATTAAAATGAGTAAATGTATTTTGTTATAGTTACATTTTAAATGGGTAGCAATCAAATGACAGGTACATCCTAAAAGTATTTTAGATGACCAAAGTGACTAATTTGAATTTAAATGTAATTTATTTAATTTTAATATTAATGCAAAATGTTTGGAATTTTTTAACCAATGAGGCAACTGGTTATTCTCTGACTCTTTATAAAAAAAATGTGTGCAGCCTATTCAATTAGCAACTGGCAGAGTTAAGACATTAGTCAGGAGAACATCAGAAAGCCAAGCACATAATGTGTTTTTGTCATGGGAATACAAAGACAATTTTACTTACAAATTTGGAATAGGTCGTAACATGACAGTGCAGTGCAATTTTGTTTCCTACAACAAAACTTCTCTCAGCTTCAATAGAACATCTAATCTTGAAAAGGCATCTTATTGTAATGTTTTCACGACACACAGACATTTTCTCATGCAGAACCAGTGACATTTGTCTGTATGAGTTCTTGCTTTTTTTTTTGTAACATATGGTATAGTTAAGCAATATCAATCAAGGAAGAAGAGTGCTGTTTTCCCGAATGTTAGCATGCAATAGAAATCATTACAAAAGACGTATATTCAATGTCACAAATGGGGCAAACACAGACAGATAAGTGCAGCACAGGTAGGTTTATTGAGTAAATGGCTTTTAGGGAGTTCATGGAGAGTAATGGCAGGTGAGTGAAAGATACTGATATCAGTCCTGGGAAAGTCTTGTAGAATATTGACTGTCTGAATCCTTGCAGAATCTCAGGAGCGGAGGAGTCCGAGGTCGAGGGGAAACAACGTGGGAGGATCGCTGGAGAGTCAACGGGAAACTGGAAGGTAAGTAACACAGGTTAGTAGCACAGGGGAGTAAGGTACTGTTTGGGGTAGTGAAAGGTAGACAGGCCGGTGAATGCCAGTTTACAGGCTTTGGAAAAGCGATCCACAGTCACGAATACACAGGTGTTTCCCTCTCAGTTAGGTAAGTCAGTAACAAAGTCGTTCTCAATGTGCGACCACGGACGTTGTGGAATGGGTAGGGGCACGAGCTTGCCTATGGGGAGGCGACGGGGAGTTTTGGACTGGGCACAGACAGCAACCTGATGACATCTCGCGACATACTGAGCCACCAGTAACGGGGTTGGAGGAGTGAGAGGGTCTGTTGGCTGCCTGGATTTCCAGAGCCCGGTACTTGGTGAACCGAGCCCAGAAGGGACTGCCATTGTCAGGTGGGAACATAAATTTTCCCTTCTAGGCCTCTCAGCGGAGCAGGTTCGTCAGAGTGGTGGCTTGGATGTCCTTGTCGATGTTCCATTGAATCGGACTCACGATTAGGGCTGGAGGGAGGATTGGCTCAGGCTCGAATGGGGCATTGGGGGAGTGCAGGCGGGAAAGGGCATCCACCTTGCAGTTTCGATTCCCTGGACGGTAAGTGATGGTGAACTGGAATCTCGTGAAGAAAAGCGCCCAACGAGCCTGGCAGGGATTTTCGAATGCTTCTGATGAAATTCGCATTTCTCCAGCTTGAGGAACAGATTATGCTGACGGAGCTTCTGGAGGACCTGCGTAACGTGGCGGCGATGGTCGGCCACGATGGTCGGCCAGGTTCCGGGAGTAAATGAGGATATCGTCGATGTAAACGACCACAAACTGGTGGAGGAACTCCCGGAACACCTCATTCACGAATCCCTGGAAGACGGATGGGACGTTGGAAAGGCCGAACAGCATAACGAGATACTCATAGTGGCCAGTGGGGGTGATAAAATCCGTCTTCCAATCATCACCCTCCCAGAGGTTATAGGCGCTATGCAGGTCCAGCTTGGAGAAAATACATACCCCACGGAGTTCCTCTAGCGCCGCAGGGACCAGGGGAAGAGGTGACGGAGGAGGCTCTGACAATGTGACATCTCTGACATTCAACAACAGCAGCAGTGGCGTAGGGAGTCCCTTGATGGTAACGATCGACGCAAGTTTTAATCCGCCTTTTGCCAAACTCGTTCAACTCGCATTCTTTTCCCTTTTCCCATCACATATCAGATTGGAAAGGCGTTTATTTTCAGTAAAGTGCCTCAGGTATATTTAGTGTTTAGAGGGTATAGCGGTAGGTTAGGTGTAGGGCTTTATTGACCCAGCTGACATCCATTAATAATTTTAATAAAGATTATAATCTACACTCAATATGTTATCATCTCATACTGTTTTATAATGTAGGCTACTACAACACTGAGGTGCAACTATTCACTACTATTTATCCACTATTTGTAATAAGTATAAATACAGCATCTTCTACTGCACATATTGCAAATAAAATAATACTTTTTAAAAACTGTAAATAGAATATCTTTATTTTAAAAATACTCTTTATTTATTAAATACGTTTGTGTGCCCATATAATCTTAGCATTAGTGGTAAACAGATTTGGCTTGATGTCTGCAATGGAGGGCTATAGACAGAAAGATAAATACATTAATTAATTAATTAATTAATTAATTAATTAATTAATTAATAGATATGCATAAAAGGAGGACATGGAGAGAAGGAGGGATGTCAAAAGAACTAATGAAGGAAGTGGTAAGAGGCTGTCATATATACTTGGATATTAATTGGAAGATTAGATGGGCATACTCCTCCCGAAATTATGTTAACTTCACTTATTTTTACATGTAAATAGAATCTGTGGTTGTTTGCACATAGTGTAAGTAGCTTCTATTGCTATATACATTTAGTGAAAGTAACCACTACCTTCGAAAATAATCCCAAACAGAAGAGTTGCGTGTCTGTGAGCAACACAATGCTGTTTGGTTCCTGGTCCCGCATTTTGAACCAGTTACATTCATCAATGACTTGCTTCATTCCTTAAAGGGGTCCTATTATGCTTTTTCATTTTTTGAATTTTAGTCAGTGTGTAGTGTGTATGTTTGGGCATTAAACGATCTACAAAGTTACAAATCTCAAAGTCCACTCCAAAGGGAGATATTTCGTTTTTAAAAAATCCAAAACAAAATAAAAACTTTGTAAAAGAGCATGATAGGACCCCTTTAAATTCCTTAAAAAAAAAAAAACTCTGAATCATGGAAATGTGTCGTTTTTTAAAATTAGTCCTAAGCCATTTAATGTTGACGTCAACATGAAACATTCGAATGAGACCGGATAGTAAATCAACCCCCCCCCCCCCCCCCCCCGTTATCCGTTCAATTGTTTTTTCTTTCTTTATTTTACTTTCTTTCTTTTTTCCCCTCCCTTTTCCTCTATAAATATTCTGCTCTGATGTTCTACAAAGAGGCTGTTCTACATATATATTAGGAAATGCATAATAGAGATACATACACATACACATACACATACACATACACATACACATAGGCTACTCAACACAATTGTTACACATACACCTTACATAACTACATGTACATCTAACTTTATGTTCTACATGCTTTGTATTTTTTTGTATTGTCTAAGTATGTTTTGTCGTATGTACTGCTTTAAAAAAAAAAAAAAAAACAAACAAACAAAAAAAACATGAAACATTAGCATATTGCCCGCCCACTTGTTGCACGTGCAAACCCGGGAAAACTTGATCGCATAAAACATTTGCGAACAAGCACCGTTTCCATCCAACGAGTCAAAGGGAACAAAATTGTCATTTACTGTACTATAAATCACTAAAAAAGTAGGAGAATATATAATCATTTTCATATATAATAAATTATTTGCACCTCAGAATGAGCAGACGAAACACAATGAATGTGGTCATTGCTTTCGGAGGTGGATACCTGCTATTTGGGAATGCAGTCGTGTAAGACATTTCTGGGAGGCAATTAGAGAAATGCTTTGACGACAGACTTTGCTCAGGCATTTGAGGATAACCATAACAACATTTCAGATGTTGTGGAATTACATTGATCTGCCGGTTAGTCAGGTTTTGCCGTCCCATAGTGCAAAGTCAGATGACTTTTTTGATGCACTTGGAGGAATTTATTCGCAAAATGCATTTCCATCTCCCGTTATTTGCATCAACCATTTTTCGCACGAGTCAAAAACCACCTCAAGCGAGCGTAAAAACTTTTTAGCGAATTTAGGGATTTTTATTCGAAATTTGGCGTTTCCATCGCTTGTTTCTCATGCGATACTTCAAAATGGGCGTGAAATGGGTGATGGAAATCCAGCTACTGTAGCAGTCAGTAAAATGATGGGGACACAACTCAAAGTTGGGGCTATGCTGCTGTGGTATTGCTGTAAAAATGAACTTTAACCATTGACTCTTCACAGCCTCGTCCTTTGGCAGTAAAAAAAAAAAGAAAAAAAGAAAAACGGATTTACCCTCACAGTGCAGAGCACAGCATCTTCTCGACATGATGCTATCCTCAGGAATCCGCTACAGTGTTTGAGGGGGGAGGGGGTTCAAGTTTTCCCGGGTCTGTGCGTGCAACAAATGAGAGGGTAATATGCTAATGTTTCATGTTGACATCAACACGAAACGTCTTGGGATTCGTTTTAAAAACAATTCGTTTAAATTATTCAGAATCGACTCTTTCTTTTGAGAGACAGTAACTTTATACACGGCACATTTTCAGATTTAAAACTTTGTAGGATGTTTTCATTCACTTAGAGCTGTGTTACACATTGCATGAAAGGTAGTTTTCAAAAGACATTTACATTTATATTTCTGAAAGCATGTAACTGTCTAAGCAAAGGCTTTTCTTTTCAAGACAAACAGACCACCCGTCATTGCACAATACAATGGCAGGTTGGTGAGTGTTCACTGCATACGCTGTAGCTTATGTAATGTATACATAAGGTGTATGTCATAAAACTGGTAACGTCATACTTTGTAGCAGTGGTTTTGTGTACTTTTAGTGTAACATTCTGTTTGGTTATACAATGTATTACCATTAAAATGGAATACTTCACAGACTGCACACACGTGTTTAACTAATAAAGATCTTCGATACTGGCAAACAAGATGCATTTGCAAATTTGGTTTCAATTGACTGACTGTAGGTTTATGACAACTTCATCCATTGCTGTCTATGTTCTAAGTGTTATTAAATTTCCTGTTACAAGTAAGAGACCACTTCAGATTATTCAGTGCATGCGGAGAACTGAACACAAATTTGAAACTAATTTGTGAACCATTTCAGACTCTTTAGCCAATCGTTTGTTTAAGTGTTTTAACAAAATTGACACACAAGAGTGAATCATTCATGAATGCATTCCCCAGTAAATAGAGACTGTGTTTGGAATAAACTAGACATTTCTTAGCATGTATTGCAATAAAATAGCAATAAACAACAGGAGGAACATTGCCCAGTGTAACTAAGTAAAAGTACAGTTTTGCCATTAGGAATGTGCTTGAGTTAAGGTACCGACCTATAAATCTACTCTTAAGACAATGCCCTTTTTACAGCAAGCCGTTTTTTTGCATGTTCCTTTAAATGCATATGAGCTCAGCTCACCCCGCCCCTCTCTTCCGAGCCTCTCTGAGAGACTGTAAACTTTAGCTGCATTCATTGTTAAACTTGCTAACTAGCACATTATTAGGAAAGGTGATTTGCAAAGATTCATAAAAAAAAAAAAACTAACACTCACTTCTGTAGGTGAAGCTGGATCACAAATGATTTGGGTGAATTAATGCGTTTAGGTAGATCGGGGGCACATTCCTTTCAGAAAAAAAGTACTGCGTCTTCTGTGGTTCAGATGTCAAGAATAAGTGACAACTGCTATGTTCATTATTACATCCAACAATAAGCACCTCAATCGCTTAGGAGCCATTCTTGTCTACAACCACTCCGGCATCGAAACAATGGCGTACTATGTACAGCTCACTAAGGGCAGAGCTGTGATAAAACCAAAGACTGACGCCACTGTCAATCAACAATCGTGGGAGGGGCCTATGCAGAACTACGTCATTCTGCCAAGAATCTAAGATCGGCTTGATATGAGAAAGGTGTTTGGATTTATCGAGATTTAAAAAAAAAAAAAAGCACTGGGTTGATTTTTATCATTATAGGGTGGAAACAGATTATTTTATAATATTACATACTGGTATAGTTTGAGATGCAGACAGTTTCTCCTTCTGTTGATTTGTCTGCTGCCACAGCAGTGATGCAGAATGTGTAACTGACTCCAGCAGTCAGACCAGTGATGTTATAGGAAGTGTTAGTAGTTGAATTTATGTTTGTTTTATCATCAGTCCATTGAATTTTAAATAAATCTTTATTTCCTCCTGGTTCATCCCATGTCAGAAACACAGATGATGTTGTGATGTTGTTTACTGTGAGATGCCTGATCACATCTGGCTCTGTGTGGGGAGAGAAAAGTAAATGATATATAATGGTGGTAAAATTATAACAGATGCATGAATTATACAATTATGATTAAAGTAAAGCTCAGATGGAGCTTCTATGCCAGCTCTTCATTGCAAAGATGGTTTAATAGGTTTAACAGCCTATTGTGTCTTATTATTCTATTTAACTAAATAAATAAATTCTTAAACTAAATTTAAGAATTTAACATTAAAGATGACTGACATTTTTAAAAGGTTAGAAAAAATATAAAGACCCTATATAAAGATAAAGTGCCCCTGGAAATCAATTTGAGGGGGAAACATTTCCCTATGGGAAAGTTCATTTCTAAGACTGATGGCAATAAACATGAAAATACTCTTCATCTCTGGCTTTGTTGTTTAAAGTGTTATTTATGATTTTAATAACTTCATGTAATTAAGAGCACACTTCTTGTATCATTGCTATTTAACATTACCCCTACATTTTTAACTATGCTGGGAATGCTGCATATTCATTTTTCTTTACGCGTATGTTACTTTATATAATGATACATATCGTTCCAGTTGAGGTCATTTGTAGGCTCCCAGCCACCTAATTCATAAACATAAATTCAGTGGAATGGAATACTACTATGATGCTTATTTATAACTGCACTTCACAAATGCAGTTCACAATTCAATATTATGTGATTTTTTTATTTAATTTTTTTATATATAATAATAATGTTATTAATTATTATTCTTGTACAGTTTGGCTAGCATTTTTTTCTTTTTCTTTTAGAATGAAGATGATATTGTTTATGTCATTCAGATTAAACATCCAATCAGAGCTCTTACTGGTATACACTGAAATCTAATTGGATCTCCCCTCGGTCACATGATCAGCTGCAACTGCAAAATGAATTTCCCGCTAAAGAAATCAAGAAACATTTAAGTGGAAAACATACTCGTAGATTTAGAGGTAACCACTGTTTGTCCTTCTGTTGATTTGTCTGCTGCCACAGCAGTGATGCAGAATGTGTAATTGACTCCAGCAGTCAGATCAGTGATGTTATAGGAAGTGTTAGTAGTAGTTTTATTTGTATTATCACCAGTCCATTGAAGTTTAAAGAAAGATCTATTTCCATCAGGTTCATTCCATCTCAGAATCACAGACGATGTTGTGATATTGGTCACTCTGAGATTCCTGATCACATCTGGCTCTGTTTTTGGCAGAAAGAAGCAAGTCATAATTGATGATTTGAAGGAAAAAAAAAAAACATCACACAAGACACAAACTAAGTAGAAATACATAAAGGATGAAACGTGGACTGTTGGTGGGCCAAATAACGAACAATAGACTGGCAAATGGGAAGGTAATATTTCGATTTTTAATCTTTAACGTGGGCTTTGTATGGAGATTCACAAATGTTGAGTTTTTCTTTTCTTTTCTGTTTTTTAACAATCAGGACACAAGTGAAATATAAATACACACAGGGGGAAATGTGAATCATATTTATACTTGGTAGCACAAAAAAGACATTTTATAGTTTTAGATATGGTCACTACTATAGCAGGGGTGGTGAACGTCGGTCCTGGAGATCCGCAGCCCTGCAGAGCTTTGCTTCATCCCTAATCAAACACATCTGAAGAAGCTAATCAAGGTCTGAAGGGTTTCTAGAAAGCTACAGGCAGGTGAGTTTTAATTAGGGTTGGAGCTGAACTCTGCAGGGCTGCGGGTCTCCAGGACCGGAGTTCGCCACCCCTGCTATACAGCAGGAAAGGCATTTCTTAATTCTACATACTTGTGAATTGAGAGATGCAGACAGTTTGTCCTTCTGTTGATTTGTCTGCTGCCACAGCAGTGATGCAGAATGTGTAACTGACTCCAGCAGTCAGATCAGTGATGTTATAGGAAGTATTAGTAGTAGTTTTATTTGTTTTATCATCAGTCCATTCAAGTTTAAAGAGATATCTATTTCCATCAGGTTCATTCCATCTCAGAAACACAGATGATGTTGTGATGTTGTTTACTGTGAGATTCCTGATCACATCTGGCTCTGTGTGGCGAGAGCAAAGTAAATGATATGTAATGGTGGTAAAATTACAACAGATGCATGAATTATACAATTATGATTAAAGTAAAGCTCAGATGGAGCTTCTATGCCAGCTCTTCATTGCAAATATGGTTTAATAGGTTTAACAGCCTATTGTGTCTTATTATTCTATTTAACTAAATAATTACATTCTTAAACTAACTTTAAGAATTTAACATTAAAGATGACTGACACTTTTAAAAGGTTAGAAAAAATATAAAGACCCTATATAAAGATAAAGTGTCCCTGGAAATCAATTTGAGGGGGAAACATTTCCCTATGGGAAAGTTCATTTCTAACACTGATGGCAATAAACATGAAAATACTCTTCATCTCTGGCTTTGTTGTTTAAAGTTTTATTTATGATTTTAATATCCTCATGTAATTAAGAGCACACTTCTTGTATTATATTTAATATCATAATTACTATTTAACATTACCATCCAGCCACCTAATTCATAAACATAAATTCAGTGGAATGGAATACTACCATGATGCTTATTTATAACTGCACGTCACAAATGCAGTTCACAATTCAATATTATGTGATTTTTTTTTATTATTATTATTTTAATAATAATAATGTTTTCAATTATTATTCTTGTACAGAGTTTGTCTAGCAATTTTTTTTTTTTTCCTTTTAGAATGAAGATGATATTGTTTATGTCATTCAGATTAAACATCCAATCAGAGCTCTTACTGGTATACAGTGAAATCTGATTGGCTCTCCCCTCGGTCACATGATCAGCTGCAACTGCAAACACTCTGAATGTGTACTGTGCTCCAGGAATCAGATCATTTATTTTGATGGAGGTGTTTTCAGTAATCACATTCTTATCGTCATATTCTACACGATAAAAGGAGCTTTGACCATTCGGTTTAGACCAGTTTAGTAAGACAGAGGATGTTGTGATATCAGCTGTGAGGTTCATTATGACGTCAGGCTCTGTGAGTGAAAAATAACAGACATTTGGGGATTAATTTTATTTTTATTTTTTTTTCTATTTAATATACACTGCAAAACCCAACAAGTTAGGGTAACTCAAACCGTTTGAGTAAACCAATTCCCCTTGGCTTAAACCATGTAAGTTTCAAACAACCTGGTCTCATAAAAATACGTACCTCTGCGCACTTTTTGTGCGACACCGTTTTACGTACCTTGCTGCACGTTTTGCCGCAGTTTCAAATAGAAATGTCCACTGAGTGGCGCTAAAACACAGATTCAATATGTGAACCCTGGCACGTTTTTATTACGTAGATATTGGTACTGTGACGGGAGGAGCCAACGACAGACACAGTGGGTGTGGCGTCAGGCCTCGGAGAGGTTTTTATTGAACAAAAATAATAAAATAAAAGTGTTCAGGGGGAATAAGTGTCCAAAGAAGGGGGGGATCTGGTGTCCTCGTCGTGCTTCGGGGCTTGTGCAGGAGGGCAGTGTTCCAAAGGGGAAGGGTCCAGGCAAGGGGCGGAGTCAGGTGGCCGCACACGCTCCCGCGGTCCGGGGCACGAGGGGCGGCGGCTTCTCTGGAGCGGCGGCTCTTCCTCTTCTGCCTCTTACGGGCATTGGCGGGATGGACGGCCCGGCATCCTGGCCCGACGGCCGTTATACGGGTGCGGCTTGCACGATGACTCTGGAGGTTCCGCGGCTCACATCCTCGGCGGCGCGATGTCCCTCGACGCACCCTTCCTGGACCCACGAGGACACCAGCGTGCATGCACGGGGGAAGAGACCGGTCTCCCGAGGAGAGGCGCGCTCGGCATTTAACGGCGGCGGTGATGAGGCTTAATTCAGTCCAGCTGTGCCTCATCACACGCCGCCAGCCCACGTTAGTCCCACGCCCCTCCTCTCATCCACCCACTCCAGTCGGGAGCCTGGTGAAGGGCGGCGAATAAGGGACGGGGTGGTGATGATGATGAGGGGGAGGGCCGTCAATCCGTCACAGTACGTATTGCTGTTTTATTATTACATTGCTTCAGATACGTATTGCGGGGATCAGAATTCAAATATCTGGGGACTGTCGCTAATAGTTAATGCTCTATCGTGTTGGAAATATGCCCTACACCAAATCCAGCCCTAAACCTACCTGATAGTGTTAACAAATGCAAAACTGATATAAAAATGTATTAGCTGATGCAACTGTGCTATTTGAACTTCGTTTTACGCAGATTTTAACTGGTTTGTTGAACCGTACACGGGTTTCAGACCGGTGCTTCTCGCGAAAATTACGCTTTATTAATCGCAAATCTGTAAATTTGTGTGAAAGTGTTCATTTATTTTGGAAACTGCAGTGACATGTACTTATTGGTACGTATTTCATGTCACGCTTAAAAGTGCACCCAGGTACGTAAATGCCATGAGACCAGGTAGGTTTTAAAACTTGCAGTTAAGTAATTAAGTGATTAATTAAGTGCTGATTGAGCATTAGTGATGAACACCTGCTGTTAACAAACAGAATCACTGAAGAAAAGAGAAACACAAGAACTATTTCAACTGACTTCAGCCACAGCCTTAGATGAAATCAACTGAAATAAAATACATTAAACCTATCAAAATCTGATTAAACAACCCCACAAACAGCATCACCAGCTCCACTTATTAATAACCAGACAACTACAGAAGATCTTATTGAGAATTAACTAAGGTTTAAATGTTGATTTATTGTTTCATTTGAAGTAACCATGTTAGAGATCAGTGTCTGCTTTAGTTGGGCTCTTGACCCTTGACTTCTGTGTTAGTTGTTTTATTTCTGCTTCTTTTTCTCTGGCTGTTGTTACCATGTGTTCCTTGAACATATTTGTTGTAACTGAAAAGCCCAGAAGAAGGTTGGTTGTTATATATTTATAATGATAATCTGTAAGTGAACTGATCTCATTGAGAGTGAACGTAGACTCATTGTGTGTCTAGTCTCTGATTAAGTGAATGTTGTATTGATTATAGTAAAAGTGATTCTAAGAGCCAGTGGTTCGGATTGTCATTATAAACATATAACAACCAACTACTGATCATTTTCTCGGGGCTTTTGAGTTGTAACAAATATGTTTGAAGAACACACGGTTACAACAGCCAGAGACAGAAAAATCTACTCTGCTCAGTTTCTTTTCATTTATTTTGAACATACAGTAGTGCAAATTACATTTTTTTTTCCATCTAGATGTGAAAATACTAAATATTATTACGTTATATATATAAAATCTGTTTTGTTTTCATTGTGGTACTTTATCAAAATAAAATACAGTGAGCCAAACATCAGCGCGCGCCTCTGTGTCACCGTTGGAACGCGACTGAAGTACAAAGCCTATTATTTACATAATAAATAATAGTTTAGCATTCAGATAGTTGTTTCGCAAATATGGAAATATTATGGAATATTTGGATTTTGTGCCGAATGAGAGAGGTAGGATACACCAGCACAAAGCTCCATTAAAGTATACTCCCTTGTCAGTCTATGTGAGAGACGCGTTCAGAATCAGCACATGGTCACTGTCTATTGGGCTTTGTTTTCAAGTGCGCAACTCATGGCATTCACTGGTGAATTGTTTGTATTCGGTGTAAGGCCTCATGCACCAAACTGAGATGCCCGTACCGTGACGGTTCGGTACGAATACATGTACCGTGCCACCCCTAAAAGGTGATGCTGTTTGTGGGGTTGTTTAATCAGATCTTGAGAATTTATTTCAGTTGATTTCATCTAAGCATGTGTCTAAAGTCAGTTGTTGTTCTTGTGTTGCTCTTTCTGTCAGTGATTCTGTTTGTTAAGAGCAAGTGTTCATCATTAATGCTCAATCGACACTTAATTAATCACTTAATCACTTAACTGCAATGTATATCTTATTTTAGTGAACTCAACTGAAATAAGTTCAGCGCACTCATAATTGTTAGTTTTGAAGGCAATAAGTTTCCTCAAACGGTTTGAGTTACCCTAACTGTTGGGTTTTACAGTGATAGTCGCAATAACCTTTTTTGCATCATTACAACCATATACAAAAAGGAAGGTGACAGATAATTGATAATATTACATACTGGTATAGTTTGAGATGCAGACAGTTTGTCCTTCTGTTGATTTGTCTGCTGCCACAGCAGTGATGCAGAATGTGTAACTGACTCCAGCAGTCAGATCAGTCATGTTATAGGAAGTGTCAGTAATTTCTGTTGCATTTCTGTTCAAGTCCAATCTCTCACCAGTCCATTGAAGTTTAAAGAAAGATCTATTTCCAGCTGGTTCAGTCCATGTCAGAAACACAGATGATGTTGTGATGTTGTTTACTGTGAGATTCCTGATCACATCTGGCTCTGTGTGAAGAGAGAAGGAGAAATCATAAGTGCTGGTAAGAGGTAGAGTTAAAACATGTTAAAACATTGATACAATTAGCAATTCATAAAGCAGTTATAGCATTTGTAAGTGCTTAAGATGTTGCTGTACAGTTTTCTGCTCAAGGGAAGAAATTATGAGATAAAACATCATTCTGATTAAACATCCAATCAGAGCTCTTACTGGTATACAGTGAAATCTGATTGGCTCTCCCCTCGGTCACATGATCAGCTGTAATACCAAACACTCTGAATGTGTGCTGTGCTCCAGGAATCAGATCATTTATTTTGATGGAGGTGTTTTCAGTAATCACATTCTTATCGTCATATTCTACACGATAACCGGAGCTTTGACCATTCGGTTTAGACCAGTTTAGTAAGACAGAGGATGTTGTGATATCAGCTGTGAGGTTCATTATGACGTCAGGCTCTGTGAGTGAAAAATAACAGACATTTGGGGATTAATTTTATTAATTTATTTTTTTATTTAATATACACTGCAAAACCCAACAAGTTAGGGTAACTCAAACCATTTGAGTAAACCAATTCCCCTTGGCTTAAACCATGTAAGCTTTAAACAACCTGAGCTGTGTCTGAAACCGCTCCCTATCCACCATATAGTGCACTATATCGGGTGTCAGCCATTTTGTAGTGCTGTCCGAATTCTGAGTGAACGACTTCATTCCCTACATTCGTTCACTACTTTTTACCCACAATGCATTCTGATTTCGAGTGTACAACCGATGTACACTCGCTGAAGCACTATTTCCCACAATCCAATGCGGAGAACCGACGAGCTGTTAGAGCGAGCGGGAGCGAGCGAGTTTGAATGGGAGATGCCGTTTAATTTGCAAAAATTATGAATTTGGTGGATTTTAAAAAATGTTCGTTAGTAGTGTATTCATTCTGATGTCAAATTAACGGTCGCCTGAGGGCGCTCTACGGTCATCTTATTTGAGTGCAAAAACGCTGCTCGGGAGAGTTTCAAGATACTACAAACAGTAAATACATACAATTATTAATATGTGCTGATGTGAGTTTATTTTTGTTGACAATATTTTAATAGTATTTAATGATTATGACCATATTACAGAACAAATGAATAATATACCATCAATGAAACCACAAAGCTGATTACAATAGTCATTTTAAGTGTTATTGCTATTAATATTATTTTCTAAAATGAGGTACATGAAATATAAAAGTACATCTAAGATGTTTTTGCAACAGCCAAGTCTCACGCGCAGTGTACACGTCACCGTCCGAATCCGTTCACTTCATTTCGTTCACTCCGTTCTAATATAGTGCACTCAACTGCCTTACACTATATAGGGATTAGTGAATGAGTGAACGAGTGAGCGATTTCAGACACAGCTCTGGTCTCATAAAAATACGTACCTCTGCGCACTTTTTGTGCGACACCGTTTTACGTACCTTGCTGCACGTTTTGCCGAAGTTTCAAATAGAAATGTCCACTGAGTGGCGCTAAAACACAGGTTCAATATGTGAACCCTGGCATGTTTTTATTACGTAGATATTGGTACGTATTGCTGTTTTATTATTACATTGCTTCAGATACGTATTGCGGGGATCAGAATTCAAATATCCGGGGACTGTCGCTAATAGTTAATGCTCCATCGTGTTGGAAATATGCCCTACACCAAATCCAGCCCTAAACCTACCTGATAGTGTTAACAAATGCAAAACTGATATAAAAATGTATTAGCTGATGCAACTTCGTTTTACGCAGATTTTAACTGGTTTGTTGAACCGTACACAGGATTCAAACCGGTGCTTCTCATCTTCTAAGTTCGTCTCCGTACTCCGTGAGCTACCGAACAAACCTATCTTCTATGAAAACCCATAGATATGAAGCTGGATGTGTGCGATGCTAACATTCAAAAGCATCAGTTTTCAAATCTCCCAGCATATTAATATTGTTTTGAAGTCATAGCATGATATTCTTCAAGTAATTGTGCGAAAATTACGCTTTATTAATCGCAAATCTGTAAATTTGTGTGAAAGTGTTCATTTATTTTGGAAACTGCAGTGACATGTACTTATTGGTACGTATTTAATGTCACGCTAAAAAGTGCACCCAGGTACGTAAATGCCATGAGACCATGTAGGTTTTAAAACTTGCAGTTAAGTAATTAAGTGATTAATTAAGTGCTGATTGAGCATTAGTGATGAACACCTGCTGTTAACAAACAGAATCACTGAAGAAAAGAGAAACACAAGAACTATTTCAACTGACTTCAGCCACAGCCTTAGATGAAATCAACTGAAATAAAATACATTAAACCTATCAAAATCTGATTAAACAACCCCACAAACAGCATCACCAACTCCACTTATTAATAACCAGACATCTACAGAAGATCTTATTGAGAATTAACTAAGGTTTAAATGTTGATTTATTGTTTCATTTGAAGTAACCATGTTAGAGATCAGTGTCTGCTTTAGTTGGGCTCTTGACCCTTGACGTCTGTGTTAGCTGTTTTATTTCTGCTTCTTTTTCTCTTGCTGTTGTTACCATGTGTTCCTTGAACATATTTGTTGTAACTCAAAAGCCCAGAAGAAGGTTGGTTGTTATATATTTATAATGATAATCTGTAAGTGAACTGATCTCATTGAGAGTGAACGTAGACTCATTGTGTGTCTAGTCTCTGATTAAGTGAATGTTGTATTGATTATAGTAAAAGTGATTCTAAGAGCCAGTGGTTCGGATTGTCATTATAAACATATAACAACCAACTACTGATCATTTTCTCGGGGCTTTTGAGTTGTAACAAATATGTTTGAAGAACACACGGTTACAACAGCCAGAGAC
The DNA here is from genome assembly GCA_036784905.1 of Acrossocheilus fasciatus. Lineage (NCBI taxonomy): Eukaryota > Metazoa > Chordata > Actinopteri > Cypriniformes > Cyprinidae > Acrossocheilus > Acrossocheilus fasciatus. The sequence goes on along the minus strand of CM071962.1, from coordinate 19,124,346 downwards.
AGAAAAATCTACTCTGCTCAGTTTCTTTTCATTTATTTTGAACATAAAGTAGTGCAAATTACATTTTTTTTTCCATCTAGATGTGAAAATACTAAATATTATTACGTTATATATATAAAATCTGTTTTGTTTTCATTGTGGTACTTTATCAAAATAAAATACAGTGAGCCAAACATCAGCGCGCGCCTCTGTGTCACCGTTGGAACGCGACTGAAGTACAAAGCCTATTATTTACATAATAAATAATAGTTTAGCATTCAGATAGTTATTTCGCAAATATGGAAATATTATGGAATATTTGGATTTTGTGCCGAATGAGAGAGGTAGGATACACCAGCACAAAGCTCCATTAAAGTATACTCCCTTGTCAGTCTAAGTGAGAGACGCGTTCAGAATCAGCACATGGTCACTGTCTATTGGGCTTTATTTTAAAGTGCGCAACTCATGGCATTCACTGGTGAATTGTTTGTATTCGGCGTAAGGCCTCATGCACCGAACTGAGATGCACGTACCGTGACGGTTCGGTACGAATACATGTACCGTGCCACCCCTAAAAGGTGATGCTGTTTGTGGGGTTGTTTAATCAGATCTTGAGAATTTATTTCAGTTGATTTCATCTAAGCATGTGTCTAAAGTCAGTTGTTGTTCTTGTGTTGCTCTTTCTGTCAGTGATTCTGTTTGTTAAGAGCAAGTGTTCATCATTAATGCTCAATCAACACTTAATTAATCACTTAATCACTTAACTGCAATGTATATCTTATTTTAGTGAACTCAACTGAATAAGTTCAGCGCACTCATAATTGTTAGTTTTGAAGGCAATAAGTTTCCTCAAACGGTTTGAGTTACCCTAACTGTTGGGTTTTACAGTGATAGTCGCAATAACCTTTTTTGCATCATTACAACCATATACAAAAAAGGAAGGTGACAGATAATTCATAATATTACATACTGGTATAGTTTGAGATGCAGACAGTTTGTCCTTCTGTTGATTTGTCTGCTGCCACAGCAGTGATGCAGAATGTGTAACTGACTCCAGCAGTCAGATCAGTGATGTTATAGGAAGTGTTAGTAGTAGTTTTATTTGTTTTATCATCGGTCCAGTGAAGTTTAAAGAAAGATCTATTTCCAGCTGGTTCAGTCCATGTCAGAAACACAGATGATGTTGTGATGTTGTTTACTGTGAGATTCCTGATCACATCTGGCTCTGTGTGAAGAGAGAAGGAGAAATCATAAGTGCTGGTAAGAGGTAGAGTTAAAACATGTTAAAACATTGATACAATTAGCAATTCATAAAGCAGTTATAGCATTTGTAAGTGCTTAAGATGTTGCTGTACAGTTTTCTGCTCAAGGGAAGAAATTATGAGATTAAACATCATTCTGATTAAACATCCAATCAGAGCTCTTACTGGTATACAGTGAAATCTGATTGGCTCTCCCCTCGGTCACATGATCAGCTGTAACTGCAAACACTCTGAATGTGTACTGTGCTCCAGGAATCAGATCATTTATTTTGATGAACGTGTTTTCAGTAATCACATTCTTATCGTCATATTCTACACGATAACCGGAGCTTTGACCATTCGGTTTAGTCCAGTTTAGTAAGACAGAGGATGTTGTGATATCATCAGCTGTGAGGTTCATTATGACGTCAGGCTCTGTGAGTAAAAAATAACAGACATTTGGAGATTAATTTTATTAATAAATTTTTTTATTTAATATACACAGCAAAACCCAACAAGTTAGGGTAACTCAAACCGTTTGAGTAAACCAATTCCCCTTGGCTTAAACCATGTAAGTTTTAAACAACCTGAGCTGTGTCTGAAACCGCTCCCTATCCACTATATAGTGCACTATATCGGGTGTCAGCCATTTTGTAGTGCTGTCCGAATTCTGAGTGAACGACTTCATTCCCTACATTCGTTCACTACTTTTTACCCACAATGCATTCTGATTTCGAGTGTACAACCGATGTACACTCGCTGAAGCACTATTTCCCACAATCCAATGCGGAGAACCGACGAGCTGTTAGAGCGAGCGGGAGCGAGCGAGTTTGAACGGGAGATGCCGTTTAATTTGCAAAAATTATGAATTTGGTGGATTTTAAAAAATGTTCGTTAGTAGTGTATTCATTCTGATGTCAAATTAACGGTCGCCTGAGGGCGCTCTACGGTCATCTTATTTGAGTGCAAAAACGCTGCTCGGGAGAGTTTCAAGATACTACAAACAGTAAATACATACAATTATTAATATGTGCTGATTTGAGTTTATTTTTGTTGACAATATTTTAATAGTATTTAATGATTATGACCATATTACAGAACAAATGAATAATATACCATCAATGAAACCACAAAGCTGATTACAATAGTCATTTTAAGTGTTATTGCTATTAATATTATTTTCTAAAATGAGGTACATGAAATATAAAAGTACATCTAAGATGTTTTTGCAACAGTCAAGTCTCACGCGCAGTGTACACGTCACCGTCCGAATCCGTTCACTTCATTTCGTTCACTCCGTTCTAATATAGTGCACTCAACTGCCTTACACTATATAGGGATTAGTGAATGAGTGAACGAGTGAGCCATTTCAGACACAGCTCTGGTCTCATAAAAATACGTACCTCTGCGCACTTTTTGTGCGACACCGTTTTACGTACCTTGCTGCACGTTTTGCCGAAGTTTCAAATAGAAATGTCCACTGAGTGGCGCTAAAACACAGGTTCAATATGTGAACCCTGGCATGTTTTTATTACGTAGATATTGGTACGTATTGCTGTTTTATTATTACATTGCTTCAGATACGTATTGCGGGGATCAGAATTCAAATATCCGGGGACTGTCGCTAATAGTTAATGCTCTATCGTGTTGGAAATATGCCCTACACCAAATCCAGCCCTAAACCTACCTGATAGTGTTACAAATGCAAAACTGATATAAAAATGTATTAGCTGATGCAACTTCGTTTTACGCAGATTTTAACTGGTTTGTTGAACCGTACACAGGATTCAAACCGGTGCTTCTCATCTTCTAAGTCCGTCTCCGTACTCCGTGAGCTACCGAACAAACCTATCTTCTATGAAAACCCATAGATATGAAGCTGGATGTGTGCGATGCTAACATTCAAAAGCATCAGTTTTCAAATCTCCCAGCATATTAATATTGTTTTGAAGTCATAGCATGATATTCTTCAAGTAATTGTGCGAAAATTACGCTTTATTAATCGCAAATCTGTAAATTTGTGTGAAAGTGTTCATTTATTTTGGAAACTGCAGTGATATGTACTTATTGGTACGTATTTCATGTCACGCTAAAAAGTGCACCCAGGTACGTAAATGCCATGAGACCAGGTAGGTTTTAAAACTTTCAGTTAAGTAATTAAGTGATAAATTAAGTGCTGATTGAGCATTAGTGATGAACACCTGCTGTTAACAAACAGAATCACTGAAGAAAAGAGAAACACAAGAACTATTTCAACTGACTTCAGCCACAGCCTTAGATGAAATCAACTGAAATAAAATACATTAAACCTATCAAAATCTGATTAAACAACCCCACAAACAGCATCACCAGCTCCACTTATTAATATCCAGACATCTACAGAAGATCTTATTGAGAATTAACTAAGGTTTAAATGTTGATTTATTGTTTCATTTGAAGTAGCCATGTTAGAGATCAGTGTCTGCTTTAGTTGGGCTCTTGACCCTTGACGTCTGTGTTAGCTGTTTTATTTCTGCTTCTTTTTCTCTTGCTGTTGTTACCATGTGCTCCTTGAACATATTTGTTGTAACTCAAAAGCCCAGAAGAAGGTTGGTTGTTATATATTTATAATGATAATCTGTAAGTGAACTGATCTCATTGAGAGTGAACGTAGACTCATTGTGTGTCTAGTCTCTGATTAAGTGAATGTTGTATTGATTATAGTAAAAGTGATTCTAAGAGCCAGTGGTTCGGATTGTCATTATAAACATATAACAACCAACTACTGATCATTTTCTCGGGGCTTTTGAGTTGTAACAAATATGTTTGAAGAACACACGGTTACAACAGCCAGAGACAGAAAAATCTACTCTGCTCAGTTTCTTTTCATTTATTTTGAACATACAGTAGTGCAAATTACATTTTTTTTTCCATCTAGATGTGAAAATACTAAATATTATTACGTTATATATATAAAATCTGTTTTGTTTTCATTGTGGTACTTTATCAAAATAAAATACAGTGAGCCAAACATCAGCGCGCGCCTCTGTGTCACCGTTGGAACGCGACTGAAGTACAAAGCCTATTATTTACATAATAAATAATAGTTTAGCATTCAGATAGTTATTTCGCAAATATGGAAATATTATGGAATATTTGGATTTTGTGCCGAATGAGAGAGGTAGGATACACCAGCACAAAGCTCCATTAAAGTATACTCCCTTGTCAGTCTAAGTGAGAGACGCGTTCAGAATCAGCACATGGTCACTGTCTATTGGGCTTTATTTTAAAGTGCGCAACTCATGGCATTCACTGGTGAATTGTTTGTATTCGGCGTAAGGCCTCATGCACCGAACTGAGATGCACGTACCGTGACGGTTCGGTACGAATACATGTACCGTGCCACCCCTAAAAGGTGATGCTGTTTGTGGGGTTGTTTAATCAGATCTTGAGAATTTATTTCAGTTGATTTCATCTAAGCATGTGTCTAAAGTCAGTTGTTGTTCTTGTGTTGCTCTTTCTGTCAGTGATTCTGTTTGTTAAGAGCAAGTGTTCATCATTAATGCTCAATCAACACTTAATTAATCACTTAATCACTTAACTGCAATGTATATCTTATTTTAGTGAACTCAACTGAATAAGTTCAGCGCACTCATAATTGTTAGTTTTGAAGGCAATAAGTGTCCTCAAACGGTTTGAGTTACCCTAACTGTTGGGTTTTACAATGATAGTTGCAATAACCTTTTTTCCATCATTACAACCATATACAAAAAAGGAAGGTGAATATTACATACTGGTATAGTTTGAGATGCAGACAGTTTCTCCTTCTGTTGATTTGTCTGCTGCCACAGCAGTGATGCAGAATGTATAACTGACTCCAGCAGTCAGATCAGTGATGTTATAGGAAGTGTTAGTAGTAGTTTTATTTGTTTTATCATCGGTCCAGTGAAGTTTAAAGAAAGATCTATTTCCTGCTGGTTCAGTCCATGTCAGAAACACAGATGATGTTGTGATATTGGTCACTCTGAGATTCCTGATCACATCTGGCTCTGTGTGAAGAGAGAAGGAGAAATCATAAGTGCTGGTAAGAGGTAGAGTTAAAACGTTAAAATATTGATACAATTAGTAATTCATAAAGCAGTTATAGCATTTGTAAGTGCTTAAGATGTTGCTGTACAGTTTTCTGCTCAAGGGAAGAAATTATGAGATTAAACATAATTCTGATTAAACATGCAATCAGAGCTCTTACTGGTATACAGTGAAATCTGATTGGCTCTCCCCTCGGTCACATGATCAGCTGCAACCGCAAACACTCTGTATGTGTACTGTGCTCCAGGAATCAGATCATTTATTTTGATGAACGTGTTTTCAGTAATCACATTCTTATCGTCATATTCTACACGATAACCGGAGCTTTGACCATTCGGTTTAGTCCAGTTTAGTAAGACAGAGGATGTTGTGATATCATCAGCTGTGAGGTTCATTATGACGTCAGGCTCTGTGAGTGAAAAATAACAGACATTTTCAGATTAAAATGTGTTGTTGTTTTTTTTTAATGAAGATTAGATTGTTTATAACTACATCAGAACATTTAATGAATCTAGATGACATTTTAGTAAATAATCTGGCTCTGTGTGGGGAGAGAAAAGTAAATGATATGTAATGGTGGTAAAATTACAACAGATGCATGAATTATACAATTATGATTAAAGTAAAGCCCGGATGGAGCTTCTATGCCAGCTCTTCATTGCAAAGATGGTTTAATAAGTTTAACAGCCTATTGTGTCTTATTATTCTATTTAAACTAAATTTAAGAATTTAACATTAAAGATGACAGACATTTTTAAAAGATATAAATACCCTGTATGAATATAAAAAGTGCCCCTGGAAATCAATTTGAGGGTGAAACATTTCCCTATGGGAAAGTTCATTTCTAAGACTGATGGCAATAAACATGAAAATACTCTTCATCTCTGGCTTTGTTGTTTAAAGTGATATTTATTGTTTTAATATCTTCATGTAATTAAGAGCACACTTCTTGCATTATATTTAATATCATAATTGCTATTTAACATCATCCCTACATGTCTGACTATGCTGGGAATGCTGCATATTCATTTTTCTTTATGTTTGTTACTTTATATAATAATAATACATATTAGGCTCCCAGCCACCTAATATCACAAATCTGGTCTGTAACTTCCATTCACTCACCACCAGAGGTCACTCACTCACCACAGTATTCATTGCACTGATCACATTACTGTTGCACTTCACCATCTACTACATTCCCCATCATCCATCGCACAGATCACACAGCTGTCACAGATTACACATTGCACTGATTACACAGCTGAAACCCATTAGACACGCTTTATAAGCCTTGGACTTTCCCTGCCTCACTGCTGAGTATTGTATGCATTATTGCTGCCCTACAGAGCCCTGTTAGTTTCCCTAGTCTTGCCTTGCTTTGGATTGTGTTTTCCCCTGCCTGGACTCTTGCTCACGTTTTGGATTACCTCTCTTGTCTAGCCCCTTTTGATACTGTTCGCTGTCGTATGACCCATGCCTGTTTTTGATAACTCTGTGCATTGCCTATTATATACTTATCTGCCATTGATTGACCCTGCCTGTTATTACCACGTCTCTTGTCAATAAAGCTTGCTTATGGATCCGTACATCTCACGTCTCGTCAGCCCCGTTACAGAATACTCGGCCGCACAAGGATCCAGCAGCTTTCCATGTGGATATTGGCCAGGTATGGACACTGCAAGACTGTTATTAACCCTCGAGCAGGGTTTGTGATTGCTTGGATTATGTACAGGAGTACTTGGAGCTTGCATATTTTTCTGATCTGCCGGACTGTGTGCTCATAGATTTCTTTTGTGAAGGCATTAACCAGCCGCTCAAATCACTATTAACCCTTGAAGGTCCCCGTTCGTCTCTAAGGGATTTTATGGACTATGCTCTATTGACTGTTGGGTCATCGTTCACTGTGAGCAGTCACAGCTGCTCTTCGTGAGTCAAGCCAAGTCACAGCTGCTCTTCACGAGTCAAACCAAGTCACAGCTGATCTTTACGAGTTAAGCCAAGTCAAAGCTAATCTTCACGAGTCAAGTCACAGCTGATCTTCATGAGCTAAGTCAAGTCACCGTTGATCGACACGACTCAAGCCAAGTCAAAGCTAGTTTTCACAAGTCAAGCCGACACAGCTGATCTTCATGAGCTAAGCCAAGTCACAGTTAATGTCAAAGAGTCAAATCAAGTCACAGTTGCTGTTAAAGAGCCCAGTCAAGTCACAGTTGATGTCAGAGAGTCAAGTCAAGTCACAGTTGGTTGTCATCAACCGAGTCACGTCTCAAATGATCTCCCAGAATCTTGCACTGTCTCAGCTGACCTTCCCAAGCCACGTCACGTCCGGGCTGAAACACCCAGATCATCAAAGTCAGTCGCCCATTATCTCAGTTTGATGTCTAGTGTGAGGGATGTACCGCTGGTATCTGCACGCACGGCTGGTATCCCTAAACCAGCTCACTGTAATCCTCCTGTTCCTATTCCCCTGTCCGAAATGCTTCCCCTGATGGAAATCGCTTTATGTTGTGTTTGGGCTGCGTACACCACCGCAGAACTGTCTGAGGTGGCAGCAGCTGCCACAGCTTCTCCAGAGGTGGTGGCACATGCTGCAGAACCTCCAGAAGTGGCAGGGCTCACCTCAGCCCCTTGTATGGTGGTGACGCCCAGTAATGTACTCTCAACCTATTGTGTTGCGGTTGAAGAGACCGTTACTAAACTCTCCCTGTGTCCTGAGTTTACTGCTGTAGAACCTCCAGAGGTGGCGGCAACTGCTGCAGAACCTCCAGAGGTGTCAGCAGTATCCGTCGATGAACTCTCGTTCTGTCCTGTCACAACTATGGAGACTAATTATGAACTTTCTGTGTTCCCTGCCTCGGTCCTTGGATCCGTGCATGTTCTCTCTCCTTTTTATGTCTTCGTTCTCCCTAGGTCCCAGGCTCTGCTGTGGGTCCATCTGCTCCGCTCTGGTGGTCTTCTGCTCCACCTGTTCCGTCTGCTCCGCTGTGGTGGTCCACTATCTGGCTCTGGTGGTCTTCTGCTCCACCCTGGTGGGCTTTTGCTCTATCTGCGCCGCCGTGGTGGTCTGCTGTCTGGCTCTGGTGGTCTTCTGCTCCGCCCTGGTGGGCTTCAGTCCCATCGGCTCTGCCCTGATGGGTTTCAGTCCCGTCTGCTTCGCCCTGGTGGGCTCCAATCCCATCCACTCTGCCCTGGCTTCCTGCTCTGCCTTGGTCCCCGGTCACTCCGCTTCCACAGTGACCTGGCCCTCCATCCCTCCCCCTGTTCCGCCTCCGCTCCACCTCCCTCCTGGATTAATGGCCGTTTCTCAAATGGAAGGCTGCATCCTCCGGAGGTCGCATTTGTAGGCTGCATACGTCATAAAGAAGATCTTATTTTAGAATATTAACAGTTATAAATTTGACCATTATTCTTAGTTAAGCGTAAATTGTTGTAATATGCTTTTGACTCACGAATATAATGCTCAGTTAACTGAAATAAACCAGGCTTGATGACGTATGCAGCCTACAAATGCGACCTCCGGAGGATGCAGCCTTCCGTTTGATAAACGGCCATAGACTGTGTGGAGCGTCTGGATGCCGCTCTTTGGGGGGTGGGGGGCTCTGTCATGAATCTGGTCTGTAACTTCCATTCACTCACCTCCAGAGGTCACTCACTCACCACAGTATTCATTGCACTGATCACATTACTGTTGCACTTCATCTACTACATTCCCCATCATCCATCGCACAGATCACACAGCTGTCACAGATTACACATTGCACTGATTACACAGCTGAAACCCATTAGACACTCTTTATAAGCTTTGGACTTTCCCTGCCTCACTGCTGAGTATTGTATGCATTATCGCTGCCCTACAGAGCCCTGTTAGTTTCCCTAGTCTTGCCTGTTTTGGATTGTGTTTTCCCCTGACTGGACTCTTGCTCACGTTTTGGATTACCTCTCTTGTCTAGCCCCTTTTGATACTGTTCGCTGTCATATGACCCACGCCTGTTTTTGATAACTCTGTGCATTGCCTATTATATACTTATCTGCCATTGATCGACCCTGCCTATTATTACCACGTCTCTTGTCAATAAAGCTTGCTTATAGATCCGTACATTTCACATCTCGTCAGCCCCGTTACACCTAATTCATACCCTGGGTCCATTCTTCCTTTCTGTGCCTCTTTTAAATGTGTGGTATTGCAAATTGCCATCTAAGATGATTTCACCTTCTTTGATAAATCATGACAAAATTCCACTGATATTAATTAACAACATTACACATTTTATATCTATGACATTTCAAGTTCAACCCTTATCTAAAACTCGGCATGCTGTATTGTCTGAGATTAAATATAGTTGCAATAACCATTTTTGCATCATTACATTCATATACAAAAAAGGAAGGTGACAGATAATTCATAATATTACATACTGGTATAGTTTGAGATGCAGACAGTTTCTCCTTCTGTTGATTTGTCTGCTGCCACAGCAGTGATGCAGAATGTGTAACTGACTCCAGCAGTCAGATCAGTGATGTTATAGGAAGTGTTAGTAGTAGTTTTATTTGTTTTATCATCGGTCCAGTGAAGTTTAAAGAAAGATCTATTTCCAGCTGGTTCAGTCCATATCAGAAACACAGATGATGTTGTGATGTTGTTTACTGTGAGATTCCTGATCACATCTGGCTCTGTGTGAAGAGAGAAGGAGAAATCATAAGTGCTGGTAAGAGGTAGAGTTAAAACATGTTAAAACATCGATACAATTAGTAATTAATAAAGCAGTTATAGCATTTGTAAGTGCTTAAAATGTTGCTGTACAGTTTTCTGCTCAAGGGAATAAATTATGAGATTAAACATCATTCTGATTAAACATCCAATCAGAGCTCTTACTGGTATACAGTGAAATCTGATTGGCTCTCCCCTCGGTCACATGATCAGCTGTAACTGCAAACACTCTGAATGTGTACTGTGCTCCAGGAATCAGATCATTTATTTTGATGGAGGTGTTTTCAGTAATCACATTCTTATCGTCATATTCTACACGATAACCGGAGCTTTGACCATTCGGTTTAGACCAGTTTAGTAAGACAGAGGATGTTGTGATATCATCAGCTGTGAGGTTCATTATGACGTCAGGCTCTGTGAGTGAAAAATAAAAGACATTTTCGGATTAAAATGTTTTTTTTTTTTTTTTTAATGAAGATTAGATTGTTTATAATAATTCCAACAGAATATTTAATGAATCTAGATGACATTTTAGTAAATACTGAGATCTAACAAATTATCTGTTTTATTTATTTTGATGGAGGTTTCATTGATAGTCACACCATTTTTCTAATTTACTCTGTTTTTGTACAAATTCCCATCGAAAACTCCTGTTACAAAGGCAAAAGATATTCAAAAATTCTACATACTGGTATACTGTGAGTTGCAGAAAGGTATAATTCTGATAATGTACTATGTAGCACAAAACAGATGTTTTCTAGTTTTACATACTGGTATAGTTTGAGATGCAGACAGTTTGTCCTTCTGTTGATTTGTCTGCTGCCACAGCAGTGATGCAGAATGTGTAACTGACTCCAGCAGTCAGACCAGTGATGTTATAGGAAGTGTCCATTGTTGAATGTCTGTTTGTTTTATCATCAGTCCATTGAATTTTAAAGAAATCTCTTTTTTCTCCTGGTTCATCCCATGTCAGAAACACAGATGATGTTGTGATGTTGTTTACTGTGAGATTCCTGATCACATCTGGCTCTGTGTGGGGAGAGAAAAGTAAATGATATGTAATAGTGGTAAAATTACAACAGATGCATGAATTATACAATTATGATTAAAGTAAAGCTCAGATGGAGCTTGTATGCCAGCTCTTCATTAGCCTGGTGATACTAAACTGCTACTTCGCTTTGCTTCGTAGACAGAGTCTGGAAGGGCATAATTGACAAGCGTTTACTTTCTCGTGGGGGGCGCTTGTCTGAAGTTTAAAATCATTGGTGTACCCGTAAACCAATCACATAACGTTTTTTTATGATGTATGTTATGCGCCGGCTCAGCCGCCTCGAACTTCTGCTGTAAACACAGGTATGCGGCTAAAACAAATCCATCGAGCGAAATACCGGAGTGAAGATGGCTGTGAACGACTTTTGCAGATTATGTGAAGTAAATCTACGCATCCACAATTATTTCCTTGCCGGACTTTGGCCTCCCCAGTTTCTCGCTGACGATCGGTAACAGTTGATCAATTAAACTTTTCCCAAAACCTGTCGGGAGTAGGGCCACAACATCACCTCCATTCAAAATGTGAACCAAACACTCTTCTTGTTCGGGCTTCAGTTGGCAAATGCCAGAAATATTCTCCAGAACAGAGCGAATAGCATCCCGTGTCTCCATGTCCGCTGTCGTTTTAGATTTCCCTCACCTAAACTACAATCTTAAATTCAGCACTTAGTGTCTACGTCACGGCTCTCAGCCCATCCTCTGTTTGTTGGTTGGCCGGCTGCTGCGGAGCCGGAGATAATCTGGGAGATGGTTTGCTATATCAGACTGAGTACAGAAGCTAACTGAAATTGAGCGGAAGTACGAAGTCTGACGTAGTCAGGCCAGCTCTTTGTTGCAAAGATGGTTTAATAAGTTTAACAGCCTATTGTGTCTTATTATTCTATTTAACTAAATAATTAAATTCTTAAATTAATTTAAGAATTTAACATTAAAGATCGCAGACAATTTTAAAAGTTTATAAAAAATATAAAGACCCTGTATAAAGATAAAAAGTGCCCCTGGAAATCAATTTGAGGGGGAAACATTTCCCTATGGGAAAGTTCATTTCTAAGACTGATGGCAATAAACATGAAAATACTCTTCATCTCTGGCTTTGTTGTTTAAAGTGTTATTTATTGTTTTGATATCTTCATGTAATTAAGAGCACACTTCTTGCATTATATTTAATATCATAATTGCTATTTAACATTACCCCTTCATGTCTGACTATGCTGGGAATGCTGCATATTCATTTTTCTTTATGTTTGTTACTTTATATAATAATACATATTAGGCTCCCAGCCACCTGATTCATACCCTGGGTCCATTCTTCCTTTCTGTGCCTTTTTTAAATGTGTGGTATTGCAAATTGCCATCTAATATGATTTCACCTTCTTTGATAAATCATGACAAAATTCCACTGATATTAATTAACAAAATTACACATTTTATATCTATGACATTTCAAGTTCAACCCTTATCTAAAACTCAGCATACTGTACTGTCTGAGATTAAATATAGTTGCAATAACCACTTTTGCATCATTATAACCATATACAAAAAAGGAAGGTGACAGATAATTCATAATATTACATACTGGTATAGTTTGAGATGCAGACAGTTTGTCCTTCTGTTGATTTGTCTGCTGCCACAGCAGTGATGCAGAATGTGTAACTGACTCCAGCAGTCAGACCAGTGATGTTATAGGAAGTGTCAGTAGTTTCTGTTGCATTTCTGTTCAGGTCCAATCTCTCACCAGTCCATTTAAGTTTAAAGAAAGATCTATTTCCAGCTGGTTCAGTCCATGTCAGAAACACAGATGATGTTGTGATATTGGTCACTCTGAGATTCCTGATCACATCTGGCTCTGTGTGAAGAGAGAAGGAGAAATCATAAGTGCTGGTAAGAGGTAGAGTTAAAACATGTTAAAACATTGATACAATTAGCAATTCATAAAGCAGTTATAGCATTTGTAAGTGATTAAGATGTTGCTGTACAGTTTTCTGCTCAAGGGAAGAAATTATGAGATTAAACATCATTCAGATTAAACATCCAATCAGAGCTCTTACTGGTATACAGTGAAATCTGATTGGCTCTCCCCTCGGTCACATGATCAGCTGCAACTGCAAACACTCTGAATGTGTACTGTGCTCCAGGAATCAGATCATTTATTTTGATGGAGGTGTTTTCAGTAATCACATTCTTATCGTCATATTCTACACGATAACCGGAGCTTTGACCATTCGGTTTAGACCAGTTTAGTAAGACAGAGGATGTTGTGATATCAGCTGTGAGGTTCATTATGACGTCAGGCTCTGTGAGTGAAAAATAAAAGACATTTGGGGATTAAAATGTTTTGTGTTATTTTATTTATTTATTTTTTTTTTTAATGAAGATTAGATTGTTTATAACTACATCAGAACATTTAATGAATCTAGATGACATTTTAGTAAATACTGAGATCTAACAAATTATCTGTTTTTTTATTTTGATGGAGGTTTCATTGATAGTCACACCATTTTTCTAATTTACTCTGTAACAGGAGTTTTCGATGGGAATTTGTACAAAAACAAAGGCAAAAGATATTCAAAAATTCTACATACTGGTATACTGTGAGTTGCAGAAAGGTATAATTCTGATAATGTAGTATGTAGCACAAAACGGATGTTTTATAGTTTTACATACTGGTATAGTTTGAGATGCAGACAGTTTGTCCTTCTGTTGATTTGTCTGCTGCCACAGCAGTGATGCAGAATGTGTAACTGACTCCAGCAGTCAGATCAGTGATGTTATAGGAAGTGTCCGTTGTTGAATGTCTGTTTGTTTTATTGTCAGTCCACTGAATTTTAAAGAAATCTCTTTTTCCTCCTGGTTCAGTCCATGTCAGAAACACAGATGATGTTGTGATGTTGTTTACTGTGAGATTCCTGATCACATCTGGCTCTGTGTGGGGAGAGAAGGGCAAATAATTAGCAGTAATGGAATGAACTAAAACAGCTGTTGGAACGATGCTATTATAAATTAATATAATATTTGTTTTTAGATGAGAGCTCATTGAATCCAGGTACGTCAGATGAAATGGTGGCCAAAATGATTAAAAACACCAGTATTTTCAGCAGCTGAAAAATGGTCTTAAGTCAGTTATTTCTATATTTTGCTGTAGTGTGCCAGTAGGAAATATCAGTTTACATTTTCAAACATTCATTTTTCCATTAATTGCTATAATCCAGTGAATGTCTGACAGCAGCCAGTGCCCCACACAGAGATCTGATCTGATCATCATCCAGTCTGTCTGGATGATATCCCACGTGAAGAAACAGAATAAACTGAGACAGACTCAATACAGAAGAACTGTTTATTTAATTGAGTTAATAGAAGTTAACTGATAAAGAAAATCTATATGACATTATTTTCAACAGCATCCTCATTCTACGGCATTTTCACACAAGTGCCTAAATCTTTTAACAGTACTGTAGCTTTGTAGGTAGGATTCTTGAAACATCTTGGAGACGTTGCCACAGTTCTTCTGTATTGAGTCTGTCTCAAGTTTCTTCATGTCATTCCAGACAGACTGGATGATGATCAGATCAGATCTCTGTGTGGAACACTGGCTGTTATCAGACAAAAATCTCACTGGGTTATTACAATTAATGGCAAAATGAATGTTTGGAAATGCAAACTAATATTTCAGTGAATAATAATACTAGTGTTCTAATAATTTTGGCCACCATTGTGTACATGGTTTCACTAATAGAGTAAATATCAGATGGCTTCGATTCTAAAACTCAGAAATTTGCTCATTCAAGTGACAAACCACTGAACAGATAAAACATTGTACAGTATGAATACTTCAAAGTACTGTTTCAATTAATAAATTACTTTGATATTTTAATATATAATTGTTTGTGAGCAGAAGTCAAGCAGTTGGAGTAAATACGCAAAGGACAAATGTTTTGAAAGTCTACATACTGGTCCATGCTGAGATACAGACAGGTTTGCTTTCTGTTGATGTATCTGCTGCAACGACTGTGACGCAAAATGTGTAATTGACTCCAGCAGTCAGACCAGTGACCGTTACATTTGTGACTATTATATTTCCATATGTTTCATCAGCAGTCCATTGAACTTTAAAGGAAGACCCCATTTCGAGTTGTTTATCCCATTTCAGAAGCACAAATGATGTGGAGATTTCAGAGACTGTGAGATTCTCGATCGCATTTGGTCCTGTTTTACAACAGAGGGACAACTGATTAGTGATTCTTGTGATTGAAACAAATCATCCAGTTTCCGGTTCATATAATGTTTGTAGGTAGTCCAGAGATCTGGGTTCTGGACATTTAGATGTAAGAAGAAAACAAAAGCTTTTTTATTTTTTTTTATTTGATACAATCAAATTTTCTATTGCAAGAGTTGTTATTAAAATACATGAAATTGCTGTAAACTGTATGAATACATTTTTGTCTTATTACTATTTCCAATTTTCGAATGTAAATTTTAACTGGTAGACAACGATGTTTAAAATTTGGGATTTGACACAATTATTCTTACAATATACCACGTTAACAAAAAGAAAAAAAAAGAAAAGAAAAAAAGAATTAAATACAGATACCATTTTCCATTCACACCTTTACTCAGTCTAAGAATAAAAATACTCACTTGTAGGAGCTGATGTTTCACACTCAGTTGAAGGAGAGCTTGTAGTGGCAGAAGCTGCTGGAATATTTAGATGTACAAAGAACAAAACAACAAACAAATAAATATTTTTGCTGTTGTTGTTGTTGCTGTTGATAAAATCCATTTTTTTTTTTTTGCATGACTTGATTTTAAAATACATGAAATTGCTGTAAATTGTATGAAAACTATTTTGTCTTACTGTTTACTATTTCCCAATGTAAAATTTGAACTGGTAAATGCTGATGCTTAGAATTTGAAATAATCACAACTATTATTACAATATACCATATTCACGATGAACATGAATAAAATACAGATCTAATTTTCCTATTAACACAAAATAAGTCCATTTTCCATGAAAAACAATACTCACTTGTAGGAGCTGATATTTGAGACTCAGTTGAAGGAGAGTTTGTAGTGGCAGGAGCTGCTGGGACATTTAGATGTACGAAGAAAAAGAAAGATAATTTAACTAATATTCACTGACATTCTTAAAAGAATTTGCATGCAATGAAATTCTGTATTCCGTGAATTATAAACAGCATAAATTCACCATCATCACAATATATTATTGATAGAATAATAACATTTTATTACAGAATATAACCATTTTAACTGGTGACTCTGATGTTTGATAATCATGATGCGACTGTAAATGTTGGTACTGACCTGTATCAGTCTGTGCATTCAACCCCTGAAAAGAGAAGCAAAGTACTTAATATAGTTTAAAGAGATTTGAGTCTAGGTCACAAAAATGACTTACAACTTTCCTGACTTCAGACGTCAGTAAACAATGACCGTCAATAGCCTTACACACACTTTTTTTTTTTTTTTTGTCTAAATACCACCATTTTGCAGTCCTTTGCTCTTGTAATAGATTAACTTCAGCATGATGTCATTAAATACTGCTAAAGTACTTATGTACCACATTTGTAATCTGATTGGTCCATTCTGAATGTGATTTGGAATGTGATTGGTCTAACATGAGATCTAACTAAGGCAGATTCTTCCTCCGAGGAATCCACCAGAGAGAGGCTGTCACAAGGAGAATTAGTTCTGGGAACCAGGTTTGTGCAAGGAGGCTCACTGCTGTGAGTAGCACCCGGTGAGTGCCGCATTGCAACGCCCATCTCAGACCACGGCCGTGAAGCTAGTGCTGACGCGGTCTCATAATATGCAGCCCCAGCGGTGTAACTGCCACCGCAGCTGCCACTGCTCCCCATGCCCTTTTGGGACCCAGAAATAGAGGAAACTTCTTTTTTTGTTGAGGTTTTGGGTAAGGAGAACAAAACAAAAGATTGTCCTCCCATCACCATCACCATCTCCTGAAGAGCAGCTTCCTCCATCTCTGGGTCACCCGCCGCCGTCTGCTTCTGTGCAGCCGATAACTACTGGGCAAATCTCTCGACTGCGTCGTCGAAGAGGCCAGTCTGGGACACAGGGGATTTAGGAACTGAGTCTTGTCAATATCCCTCATGTCAACCAGACAGTTAGAGATGGTGCTTCTGGACCACAAGCGTGGACATCACATGACCCATCAAATGTGCAGTGACCTTCGTCGCTCATAGCACGAGATCAGTAGCAGTCTGTAGTTCTTTCAGAACCTTAGGATCACCACCCTCGTGTAGGTCCTTCAGTGCCTTGTCCTGATGAACCTGCAACAACTAAATAGCGTGTAAGGTTGAGGCCGCCTCTCCACAGGCTGCATAAGCAGTGCCAGTCAGACTAGACGAATGCTTACAGGCCTGGGAAGGGAGACACGGTTTGCTGCACCAGGTGGAAGTGGTGTTTGAACACAGCTGTATTGCAACCGACTGCTCCACCGGCGGGATCTCTGTGTACCCCCTGGCTGTCCTGCCATCGAGAGTGGTGAGAAGGGGAAAAGCTAATGACGTGGGATCTGGAGCAACTTTACCACTTCACAAGGTGCATGGAAACAAGCTGTGTACAATAATGTGAAATAAAGATTTCCCTTTTTCTCTTTAAGAGAAAAATCTTGTTCATACCTTTTGGAAACAGACTTTTCAAATAAAAGATCCAAAAAGTTTCCAGCTTCTTTCTTATACAATCAATGTTACCACCTCTTGAATTCTCAATCCAATTTAAACCACGGACTCAGATTCGGTGTCATAAGTGAAATCTCTACAGTAATTAATCTCTAAATTAACTACAGTTAATTATAACTAGTTACCTAGCTGGGGACTACTTTCAGGCGCTGCGTAATATCACTGCGCCTGCTGCGGCCATGTTACGGCAGCAAAGTTCCTTGATTATTACGCCAGAATGAGAGTATAGTTCTTAATCATATCAGCCTAGAAAATCGCAACTTTTCATTTTCCGCCGGTCTTAGTACACGATATAACTACAGAAGAGTCAAGTTTTAAATAGGACAAATATCGAAACTCTTTGGTCATTTTTGAACGCGATGCTACTGGTCTAATCGGACTCAATGATCTATGCTAAGCTATGCTAAAAGTGCTATCGCCAGACCCGGAGATCGGCTGAATGGATTCAAAAACGGTAAAACTCAACTTATTAACTCTGGGGGAGTTGGAGAATGAGCCTATTTCCAAAAAAAGTGGAGTGTTCCTTTAAGGAAAAACATTAGACAACTGTAAGTGGTACAATATTCAACTATTAGCCATTTAATAATGTTTGATGTGAACTGCAGTCTTATTTAACTTGCTGAAGTCATGTTGAAGGTTACCACTGGTTTCTTAATTATGGAGTTCTTCATAATGTTCATGTGCACACTCTCCTTAATTTGAACAGGATTTGGCATAATGTGGATAATCAATTTAACAATTCAGCAAGTTAAACTATTAATATATAACTATATCAGTTGAGTTTACATCATAAAGAACCAATTAGCAGTCATCCAGTAATGTATTTATTAGCGCTACGTGTCGAAGACCATTGGCATGCATATGTTTTTTTGTCACATATTAACATAATATAGACGTTTCATGTAAATATGAGCATTTGAACTGTCTACACTTTAGTAAAGTCTATGCTTTTTGCTTTGTACCTCTGGTAGCCTTAAATATGCACTTTTAAAACAAGCGTAACAGGTGAGCTCAAGTGTGAACTATTTTATCTAAACCATAATCATACAAGTTAATTCATACAAAATAAAGAAGGTGTCTTACCAGAACAATGACAAAGAACAGAAGTGATGTGCCTTTACATACAGTTTTAAGAGAAAGACATGCCATACTATTTAATGTATTCTTATTAGTTTATCCCCAACTTTTCTCAACAATGAACTGCACCGAGCACTGATGTGAGAGGTGTGAGCTCTTGCTCAAGGTGTCACCAGAGTTGAATGTTATCGTTAATGTGATCAGTGTCGATGCTCCGCTTCTGCTTTACATGGCTGAACAGATTGAACATTACGAAACTCATTGCATCACTAAGTCACTAACTTCCTTTTAAATTTTCCATATTCTAGTTAATATTCTACTAAACATTTCCTAGTTTCCTAACACTGATGAAAGTGAGTTTTATATTATGAAGATTTGCATAACTCCCACAGGAAGAATGCAACAGCATCACTGTTTTAATGTCATGTTTAGATAGATTTGTAATTATTAATGAAAATAAAAGAGTAAATGTAATACACCATAACTAAGGCATTATGTTATTACCTGGAACAAGTCTGTTTGGGTTTGCTTTTGCAGTAATAACAGCTTCTACTCTTCTGAGAAGGTTTCCACAATATTTTGTTGTGTTTATTTGGGAATTTATGTCAATTCATCCAGGACGGCACTTGTGAGGTCAGGCACTGATGTGGAATGAGAAGACCTGGCTCACTATCTCCACTCCAAAGGGTTCAGCCCAACCCCTGAAAAACGGCCCCATACCATTATCATTCCTCCACCGAACTTTACAGCTGACACAGTGCAATTAGACAGTGAACATTCTCCTGGCATCCACCAAATCCAGACTCGCCCATCAGACAAACAGAGAAGTGAGATTCATCAATCCACAGTACAGGTTTCATCTGCTCCAGAGTCCAGTGGTGACGTGCTTTACACTGCTCCATCCGACACTTGACGTAGTACTTGGTGATGTGAGACTTGCATGCAGCTGCTCAGCATGGAAACCCATTCCATGAAGCTCCAGCCGCACAGTTTTTGTGCTGATATTAAAGCTAGTGGAAGTTTGAAACTATTCAGGTATGAAATCAGCAGAGCATCATGTACTTTTACTCACCATGGACCTCAGCAGTTGTGACCTTTAGTCGCTCTGTGACTTTACATGGCCGTTCATATCCAGCCCAGCAAGTTGAGCTTCATGCACACTGCAAAATCTACAACATAATATAATAATAATAAACCACAATAGTCATATTTCCTTAATTTTTTAAATTATCACTAACAGCACAAACATTTCAATTTTTATCATGTGCACCAACAGGTTAGGAGTGCTTTCTAGTATGGAGAAAAAAAAAAAAAAAATTATTTCTGCTCTAAATGGTTAAATAATGTTACATTATATTTGTATTTACATTATGAATATAATAACAAATCAATTCACAACCATGACAACTAAGGGAAATGGTGCAAAGAATGAAAACACAGTCCAAACTGTGTGAGTGTGACAGTATGCCCCCTCCCGAAAGGCTCGTGCTGGCAGATGGAGGCTTAGGTGGAGGACAGGAATCTAGGAGAGGGCTCAGCAGAAAAGTCCACAGTGAAGGAGTGATCCACGGGATGGCCTTGAGCAGGAATATCCAGGTGGTGATCCAGGCCACAACCAGGATGCCAATGGTCTAGGCCAGGGGTTTTCGAACCGGCGATCCGTTCTTTGTACATCGCTAACGCAGTTAACTGGATTTGATTGTTGACAATTTGACTTGATCTTGGATTATTTGGTTCTTAGAAACTCATCCTGGACTTGCTTAGCAACAGGTCTGTAAGCTTAAACCTGCTCGGGAGCAGGCTTATTTCACGTAAACAAGATTGTGCCTTTATAAGTGGAGGTGATATGGGAAGTCTGTCACAATCATGTCCTGCCCTTTTTTTTTTGCGAGAGCAACCTGTAGCAGAAGGTGCTAATTGTCAGAGCTTTTAGAATTAATCATGTGTTATGGGACAGCGCGACAGTATACTTTTGGAGAGATACCGTTTTTCTCGTGACGGTGTAATTTACTTGACGGAGTCTAGCTTTAACAACAGTGCAAACTGTGTGCATTGCCTTGAGATTCTTTGCGAGTGACACATTCCTTTACATTGTTGGAGACGTGGATAACTTAGTGAAAAGTGCTGTTTGACGTGCCATTTGCACAGTTTACCTGGTGCTCAAACAGTTTTTGGGGTTTTTTCCAAGCCACTTAAGACCCCAGGTTGTAAAACAGTTTTTTTGCTATTGCAGGTACATTAGAATTGTTAATGAAGATCATGCATTCATGACCATGCCAGTAAATATGACTTGATTGATCCCGAGGCTTCCCTACTGTGACTGGTGCCATAGACTGCACACATTTTACCATGCCCCAATGAGAGGGATTTTGTGAACCAAAAGGGGGCTCATAGTATAAATGTGCAGGTGAGTTACTATTAACATTCTTAATATTTTAGATTGGTAATACCTGTATATACAGGGCTTGACATTAACACCTGTCAATCCGCTAAATTCAGGTTAATTTCAGTTGTGGCGGGTAACATGGTCACTCCTGTCACGGGTCGTAGAGGCAGGGAGAACCCAAGAGTCTCAACTTCACCATAGACATGATTTTAATAACATAACGCAGTATACAAAACAACCAGTAACAAAGTAGAACAGACAAACACTAAGGGAATACTCAGGACTTATAAACACATGGGAGGTGATCAAGGAAAACTGAAACAGGTGATAGGGATAATCAATTAACTGAACAAGAACAGGAAAATAACCATAAAAGGAAACTCAGGAAGGACAGGGGTAAAACAAGGCAAAACAAGTCCCAATTGACCTATCAGTAAGCCCCGCCCCCCTTAGTTACTGTTGCTCCCTCGGACAAACAAACAGAGTTGTTCACTGTCTTTCAATGACAGCTGCAGTGTGAAAACCTTGTCCCACAATGTTTTTGCACAATTTTGGACACAGAAGGCCACCAAATGGGAATTAAATATTCCATGGAGGGACTTATAAAATATAAAAAAATAAGAAAATGAATGTTTTTGTCTTCATTTGTATTGGGTTGAATACTTAGGGACATTTTGCTCTGTTTTGTTTGGATTCAGGAAATGTAAGAAAATAAATTATATCGCCCATCCTCTCAGGACACCGGGAATCAGCATTACAAGAACCCCAGGCACATCGTTTTTCCATTTTTGAAGCATAAACCCCCATAAAACCGATGCGAGCTTCGGATCTTCCAATGTTTCTCTATGGCAGTGAAACCTAAAGATGTCCAAGTTCCGCTCCCCGTGCAACTGATACTCGACTGCCATTGGCAAGTCTGCGTTTGAGGGGAGGGGCTTACCGATAGGTCAATTCCTGACAATTTCCATTAGCCACTTTGAGAGAAGCACTGTAAAATATATTGAAATATATTTTGAAAATATATTTTAAAAATGCATAGAACATAATGCTCATGTTGCATGTGTGTTTACAGGCTATTTGTGAAATTATATTCATGCCTCATATGATGTATTTTTGCAATGCATTTTGTTTCTACACTACATTTACCATTTTTAAAGCTATTATTATATTACATTATAGAACAATATATCCTATATTCTCATTCAATTCAGGCCTACTATCCACTTAAACAATATGTTATCAAGTTTCAGGACAAGTTTCTAATTTTATGTACTAGTAAACACTGCGTAACTGTCACGTGTTTGAAGGGCGCGCACGTTGAACATTCGAGGCGCATTTAAACTGGAGTGGATGGAGTTACCATGGAAACGGGGCGGCGACTCAGCTGACAAGTAGCAAAACTCCGTCTCTCACTACTGTTGTTACTGCTTTCAGGTACGTTTAGTCCCTAAAATTACACAAATAATACATACAACTGTTCCTGACACTTTCTGACATGTACATGCTTCTGTTGAATATTTACTTTAAAGAAATGGCTCAGTGTCATCGGCTAACTATAAGAGGTATCCTAGCTATAGCTTTGAGCTCTTATTTATGAAAGTTTGGGATTTTAATCACATTATGTGTAGATGAGTGGTTTTGATA
This sequence comes from Acrossocheilus fasciatus, assembly GCA_036784905.1. Classification (NCBI taxonomy): domain Eukaryota; kingdom Metazoa; phylum Chordata; class Actinopteri; order Cypriniformes; family Cyprinidae; genus Acrossocheilus; species Acrossocheilus fasciatus. The sequence goes on along the minus strand of CM071962.1, from coordinate 19,101,471 downwards.
GCTTTGTAAGTGTTTTGCTGGCAATTTGATTATTGGATGAATTTAAATAAGCTAATTAATTTAACCTAAAAATTGCACAGTACTGTTAATCCACTTAAATGAACTAAAATAAACTGAAATTATTCCAAAAACGTTTTTATCTTTCATTGTAGACACATATTGATAAAAAATTATACTGTGATCTCAGGAGCATCAGGAAAAGAAAAAAAAAAAAACTGCTGACAGAGATATAGGAAACACAGGTGATCTGAGAAAGCTTATTAAATAACTTCACATGCTTTTTTTCACAATATATTTCACCTATATCATCATGCATCTTTAAAAACGTAAATTCTTGTTTCTTAAGATTTTTTTGTATGTTCTGTACATTGTTCTTTCTCTTTTCTGCATTTCACCTCTGCTGTAGTTTATTTCTAATAAACCTGACATTGTATACTACATATTGTTGGCTCTGTGACAGATTGTTTATGTTCCTTTATTTTTCCATGCTGATGGCCGTGCAGCAGAGTTGGAGGGGACCTCTTGTCGAAGAACATCTCCAAGACACTATGAACCATCTGAGTAGTAAGTAAAACCTCAAACATCCAAAAGATTATCAGATATTCAAAAAATATATCAATAAATATCACGACTTGCCTAAAATAAAATCTATAGATATACTAAAACAGTTCGAGCATATAACAATGTTTAAACATTAAACCTAGATAAATGTGCGCTGCATCAAATAGTTTGTGCGGAGAATCGAAGCTAAAGCGCATGGAGGCATCAGCTCAATCAATTGCATTTTTTTCAATGGAAACACCTTAAAAGACGCCATAGTTTTTGCTCATAAAGGTAAGAGTGATAAATCATTCGGAACTGTAAAGGGTCTACTCTTATTTGTGTGCACTCACAATATCAACAAAACGTCGTGCTTTTAAGAAAATGCTTTCTGCCGTCTCCTCTTGAACAGGAGCACTTCACAAAAATGAACCGAAAGTCAGCGAATACATGCCTCACAGACATGATAAATATATCTATAGAAAGCTTTAAATTACTACTTAATTAAATAAATCAAATCGACAACAAAAACTCTTTCATTATAATCATAACCCGTGAATATGCACTTCTCTCTAAAGGTGTCTAATGAGATGGCGAGTCAGGATCATCATCTTTATCTTTGCGACACTGACACAGAAAACACTAGTTTATTAGTAAATAATTAAAATATCTCCTTACTATTTCCCCCGGACACATTCATGGTAATTTTGCTGGGGCTTTGCGGCAAGCTTCAGCCTATTGCTTGTATTTGAAGCAGACCTCTTCATCTGCGCTGACGTGCTCTCTGCTGCTGCGGGACTCTAAACACCGTCGAGACGCTCTTCAAAGTCGCGGCACGGTCTCGTTTTGTTTCCACCAGCACGGCATTTTTTTTTCTATCACTAATTGATGGATGTCTAAAATAAAAGAATAAGGAGAAGCCTAAAACAGGCCCGAGGCCCGGCCCGGCCCGGCCCGTGAGACATGAAAATTGGCCCGATCGAAGCCTGGCCCTAGAGGCGTAAAAAGTCGGGGCCGGCCGTCAGTCCCAGGCTGAAATGCAGGGCTCTAGCGTTCCCCTCGGTAGAAATCACGTTTCCCCCTCGGGGGCAGGCACTCGATCTTTACTTAAACTGCATATGACAGAAGTGTCAACAGCTTTCATGCACGTCTTTTAAAATAAAAGTCTCGCATAAGAAAAACATTTAGAAAACATTTTTTTTGTTGTTGTTGATGTCGTTTCTTTGGCCGTACACTCCGCGACCCACTTTAGATAAACTAACAATTGTGCTTCATTGTTTTTTTTATTGCTGAAGAGTGTTGAACCTTCTTCTCCGGCGTTCTACTGTACAGACAAATTTACTTTTCCTTCAGCCTGAGGTTTATTCATTACACTTTTTGGTGTGAAAGGGCTTTTACATTTGCTATAAATAGAACTTCTTGTATTAAAAACAATCAATCCCTGCTCATATTTAAAAAGTAACGTAACGCATTACTTTCCGTAAAAAGTAACTACGTAACGTAATTTTTAGGGAGTAACGCAATATTGTAATGCATTACTTTTAAAAGTAACTTTCCCCAACACTGTACAAAGTTAATGATAGCACTTAAATATTTAAATACAGTGTGTTGAATGCCTACTAAGACTTGCATATTTCTGCATAATGCTTTGACCCTGGATGCTTACAGAAGGATATTGTTTCATTTACGTGCCGGAAACATCATGAGCATTCATAATTTTTGTTGGTTCATGCTGAACTGGTTTGATAAATGTACTCTTTATATTAATACGTCAGTTTATATTGTCACTGTTTTTAAGTTACATTGTCTGGAGAGTTTTACAGTTTTTCAGTGTCCAAATGTTGTTTGTTTTCTATTTATTAAGAAGGGCCAAATTATAATCTATATAAAATGAAAACATTTACATGTGTGGAGATTTAATTTTGTTTACATAAAGTTTGAGTAAACGGGAATATATTCTATGAAATATGTATTTAATTGAATATTTGAATGTTTTAAAATATATTTACATTTATAGAAATCTAATATATTTACATGTACAGAAATGTAATATGTTAACAAATATTAGAAATTAATATATGGACATATATTGCAAATTAATATATTTATATAGACTGGTATCTAAATGTATTTACATATAAAGGAAATAAATACGTAAATATTTCCTATAACAATATATTATATATAAAAGCGGCCAGAATCAAATATTTAAATATATGTTTAATATATTTCAAAATATATTTACATATATTGTATAAAACATATTTTCTTCTATTTGAATTTAAGATATTTAAATATATGAAAATATTTATTATATTTCAATCTATGTGATCCAGTAGCGGAGCCAGGATGTTTTCATAGGGGTGGCCATGGAAGGGCCAGCAACCAGACACAGAAATCTTCCTTATTTCAATAGAAAAATGTGATTGACTATAAATTATTGGACTGTTTTAGTACCTAAAACACAACTGAATACAATTCATTTCTACTAAATTGTAATTTAGATATTTGTGAATTAGATCAATTAATGCTGAGTGAATGACAACTTTAGTCTATTCCCCACCTCCAGGTATTTTAATAAACGGGATCACTATAGCTTTATTGCTCAGTCAGCTTGGTTCTGGTTCTCAAAACCCCCAAAAGCTTGTTCTCCATCATTGCATACTCATTGATGAGACATGCAGATAGTGATAAGAATTGGTTAATAAATAAATAAATAAAAGCACATAAACGCCAGAATGTAAAATGAGTTATTTTATGTTTATTTTATTTAAATTGTTGCATTTTCGTTTATAAATGCACAATATTTTAGTACATGCATTTGAGAGACGCTCTTTAATGTGATGCTATACATACATGAATGCACTAATCGCCTTTTTGGTAATTCCATGACTTAACTGACGACAGAAATATATTGTATGTTCAGTTTCTTGCGTGCATAATTTATTCATGATTATAATTTATGAGCGTGCGCCCTATATTCGCGTAAAGTTTAAGAGTGTGCGCTGCGTGCACGGTAAAACAGCTGTCAGGACAGGAAAGTTTGTTTTACTGACATATAGCCTAACAGCATTATATCATGCCGCAGTTGATTGTTGATCTACTGAAGCTCATTTGGCACATTTTCCTTTCTGCGCTCGTTTGTTCACCTGGCGTTGAGGCGAAGTTGAAGTGCGCGTCTGAAAAGTCTCCCGTTTGATGTGGTCATAAAGATATACGGCGGTTCCGCGTATTAAATAAATGCATTTCTTGTCAAGAAAAAAAAATTGCAGTTTTGAGTGGGGTGGCAAAGCTTAGGTCAGTGGTGGCCACAGCCACCCCCTGGCTCCACCCCTGTCCCGATCGCCGCTGTCGCGTAACAACGGTGCCAGAAGAGAGCTGCCATAGATGTTATTTGTTAATCGAAAATGAAAATAACTGGAGCCTGAATTGTTAGTTTTCGACTTTTAATTACCGAATTGTAGCCTACTTTAAATGTAAGTATTGGGTTTCGACTTACTTGAATATAATGACATGAAATAATAATAATAATAATAATAATAATAATGATAATATATATATATATATATATATATATATATATATATATATATATATATATATATATATATATATATCGGTTAAACATTGACATATCTTACCAAAATGTGATTTTATGTTGTTTATTCTGTTATTGATTATGTACATAAATGGACCATGTTGAACATATTTAAACAGGTTTTCAACCCTATTTAGTTTTATGCAGCGGAACATAAAAGGTGTGTTCGACTTCATGCGGCGCCATGAAAACCGATCGGCGGCTGGCTTGAAGAAGTGCATGCCGGTTAGAAAATTTGTCCGACTTGAACCGGCGCCGACGCCACGTCACTGTCACGTGTGGCATCAAAGTACCGCGAGAGCTTTTCGAGAGCAGCCGGCCAGTTTCTCCGGAGCGACTGCGGGAGCGCTGATGACGACACAGCTGTTTCATGATTGGCCAAATTCACCACATGACAACAGTGACTGCATTTACATGCGCACGAATATTGCGATTATTTCCAATAATCAGAGTAAGGACTTAATCGCATTTTGATGTTTACATGTCAAGAGCAAAGCTCTTACTCCCGTTTACATGCAATTTCCATTATTCGCTAAGAATTGTGGTTAATTTTTTTACTGCCATTATTCACATACCCCACTGGACAGCACAAATGATGGACTCAGAAAGAGCAGTGTTACTGGTCGCTGTTTTAATTTATTTACGTCTAATGCATAATGATTTTGTATGGTTGTATTCCACGCTTTTTCGGCACCATAGAAATGTGATGGAATTTGTTTGCCTACGCTGCCGTCGCGTTCTGCTCGCCCTTTCTGGATGAGGGTAAGGAACACACTGAAAAAACAAACTTTGAGGTATAGTAAAATATACTAGATTTACTGTCATAAGTTTTACATTGCAATATTACAATTCATTGAGAACTAGAATTTCTAAGTAAAATTTTAAATAAATACACAATTAATTCATGTATAAAATGAACTGTGTGGGAATAGTAAATTGTATTATACATTTTCTGATATTATTTAACTGTTTTAAAGTCATTGCACATAAACCTAAAAATACTGAGTAAATTTTAATCTAAAATCTTAGCACGTTCACATCCACGTGACTGAATCACATGCCCGCGTTTTGGATCCGAGATCGACGGTTGCGATTGCCACACGTGCGGTTGGGTTTGTCACATGTGGATGCAAAGTTGTGTACGGTAAGTTATTGCCTTTTTTGTAGTAATGTATGACAATGTATAGGTCCATGATCATTTTAAAAGTCCGATTGACTTTGTTGTGTAACTCTAGTAATGTTACTTGAGGTTAACCTAGGCCTGCATTTTCCACTGCAGTCCCTGAATCACCAGTCTCATACAGAAGTCAGTTTAAAACCAAAGAAATTTGTGTTAGTCATGGAATTATGTTAAAACACGCTGATTTGACATTTGCATTAGGAAAAATTCAGACATTATTTGCCACCCCCCTCATTTAAGTGCGATCAGGTTACACTTACCACGACTTTCAAAACATTAACGTTACATGAAATAAATCGTGCTGAGTGACACGGGGAAAAAAAAGTGTGAAAACGAATCAATAAACTATACATTTTCGTGTCTATAGCACGATTTGCTTTGAGATTATTGGACCAACCAAAATTGCCCTAAACGCATAATGTTACAAAGAGCTGCATTTTATTTCTGGATGAAAAGCACAATAACGTTTATACCTTCTACAGTTTACGTTAATCTTTGTGGATTACACAAGTGTTTTTTCTCAGACATATTACAAAACTAAGAATAAAAAAAGACAAAAGATTTGGTTAAACAATGTTAAAAAATATTGGTGATATCATTACAAATAGCAATAGTGTAGAACAAATACTTCGAAATTTAGCAGCATCATTTTAATCATAATAAACCATCTAAGATTTAGAATCTACATAACTGGAGATTTAACATTTTTTTTGTACTTGATCATAAACTATTGAAATAGGTTGATACATTTGTTCAGTCCATAAAGTGTCTGAAAAGCTCTGATATTGACTTGCGTGTTTAAATGAACTTATTTCATTGATACTCCTGCTTGTATTTCAGCTTCTGTTTATTAATTAGTTCACATATAATTTTCTACCTTAAATGTAATGTATTTTTATTAATTCTGTTGTTTTAATATAACTAATTGTGTTTGTTAATTTACAGGTTGACTGCATTTAGGAAATCTCCCAGACGCACGGTTTTCAACCCTGGTGTTTTATTGGACTATTTGCACAGACATAATGTTTTTCAGATCATTTGTGTACATAATTAGCAGTTTTGCTGTTGAATTTAGTTTCACCATTGTGAACAGTGGTGGGAAGACACTTGCCTGTTAGAACTGTTTTCAGCTTTGTGCCAACTAAGGTATCTGGGCCCGTATTCCTAAAGATTCTAAGAATCCTCTCAGAGCTCCTAAATTAGCTTTGAAAATTTCTAACTAGGAGTCTTAGCTTAGAAGTGATTCAGGACCAATCTGAGAGCAACTCTGAGCGAGGAAAAGGCAAAAACTTTTATCTTAGTGAGGAGGCGGGGCTGACCCTGTTGCTAGCGATGACACAGTCTTTTGAAGACTGTGATTGGTTAGTTGTCCAAGAAGGAAATAAAAGAGCGCTTTTAAGAGTAGGGTTTATTATAAGCCTTCACTTTGAAATTACAGGCATAATTTTTCCTGTTTTACCGTACTCTCTTTCTCTCTCACTCACACGCACACATGTGTATATATATTATTTATTTATTTTATTTACCATTTTGTCATACTTAACGTATTTTATAGGAAATGAACAGCGACATAAGTGCTGTAACAGACCCAAATCATCGCTGCTGCATAGTTGCATTTTTCCAGTTGCTAAATATGTCAATGTAGTGATTACTTCCATTTCTGGCGTTATGGCATTTCTGGGTGGTGTCTGAGATGTTAGCGTGTCTCTAATAAGATCGGTCACAAACATGATTCCTGCACCATCTAAAGTGTAGTGTCTTATTAACTCACTGTCATGAATTGTGTGCAACACATTTCTTCTCCCTCTTCATGTTTCGTCCATTTTCTCCACTGCTAAAGAAACTCTTAAGCCTCTTAAAAGTCCTCGTCCGTACTCCTAACAATTTTGGACCTTAAGACCTCTTTTAAGGGTTTAGATGCTTTTTGAATTACCGGTACTTTTCTCTTTACTAGGATCTTTTCTTTAATTTTAAGAGGAAACGCCCACATTTCTAAGAATTTTGTTACTAGGAGCAACTCTTAGCACTAAGATTTTTCATGAATGCGGGCCCTGGGCCCATATTCATGAAAAATCTTAGTGCTAAGAGTTGCTCCTAGTAACAAAATTCTAAGAAAATTCTTAGAAATATGGGTGTCCAAAATTGTTAGGAGTACAGACAAGGACTTTTAAGAGGCTTAAGAGTTTCTTTAGCAGTGGAGAAAATGGACGAAACATGAAGAGGGAGAAGAAATGTGTTGCACACAAAGCATGATAGTGAGTTAATAAGACACTACACATTAGATCGTGCAGGGATCATGTTTGTGACCGATCTTATTAAAGACATGCTAACATCTCCGACACCGCACTGAAATGCCATAGCTCCAGAAATGGAAGTAATCACTACATTAACATATTTGGCAAATGGACAAATGCAACTATGCAGCAGCGATGATTTGGGTCTGTTACAGCACTTTCAGAACCTTATTGTGTCACTGTTCATTTCCTATAAAATACGTTAAGTATGACAGCATGGTAAATAAAGAATATATATACATGTATAATGTGTGTGTGTGTCAGAGAGAGAGAGAGAGAGTACGGTAAAACAGCAAAAAATTATAACCGTAATTTCAAAGTGAAGGCTTAAAATAAACCCTACTCTTAAAAGCGCTCTTTTATTTCCTTCTTGGACAACTAACCAATCACTGTCTTCAGAAGACTGTGTCATCGCTAGCAACAGGGTCAGCCCCGCCTCCTCACTAAGATAAAAGTTTTTGCCTTTTTCTCGCTCAGAGTTGCTCTCAGATTGTTCCTGAATCACTTCTAAGCTAAGACTCCTAGTTAGAAATTTTTAAGCTAAATTAGGAGCTCTCTGAGAGGATTCTTAGAATCTTTAAGAATACGGGCCCTGGTCTTTTTTTTTTCTTTATTGTCATGTTTAGAGCACTAGTGCCATGTTAATTGTTGAAACTGCATTGTTGTAGACTATTTTAAATTGAACTGAATTCGTAAAAGCACTACTCAATATCTGTTGGATGCAGAAGCTGTCTCTTTTAAGCAATTAGTTTTGACATTAATTTAGCAACATTGCTTTATATAGAAATATTGACATCTTTAACCGTTAATCAAAATATTTTTTATGCATTTTATACATTAATGTTTTATATTTTATGCGTTTAATGTTGTAATGTTTAGAGCACAAGTCCAGAGTGCTATGTTGAATATTGAAACTGCACTGTTTGAGAGGATTGCTACTTTTATTGAAATAGAAAATTGTATCCATGATGTTTAAATCTCATCCCATGTTTTTGTATTCCTCTTGGGGTTAAAACACTTTCAGGTCTTGACCAATTTAGTTGTTTTCAGGACTCCAATCACTAGGGAAACAGTTGTCATTTAAAAAGCTTAGGTTTTGCTTTATGTAACTTTAAAAACAATACATTTGTGTGACTGAGTCATTGTTCAATGTTGGAACTAAATAAATGTTGATTGTATCTACGCTGTGTGGTTTATTAAAATTCAGACAAAATTATATTTTTAGTAATATTTAATTACATATATTTAATAAATTAATTGAAATATTAAATAAAACCTACCTTATAACAGTAAATAAAATTTACTTAATATTTTAAGGACAGCTGTGTGTTAGTATTTTAAAAAAGTATATAGACTTTATCTAAATGCTTAGAATAAATATAAATCCTACCTTAAATAGAAATTAGTAATATTTACTTAATATTTTAACAAATGTTAAGTCAATTAATACATAGATTTTACTTGATTCTGGAAAGTGTCTTTTACTTAAAATTAAAGCAGTAAATTTTACTTAAAAAGTGTTAGTGCAAATTGTTACGAGGATTTTATTAAGTAAATTTTACATGTTAGTTTTTTCAGTGCAGAGACTGCTGGCACCTTGTTGTGTTTTCCTCAGAAAGCGATGCTTTCTTCCCCTCCATCGTTTCTAATCTCCGTATTATTACAGGTGCGTGTCACGTTATTCATATATGTCACAAGCGCATGCGCACTTTGGTCAGAGCGGCAATACTGCGATTAAGGTGTTTACATGCCTGTATATTCCGATTAAAATCGGCGTACGTATGTTAATACGATTATGCTTGCTGCGATTATGAGCTTAATCGCATTATTTAGATCGAAGTATTGCGTTTACATGAGGTAAAGCATAATCGCAATATCGCCAAAATCTCATTATAATCGCATTAAGAGGGTCCATGTAAACGCACTTAATGAGGTGTGTTTCTAACATCTTCAATTCCAATACAGCTCAAAAATCTTATTTTACTAGGAACATATCACAATCGTGTGAAAAAATGGAAGCTAAGCCAAACTTTGAACATTTTATAAAAAGAGATTAAACAAATGGTACTACATTAGATAAAATTAAGAACAAAAAAGCAAGAAAGACCTATGAAGCTTTTTGTTACTTTAAATTGTTGTTATTTTCCCCCTGGCATGAATTGTTTCACTTTACATATTCTTATGAATGTTTATTTGTTTTTGTACTTGTTGTGAGTTGTATATGCTTGTACAAACCTTTGTATAATTTTTGCATAATAATAAAAAAATACTGCCCACAACTCTGTTTTTAGAACAGTAAAAGCTTTTTTTACCTTATAGTCACAATGTTATAATGAGTCACATTTAATAATAAAAAAAAACACTTATTAAGGCTTATTGGTATTTTAATAGTACATGCTTATGTTGAACTTTATTCTTGAACAGATGGCCCTGTATTAAGCAGTACATAAAAAGTGGTTCTGTTGCTCATGAAAACATTTCTGAAATTCTGCATTTGACAAATATTGCATGTTATTCACTTCATCTGTGATAAGAGTATCCAAACACCGCGAGAGCATCACTACCGGGAGCAGAAAGAGTCCGTCTTCACGTCTCCGCTTTCAGTTCCGCCCCCGACTCGTGTTACTGTAATTGAGTAGCTTTTTGGTGTACTTCTACTTTTAAAAGTAATATTTAAAATCTGTAATTTTATTTTTACTTAAGTATATTTTGTTTGAAGTATTGTACTTTGCTACATTTTAAAACACATTAATTACGGAAATTCGCTCCCTGGAAACTACTGCAGTAGATAATGGGCAGGAGAACTGGCCCTAAAATCAGAAGAAAGATACAGATGGACAAGACAGGCGTTATGGTGCAGACCCAGCTGAAAACCAAACCCCGTCATATTCTGCTGAAGTTCAACTGGAAGGAAATGAAGTGAACCCCTGGGTTTATGCTCTATTATGCAATGTAAGCTGTGTTTGCCTAGGGAGACCAAGCAACTTATAAATCTCGACATCAACCCTTCGCAAGCATGTAGAGGTAAGGTAAATACTTGCATCATTGCATTGGTGGTTAAAATGAAGTTTTGGCAGTTTAGCAAAAGGTTTTGCACAAATTAGCCAAAAAGACAGTGGTGCAGGGTGTGCGATATCGTCTGTGATAATATCATAATTGTTGTTTTAACTATGTGTAATAAACCTTTTTTTCCCCCTTACAGAGGCTTAATCAGATTAATGGAGGACAGAGGGTACATCACAACACCAGGACTTTATAGAAATTTATCACTTTATCCCATCCCGGGGTCTAGGGAAAGGAATCAGCCGTGCCAAGTAGATCCGTTCCACAAAGACACAATCTTCACTTCATTCCTGCTCCCACAGTTGTGGCAACTAGTCACCACATCACTGGTCTTGATTAGCCTCTTGTGCACGCACAGTTCTCCTTGGTAATCACCATGTCAATAATAATAATTATGAGTCCTTTTTGCACAATACCGTCTCTTTGAAATGCTCCTGGGACATATGGTCAGCGCTCCTAAACCCTCCCCACCATTGTCTAACTACGCCAATTTGATCTATCTAGCTATCTTCGTTGCTGGATAAACCCTAATGGTCTGGAGCAACACAAAGCGTCCTCATTTTCCTCTCAGTGCGCAAAGCCAGTCACGTCTCTCGGGCCAGCGCGTCTCCTCTCACCTATTCTCTCTTAAATGTCCTCCAGGTGAGTTCAATTATCCATACATTCAGTCAACAGGACGAGAACATGCTGCCAAAAAAGTTTATATAAGCAGGGCCAAAGCCAAACACAAGAAAAGAAATCCCCAGCGTTCCAAGCCTTGTCCAAGCCTTACCAGTCTGTTTTTCCCCTACGGGGTAGTTGTTGTTTGTTTTTATTTATATTTTTTGCTAATAAAGTCCTTTTCCTCCTGCATTTGAGTCCTTGCTCTTATCCCTTCACCCGCACCTTGACACAATGAGCATTAAGCTGTGTCTTCAGTCAGTCGTTTCCCATCATGCTTTTGATCAGCGCAGTCGGTGGAGAGCAACTGCACTCGACTACTCAATCCGACACAGCCGCATCGCCATTGCGAGAATTTTTGGGCACACGTCAGCATGACATCAGAGCAAGGCGGATGTAACTCGGACACTTTTCTAACCAGGATGCATCTCGCGGTGATCACCGGTGATCTGTTCTGCTCAGATTTTGCTCATCTCAAACAAGCCTAGTTCCACAAAGTGAGACGCGCAGAAATGTGAAGCACAAAGGGGAAAACGGTATCACAAGCTCAAACTTGACTGAAACGCAAAATAAAAGCAGCGTTGCAAATAAATTAGTAGATATGTATGCAAAAATATGTATTGCAAAATCATTGCTTTTACTCTGCTTCATTTATGTTTTGCAATTCTTTATTTTTTGTTTACAAAAAACACATTTATTTTTTCTCAATACTGTCATTTTCGTTTGCAAAACTCCAATTCTCTTGCAAATATATGTGGCATTGTTTTGACTCCGTATATTTCACTTCTAGTGTATTCTTAAACCTGGATTCCATTATTGAAGCACAAGTCCAGGCACCAAAAGCAGCCCACACCAAGTTCTCTTTAATTAAAAATATGCATTTTCATTTAGTCATAGGCTACTTGGCTGCAATAACATTTCAGTTCAAAATTTTGCCATTGTTAAAAAATGCTTTACTGACTGACGATTCAGACTTTCAGTGGTTATGCTCTCAAAATTTATGCCATATATATGTATGTAGGCTATGTTCTAAATTATTACACCACTTGTGCAGCCAGTCACAATTCACAAAGTCAAAGGTAATTTACTCAGGACGTTTATTTATTTTTTTTTTTTTTGTGTGACAAACTCAATAATATGATAAATAAATAGGTTTAGAAAAACAAATGTGATTATTTTTGAGAACCTTGTGATTATTTTTATACACCTGTAAATATATATATATGTATATATATATATATATATATATATATATATATATATATATATATACACATACATACACTTAACTGCAGACACAAATGACATAGCCTATGTGGTACAATACAAATATTTTAGCGTCCTTTATTCTTCTATAAAGAATCACAATTGCCTCTTATTATCCTTTTCTGGTTATTATGCCATATTATTGTTCCATGCAATGGCATCCCATATCCCATCCCATGCCATGCGACCATTAGAAAGGAGAGCTGTGGTGGAGGTGCAGCCTGATGATGACCTCCAGCTAGTGCACTTGGACCAACCTAGTGGCAGAGCTGAACAGGACAGAATTGTAGCACACCATTTTTCATTAGTGTTAAAAATAAATATGGTTTCAATGTCGTTTATTTGGTTTTCTTTGAAAAAAGACCAGCCATCGGTCATCTTTTGCCTGCAAAAATATAAATAAAGAGATATTGTTATGCAAGGTCAACAAAAGTGTATTTGTAGTTCCTTTTGAAGCTATATCTATCTAAACTTTTTTTCTTTATTAAAGCTTGAAGTTCTGTTTGTCCCCTCATTTTTTTTTTTTTTACTTATAATATTCAATCTTGTGTTGTAGACTTCTTTTATAGACGGAACGGATGTCACCCTGTGCCATTTGCGCAAAAGACTTTGAACTCTCAATACATGCCTCGAAAAACAAAAATAAAGAGGAAAATACAACACTGCCCTCCTTTGCATCCCTTCTCTCTGTAGGCCTCTCTGCAGGCATGGATTCCTGCAACTCATACTGCAGTCAGAATAGAAAGCACATGAGTACATACAAATTTAGGTCAGAGGTTATTGATGCACAGGTTCTTTCTCCAAGGGACAGTCATCTGAGAGGGTTTCTTCACTGTCCTGTGCAATGGAAACAAATGGTATTACAAAGTGACGTGTTGTCTTCCCTTTTGATGTAAAAAAAAACAACAACAAAAAAAACAAGTCCACTTACTGCACATACTTCAGCCACCACTTGCATGGGAACAGGTAAAAGTGTTGGTGTATTGTGTGAAACTGCACAATAGGGGAAAAACACATTTAACCTCATTTATGAAACACGAGCATAAATACCGTTCTGATATAAACGTTCGAATTCATGAACATGTTCATATTTTTAAAATGTTAGTTGAGTTTGAGAAATTCCTCCAGGTGTTCCTCGAGAAAGCGATTTTCCTGCTTAAGCACAACAGGCGAACTGCAAGGATGTCCATGATGACAGGAAAACAGAACAAAAAAATGTGAACTCGACCAAAAAATAAACACAAAGATGACAAAGAAAAGGATCATAAAGTCTTTTAATATAATTCTTAGGCAAAAGAAACACAGGTTAACATCCACAAAGCAAGGCAGGACAAACTGAGAACAGAGAACAAGTACTGTTGATAACAAGGTGCACACAGCTGAACTAAATGACAAATCAATTAACAACCATGACAACTAAGGGAAATGGTGCAAAGAATGAAAACAGTACAAACAGTTTGTGTGTGTGACAATATTCTTCTAAATAACTCTGAATATATAAACATGTTGAAAAAGTTGGGATCCCATATACAATCATATCAGTAGTAAATGTACAGATTTTTGATAGTGCAGTAAATATATTATGTCAAATTATACAAATATCTCTTTTGGACATGTTGCACTAAAAATACCTTTTGACTGAATTATCCTAAATACTATTTCTACTATTTATTTTAAATTGTTATCATAGAAAATGGCTGCATTTTTCCAGTGTAATCTTTTAAATGTGTTCATTAAAATTAAAATATTACTCAAAAGTTAGTATATGTGAAACTTAAAATGTGCTTTATGCAGTCTTAAATTTCTCTGATTGTTGGACAAGGGCCATCTTGAGGCCATCTACATTTACAATTTTTGATATTTTACATTCTGATAGATACTGAGCTCTACTGCGTTCTGGTAAATTAAGTCCACGTTGGTCCCAGTTCTTGATCGAATTATGTCATACGCACACTGGTGGAGGTAAATATATTGCTCCTGTTGTAGAAAACAGAAAAAAATAAAATAAAAATAGTGTAAAACTATGAGTCTTCTTTATTATAAGTGGCAGTTTCTTCGGATTAGACCAGTAGCATCGCGTTCAAAAATGGCCAAAGAGTTTTGATAGTTTTCCTATTTAAAACTTGACTCTTCTGTAGTTATATCGTGTTCTAAGACCGGCGGAAAATGAAAAGTTGCGATTTTCTAGGCATATATGATTAGGAACTATACTCCCAGTCCGGCGTAATAATCAAGGAACTTTGCTGCCGTAACATGGCCGCAGCAGGCGCAGTGATATTACGCAGCGCCTGAAAGTAGTCCCCAGCTAGGCAACTAGTTATAATATAGCTGGGGACTACTTTCAGGCGCTGCGTAATATCACTGCGCCTGCTGCAGCCATGTTACGGCAGCAAAGTTCCTTGATTATTACGCAAGAATGAGAGTATAGTTCCTAGCCAAATCGGACTAGAAAATCGCAACTTTTCATTTTCTGCCGGTCTCAGTACACGATATAACTACAGAAGAGTCAAGTTTTAAATAGGAAAACTATCGAAACTCTTTGATCGTTTTTGAACACGATGCTACTGGTCTAATAGGATTCAATGATCTATGCTAAGCTATGCTAAAAGTGCTACCGCCAGACCCGGAGATCGGCTGAATGGATTCAAAAACTGTAAAACTCAACTTATTAACTCTGGGGGAGTTGGAGAATGAGCCTATTTCCAAAAAAAGTGGAGTGTTCCTTTAAGCTCAGTCGATAATATTTGTTTTGTAATGTCGATTACAACAAAGATGATTTCCACTTGTCCCTCCTTTTTTAAAATAAGTAAAAGGTTGCAGTGTTTGGCTAAGTAGTATAGTTAAGTAGAATATCTAAACAATAAGCATGTTAACATACATGTTAACTTGGTTGCTCTGACAGATCGTTTAACATTCAGTAGGACTGACTTTTATTCATTAGATGAACTAAAGTTTTTAAAGGGGTGGTTTACTGTTTTTTTTTTCTAGGCTTGATTGTATTTATGGGGTGCAGTCTAACATGTGTTCATGCTTCATTTTTTTTAAAAAACGCATTATTTTTCATATAATTTACCTTTATTCCACACCGCTCTGTCCCTTCTCTGACAAACACCTCGATTACTTCCTGTTTTTACGAAGCCCGTCCCTCAGAAATATGCGATGGGCTCTGATTGGTTAGCTGGCTCAGTGTGTTGCGATTCACTAAACCGCCGAGTGTGCGTCTAAATGTCCTGCCCCTCAGCTCAGAGGCATGCGCTCCGGTTGTATTGTAAACAATGATTTATAACAATATAAAACTTGTGAATCCATTAGAATTGTTAGAAGACAGAATCGCGATTTATATGAAAGTGAAAAAAGTGAAAGTGACGTGACATACAGCCAAGTATGGTGACCCATACTCAGAATTTGTGCTCTGCATTTAACCCATCCAAAGTGCACACACACAGCAGTGAACACACACACACCGTGAACACACACCCGGAGCAGTGGGCAGCCATTTATGCTGCGGCGCCCGGGGAGCAGTTGGGGGTTCGGTGCCTTGCTCAAGGGCACCTCAGTCGTGGTATTGAGGCGGAGAGAGAGCTGTACTTTCACTCCCCCCACCTTCAATTCCTGCCGGCCCGAGACTCGAACTCGCAACCTTTGGATTACGAGTCCGACTCTCTAACCATTAGGCCACGACTTCCCCGTCATATATGAATAGATTTTTACGTGCACCCCTAGTTTTCTCTTCCTCTTCTCTAAAGCAGCGCAGCATGGCCTCGCCCCCTTCCTTACATGTTCCCGAGGGCGGGGTTTATCTGGGTCAGTGACGTATCAGACCCTTACCAGCCGTTTTTGTAGGCATTAAACTTCCAGAATTTTAAAAGACAATATCTCCGTTTGCATTGAACTTTCAGCACTTCAACTTTGCAGATATTGTTTATGCTCAAACAGCAACATTACACACTAACGTTAAAAAAGTGAAATTGCAATAAACCACCCCTTTAAGTTGTCGGCTGATAGTTGAGTTAACTTAAAAAGTTGATTGCGATAGGTTGCCTTAGTTTTTGAGTTAGATCAACTTTTTTTTTTTTTTTACAGTGTACATATATGACAAAAATAGCTTATTACTGCTTTTCTGTGTAATGTCATATCCAGCCTTACAACTTCACTGTGACAGCTCGTCATCCTACAGTGAATATTTTAACAGCTTTTCAGTTCTTACATACTTTTCAACAGAATAATTTGGGCTTTGGATACATCATTGGTCCAGATGCGAGATAAAACTAAAATATAAGGTCCCACTTTATATTAGGTGGCCTTAACTACTATGTACTTACATTTAAATTAATCATTTGGTACAATGCACTTATTGTGCACATACATGTTTTTACATTGTACTTATATTTTTAAAAATGCCTACATGTAATTACATCTGTAATTAATTTCTGTAATTACATTTATAATTACACTGTTGACCCATCCCTTACACCTAAACCCACCCTTAAACTTACCCAGACCACCAAACCTGTCCCTAACCTTACCCGTATCCCACCTCAATAGCAGTAAAAGTGTTTTGCAATACAGTATGAACACAATAAGTACATTGTACTTATTTTTTGATGTAAGTACATAGTAGTTAAGGCCACCTAATATAAAGTGTGACCAAATATAATATATTCACTTTTTATGACTAATATGTTAAGTAATGTAAAAATATATAGTCTATTTATTATTTATTTATTATATTTATTATTTATAAATAAATAACAACACCACCTTTCTACGTATTCTGTGATATTCTGTCTTTCGGAGCAGCAAACCGTTTCTCATCGTGCTGTGTGAAATACAGACTGAACGGCGGCTCAAAGCTGCTGTATGAGTATACGCAAACTACAGCTCTCGGCTGGATAAAAGAAGCCAGTGTCACACTAGCAGACAAAAGTTTTGATGGACAACGATTGTAATCAAGGTAAAGATGACTACAGTGACATACAGGATCGTGCATTGGGCACACGTTGTGTCCGATATAATTGATGCACAAACAAACCATGTATGTGCACTCTCTTGGCGGTGCACTGATCACTATAACATCATATTTCTGCTTGAATACAGCTCAGTATATTCAAGTAGTTGAATACAGCAAGTGTTTTATAACAGATGCTCACGTGTGTTAGAGAAGTTTGTGAGGATCAGTGGTGTTTATGTGAAGAGTTCAGATGCAAAAGCCTCTAAGTGCCATCTGAAATTTTCTTCTAAAATAAGCATTTTTATCAGGCTCCTATATTTATGTTTGGTTATTTCACTTTAATTGCATAAAAAGGACCTATACATTGCTATTAGAGTAAAATTACTGAACCTAAACATAGGAGTCTGATAAAAATGCTCATTTTAGTAGGAAATTTCAGATGGCACTTAGAGGTTTTTGCATCTGAACTCTTCATGTGCATACGGACATCAGACGCTCCAAACAGCTTGTTCTTAAAGAGGAACTATTCACTGATGGCGTCGTAATAAAGAATCCAAACACTTGGGTTCAAAAAGTCATCTGGTTCAGTCTGCTTTGTTACAGTAAGTGCTCTTACAAAATTGTAAGTCTCATATTTCTGCTCTAAAAACTGGCTGCATTTACTTCCAAAGTAAGTGCCACACTGTAACTTTTGCCATTTTTAAAGAAAGTACAAGCTTAACTTGCACTGATCCCTTTAGAAAATTATTCTACAGTCCCTTACCTCAGTCTGCACCATGAGAGGCCTGTGCATGCGCATATCGTTAACTATTCCGTAGATGTCCACCATGCTGTCTCTTTCAATCTGGAAGATCAGGTGGTCAATGGCAATGAAGGTCCCTGTTCTTCCCACACCGGCACTAAAAAATGTGAGGGTCAAATAATGAGATAGTTTAATCCTACGGATGGCAAATTTGATATTTGATGTTTGCACTGTAATATAAATTCATAAACACTTGTCAATAAGTACCTCAATTACCTGCAATGCACCACAGTTGGAGAGTGGCATGTGTACTGGTCCATCTGTTCTCTGACCAGGTGTCTGAATTCAATGAGGACTTCAGTGGACTGTGGAACTCCATGATCCGGCCACGCAGTGAAGTGGAACTGGCATATATTACGAGTTTCCGCTGTTTTTACCTACAGAATTATCAGTCATATTATTGTAAAATATCACTAATATAAAACGAAAACAAACATTTTCCACTCCTGCATGCCACTGAAGGAATAAATGGCAACATCAGGTGCAGGAAGTATTGCTTTACATTTTTGATTCTGAAGTCTCTTATGGTCCAGCTCTCCAGTTCTATCTCTGAGGTGGTTGTCACAGAGATGTTTTGATAATGATTGGTCCCAGATGGCCAGTACTTCTCACATTTCACCTGGAGAAAATGACAGAGTCCTGGTTATCTTTACTCTGAATAAACATTTTCACATTTTACCACTTTTCAATGTGACTAATAATATTTCACAATGGTTGGCGGCGATTGCCTCCTAGTCAGCGTGCTGACACGTAGTGCCATTGTGCTTCGGGCACTCCAAGTTCGAGTCCCTGCTCAGGGACCTTTCCCGGTCCTGTTCCTCTATCGCTCCACCACTTTGCTTCTTGTCTAACTACTGTCCTATTGAAATTAACACATAAAACACCAAAAAAAAATAAAAATAAAATAAAATAAATTCCCAATGAAAACTTACTCGTCCCATCTCGTTGCATTTGGTCAGCATCACTATGGTGTGGACATTCTTCTCCCAGACCATTCTCCAGAATTCATTCACTGTGTTGGGCAGCGGACCCTGAGCGGCTATAAACTCTTTTCTTGAATTGTAACCCTGATAAAAAAATAATAATAATAATAAGAAGAAGAAGAAAAAACAAAAAAAAAACAAAAAAGAAAATAGTGAAAAACAAAACTTAGACATGACTGAAAAAAGTTTCCGGAAATTTCACTTCTGTTTATATACTCACTGGCATGTAGTTTGCATTGATGTAGTCATCAAAGGGACTGCCACACATTGATAACTTCACTTTTGAAGCATCATCTGATAAAGGCCACCATGATGCAGTTAGTATCAGAAAGTAGTTTTTAATTATGAACTAACAATTATGCATCTGATTTTGTATATAACGTTACATTGTAGCATCACACCTGTCATGTTCTGTTACATTCCAAGGATGCTTATTTTTATATTATTTTGTCACATAATGTCTGTATGAATTTCCTTTTCATTCATTTATGGTTTTTCCTAGTTTCTATGGTTTCTGATTGTTATCACCTGTGTCTTGTTTAGATAATCATTATAATCATGTGTTTCTACATATAATGTACTTTTTATTCTTAATTTCATTAAAGCTACAATATGCAACTTTTGGCCTTCTAGCAGTTAACAAATACAACTATGCATCTTGCATAAGAACAATGTTTTGGTTGTGCTTTGGCTGTGTGCCTCAGGAAATCAATTGAGAATACATCTAACTTTATGAAATGTGACTTCAGTGTCCAGGTGCAATCCATCAGCCAGCTAATCAGATTGAAGTCTGTAATTGGGGAAAACTCATGCAAACTTTTTAGTACAACATGCAACAGTCCGTCTACTCACAAGGTAGCACATTGCTGTAACGGTTCTTCGGCTTGTTTTCAATAGCCAGGGCAGTGTTTTTGGACTGTGCCGTTCCAACAGTTTTCAACTCCTGCAACAACACAGCACTTCTTTAGATCTAGACTTTGAAAACACTATTACAGTTTCTAAATGAATTTCTGTGACAAGTCCGGAGTAAACTATTTGATAAAGTTATCATAGGAAGTAGAGCATTAAATAAAACAAATAAAACAAGAAGATGTGTACCTCATACTCTTCAGCAAAACCACAGTTGGAATCCTTGTGTTTCTTCTTAAAGTACTCTTCATAATATTCTGTTCTCAAAGCAATATTACTGTGTATCATAAAATAAAAACTAACATAAAAACATACAATAAAATGTAAAGAATCACGTTTCAATGTTAAAATTTAATAGATTTATAATAAAAATGTACTTGCGTTTTATTACTGGAAAAAAAAGAAAAAGGCATTGTATTAACAATTTTAAGTTTTGTCAAATAAATATTCAACTATAAACATCTCAAACAAAGTTACCTAATGGTGTGTACAATGATGTCTGGACATTGTTTTTTGGTTTGTCTGGAACAGAGAGTAATAAAGAAATGTTGAACATTCAATAAAATGAATCTGAAAGACTTTTGTATCTTGAAATATATCCTGTATTTACTTCTCTGATGACACTGGCAACTCACCTTCTTGAATAGAAGAAGAGAATGAGAGTCATGATGATGATGAGAAAACAAATCACTCCCAAAACTATGCCAACAATCATTGGAGTGTCAGGGAAAGTGTTAGACTCTGTGTTAGGAGAACCTACATGAAATTATGATAATAAATGTTATTATATTATTAAACATGTTCCCAATGAACAAGAGTAGTGATGTGTTTAAAGTTTTTATCAGGATAAAGCTGTAGGATCAGAACGAGTCAGACAAACTAAGATTCGATCAGAACATCGAAACATGAGGAGCTGAAATTCCAGAAAAGCCCAACAGGACATCTGTCCATGGTACTCTGGCGCCATGAGTCTGGAGCAAGCCTTACCAACAAGCCTCTTTCACAGAACAGCTCGCAACATTAAGACAAAAGAACACTTATTGATAAGTACAATGCCGGAAGGAGATCGTCAAATTTGGGACAAGTAATCAAGACTGATGGTCAAAGAGATGGCCATCACATGCGATCCACGCTGGAAATCACAAGCTTCTTTAGATTGACTTTTCCCCCACCCATGCAAGACAAAGACTGAGACTGAAATTCTTTAGGAGACCTTTTAACCTCTCTCTGGTCTTCACCGAACATATCCCTATGTCGTACACAGAACTACACAGAGACTTTCTTTTTTATATGCACATAACATCCCAAAACGACATTTCTATGCATATTATTATGTATGTAACCCACACATTAGACTGTCATGTTTTAAGCACATATTATGTATATCTTTTTAATAACTATTGAATAACTTTAAGGTTTATTCGTGTTTGGTATGTATGAGTTTGACAATTCTAGCTTGAAACATTTCTTCCAATTGATTCTTTGAACATTTCTTCCAATTGATTCTTTGTCAAATGTATCATATTCTGGTTATAGAAATCACATCCAAAAGTATACTTTGCCAGAGTGTGTAAAATTCAGACCATGTGACTGATAACATGCTGATTTATGATGGAAGGAACAACCCTAGCTAAGATAATAGCCTATCTAATTGGTCAAGACACCAGATGGGATGTGTCCAGAAGCCGAGTTTAAAAACTCAGGACACCATCAAATTTTCCCTTCTCCCCCTTCTCTCTTCTCTTTTGCCACCGTGTTTTGACGCTGATTTTTAGCGCTCCTTGAGCGTGCTCTGGCCTACAGGCCAGTTGCTACTTAACACCACGATGAAAAGAAAAAACTCATTAGATCCTTTCTTTCTTTTATTTCAGTTTATTTTCCGTTGCGAGTTTCGTGTTCTCAGTTTAAATTTTGCCGCCATGCCTTGTCTCCGAGTTCAACTTGAGCCTGTGACCGACTCAAAACTTCAACCAGATCAACTCCACATCTCCAGCCAACGCCCAAGACATCAATTCAACGACTACTGAACTTCCAGCCAATCAGCACTTTCCTACAAAGACGATGACGACAAAAGGGAATCCCTGTAACACAAAGCAAGCAAGTAACCTCCAGGCTCCAGGTCTAACTGAACTGGTGCATTTAATATAAATTTTAGCCTCATTGAGTAACTCAATGCGAGGGTTAATTAAGTGATTGATGGTTGTTCAGGTCTATGCAATAACACATATTGCTATAAATTTGTGATTTCACATTCTCATTCTCTAAACTCATCCTTTCTCTCTTTCTGCAACGTGTGAATGTGTAAATGCGTGTGTTCATGTGTTAGATTAGTTTATGTCTTAGGGTTATATAAATAAAGTCTTATATACATTGAAAAGAGAAGTATCTTGTGTTTTGTGCTTACAAGTTAATGTCTTAATCTGCTGATCTTGTTACTGTGCTTATTAATAGTGTTTTCACTATATTTTGGATTTTAATATCCAGTACAGAGTTAATGTTATACGGCTCGTTCAGTGAATCGCAAGCCGACTCGACCGGATCAGCCGCAAAACAGTGATTATGTTCGAATTCCCTATAAAATCATAAATGATTCCCTTTGAGCTAAATTAAATTATTTACATATTAAACCCTACAAAGCCAATGTTAATTATATTAACCAGATCACTTAATGAAACAAGATGACATGCTAGTATACACTGAGATGCAATAGGTTAGCCCTAAAAAACACATTTTCTATTTTACTTAATTTTATGATAGAGTTAACATTGATAGTCACAACATTATTTTAATATTTACTGTGGAAGCTTTGGTTTCCGATCAGGTTTATACAAAGAGGAAGAGGACAGATCATTTTTTAAGTTTATATATTGATATATTATGAGATGCAGACAGTTTCTCCTTCTGTTGATTTGTCTGCTGCCACAGCAGTGATGCAGAATGTGTAATTGACTCCAGCAGTCAGACCAGTGATGTCATAATAAGTGTTAGTAGATTTAAAATTATACAAATATATATATATATATATATATATATATATATATATATATATATATATATATATAGGCATATAGTTACAACAGAATTGGTGAGCATCAAATGCACACTGTATAATTTTCAGTCGAAAAATATAAATATGAAATATTGACAAGGCTGAAGATTAATAGGTTATGACAATAAAACCACATTCAATGTGTACAGCTCATTGTTCACGCGGTAACACTTTAGGGGCCAATTCTCACTATTAAGTAGTTGCTTATTACCATGCATATTGGTTGTTTATTAGTGCACATATTAATGCTTTATTCTGCATGACCACATTTTGGATCCTTTAATCCTATCCCACACCTAAACTTAACAACTACCTTACTATTAATAAGCAGCAAATTAGGAGTTTATAGAGGCAAAAGTCTTTGTTAATAGTGGAAATTGGTCCTTAAAATAAAATGTGAATGAACATGTACTATATATTATATAATCCTCACATAAAAACAAGAAAACTAAACTAAGATAGTTGATGTCCTGACAGAAAACACTGCCACTACCAGAGAACTGCATGAAACTAGATGAAATGCAAATTGGTTACCATAAATATCACATTATCTATTTTATTTATAGGTTACATTGATAGTCAAATCATTACTCAAATATTTACTCTGCCGCTTTTGGAGCTTTGCATGGAGATTTGGACATGGGAATAGTTTTAGTGCTTTTACAAATTACAACCCGAATTCCGGAAATGTTGGGATGTTTTTTGAATTTGAATAAAATGAAAACTAAAAGACTTTCAAATCACATGAGCCAACATTTTATTCACAATAGAACATAGTAAACATAAATGTAGCAGGCCTCCAAAAATTGGCACGGGGGCAACAAAGGGCTGAAAAAACAATACATTTTAAAAAGATTCAGCTGGGAGAACATCTAGCAACTAATTAAGTTAATTGACATCAGGTCTGTAACATGATTAGCTATAAAAGGTTTGTCATAGAGAGGCAGAGTCTCTCAGTAAAGATGGGAAGAGGCTCTCCAATCTGTGAGAGTGCATAAAAAGATTGTGGAATACTTTAAAAACAATGTTCCTCAATGTCAAATTGCAAAGGCTTTACAAATCTCATCATCTACAGTGCATAACATCATCAAAAGATTTAGAGAAACTGGAGAAATCTCTGTGCGTAAGGGACAAGGCCGAAGACCTTTGCAGGATGCCCGTGGTCTTCGGGCCCTCAGACGACACTGCATCACTCGTCGGCATGATTCTGTCATTGACTTTACTAAATGGGCCCAGGAATACTTCCAGAAACCACTGTCGATAAACACAATCCGCCGTGCCATCTGCAGATGCCAACTAAAGTTCTATCATGCAAAAAGGAAGCCATATGTGAACATGGTTCAGAAGCACCATCGTGTCCTGTGGGCCAAGGCTCATTTAAAATAGACTGTTTCAAAGTGTTCTATGGTCAGATGAGTACAAATTTGATATTCTTGTTGGAAATCACGGACGCCATGTCCTCCAGGCTAAAGAGGAGGGAGACCTTCCAGCGTGTTATCAGCGTTCAGTTCAAAAGCCAGCATCTCTGATGGTATGGGGGTGCATAAGTGCATACAGTATGGGAAACTTGCATGTTTTGGAAGGCACTATGAATGCTGAAAGGTATATAAAGGTTTTAGAGAAACATATGCTCCCCTCCAGATGACGTGTATTTCAATGAAAGCCTTGTGTATTTCAGCAGGACAATGCAAAACCACATACTGCAGCTATTACAAGAGCATGGCTTTGTTGTAAACGAGTCCAGGTGCTGAATTGGCCTGCCTGCAGTCCAGATCTTTCACCTATAGAGAACAAGACTACCACAAACTCTTCAGCAGCTGGAAACCTATATCAGGCAACAATGGGACCAAATTCCAAAACAAAAACTCCAGAAACTCATAACCTCGATGCCCAGACATCTTTAAACTGTTTTGAAAAGAAGAGGAGATGCTACACCATGGTAAATATACACCCTGTCCCAAGTACTTTGAGACCTGTTGCAGGCATCAAATTTGAAATGAGCTCATTTTGAGCATAAAATTGTAAAATTTCTCAGTTTAAACATTTGTTATGTTATCTATGTTCTATTATGAATAAAATATTGGTGTGACTGGAATATCATGTGATTTGAAATTATTTTAGTTTTCATTTTATTCAAATAAAAAAAAAAATGTCCCAATATTTCCGGAATTTGGGTTGTAGTAGGAAAAAAATGGGTCAGTTTGTTTACACATTTTATTTAGCAAAGACAATTTAAAAGTTTACATACTGGTATATTGTGAGATGCCGAAAGTTTCTCCTGTTGAATTGTCTGCTGCCACAGCAGTGGTGCAGAATTTGTAATTGGCTCCAGCAGTCAGACCAGTGATGTTATAGAAAGTGTTACTAGTCTCTATACAATTTCCAATTGTTTTATCATTAGACCACTGAACTTTAAAGGAAGTCACCATTTCCAGTGGTGTATCCCATTTCAGAAGCACAGATGATGTGGAGATTTCAGTTACTGTGCGATTCTTGATCACATTTAGCCCTGTTTTACAACAGCTAAGAAACTGATTAGTGATTTTTGCACTTGAAACAGCTGTGGACATCATCATTCATATAGGGTAAACGTAGCTATAAGGTGAAACCAAAATAAAGTCTTAAACATCTATAAAATGCACATTTAAGGGGCTACTCTTTTGGTGAACGTTTTAAGACAGCTTTCAAAATGGCCGCAAGACAGTGTGAACACATGGAGACCCATATCTCAGTGTGCAATGATCTGATTGACTTGAAATTATAGGAGGCATATAGTAACAAACATATAAATTGGTTAAGACATCAAGTAGGATAATACATTATTTTTTCTTTTTATAATCTGATCTCAAAAATGGAAGTGTGCTTAATGGGTATGTGAGCTTAATAGGTACTTTTACCCTAACATCCAGAGATCTGGGGTCGTTTCCCTAAACCTTCTTAACGCTACTGTATGTCATTCTTAAGTTACACCTTAAGCTGTACCTTACTGTTAATCAATCGTATCCTCAATCGTTCATAGTTTACTATACCTTCTGTAAGATATGCATTTGTAATGGTTGGTCTGGACCACTCTTAGCTATACTTTAACAGTATTGACAGTTCACTCCTCCAGTGGCCACCACTGTGCAAACAGCTTCTTTACATTTTAGTCTGTATAAATATAATGCTGAAGTTGTAATACAGCCAGTTTTCAATTAGGCTAATTATAGTGTTTTCATGCAAAGAATAAAATTGTCATTACATTGATGATTTTTAATTGTATTATCCATATATTATCCAAAGATACATCAGGGTTGCCAAGTCTGCATGACAAAACTAGCACAAAACTGAACAATGGCCATTCAAAAACAGCCTAAAGTAGCGCAATGACTATATCCCAAATATCAAAACCAAAATCTTTTTTACAGTCACTGTTATGGACATCGACCATAAACAAAGCTAAGGCTTCCTACCGGTGGCCCTCTCTTTACAAAACTTAGCATTTAGCACATTTTTATCATAACCGGAATGTAAAATATTACAATACTAGCATTTCAGTCAAATGCAATTTATGCAATATTTCAAACCTTTAACCCACGGGAGAAAATCAACTAATGGCAATGGTTTAAAAGTTGCCAATTTCCATGGAAAAAAGGCAGACTCGACAACCCTGCATTCGACAAGAGCTGCAGGAATGACATTTGACTGATCATGGGTTGAAAGTAAGGAGAGATGACTGATAAAACCATGCTGGAGGATTTTTTGCTCAACAAATCCTGAGCTCACTGACAAATATCTTATCTTGAAAGATGTACTACCTTTACACGGAGTATGCGTGATCACAAAATCAAAAGTGAAAGTGAACAGTGAGTGCGCATTCAAAAGCGATTTCCATACCCCACGTATTAATAGCGGTGAAAAGTATATACAATATTAGAATGTTTGCGGGATCGGGCATAGACACAAAAATTGTGGGAGTGACTGGGAGTGGAGCACATGTTGTGGGAGCGGGATTTAGAAAAAAGTCCCACGTAGGGCTCCACCATTGATATCAACCAATATGAATAGCACCTGGTAACGTCACACGTAAGAAGGTATAACCTACCTTAAAGGGAACATAACAGACAGTTTCTGCCAATCTCATTTTAATATTGAATACCTATAAAGTAGTATTATATCCTTCATATCTCTGAAGAGTCTTTAGATTTATTAGATTTATAAAAGACAGATACAGCTTTACGCTTCTCTGAAAACACTCAAGCTTCTGGAGTCGTATAGTGAACGGCAATAAAGAGTCATGAGCATGCGAAGCAATCGTCTGCAAGCTATAACACTGATATAAATAAAACATGAACAAAAACTTTAACTTAAATTTTATTTAATTTGTTTATAAAACATTTGTCACCAAAATGCCGGGAACAAACAAATACAGTACACTTGCACTGTGTTGCTTCCCCTGACGAACAAACTGCATCCACTGTTCCCCTTAATGCGGGGCTCTTTGGGAAGCTGAATAAGGTTATCTTTCCCTCACAATGAAAAGTAAACTTCTTTGGTGACATTGTTGATTTCATGGTCTAAAACCATATTGACAAATCCTTCTCGAACAAGTTCTGTGCAGCACTGCCAACGACTTCCGCAACCTGAATGAAGCACGTTGATGGGTGTGCTCTTGCTCTTGCTCTGGTTGACGTGTGCTCGTGCCCTTCCAGGCAAAGTGCCCATACAAAGAATTGCACGGTCTGAAGTGATACATGTATTTAGGTAGATTTTTGAGCCGCATTACCTTCAAAAATGAAAGTAATCCACAGCGTCCTCAGCAGCTCAGATGTTGGGAGAAAATGAAAACTCTTATGTTCAGTCTTACATCCAAACACAGAGCACTGGGATTGCTTGAGAGACATTGTTGACATTACAGCTGCTTGCGCGGAGAAAATGAAGGACAACGTACAACTGAAACTATAGCAATGCAGAGCTGTCAATCAACTCCCATGGCCCGGCCCTATACAATGTGATGTCACACTGCACGAGAATCAAAATCGCAGGCATAGTGAGATTGACTTGGTTTAAAGGGCATTAAAAAATGAAGAGTCGGTGGATTTTTATCATTGTAGGGTGGTTGTGTTCACACACTGCCAACACACATTTATGTCCAAACATAAAAATGGATTTTACATAAAAGGTGCCCTTTAAATTAAACCTGAGATGGCATCAAAGCTGAATCCAAATTAAATCAGTACAACATATCAGATTAATAATAAACTGAATTTTAATTTTCCATTTATCATGTTTATACAGTTGTCCATAAATAAAAATACTCACTTGGAGCTGTTGTTTGAGACTTAGTTGAAGGAGAGCTTGTAGTGGGAGGAACTGCTGGGACATTTAGATGTACAAAGAAACAAAACAACAAACAAACTTTTTTGATAAAATCAAATTTTATATCGAAAATCTTGTTATTAAAATAACAATAAATATGAACAAAATATAGATATAATTTTCCTATTAACACATTTACTCGATTATCCATAAATAAAAATATCCACTTGTAGGAGCTGATATTTCAGTTGAAGGAGAGCTTGAAGTGGCAGGAGCTGCTGGGACATTCAGATGTACAAAGAAACAAAACAACAAACTAATTGTATGTGTATATATATATATATTGTGACGGATCGGTGGCCCTCCCCCTCATAATCATCACCACCCCGTCCCTTATTCGCCGCCCTTCACCAGGCTCCCGACGGGAGTGGGTGGATGAGAGGAGGGGCGTGGGATCAACGTGGGCTGGCGGCGTGTGATGAGGCACAGCTGGACTGAATGAAGCCTCATCACCCCCGCCGTTAAAGGCCGAGCGCGCCTCTCCTTGGGAGACCGTTCTCTTCCCCCGTGCATGCACGCTGGTGTCCTCGTGGGTCCAGGAAGGGTGCGTTGAGGGACATCGCGCCGCCGAGGATGTGAGCCGCGGAACCTCCAGAGTCAGCGTGCGAGCCGCACCCGTATTACGGCCGACGGGCCAGGATGCCGGGCCGTTCAAGTCCTGCCAAAAGGCCGAGAAAGGAGAGGAAGAGCCGCCGCTCAAGAGAAGCCACCGCCCCTCGAAACCGGACCAGAGCGTGAGCGCGTGCGGCCACCGGACTCCGCCCCTTGCCTGGACCCTTCCCTTCCGGAACACTGCCCTCCTTCACGAGCCCCGCAGCACAACGAAGACACCAGATCCCCCCTGTTTTGTTGGACACTTCTCCCCCCTGGACACTTTATTTTATTGATTTTGTTTAATAAAAGCCTCTCCGAGGCCTGACGCCACACCCACTGTGTCTGTCGTTGGCTCCTCCCGTCACAATATATATATATATATATATATATATTAGGGGTGTCCCCGACTAAGGATTTTCATAGTCGAATCGGAATTTTCGAATCATGTATTCGAATCATATATTTGGGGGTGGGGCAAAATACATTAAGAGTCAAGTCAGACTTTCGACAGTTATAAATACACAGGAAAAATGTGTAAAGGACGCCTCACAGGTACAAACGGGGTAAATAATGTTTTATGTTTTGAGTAAAAGATAGTTAACATTAAACGAACATCAGTTAACATCAGCGAAACCCTTAAGAACATTTTTTTACAATAGTGCTCTCATTATAATGTTATGTAGCCTATATGTCATAATGTTCTGCATTTCTGTTTTGAGCTGCGCACGGTGAAGATGACCAGTATAAGCATATGATAGCAGGTTTTTAATCAATGGGATTTAACTCATTTATCTCACATAGAATACGCTGCGTTATTTATATAACATAACGTTAATATTACGACTTGCATGCTATCTGCACAAAATACCCGAATGCATAAACGTGTCTGCGCGGCTCTGAATGAACTCTTTTGTGGACGCGTTCTTCACGCAATAACATGCAGAAACACAACTAAACACTAAAAAAATCACAGTGTTTTATTATAATAGTGTTTTCATTGACTGGCATTGTCATAGACATAGCATTATATAGTTATTAATATTCTGTATTGTTGTCCTGCTCACACCGCGCGCTGAAGAGAGAATCACCGTATAGTACTACAATGAAGCGCTTTACTGTAGCATAACTCAACCAAATGCATCTTACATGAGATAAATAATATATACATGATATAAATAAACCCTACCTGATCGAAAAAAAAAAAAAGAAGTCTTTCACTCTGCCTGTGTCAGTTTGAGTCTTGTTAAAGATTTAAATCCCTGCTGCCAAGCTCCTCTGTCGGTGACGGATTAGAAAGCAAAACTTTAATCTATAGGAGAAATTGGATTTATTCACGCACCTTAAAATATTTATTTAAAAGCTTCTTTCTTTTAAGATTCTTATTTACAGAATTATCATAATAGGCTGTATATTAACTTATTGGGAGAAAACCGGTAGTTCGATGTGAAATCAGACACTGAGCACCCCCCATATAGCCAAAATGGCATGATCATAACACCCCACGAATATTCGACTGTGAGATTGGGAGTCGAATCAGGCTCCTCGAATCTAAGCACCAAATTGTCTAGTATTCGGGGGACACCCCTAATATATATATATACAGTGGGTATGGAAAGTATTCAGACCCCCTTAAATTTTTCACTCTTTGTTATATTGCAGCCATTTGCTAAAATCATTTAAGTTCATATTTTCCTCATTAATGTACACACAGTAACCCATATTGACAGAAAACACAGAATTGTTGACATTTTTGCCGATTTATTAAAAAAGAAAAACTGAAATATCACATGGTCCTAAGTATTCAGACCCTTTGCTGTGACACTCATATATTTAACTCATATAACTCCATTTCTTCTGATAATCCTTGAGATGGTTCTACACCTTCATTTGAGTCCAGCTGTGTTTGATTATACTGATTGGACTTGATTGCATGTCAGAGCAAATGAGAATCATGAGGTCAAAGGAACTTCCTGAAGAAGAGCCTTGGTGAGATAGGTAAAGAAGAACCCAAAGATCACTGTGGCTGAGCTCCAGAGATGCAGTCGGGAGATGGGAGAAAGTTGTAGAAAGTCAAGCATCACTGCAGCCCTCCAACAGTCAGGGCTTTATGGCAGAGTGGCCCGACGGAAGCCTCTCCTCAGTGCAAGACACATGAAAGCCTGCATGGAAGGACTCCAAGATGGTGAGAAATAAGATTCTCTGGTCTGATGAGACCAAGATAGAACTTTTTGGCCTTAATTCTAAGCGGTATGTGTGGAGAAAACCAGGCACTGCTCATCACCTGTCCAATAACAAATTAGAATATGGTGACATGCCAATCAGCTAATCAACTCAAAACACCTGCAAAGGTTTCCTGAGCCTTCAAAATGGTCTCTCAGTTTGGTTCACTAGGCTACACAATCATGGGGAAGACTGCTGATCTGACAGTTGTTCAGAAGACAATCATTGACACCCTTCACAAGGAGGGTAAGCCACAAACATTCATTGCCAAAGAAGCTGGCTGTTCACAGAGTGCTGTATCCAAGCATGTTAACAGAAAGTTGAGTGGAAGGAAAAAGTGTGGAAGAAAAAGATGCGCAACCAACCGAGAGAACCGCAGCCTTATGAGAATTGTCAAGCAAAATCGATTCAAGAATTTGGGTGAACTTCACAAGGAATGGACTGAGGATGGGGTCAAGGCATCAAGAGCCACCACACAGACGTGTCAAGGAATTTGGCTACAGTTGTTGTATTCCTCTTGTTAAGCCACTCCTGAACCAAAGACAACGTCAGAGGCGTCTTACCTGGGCTAAGGAGAAGAACTGGGCTGTTGCCCAGTGGTCCAAAGTCCTCTTTTCAGATGAGAGCAAGTTTTGTATTTCATTTAGAAACCAAGGTCCTAGAGTCTGGAGGAAGGCTGGAGAAGCTCATAGCCCAAGTTGCTTGAAGTCCAGTGTTAAGTTTCCACAGTCTGTGATGATTTGGGGTGCAATGTCATCTGCTGGTGGTGGTCCATTGTGTTTTTTGAAAACCAAAGTCACTGCACCTGTTTACCAAGTAATTTTGGAGCACTTCATGCTTCCTTCTGCTGACCAGCTTTTTGAAGATGCTGATTTCATTTTCCAGCAGGATTTGGCACCTGCCCACACAGCCAAAAGCACCAAAAGTTGGTTAAATGACCATGGTGTTGGTGTGCTTGACTGGCCAGCAAACTCACTAGACCTGGACTCCATAGAGAATCTATGGGGTATTGTCAAGAGGGACCAAAAAATGCAGATGAGCTGAAGGCCACTGTCAAAGAAACCTGGGCTTCCATACCACCTCAGCAGTGCCATAAACTGATCACCTCCATGCCACGCCGAATTGAGGCAGTAATTAAAGCAAAAGGAGCCCCTACCAAGTATTGAGTACATATACAGTAAATGAACATACTTTCCAGAAGGCCATCAATTCACTATTTTTTTTTTTTTTTTTATTGGTCTTATGAAGTATTCTAATTTGATGAACTGTAAACTATTTGAGTACAGTTTTGTCTTACTGTTTACTATTTCCTATTTCCCAATATAAAATTTTAACTGTTAGATGCTAAAGTTTGATTCTTAGAATTTGACATGAAATAATCACAGTTATTATTACAATATAACACATTAAGGTAACACTTTATTTCGATAGTCCGCTTTAGACATTCTACTAAGAGTAAGTAACTTTGCAACTACAAGTCAACTAGCAGTTATTAGAATATTAGTAGACTGTCTGTTTAATAACTTCTAACACTTTATTTTGATGGGTCTACAACATACTGACTATGAGAAACTTTGCAAGTATATGTCAACTTATTCTACTAACCCTAAACCTACCCTAGCAGTCTTCTCTGAGAGTTAGTAGACATGTAGTTGCAAATTAATGAGAATTAGTTGACATGTAGTTGACATATAGTTACAAAGCTACTTATAGTTAGTAGAATGTCTAAAGTGGACTATCAAAATAAAGTGTAACCCACATTAACAAGAAATATTAATAAAATGCAGATATAATTTTCCTATTAACACATTTACTCAATTGCCCATGAATAAAAATACTTACTTGTGGGAGCTGATGTTTGAGACTTGGTTGAAAGAGAGCTTGTAGTGGCAGGGACTGCTGGGATATTTAGATATACAATGAAAAATTGTATTTATTTATTTATTTGGTTACACTTTATTTCGATAGTCCACTTTAGACATTCTACTAACTATAAGTAACTTTGTAACTACATGTCAACTACATGTCAACTAATTCTCATTAATTTGTAACTACATGTCTACTAACTCTCAGTAGGGTAGGTTTAGGATTAGTAGAATAAGTTGACATGTATTTGCAAAGTTTCTGATAGTCAGTATGTTGTATGTTGTGGATCCATAAAAATAAAATGTTAGAAGATATTAAGCAGACAGTCTACTAATACTCTAATGACTGCTGGTTGACATGTAGTTGCGAAGTTACTTACTGTTAGTAGAATGTCTAAAGTGGACTATCAAAATAAAGTGTTACCATTTATTTTTGCATACAATCAGATTTTATACTGCAAGAATTATTCAAGTAAATTAAATTACTATAAACTATTTTATTTTACTATTTCTTGTTATGTTATTTCCCAACATAAATTTTAGTGGGTAGATGCTGATGTTTGATACTTGGGATTTGAAATAAGCACAATTATTATTACAATATACCACATTAATGATAAATATGAACAAAATAGGGACAGATTTCCTATTAAAATATTTACTTATTTGCCCATTATTAAAAATACTCACTTGTAGGAGCTGATGTTTGAGACTCAGTAGAAGGAGAGATTGTAGTGGCAGGGACTGCTGGGATATTTAGATATACAATGAAAAATTGTATTTATTTATTTATTTTTGCGTACAATCAGATTTTATACTGCAAGAATTATTAAAGTAAATTAAATTACTATAAACTATTTTATTTTACTATTTCTTGTTATGTTATTTCCCAACATAAATTTTAGCGGGTAGATGCTGATGTTTGATACTTGGGATTTGAAATAAGCACAATTATTATTACAATATACCACATTAATGATAAATATGAACAAAATAGGGACAGATTTCCTATTAAAATATTTACTTATTTGCCCATTATTAAAAATACTCACTTGTAGGAGCTGATGTTTGAGACTCAGTATAAGGAGAGATTGTAGTGGCAGGGGCTGCTGGGAAATTTAAATGTACAAAGAAACAAAACAATAAACAAATAAAAAATGTTTTTGTTATTGCTGTTGTTGATAAATCAAATTTTATATTGCAAGATTTGTTATTAAAACACAATAAATTGCTGTAAACTCTATGAAGACACTTTTGTGTTACTGTTTACTATTTCATATTTCCCAACATAAATTTTAGCGGTAGATGCTGATGTTTGATACTTGGAATTTGACATGAAATAATCACAATTATTATTACAATATACAACATTAACGATAAATATGAATAAAGTACAGATATAATTGATCTATTACCACATTTACTCAATACGAATAAAAATACTCACCTGTAGGAGCTGAAATTTCAGACTCAGTTGAAGGAGAGCTTGTACTGGCAGGGGCTGCTGCATATTTAGATGTACAAAGAAAGAAAACAACAAACAAACATTTTTTTAATATAAAAATCAAATTTTATATTGAAAGACTTCTTATTAAAATACATTAAATTGCTGTAAATTGTATGAGTACAACTGTATGAGTACGCTGATGTATGATACTTTACATTAAATAATCACAGTTCCCTCTCTGTTGCTCACCACAAGTTATGCCGTGATGACATTGAGGGGTCTAACTTGGGAGCCCAAATCACTTTACCAGGAAAGCTTCTCTCTTGGTTGTGGGGAATACAGCACGCTGAAGTTCATGGATGGTTCATGCCCGCGGCTGGTTCAGCTTCTGTATGATTCTGCTGGCCCGTCTGATGGTGGCCCCAGCGTTTCATTCGGAGCACTCCCAGAGGATCAGATGTCGATAGCAGCATTGGGGATGGGCTATCATCCTCTGAGAATAAAGTATTGGCGGGGATGCCTCCCTCGGGTGTTGTCGCTTCTGCCAAATCGGACCCAGAGCTGACTGCCATGCTTTCTTGGTCAGCCGTGAGCATTGGGCTGGAGTTGAATATACACTCAAAGCCTGTAAGCTGATGGCAACTCTGGCTGCCAAAGCTTACAGTGCTGCGGGCAAGGCCGCCTCTGCCCTGCATGCCATGGCGGTCTTGCAAGTTCACCAAGCCAAGGCACTCAAACAAATGCACGAGGGTTGTACTGACCCGAGGTTGATGCAGGAGCTGTGCTCGGTAACACTGTCAAGGACTCTGCCCAGCAGTTTTCGGCAGTACAGAAGCAGACTGAGGCCATCCAGCACATCTTGCCCTGACATGATCCTCCTTCTGCCCAGGCCCGGAGTGGCCATCGGGAGAACCGGGAGAATTCCCGGTGGGCCGCTCTGTCCCGGGCCGGCAGACTCGCCTGCTTTTTTTTAATTTTTTTATTATTTATTTATTTATTTTTTTTTACATACACAGAATAACGTATATGTGTTTAAGTTACTGTGTGACTGATAACTAAGCTAATAACACTAGATTTGAATTTAACATTAAAATGTGACGTTTTCTGAGCGCGCGCGTACGCGCTCTCTCTTCCTCTACACTAGCGCGTGTCCCAGGTCGTTGCTATGGAGACAAACCGAAGCCATTAATGTTGTGGTGTGAGTTATTAGCGAGAGTGCGATAATCGTGGTAAGAATGAAATGGATAATTAAAAAAAGATGCCTGGAGGAGCTGAAAAAGCCAGGTTAAAAAAAAAGAAAGGCATTGGAGGATGAGGCGGCCAAATGTGCCAAACGGACAAATATTTTTTCAACACAAACGAGCACACGTGAACTGGCGACTCAAGGTACAGTAACTAGCAACATTTACAGTTAGCCTATGCATTTAGCAAACACTTTTATCCAAAGTGACTTACATTGAAGGAATTTGTTTTATTCAGTTCAGAAACCAGTGCACTGCTTAGGCGGTTGTTGATGCTGTAAGGGCTTTGCCATTTTCAGTTCTGAGTGTAAACCAAAACTTGTGAAGAATGGTAGAAGGCCTTTCTCTCTTTTTCTTTCTTTCTTTCTTTCGAGATGCTTACCGATTTTCCATTTAGTTATTGATGGCAACTTTCAATTTTGAATTGAACTTTTTTTATATAATGTTACAGTTGTATGTTTTGTAGCAGAAATGTTTCATATATTTTATTAATTACATTGACATGGATATATATATAAAAACAATAGTGCAAAAAGTATATTTCTTACTGCACTATTTTTGTTTGAATGCAAACCATTTTTTCATAATGTAACAGTTGGACTCTTTGTTGCAGAAAACTCAGTATGTGATTTGTTATTGATATTTATGGCCATATTTACATGATTAATATTTTTTATTGAAACATGCCAAAAATAAATATAACAGGATAGTAAGAACAGATCTGTCACTTCATTTATCCAGATTCCACCACGGTGGGAGGGGGTTGGATGGGGATCGGTGGTGGGCTGGTCTTGAGCATTACAATCCTGGGCTGAAAATGGATCCCACTCCGGCCCTGCTTCTGCCACTTCTCCGTCAAGGGCCGGCCCACAGTCTGTTCATCGCCGTGGGCACCTGCATCCTCCACTCCTGCTCCGTCCCGTGCTGAGACAACATCAAAGCTAGCATGTCGAGCTCCACGCAGAAAGGCGACTGCCCCGTGTCTCGTGCTGCCGCTAAGTCCTCAAGGACGACGATGAAGTGGCCCTGATAGGAGGGGAGATGCTCTTTCTCAGGAGATGGCGGGGACAGTGCCACCCCTTTCCCTGGAGGAGGGCCAGGCAGAGAATTCTTGTTTTCTTTTTCTTTCTGTTCTGCCCACATTAAAAAAAAGAGAATTTTCCTCTTCCTCCAAGTTACACTTCTGAGCTTCCTTACTCTCACCCGTGGACGCAATGCCTCCTGGGTCGTCCAGCAGGGACGCGGCTATACGATTCAGTTCACCCTGTCCTGCGCGAGGAGATTGCAGCCCTCCTGGCAAAATATGCAATTGAGCCTGTCCCTTCAGCCAGTAGGGGCTTTGGGTCAACTGGGAAAAGAGCAAGCTCTCCCCTGTGCAGAGAATCCCTTTTCTCAGCATGGAGTTGACTCGGTTGACATGACAGAGCATCTTGCCAATTACCGTGCCTAATCAATGCAGAAGTTCCATTCAGAGACAAGACAGTGGTACCACTGAAACAATTTCAGAGGCTCCTGGCATCCACAGCCGCTGTCACGCCACTTGAACTCCTTCAGCACTGGTTGCACAGCCGAGTCCCGAGATGGGCATGGCGCCATAGCACACATGTGAGAATCACACCTATGTGCTGCCGAACATTCAGCCCCTGGTCGGACCTTGCCTTTCTATGGGCCAGGGTGCTCTTAGAACAAGTGTCCTGGAATGTTGTTCTCAGAACGCATGCCTCCTGGACGGGCTGGGACGCTACATGCAATGGGCAGGCCTGGACAGGACCTTGACTTCTTAAGCACATCAACTGCCTGGAGTTGCTGGCAGCGCTTTCAGCCTTGTGCTGGTTCGAGCCACTACTGCAGGGCAAGCATGCATTGGTCCGCAAGGGACAATACTGTAACTGTTTTGTACATCAACTGTCAGGGAGATCTACAATCACACCACATGTTACAAATGCATGCCTTCTCCTCCTCTGGAGTCAGATGTTGCTCAAGTCACTGTGCGGCATTCACATTCCAGGGGAGCTCAATCGTGCAGCTGACATGCTCTCATGACAGCTCACTTTCCACGGAGAATGGTGACTCCATCCCCAGGTGGTCGCTTCCCACAAGTCCTCCCACTGCCAGCTGTAATACTCATAGACCTAGGCCCACCTCAGCACGGACACGCTGGCACACAGCTGGTCCCAGAACCTAGGCAAATATGAGTTTCCCCTAGAGAGTCTTCTCACACAGAAACTGTGCAAGGCCAAGGAGGACTAGGAACAGGTCTTGCTGGTTGAAGGTGTACAGTGGGGCAGAAAAGTATTTAGTCAGCCACCAATTGTGCAAGTTCTCCCACTTAAAAAGATGAGAGAGGCCTGTAATTTTCATCATAGGGTATACCTCAACTATGAGAGACAAAATGAGAAAAGAAAAAAAAAAAAAAATCCAGAAAAATCACATTGTAGGATTTTTAAAGAATTTATTTGCAAATTATGGTGGAAAATAAGTATTTGGTCAATAACAAAATTTAATCTCAATACTTTGTTATATTCCCTTTGTTGGAAATGACAGAGATCAAACGTTTTCTGTAAATCTTCACAAGGTTTTTACACACTGTTGCTGGTATTTTGGCCCATTCCTCCATGCAGATCTCCTCTAGAGCAGTAATGTTTTGGGGCTGTCGCTGGGCAACACGGACGTTCATCTCCCTCCAAAGATTTCCGATGGGGTTGAGATCTGGAGACTGGCTAGGCCACTCCAGGACCTTGAAATGCTTCTTACGAAGCCACTCCTTCGTTGCCCGGGCAGTGTGTTTGGGATCATTGTCATGCTGAAAGACCCAGCCACGTTTCATCTTCAATGCCCTTGCTGATGGAAGGAGGTTTTCACTCAAAATCTCACGATACATGGCCCCATTCATTCTTTCGTTTACACGGATCAGTCATCCTGGTCCCTTTGCAGAAAAACAGCCCCAAAGCATGATGTTTCCACCCCCATGCTTCACAGCAGGTATGGTGTTCTTTGGATGCAACTCAGCATTCTTTCTCCTCCAAACAGTTGAGTTTTTACCATTTTGGTTTCATCTGACCATATGACATTCTCCCAATCCTCTTCTGGATCATCCAAATGCTCTCTAGCAAACTTCAGACGGGCCCGGACATGTATTGGCTTAAGCAGGGGGACACGTCTGGCACTGCAGGATTTGAGTCCCTGGCGGCGCAGTGTGTTACTGATGGTAGCCTTTGTTACTTTGGTCCCAGCTCTCTGCAGGTCATTCACTAGGTCCCCCCATGTGGTTCTGGGATTTTTGCTCACAGTTCTTGTGATCATTTTGACCCCACGGTGAGATCTTGCGTGGAGCCCCAGATCGAGGGAGATTATCAGTGGTCTTGTATGTCTTCCATTTTCTAATAATTGCTCCCACAGTTGATTTATTCACACCAAGCTGCTTACCTATTGCAGATTCAGTATTCCCAGCCTGGTGCAGGTTTTCAATTTTGTTTCTGGTGTCCTTTGACAGCTCTTTGGTCTTGACCATGGTGGAGTTTGGAGTTGGACTGTTTGAGGTTGTGGACAGGT
Organism: Acrossocheilus fasciatus; assembly: GCA_036784905.1. Classification (NCBI taxonomy): domain Eukaryota; kingdom Metazoa; phylum Chordata; class Actinopteri; order Cypriniformes; family Cyprinidae; genus Acrossocheilus; species Acrossocheilus fasciatus. Next base: position 19,061,899 of record CM071962.1, on the reverse strand, counting down.
GTCTTTTATACTGATAACGAGTTCAAACAGATGCCATTAATACAGGTAATGAGTGGAGGACAGAGGAGCCTCTTAAAGAAGTTGTTACAGGTCTGTGAGAGCCAGACATCTTGCTTGTTTGTAGGTGACCAAATACTTATTTTACCGAGGAATTTACCAATTAATTCTTTAAAAATCCTACAATGTGATTTTCTGGATTTTTTTTTTTCTCATTTTGTCTCTCATAGTTGAGGTATACCTATGATGAAAATTACAGGCCTCTCTCATCTTTTTAAGTGGGAGAACTTGCACAATTGGTGGCTGACTAAATACTTTTTTGCCCCACTGTATGTCGCTGCTATCACAGTGCATCATGATGCAGTGGACGGCCAGTCCCTGGGGTAGCACCACCTGATCATCAGGTTCCTGAGTGGTACCAAAAGGTTAAATACTCCTAGGTCACACCTTTTTGCACTCCTGGAATCTCTCGGTTGTCCTGGTGGGAAGACAACAGTCCAGAGGGATCCTTTTGGGCTGTTAGAGTCAGTCTAGCTTAAAATACTGTCTATTAAGACAGCGCTCCTGACCACGCTCAACTCCACCAAGAGGGTCGGGGACCTGTAAGCATTTTCGATGAGCGAAGAGTGCCTTGTGTTCAGGCCAGCCTACTCTCACGTTGTCCTGAGACCCTGGACTAGATAAGTGCCCAAGGTTCCCACTACTCCCTTCCAGGACCAAGTGGTGGATCTGCAAGCAGTGCCCCCGGAGGAGGAAGATCCAGCCTTGGCATTGCTGCATCCTGTATGCACCCTGTGCAGTTCTGTGCAGCTCTTTGTCTGCTACAGAAGTCAGCAGAAGGGGAAGGCTGTCTCCAAGCAGAGGTTGGCCAACTGGATAGTGGATGCAATTGCCTTGGCGTACCAATCCCAAGGCGAGCCATGCCCCCTGGGGGTGAGGGCTGGATTAGTAAATCGGGAATATAAGGCTTGGTAATTATCATTTGATAATGACGCTTAAATGGTCTGAAATGGAGCCTAAGAGTCATCTAGTGGAAATGTTTGGTACTGCACTGATTTTTTTGGATAAAAATGTGGGCCACAACTTGTTCTTTTTTTTTTCACTTTGCTGTCCATTGGTGTGGAGATGACTGGCAACATTTCTTGTAAATGTTGTACACAGTTGTATATTGTTTATACATTTTACAAAATTATTTGAAATTACACTTGACCTTAAGCATCTATCTATCTGTCTATCTATCTATCTATCTATCTATCTATCTATCTATCTATCTATCTATCTATCTATCTATCTATCCTGTAGTGGTGGGCCGCCTGGACCAAAAATGCCATGGCTGATTTTTTGTCCCAGTCCAGCCCTGACTCCACCCAGAGTGTTGCCTCCTCATGGGCTTTGGTGCACAGCGCCTCTCTGGCAGACATTTGCAGAGCTGCAGGCTGGGTGACACCTAATACCTTCGCTAGGTTTACAACCTTTTTATAACCCTGCATAGAGCCGGTTTTTTCCCGTGTGTTGGGTAATAGGTCAGTTGCGGGAAGAAATGGCTCGGTGCCATGGTTGCTGCGCCATTCTCCCTCACAAGGGGGTGCGAGCACCTTTCTTCTCCCAGTGGAGTTGCCAAGATAGCGAACCCTGGTCGAGCATCCTCCAGCACCCCCAGGCCCAGTACTGGTATGAGTCCCAGTCAGCAACTGCACCATATGGTATGATTCCCTGTGGGCAATCCCATATGTGTATTCTTCCATGGTAAGGTTTCCCTTAAGGTAAACCCATGTCTTCCCTTTGACAGTTCTGCTCTGTTAGTCTTTGCTCGCAGTACTTCCATCCCTACTTCCAGGTAGGGCCTGCCCCGGATTCCATATGTAGTTCTGCCCTCTGGGTTAGTCCATATATCTCCAAATGTCACCTTCCTACAGGTAGGATGTGGTCTCTGTAGCGACCTTCTCCTTGGAAGGCACGCTTCCCACAACTATCATCTCGCCTAGCTGGAAAAAAAATGAAAGATCTGATGCAGTCTTTCTCCTGAAGGTTGAAATTCCTTCTTCTAAGAAATTTTTGTGGGCGGAACAGCAACTTGACCTTCTCCAGCAGTGATGCATTCACCTTTGGTCCCTCTCAGTTCCAAGGATGAATTTGCACTGGTGCGTTGGGAAGGTTATGACTTATGCCGAATTTACACTGCACAATTTTCAAAGTCATCAGATCACACTGCACAACTATCTGGGGTAGCATTCAGTCGCTGCTGTGTTCACATTGCACGATCGGCAACAGGAGGTTACACACTGCATGATTTTACAACAGGAAGAACTCTGTCTGCTCCACAAACTACAGCCAAACGGACGCAAGATGTGATAAGGTAATAACGCAAGATCACTCTGATATTATGGTCTATAAGTCCTCCCCGAACACACAATAATTAACAAAGATGACTTGTTAATATATTTATATTGTATACTTGTTTATATATACAAATCTAAGTAGCCTACTTGAAAGTGAAACCAACGTTTTGTGCATTTTATGATGAGTTTATTTCTTATAGCCTATAAAAGCCCTCAAAGTGATGAAAAAGAAAAATGCAATAAATCTTTTGTCCTTTATAGAAGAATATTATTAACAGGAAAAACCCTAGCACCTTCTTCAACTTCATGTAGCCTACCTGTTTTGTATATTCTAATGCAAAAAATGTAGGCACATTGTTTGTAAATGGCTCGCTTTGTAAAAAAAAAAAAAAAAGTCCTCCCCGAACTTCCCGCTGCCCTGTATCTTGCTGTCTCATTGAATGTAGGTCATCAGCGATGTATTTTTCAGTCAGAACTCATTCACACAGCATGTTTTTGAATCCCTCAGATCAAGTCTTTGATAATTCACACTGCGCGATTGTCACTCTCATGAACGAGCACCGATTTGCCTCCGATTTCGGGCATTTGTCGGCGATTTATAAAAACCTGTTGGCGAGTCGTGCAGTGTGAACTTGGCATTATGCATTGGCATTTGCCTTTACGTGCCGTGGCTTGTCATCATTTGCAGGCCCGGATTAACACATTGTAGTGCCCTAAGGTGACCACATTCAAAATTTCTAATAAAAAAAATATATATATATATAGAATAAGAACAGGTAGAATAAGAAGAATAAGTTACTAACCAAAAGAAATCATATAACAAAATTAGTTTCCACTACAAAGGTGGCACAGAAGAATACAAAAGTGGCATGTACGTAAATTTACAGAGGCTCAGAGGTGGCATGGATGTTTTAAATTCATAACAATGTTGTGAGATTAATATTTTAATAACATTTTGAATATAGAACTATTGTTTGATTGAAATTATTTAAATAACTGAAAGGACACTTTAAACATGAAAATAAAACTGCCAGTAGATGGCAGCAAGTCACTGATTTTTTTCACTGAATCATTCATTCAACTGATTCGTTTGAACAGCTGATTCATTCAGGAACGAAGCAATTGACCGTCTTTATGAGTGGGTAATTGAATCACTGACTTACTAGACTGATTTAAAAATGTAGGTTCATTCATAAATGAAACACCACTGTGTTTGAATGGAGATGCACAACGGCTCGGCTGTGACTGTTTGAAACTATGTTCCTTGACTAAACAGAGAAAAATTAGGCAATATTGTTAAAAGTCATACAGTGTACATCACTTTACATAACTTATTGTTTATTGAGCTGTTGTATTAACTTAATATCACATTTACAAACTCCTTTAATAATCTTTAAAAGCTGTTACTCACTTCAGTTCATCGCAATCTCACAAAACTCCATTATAATCAATGAAGCGCTCTACATTGCACAACGAATCTCTTATTTACACCGTCTACACTTTGTTTGTTATAACGAGAGGATTTGTGAGCTTGCATAACTCAGCAATGAACAAAAGTATTTTGAGCAGTGAGTGGATTCTGATTAACATTGCATTCAAGGAATCATGTCTGCGATACATTACTCAACGCTGCACAAACACGCAAGTAGAAATCTTTGAAGTTCCTCTCAGTGCAAACACAAATAGCCTATGCTGATCGGGTTAGTCGCACAGGTGCTCCTAAATATTTTTTGATAGTTGCACACAGCTACTTTTCAGTTGCACTGTATAGCCCTGGCAATGTGTCATGATATTTTCTCTTTTTTAAATTTTTTTTTTATTTACGTTTCGCACAACCGCCAAATTGATGCTGCCTATCCATTTGAGAATAAATATGCTCGACCCTGACTGGGGGAGGGGGCAAATACACTGTGACCTGACCCAATCGCAATTCTTTATATGCGTGCATATATTTGATGGTATATTGTATCATTAACTGTTCATTTTCTATGCATCTGTATCTCTTCCAGCAAAATAATATATACAAAACATGAAAAAATATTTTAAAGGTCTTGTCATTATTGTAATCACTTGGTGCCCCCCTATTGGCTGGTGCCCCAGGGCACTCGCCCAATCCCATCTATGGATAATCCAGCCCTGATCATTTGCAGCGCCACAGGTTGTAACAACATTCAGAGATTGTGGCACTTTCCTTGTCATCACAACATTATTCCCAGTAACCAACCGATAGGGAACATCTCAGTTATGTATATAACCCTCTTTCCCTGATGGAGGGACACGTTCTCGACTCCTCAGCATAAACCCGAATAACTGGATGTACGCTGTCAATTTATGTGGGGAGTGTGTTCAGGGGAGTGTCGCCACGCTGTCGCCCATGCGTGTGAGGGAGTGGCTCGGCATGCAAAATCCACTTTTGACTGATGTTTTCTTTTAAACTCAGAGTTAATTGGGTCTCCCAAGTTAGACCCCTAATGTTGTCATGACATAACATCTCTGTTCCCTCCATCAGGGAATGAGGGTTAACCGAGATGTTATTACACATTAACGATAAACATTAACCAAATACAGATATAGTTTTCTTATTAACACATTTATTCAATTGTCCATGAATAAAAATACTCACTTGTGGGAGCTGATGTTTGAGACTTGGTTGAAAGAGAGCTTGTAGTGGCAGGGACTGCTGGGATATTTAGATATACAATGAAAAATTGTATTTATTTATTTATTTTTCATACAATCAGATTTTATACTGCAAGAATTGCTAAAGTAAATTAAATTACTGTAAACTATTTTATTTTACTTTTTCCTATTATGTTATTTCCCAACATAAATTTTAGCGGGTACATGCTGATGTTTGATACTTGGGATTTGAAATAAGCACAATTATTACTACAATATACCACATTAGTGATAAATATGAACAAAATAGAGACAGATTTCCTATTAAAATATTTACTTATTTGCCCATTATTAAAACTACTCACTTTTAGGAGCTGATGTTTGAGACTCAGTAGAAGGAGAGATTGTAGTGGCAGGGGCTGCTGGGAAATTTAAATGTACAAAGAAACAAAACAACAAACAAATAAATATTTTTGTTGTTATTGCTGTTGTTGATAAATCAAATTTTATATTGCAAGATTTATTAAAACACAATAAATTGCTGTAAACTCTATAAAGACACTTTTGTATTACTGTTTACTATTTCATAATTCCCAACGTAAAAATTTAAACTGGTAGAAGCTGATGTTTGATACTTAGAATTTGACATGAAATAAACACAATTATTATTACAATATACCACATTTACGATAAATATGAATAAAATAGAGATAAAATATTCCTATTAACACATTTACTCAGTTGTCCATGAATAAAAATACTCACTTGTAGGAGTTGATGTTTGGAACTCAGTTAAAGGAGAGCTTGTAGTGGCAGGGACTGCTGGAATATTTAGAAGCACAATTAAAAATGTAGAATTGTTATTGAAATACATGAAATTGCTGTAAACTGTATGTGTCACATGTATGTTCCCGTTTAGTTCCTGATTGTCCTTATTTGGTTTAGTTCCTGTAATCATTAGTTAATCATCGTTCATTCAGATCTCCTGTGTTGTATTAATCATCTCGTTTGCTCCCTTGGTTTTTCCCTGTCTTTATAAGCCTTCTGTTTCTGTTGGTCTCGAATTAATGTTATTTTGTATAGTCTACGTGTGTTGATATTAATTAAAAACCCCTTTATGTTTACTCCTTCGTCTTTGCCTCCTACTACAACCACGACCCGTGACAGTATGAAGGAGAATCACAAGGCTGAATCCTGACTGACAAGAGGAGGAGTCAGGGATGGAGGTGGGTAATTAGCTACTGAGCAACGCGAAAGCTGGTGATAATACTGAAGTATCTTATGAGTGCTGTGTTAGGTGTCGCATCCCTATAGGTAGACATGGAACAGATGAGAGTCAGCTGATGCAAGCTTGACTAACGTGACCTGCCAGAACTGACGCTACTCTTGACTAACTTGTAATTTAAGTCATTTGTAAGTAATTAGTTGACATGCTTAAAATAATATTTTTGCATAGAGTGAAACTGATATGACAACTGTAAACAGCTTAAATAAAACTTTCCCAATTACAATGTCAGTCTATATTAAATCTATCTGGTACTGATGTTTGAGACAATTATTATAAAATTATTCCGAAATCAACATTTGAAGTGGATCAAAACCTTTCATCAAAGTTGCCCTAAAACCTAAAACCAAAATGTGTTCTTGCCTTAGGACAACTTTGATGAACTTTTTTGATCCACTTCAAATGTTGACAACTATATAAGCAATACAATGTATAAAATACAGCTATACAGTAAGTGTTTACACAGTCTTTCCATGAATAATACTCACTTGTAGGAAGTGTTTGAGGAGATGTGAGAGACTCGTTTGAAGAAATACTTAAAGTGACAGGGAGTGATGTGATATCTGGACATATGAAGATAACAAAACACATTTAATAAAAAGTCTTTCTTGACAAGCTCAGAAGGGAATCTGGTAACACTTTAGAACAGGGAACACATATTCACTATTAGGTTAAGTTTAGGTATGGGGTAGGATTAAGGCATATAAAATATGATCATGCAGAATAAGGCATTAATATGTGCTTTATAAGTATTAATAAATATTAGTTACAAGCTACTGTAATGTGATAGTAATGTGCATAGTTAATATGCACAATTCATACAATTCATATTATATATAATATTATACAATATATTATTAATAAAAGAATAGCATACATTACAGGATATAACCAATTTAGCTGGTGGGATATTTCTTAGTCAGGGTGTGATTGTAAATATTAGTACTGACCTGTATGAGTCTGTGCATTCAACCCCTAAGGAGAGAAGCGAAATGCATTATTAAACAATTTCAAAAACATTTAAAAGAGAATCGAATCTAGGTCACAAAAATGACTATTAAGCCCCTTATTTAGGGAATAGCCTAACTGCACTAAAAGGGCACAATAAGGATAAGGTTTTGGTGGTGGAATCCCAGAGAAATCACTCTGGTTGAGGATCAAACAACCATAGAAATTAGGCAAAAAAAAAACAAAAAAAAAAACATTTATTAGAGATAACATGAAAAGTAACAATAACAAATAAAAGGTAACTAGAAAAGAAAAATAACTTAAATAACCTAATCGGATAATAAAATAAAAACACAAAAATACTTATCAAACTCCCTAACATAAAAAAGGCAGTGCTTTAACATCAACAAATATGAGCTCTTAATTTTAATTAGGACAACATTTGATTGAGACAAGTTTGATTGAAGGCTGAAGGAGGAAACCAGGAGCTCTCAATCCTTCCACGAATGAGCTCTAGTGAATATGACCATGGGAAGAGAACTAGAGCCGATACACAGCAATGCTAGTGTTTCCTTCTCAATGGTACTAGTAACTTAACTGATGTTTTAAGAATTTTTGGGAAAAATACCCAATAGAATGCTCAACACATTATCTTCATCATCCTGCAGAAGGACAACACCCGTGCCTGTAGCACTTGCTTGTTTAAATGAGCTAGTCTAGTTTAAATGAGCATGAATAATTTGGAGCAGCTAGAACTGGAGCACTACACAGTATAGTTTTAACAGAGTCAATGGTGGACTGGCATTCATCATTCCATTCAAAATCTCAAAGCACATTTGTTAAAGGCAGCACAACATCTGAAAAACTTTCCTATAATCCATGCTCGGGACTGCGAGTCCGTTCTCCATTAAATGCTTTACCTGTAACGTGTCTGCCTGTCCTAGTCCCCGTTTTCCTTATTTGGTTTAGTTCCTGTCCTCATTAGTTAATTATCGTTTCATTGTCCCCACCTGAGTTTAATTATGTTGTTTGCTCTTTTGTTCTCTTTCCTTTAAAAGCCCTCAGTTCTCCCTTTGTCTTCGTCCATTCTTAATGTTGTAATGTCATAATGTAATGTTATGATGTTCATTAAATGGAAAAAGTATATTGAAGCCATTTCATTCTCTCGTCATTTATTTATATTCAAGTTCGCTCACGCCACAACCACAAACCCGTGACAGAAGAACGGACCAAACAGAAGATGGGATTCCTGGAAGCTGTCGCCTCCCTAGCACTCCTGGATCTCCCATTTTTTAAATTCACCTGGGAGTTTTGTGAGCTTGCCGCAAAAACTACGCTGGCTGACTCCGCCATCATTGAGATGTTCCGGCTCGGGGCCACTTTCCACTGTCCCGTGGACCTCCCAGACACCACGGGATTGTGTTGGAGAGAGGCCATTCTTCGGTGTCTGGGAAGCGTCTGGGCCCGAGCCGGAACCAACTCGTCAGCCGCATCCCACGAATTCCCGCCGCCGTCCGCGGCCACGGCAAACCCGCCGACACGGAATACGGCCAGCCCGCCAAGTAGTACGGCAAGCCCGCCAAGCCCACCAAGAAGTATGGCAAGCCCGCTGGTCCCGTCCAGCTCTCCTGTGCCTCCGCTGGTCCCGTCTAGCCCTCCTGTGCCTCCGCTGGTCCCGTCTAGCTCTCCTGTGCCTCCGCTGGTCCCGTCCAGCTCGTCTGTATCTCCGCTGGTCCCATCCAGCTCCACGCTTCTCGAGCGCATTCAAGAGTCCGCGCTTCAAGAGCGCCCCCCTGTGCCTGCGCCAAGAAGGCGCCTCCCTAGCTCCGCGCTGCCCGAGCGCATTCAAGAGTCCGCGCTTCAAGAGCGCCCCCCTGTGCCTGCGCCACGAAGGCGCCTCCCTAGCTCCACGCTGCCAGAGCACCCCCAAGAGTATGCGCTGCCAGAGCGCCCCCAAGAGTCCGAACTAGGATTGAGGGCCCCAAATTTCAGCCTTAAAATTTTTTGGGGGGGGAGCTATTCCCCGAAGCTCCCTGCTCCTCCTAGGCCTCCCGTGTCCCTGGATCCTCCATGGCCTCCCAAGCTCCTGGATCCTCCATGGCCTCCTAAGCTCCCTGCTCCTCCATGGCCTCCCAAGCTCCCTTCTCCTCCTAGGCCTCCCGTGTCCCTGGATCTTACATGGCCTCCCAAGCTCCCTGCTCCTCCTTGGCCTCTCAAGCTCCTTGACCCGCTATGGCCCTCGGAGTCCCCTGACCCACCATGGTCACTAAGAGTCTCCTGTTCCGCCCTGGATGCCTCCTTGGTATTCCAGTCCTGCACCGGCATCCAGGGCAAACACCCCCCCTCCCCGGTTGTACTGTTACCGCGCGGGAGGTACTGTAACGTGTCTGCCTGTCCTAGTCCCTGTTTTCCTTATTTGGTTTAGTTCCTGTCCTCATTAGTTAATTATCGTTTCATTGTACCCACCTGAGTTTAATTATGTTGTTTGCTCTTTTGTTCTCTTTCCTTTAAAAGCCCTCAGTTCTCCCTTTGTCTTCGTCCGTTCTTAATGTTGTAATGTCATAATGTAATGTTATGATGTTCATTAAATGGGAAAAGTGCGTTGAAGCCATTTCATTCTCTCGTCATTTATTTATATTCAAGTTCGCTCACGCCACAACCACAAACCCGTGACATTACCTCCTTTTTCTATAATTTTATGTTTGGAAGGGTTCACTCCTTTCTATAAGCACTCTGCTTAATTGGCAGATGGGCATCGGTGTCAATATCATGTTTCAACACTTGAGTTTGAAGACATTTTGATGTTGATGGCTGCAAAAAACTTTCATTGTTTGGGAATTGAGGATACTAATTGTTTAAATTTTGCAAGCAAAATTCTTGTCTAGTCTTGTTAAAACAAGACTTCAGAAGCTCAGCAGTCTGTGATCGTTGCTGTCTGATTCTTCTTTTCACGACTGGTCATACATTTTCAATTGGAGACAGATCTGGACTGCAGGTAGGCAAGTCTAACACATTCACTCTGTCTCTATGAAACCGCGCTGTTGTAGCGCATGCAGAATGAGAGCTGGCTTTGTCTTGATCTAATAACCATGGACTTCCCATGAAATACATCATCTTGATGGCAGTATATATCTTTGTACAATCCCAATATATGCCTCAATAGTGCATTTGCACATATGCCAGTCACCCATGCTGTTTGCTCTGCTGCACCCCCATACCATGACAGACATTTGCTTTTGCTTCTGCCGCTAATGAAAGTCTGGATGGTCCCTTTGGAATGCATTCACCTTGAGAACTTCATCTTTGTTTCCAAATGCAATGACTTCAGTTTTCTCCTTGTTTAACTGAAGAAAGTTCTGGCACATCCAACAGTTTATTTCATCAATGCATTGGCAGAGGGAGTCAATGGGGCTGTAGTCATTTGGAGATAGGACTAGGTAAATCTGGGTATCATCAGCATAGCTGTGATAGGCAATTTGGTTCTTTCTCATTGTTTGACTTAGTGGGAACATATACAGGCCAAACAAGAGTGGTGCAAGAATTGAGCCTTGTGGGACTCCGCATGTCATGGACGTCCACTTATGCTCTCCTATACTCACATAATAGCATTACCCTTGTTCCTTACCCTCATCCTGAAATGGCGAGCAGAACGCGACTGCAGCGTAGGCAAGCGAATTACCATCACATTTCTATGGCGCCGAAAAAGCATGGAATACAACCATACAAATGTGTTTTGCATTAGATGTAAAAAAAAAAACAGCAGCAGTCCATCGTTTGTGCTGTGCAGTGGAGTATGTGAATAATGGCGGTAAAATATAACTATAAATAACCACAATTCTTAGCAAATAATAAGAATAATGTAATGAAAACTGCATGTAAACTGGAGTGAACAGCTTTGCTCTTGACATGTAAACATCATAATGAAATGAAGCCCTTACTCTGATTATTAAAAAAAAAAAAAAAAAAAAAAGAGGAAAAAAAACTACCAAAAGTATTTTTGATTGCAAACTCTCCAAAATTGTCTTAGCCAATTTATAGGCATCGCTTGCAAAAATTACTCACTTAATCCAGCAGATTGCACTCCAGTTTCTAATCAGACACTGAGTTTTCTTGCAGCATTTTGAGAGGGCTTCTCATGGTGTGTCTGAAAACTAGCTTTGCTGGGTTGAACCCCAGTGACTCCTGGATGAACGGCAAACAGTAATAAAGGCAACTTCCCATCCCAGTCTTAGCATGGACTTCAAGGTTAGATGGAGCCTTTCCAAAGCACCCTGGGACTCAGGACGGTAAGCACTAGATATAACATGCTTGATTTTCAGTTGAGACAGCACTTGTTTAAACAGTCGAGACATACATTTAGTCCCCTGACCAGTTTGAATCACCTTCAGAAAACCAAAGGTAGAAAAGAACATAATTAGTGTTTTCACTACAGCCTTGGCTTTCAACAAACGTAGCGATATTGCCCCTGAATAGCACATTTGTCCTGAGATTGTTCATGGTAATGGTCCAACACAGTCCAAGATTACTCATGCGACAGGCTCGTTCTTGACAGGAATAGGTTTAAGCGGAGCAGGAGGAATAGTCTGATTAGGCTTGCTTACGACCTGACATGTGACACAAGCAACAATACTGGGCTACATCTGATTTTATACCAGGCCAGAAGAAATAACGCAAGATCCATTGATAAGTTTTGGTTATGCCCAAATGACCGGCAACATTATTATGTGCCACATCACACTACCAGTTGGAATACAACATCCCAGCCTAAACCGTCAGACCTAGTTGGGGTCCACTTTCTCTTTAAGACTTTTATTGTCCCAAAAATAACCAATAGGTTTACTGCTGCACTGAAGCGCCATGTGAACCGACCTAATGTATTACTATCTATGTGTGCCTGGGCTACCACACCGACCATCTTAAAACTAGTGGCCTATCACGGCTATGTGTGCCTGGGCTACCAAGCCGACTGGCATAACAATAGTGGCATATGACTATGTGAGTCTAGGCTACCATGCTGATGACCTTAAGAATAGTGGCCTATGACTACGTTTGCCTGGGCTACCACACCGACTGGCTTAAGTCTAATTAGAAGCACACTATGTGTATTGTTGATTAACAAATGGATATACGTTACAATCTGATAGATAAGACCCCAGCACGCACCTGAGCAAATATCATTAATTTAAAGGGGTCATTAATATAATTAATTTTTGCATTTAAACGGATGCAAAATTCACTTTACAAGTTGTTTGGACATAAATGTGTGTTGTTAAATTATGACCTTATGTTACTGTGCTGAATTGTTGAATAAAGTCATTATTTTAGTTTTATTTCCATACAAAAAGTATACTCGTCGCTTCATAACGTTACGGTTGAACCACTGATGGCAGATGGAGTATTCTGACAATGTTTTCCATACTTTTCTGGACCTTGACACTTGACAGTGTAATTTACTTGGCAGTCAATGGGACAGTCACAAGCCTCCTGTTTTCATCTAAAATATCTTAAATTGTGTTCCAAAGACGATCAAAGCTTTTACAGGTTTGGAACGACATGGGGGTAAGTGATTAATGACAAAATTTTCATTTTGGGGTGGAGTATCCCTTTAATATTTCGCTCCTGCTTACGATGCGAACTGCTAACCTGACACTTATTTTAAACTTATTTATGGTTGCTTGTTTTTTAATTCAATTAGGCAGACCATGCAATAAACACAGCGATATGGATTACAAGAGCATTCACTTATCTTAAACCCTATTCGGATTGGACTAGTTTTCTAAACTACGTTTGAGTTTCGATTCTTATCACCTGACGTCTGCGATTTTCATGTACCAATTCGGACGGGACTAACATCTCTGTGTTTATTACAGAGGTGGGAGGGTCTGTTTTGTACATCTGGGCATTTCAGAGGGCTAGCGCTCTGTATGCGTGCATTGCGTGTCATTCGGATTGATTACCATTAGTATAACAGTTTTACTACAAATACCATGGTGAAGCTATATGGCTAGTATAGCAAAACCATGTTAATGTGTGGTTGCTTTAGTTTTACTTTAGTTATTTATTTGTAGTAAACCCGTGTTTAATTTTCATAAAGGTGCATGTGTAATTAAAAATGTAATTGAGTGCAGAAATGAACGCGAGTAATTTTACGTGACGCAGATATTACAATAGCCAGTCTGAATGGTTTACGTGATCTGACTCTTGATTTTATTATTGTTTTTAATTTATTTACTTATTTTTTCCTTGCCGGGAGGCAAACATGAGCGCGGTAAGAGCGTCTACGGTAATTCACGTTGGCCAAAACACACAAGGAAACGCGTTGTGAAAAAAATCTCACCAGCAAACACAGACATCGCATTCGGACGGAATTAGTTTTCTCAGATGATCACTGAGTTTGTTGAAAAACAGTAGGTAAATTGCTCTGGAATTATTACAGAGGTCGTGTGAGAAAAACACAGACATGGTAGATTCGGACGGGATTAAAATCACCAAGTACGTCTGTGAAACACACATTTCTCTAACGACCCCCTGTAAAACTAGTCCCGTCCGAATAGGGCTTTAGATGTTGATTTCAGATGTTTCTGAAGCACGCTGCAACTGCTACAGCAAGCACTAATCATATATATTTGAATGCTGAGAGAACCAATCAGCTGTGCCATGTGATAATGATGATATCATGTCTAGAGTTCATGAGTTTCATGCCAGAACTTTGTATTTGTCAAAAAAAGTGATAGAAATATCAACCAAATCACTAAATTTATGTTCTTGAGCCCATGTGATCACTCACACAGAAAATAATGCTGGAAATTCTGACACTAATTCACTGGAAGTAACAGGGTCACACATAGGGTGTTTAATAACTTTCGGAAGTAGAAGCACTTTCTCCCCTGCTAAATCATTAACTATAAATAAGGCAACACCTTTAACATGCAGCTGATGACATACGGCCTGTTTCATAAATCCTGTTACTAACCCAGACTGAATCAATTTTAACACTCCCAACAATGCCTTGAATAAGAGCATCAGATCCACAATAACTTTCCTCAGATTTTTTTATTTATTTTTCTTTCCCAGTGACACGCAGTCAGGTGGCCAATTGTGTGGCAATAAAAAAACAAGCTTCAAAAAATTTAGCTGCTCAGTTAATTTTAAAGTTGTTATTGTTGTTGTTGTTGTTTTTAAAGGCACGTAATAATGCAATTCACAACATGCAACAAATGGCTTTTTTTGTGAGTCAAAGTGAACTCATCTGCTCACAGCAGCCTCAGGACTGTCATCAACAGACAAAGTGGAACAAACCTCCTGGACATTTTCCGTTAACTTTAAAAAGGGCAACGATTACTAAAAAGAGCAAAGCTGACGCAAGCTGATAGTAAATCAGGCCCTTAATTGCAAAGATTGTCCCTTAACAGAAAAGTTCATTTCTGACCCTGCAGGGCAAGCATAATGTACAATAACATTAATCCATAAAAACATAAGGAAACTTAATTGTTCCATCTTATTTTAGTACATCAAGTTAAACTAAATGAAAATGAGAAATGTTGGCTCAGAAACTGAAATAATACATTAAAGATTTTAGATGGAATCTGATCCCTCTAGGCTTTAGCATACTGACTAGGGGTGGGCAGTGGAGCCATTATTTGTATCTGTATCTGTATCTGTATTCGGATAGATTCGGATAGAAGTGGGCGTGGCTTAAACCGGAAGTTCGTCAAATTACATGAAAATACCATTTTAAATGCAAATCTGTTCGATTCGTAGTTTTCATTTAACAAATATGCCTTGTATAACTAAAGAATGCATTCTTTTTTTGTTAAAATTATAACTTTGTAAATATCTTCTATTTAAAACTTTATCAAAAAAGAAAAATAACTTTATTCTTCTTATTTTCCAGTGAAACTTTGTGTACAAATTTGACAAGAGACAAGCATCCACGATCTTAAATAAGAGTGCTAGTAGAAAAAAAAAAAAAAAGCTGAAAGAAAAAAAAATAGAAATGGAAAGAAGTGTTCAGTAGCCTACTTATAGCAGAATGACAATAAAGCTCGCTTGAACTAACTTAGATCATGTGTTGCGGGAGTCTTGATCATTTACGAGTTTTTTTTATCAACAGAGCGCAACAAATCATTTGGACCCTGCAAAAGCCTTGATCAAACATCGCTTTTTCTTCATCGTGTATAATTAAATGTAATGCCATTCACGAAAAGGGCTAATGTAATGCGTTTTTACAGTTGGATTTCGAAAAGGTTTGAAGTTAGGACCGTTTTTAGGATATTTTTCTCCAGTCAAAGCTCTGATTTCTGAGAGATGCGGATAGACCCCAACGCGGCTATTGATTTGCGCTCATTTCATTCATATAGGCTATAGTTTACACTCATTCAGCTTACACATCCAGGCCCATAGCCAGCTATGAGGTCCAGATCTCCGTAAATGTTTCATGTTCAAAAATAAAATGTGAAAACATATGAAAAATTGTTTAAAATCATGTCGCTGAATAAATTCATGTGGCTGACTCGCAACAGCAGCTGCGAAACGCGCAAGTGCAGCCTCCGCTCCGCTCCGCCATGTTGCCAGATCTAGTTATTATAAACGTCGCTTGGATGAAGGTGGAGGTTAGAGATTATGTTTCCTATTTGCAAAATACAAGATTTAAACTTATTTTGGTGAATTTTTCAGGAGATTGGTTGTGTTTGTTTTTTTGTAGCAATATCTGGCAACACTGCTTCGCCGGCACTGACAGGCAGCGATCAAAAAAGGAGCGCGCGGATACTTTATTGCCAGGCCCGGAGTGGCCATCGGGAGAACCGGGAGAATTCCCGGTGGGCCGCTCTGTCCCGGGCCGGCAGACTCGCCTGCTTTTTTTAAAAAAAAAAAAAAGTTTATTATTTATTTATTTATTTATTTTTTACATACACAGAATAACGTATATGTGTTTAAGTTACTGTGCGACTGATAACTAAGCTAATAACACTAGATTTGAATTTAACATTAAAATGTGACGTTTTCTGAGCGCGCGCGCTCTCTCTCTTCCTCTACACTAGCGCGTGTCCCAGGTCGTTGCTATGGAGACAAACCGAAGCCATTAATGTTGTGGTGTGAGTTATTAGCGAGAGTGCGATAATCGAGGTAAGAATGAAATGGATAATTAAAAAAAGATGCCTGGAGGAGCTGAAAAAGCCAGGTTAAAAAAAAGAAAGGCATTGGAGGATGAGGCGGCCAAATGTGCCAAACGGACAAATATTTTTTCAACACAAACGAGCACACGTGAACTGGCGACTCAAGGTACAGTGACCAGCAACATTTACAGTTAGCCTATGCATTTGGCAAACGCTTTTATCCAAAGTGACTTACATTGAAGGAATTTGTTTTATTCAGTTCAGAAACCAGTGCACTGCTTAGGCGGTTGTTGATGCTGTAAGGGCTTTGCCATTTTCAGTTCTGAGTGTAAACCAAAACTTGTGAAGAATGGTAGAAGGCCTTTCTCTCTTTTTCTTTCTTTCTTTCGAGATGCTTACTGATTTTCCATTTAGTTATTGATGGCAACTTTCAATTTTGAATTGAACTTTTTTTATATAATGTTACAGTTGTATGTTTTGTAGCAGAAATGTTTCATATATTTTATCGATTACATTGACATGGATATATATATATAAAAACAATAGTGCAAAAAGTATATTTCTTACTGCACTATTTTTGTTTGAATGCAAACCATTTTTTCATAATGTAACAGTTGGACTCTGTGCAGAAAACTCAGTATGTGATTTGTTATTGATATTTATGGCCATATTTACATGATTCATATTTTTTATTGAAACATGCCAAAAATAAATATAACAGGATAGTAAGAACAGATCTGTCACTTCATTTATCCAGATTCCACCACGTTGGATGGGAATCGGTGGTGGGCTGGTCTTGAGCATTACAATCCTGGCCTGAAAATGGATCCCACTCCGGCCCTGTTTATTGCTGAGGAGACCACATTCACCATGATATTATCTGTACGAAACTGTGTCAAACGCTATCAAAGCAGTACTAGCCATTATTATTGCACAAATCTTAACAACCGCAGACCTCAAACATGTGATTGTGTCTGCCGAATATTTTTTCTGTTATTCGGATAAATTCCCCTAATACTGACATGCTCTGCTCTAATATCCCATGAGAAATATCAAACGAGTTGTCTAATAACATCGCCAAATTCCTTGTCACAAAAACAGAGTCTGCTAAATTTACTGACAGAAACTCAAAGAGGGGGGAAAAAAAACTTCCAAACTTATGTTTAGCTCTTTTCATAGCTCTGTTCAGTTATGAACAAGGCAGTTCTTGTCCTTCGAGAAGCAGCGGTGCACATCACACTTGCTGGAAAGCATGCTGGTCCTGGCTGGTGGCATTAAAAAACAAATAAACAAAAAGAAAAAAAACCCAACACTGATTATTTTCCAGGACAAACAATATCTATGCAAATCAATTCCAGTCATATTTACATGCTTTAATGAATTTACCTATTCCACAGAATTCACCCATTCCACAGAACTGACACAGTACTGTCTGTCTAGACTATAGTGACCTTTATTTATCATATTAATCGCCACATTCCAGAACATTATCACCTGTCCCTCAAGCAGATATTTGGGCAAACAAGCAAAGTAAGGACCAGTTAACTATATTTTATCAATGATATAGATACAGGTGGTTTCAACTATTGCTACACAAATAGTTTCAAATTCTTAAAGAAATATTTTTTACTTAATTCAAACAAATAAAATAAAGTAAACAAATAAAACGTGTTGATCAGAAACATTATCCATGTAATGTGCAAGGTGCAACGGCACGTTTTGCTACTCATTTTACCCAGTGCTGTAAAATTACAACATTGACATAAGTTCAAAATCTAATATGATCGAAGAATTCCACAGTACTTTAATATCTGCATGATCTAGATATAATTACTAATCACAGAATAAAACATTTTAGGCATTTTACTTGAATGTTGATTTATCCAGACCAGTAAAACAAGATGTGAGCTTCAGGGAAAGTTTGCAGGTTCTGTGAGTTTATGGCCAGGTAAACAGGCGTATTTAAAAAAATAAATAAATAAATTTAAAAAAAATCCAATAGCATTGCAGGGCTGAACCATAGTTGTGTAAATGTGGTCTTAGAGGGAAAAATGTAAAGGTTTATTTTATTGAGCTAAAATCTTTGGGGCCTCCCACAGTTAAAGGAACACTCCACTTTTTTTTGGAAATAGGCTCATTCTCCAACTCCCCCAGAGTTAATAAGTTGAGTTTTACCGTTTTTGAATCCATTCAGCCGATCTCCGGGTCTGGCGATAGCACTTTTAGCATAGCTTAGCATAGATCATTGAATCCGATTAGACCAGTAGCATCGCGTTCAAAAATGACCAAAGAGTTTCGATAGTTTACCTATTTAAAACTTGACTCTTCTGTAGTTATATCGTGTACTAAGACCGGCGGAAAATGAAAAGTTGCGATTTTCTAGGCCGATATGATTAGGAACTATACTCCCAGTCCGGCATAATAATCAAGGAACTTTGCTGCCGTAACATGGCCGCAGCAGGCGCAGTGATATTACGTAGCGCCTGAAAGTAGTCCCCAGCTATATTATAACTAGTTACCTAGCTGGGGACTACTTTCAGGCGCTGCGTAATATCACTGCGCCTGCTGCGGCCATGTTAACTCTGGGGGAGTTGGAGAATGAGCCTATTTCCAAAAAAAGTGGAGTGTTCCTTTAAGGTAAGTCGATCAGTAGCATTCAGGTAAAAATACTTAAGAAACTCTAACAGAGCATAGGTTCTCTTAGTAAAACTTGATGTGCTTTGTCATTAATCACCCGATGTAAAAAAAAAAAAGAAAAAGAAAAAGAAAAAAAAAAAAGAAAAAAAAAACCCTGACAAATTCATACTTACACTTCACAGCCAGGTAATAGCTGCACATGCACTCTGATGTTAGAATTGCTGCACAGAGAAAAAGCGCTGACAGGTTTGTTCTGCAGATGTTTTTCTCCATGTTGTAGGCAATTTAACGTAAGTAATAATATTAAACTATAGTAAGTGGTACAATATTCAAGTGTTAAGCCATTTATTAATGTTTGCAGTAAACTGAAGTCTTATTTAACTTTCTGAACCACTGGTTTCTTTGTTATAGAGTTATTGATAATGTGCACACTCTTGATAACATTATGCACATGGATAAGCAATTTAACATGTTACCAAGTTAAACTATTGGGTTACGATTTAGATTACAGCCCGCAATGTACAGCGTAAGTAAACAAAAATTACAGCGTAACTTTTTTTTTTTTTTTTTGTGAACAATTATTTTTATTGAGAGAAAAAATAAATCCCCCCCCCCACCCACCAGGCAGACCCACACCATACATGAATTCAAATTAAATTAGACATCAAAAATAAGAAACAAAAGATTTAACAATGTCAAAAGTAGTCTTAGAGCCAGTAAATGTCGGGTCTCAGGTCTGATCACCTGTTCTTTGCTGTCTCTGTGTTCAGGTGTTGTGTGTGTGGCTTTGTTTTGACAGCTCGCCACATGCACATTGTCAGTGTGATTGTTTCCCTGCCCTCCTTGTTTCTCTGCTCGTTAGCTCATCTTGTTTCAGACCAGGTTCTAGTCATCTCATTAGCTTCCCCTTTATAGCTCCCTGTGTTACTCTGTCTTTTGTGGTTATTCCCATTGCTCTAACTGTCTCAAGTTTGTATCGCTTACCTGTCCTGTCTTGTCCCGTTCAGGCTCCAGTGCTCGTTGCTGCTAGTGTGTTATCCTGCACCTCTCTGTGCGTTCAGATACCCGTGGGCTAGGGCTGTCGCGGTTAAGGAATTTCCCTTGCGGTAATTTTGAGTGGCTCAATAGCGCGGTATGCGGTATTACCGCGCACATATACATACATAATATACATACATAATATACACACACACACACACACACACACATATATATATATATATATATATATATATATGTGTATATATATATATATAAAATCTATGTGTGTATGTGTTACGATGTAATTGAGGTCATATTCAAACCGAAACTAAATCGCGTTGAAACAGGAAGTGAAGTAAACAGAAGAGAATGACAAAATAACGGTCCACATAACAAAACTTAAACCTGACAATAACATCATTAGTATATTGTTAGACTATATATATATAACAGTTAGTTCTGATCCTCGAATCTGACTGACAAGATACTTTTTCTATTGATATTTCACCTGCATGTTCTAGACGGGCTGTCAGCCAGTTTCATTGTTTCGCCTCAAGGTGGCGGCAAGAGACTGTCTTTTAATGAGCCTTTAAACTGTTCATTCAACTACACGTTCAAAAGCGCTGATTCATTCAGAGATTTGTAATGAAACACGCTGTTTAAATCATTTTAACTTTGAGCGCCACTTTTAAAGGCTCAGCTGGCCAGCAGAGCATCGATGCTAAGACAGATTTCGCTTTCCTTGGACATGACAACCTGTTTTCACAAATGACTCGGCCTGAAGGACAGACAGACGCAGGTAATCGCACGCGCTCAGTCGATCTCTCTCTCTCCTTCGCTGTCTTTTTAGGCTTAAGTGCAAATTTACTGAGCCTCTGTGCAAATCAGCATGATGCACATTGTTATCATTACTAATATTCAGTACACATGCGCAAAGTGTAAAACAAGAAGGGTGTAACCTTACGAAAAAGAAAACATTGAAATATCGCGGTTGCTGCGGTTGTTGCATTCCTCTGCGGTTATGCTCGTCAACAGCGCTGTATTGCGATATTGCGGTTATCGCGACAGCCCTACCGTGGGCTTCCTTTGGCTTCTGCCATACCTGGGTCTCTGCAGACTCGTTACTGGATCACTCAGCCTCTCGCTCGGATTAGCGGGCTGCCTTGCCGGCTTCTTCTCCACTGCCGCTGTTGTGGCTTGCTCCAGCCGCTACTATCCACCCATCTGTGTGGAAGGAAATCCCACATCCATGCAAGCTGTCTGCGGAAGCGCTCCTCGCCTGTTATTATTATTTTCTGCTCAATAAAGCCTCTGTTGTACCAGCATTTGAATCCAGCCTATTCCCTGACTGAACAGTCTGACCAACGATGGATTCAGTGGGATCGGATCCGCTTCATTCTGCCCTCGTGCAGGAAGGAGTTTTGCTGGGGCAACATGCTACCCAGCTCAACACCACAGCGCAGGAGGCAGACACTCTCAATGCCCGAGTTGCTGAGCTCCTCACGCGGGTCGATGATCTTCAGCGGGAGGCGGCTAACCAGGGTCCCGTCCTCCGCGCTGTTACTCTTCTGGAGCCCAAACCTCATGCCAATAATCCACCGGTTTAGGATGGCGATTCCAATGCCTGCCAAGCCTTTCTCTCCCAGTGTTCACTGGTATTTTTACTGCAGCCTTGACGTTACGCCACAGAAGAGGCTAAGGTTGCTTACGTTCTCACTCGTCTCTCGGGTCGCACCCGCGAATGGGGAATTGCCGTGTGATCTTGGGCTCCCTGCTGTGCTTCTTTTGCTGAGTTTCGCCTGGAGATGGCAAAGCTGTTCGACCGATCAGCCCAGGGAGATGAGGCGGCGGCTCAGTTATCTTCGTTGTCTCAGAAGAAGTGCTCTGTCACCGACTATGCCATACAGTTTCAGACTCTAGCGGCGGCTTGCGGCTGAAATGAGGGCACGCTGTGCGTGCGTTTTCTCGAGGGACTGGATTTTGCCATCACCGATGAACTAGCTGCTGTAGATCTTCCTCAAGAGCTGGATAACTTGATTAATCTCGTGCTCCGTGTGGAGTCCCGTCTCAACCATCGCCGCCAACGCCGTCTATCCACCACTCCGTGGCACCACCTGGAGTCCTCTTCGTCCGATGCGGCGAGTCCTCAGTCAGCTGAGGTTGAGCCCATGCAACTGGGTCGTCTCCGGCTTATGCCGCAGAAGAGGCAGGAGCGTCTAGCTCAAGGATTGTGCCTGTACTGCAGCAAAGCTGGCCACTTCATACTTCAGTGCCCGTTAAAAGTCAAGGCCCACCAGTGAAGTGGAGAGTCCTGGTGGGCGCCTTTCCCTGTTCAAACTCTCCCGCAACACGCACTCAGCTTCCATTTCGACTCTCCTTCAAGGGAGGTTCACACTCCGGCCACACCCTTCTGGATTCGGGGGCTGAGGGGAATTTCCTGGATTCTGCCTTGGCTCACAAGTGGAACATCCCAACCATTCCCTTGGTCAAGCCCATTACAGCGTGGTCATTAGAGGGCAATCCCCTCACCACTATCACCCACGTCACATCATGTGTAAGCCTTTCCCTCTCTGGTAACCATTGTGAACAGATCAAACTGTTAATTATTGACTCCCCCAAGGCCCCGTTAATTTTAGGACATCCTTGGTTGCTGAAACACAACCCACATATTGATTGGGTCAATAACTCTATTTTAGCCTGGAGTCAGTCTTGTCATGTGTCATGTTTAAGCACTGCTTTTCCTGCTGTTTCTGTGTCTTGTGTTTCACAGGTGGATCCCTCTGACTTGACCGGCGTCCTGGCGGAGTACTGCGATCTTTGTGCGGTTTTCAGTAGGTCCCTGACCACCTTGCTACCTCCGCATCGTCCCTACGACTGTGCCATAGACCTTCTCCCGGGCACTTCTCCACCTAAGGGTTGTTTATATTCCCTTTCCGGTCCTGAAAGAGGCCATGGACAGGTATATTTGTGAATCACTACAGGCTGGGCTCATTCGCCATTCCTCCTCTCCCGCCAGTGTGGGGTGTTTCTTCGTTCAGAAGAAAGACAGCTCCCTATGCCCTTGTATTGATTACAGAGGTTTGAATGACATTACAGTAAAGAATAGGTACCCCCTACCTTTTATGTCTTCTGCCTTTGAATTGATGCAGGGAGCCCGGGACTTCACCAAATTAGACCTCCTCAACGCCTACCTTCTGGTGCGCATTCAGGAGGAGGATGAGTGGAAGACAGCATTCAACACCCCCTCGGGACACTACGAGTATTTGGTTCTTTCGTTTGGTCTTACCAATGCTCCAGCCGTTTTCCAGGGTCCCGTCAATAGCGTTCTGGGTGACATGATTAATCAGTTCGTCTTTGTGTATTTGAATGATATTCTGATTTTCTCCCCTTCTCTCCAATTACACACTCAGCACGTTAGATGGGTCCTCCAGCATCTGTTAGAGAACCAGTTGTTCCTCAAGGCAGAGAAATGCGAATTCCATGCGAGTCCGTTACGTTCTTTGGCCATATCATCTCTACCAGGTGGATCAAACCAGACCCTACTAAGATAGAGGCTGTCGCCAAGTGGCCAGTCCCCGACTCCCGTAAGGCTCTGCAGCGTTTCCTGGGTTTTGCAAACTTCTATTGGCGCTACATCAGGAACTTTGGTCAGATCGCTCCACCGCTCACGGCTTTAACCTCCACCAAGGTGTCCTTCAGGTGGAACCAGGATGCACAGGTAGCCTTTGACACATTAAAGTCCCGTTTCGTCTCTGCACCTGTTCTGTTTGTTCCAGATCCTGAATCCCAGTTCATTGTTGAGGTTGACGCGTCGGACATCAGGGTTGATCTGAGCGCTCCCTCCGTGACGGGAAGGTGAACCCGTGTGCATTCTTCTCTCGCCGTCTTAGTCCTGCAGAATGTGACTACGACATCGGCAATAGAGAACTGCTGGTGGTGCGATTGGCCTTGGGCGAGTGGTGTCACTGGTTGGAGGGGTCAGCGCAGTCCTTCTTGGTCTGGACGGATCACAAGAATCTTGAATACATCCATTCCATCTGACCCCCACTCCCCACCCCTTCGTCTTGTGGATGGCTCCCCTACCTATACGGTTAGGAGATTACTCGACGAGCGGCGGGTTATGGTCCAGAGGAGAGATGCTGGGTGCCGTCCCAGGACATTTTGGACCGTTCGTTGATCGAGGACTTCCGTCGGCGATGAGGTAGGCCTCCTCCTGGGGTGCCTGGTGGCCCTCCTGGGAAGGGGGGGTATTGTCGGGTCTTGGGTCTGATCACCTGTTCTTTGCTGTCTCTGTGTTCAGGTGTTGTGTGTGTGGCTTTGTTTTGACAGCTCGCCACGTGCGCATTGTCAGCATGATTGTTTCCCTGCTCTCCTTGTTTCTCTGCTCGTTAGCTCATCTTGTTTCAGACCAGGTTCTAGTCATCTCATTAGCTTCCCCTTTATAGCTCCCTGTGTTACTCTGTCTTTTGTCAGACTGTTGTGGTTATTCCCATTACTCTGACTGTCTCAAGTTTGTATCGCTTGCCTGTCCTGTCTTGTCCCGTTCAGGCTCCAGTGCTCGTTGCTGCTAGTGTGTTATCCTGCACCTCTCTGTGCGTTCAGATACCCGTGGGCTCCCTTTGGCTTCCGCCGTACCTGGGTCTCTGCAGACTCGTTAGTGGATCGCTCAGCCTCTCACTCGGATTAGCGAGCTGCCTTGCCGGCTTCTTCTCCACTGCCACTGTTGTGGCTTGCTCCAGTCGCTACTATCCACCCATCTGTGTGGTAGGAAATCCCACATCCACGCAAGCTGTCTGCTCCTCACCTGTTATTATTATTTTCTGCTCAATAAAGCCTCTGTTGTACCCGCATCTGAATCCAGCCTATTCCCTGACAGTAAATGCCTAGGTCTGCTACCTTGAAAATAATTATTTTGTCTGGATCTTTGAATAAGAAATTCGGTTCTATGTCTATATAATAAATTAAGTTCTTTCCTAACAGTTTCAATTTTAGCTGTCGAACAATCAGAAAAAGTGTGTTGCTTTGCCTGTTTTAATAATCGAAGATTGGATTCCAGGTCAGAGATTTCCTTACGGTGAATTTTCTGCCGAAAAGAAGCAAATGATATTGAAAAATTCCTTATGAAGCCCTTTGTTGCCTCCCACAATATCCGTGGGTCATCTACGGAGCCTTTATTGATGTCAATAAATTCACATAGTTTACTTCTGAATTGATCACAAAAAAAACTCATCTTAGAATTAAAGAGCCATCTGGGGGCTCGCAAAGGTCACTGGGTAATTGAAAGCTTCAAAAAATGACTGCTATGGTCTGAAAGAGAAAGGGGAAAGATGTCGACTTCAAGTAGTATTGAGGTCAACGAAGAGGAAGCAAAAATGTAGTCAGTCTGTGAATATGATTTGTGTCTATCTAAGAAAAATGTGTATGATTTTTGGGAGGGGTTGAATAATCGCCAAGCATCTACTAATGAAAAGAGGCTATGCATTGGTTAAGTTGCTCAGTAGAAACAATCTGGGAGTAAGAAAAATTGTCACCAGATCTATCAAGTTCATTGGACATTACAGCATTCATATCTGTTCCCATTACTATCTCAAAGTCTGTTAGATCAGTAAGATAGGTAGATAATTCAGAAAAAAGTTGGATCTGGGCTGCATGGTGCACAAACTGATAGAAATGCTATCTTCTTTTTCCCAACCATAGTCTTCATACAAGCTATTCTGCCAGCATTATCACCATTTCTGTCTAAAATGGAAATATAAAACACCTTTAGTTTTATTGTCAGTCGCAGCAAAAGAGACCACCTCGTAATATTTTTATTGCATCTATGAACATTATCCTTCCGCAAATGAGCTTCCTGGATTAAAGCAATTTCAACCTTTTTTCGTCGCAGTAGTTCTAAAAAACTTGTACGTTTATGGGGGCCATTTAAACCATTGACATTACAACTTATTATATTAATTTCAGCAATTACTATCAAATAAGTGAACTGAACAAATGAGAGAAAGTAATACCACTGCAAATGAATTCTCAAGTCTGCCTTTAACCCATCCCTCCCTCACCTAAAAACCCATTAACATAAAGAAAACCCACCCCATAGAACTTTTATAGACTGGGGTGAAAACAAACCCCAGGCTGCAGCCCTCCCCTGTCTTAGTCAGTGACATTAACATGACAGCCAGTGCAATTCTCTAGAACACCATAACTTCGAATTCACACGAGTAATAAAGTTGGGTAAAAAAAAAGAAAAAAAGGGGGTATGTACACTCTCTATAACGAGGAAGCAAACACAAACAATTGCATCATGTGCACTGAAGGAGCTCCGCTTCTTTTCTTTGCTTTTACAGGACCGTGGCGTCTTGCTTCATTAAGAATCAAATTCCTGTCATTGTAGCGTAACAGTTTGAAGAGAAACACATGAGGCAAATGGTGGTCACACCAGATACTGACTGGTTTTCGCAAAAGTCTTGCGTTTATAATTTTGTTCAGTGTATTTTATGAAATGCAATGATATAAGCACTAATAGCCAATATTTACTTTAAGAAATGGTTATTGTTGTTGTTAAATAAAATAAAGGCTATTTTTATTGTTTGGTTATTAAATGTAGTAATAATAATTTCTAAATGTTTTTCAATTTTTATTGCAATCAACCACTGTATAAAACTTGTAATAACATGTTAATTACAGAAGTTTTGACAATAATACATTTGGCAATATATATGTGTGTGTGTGCACATATATAATAAAAATTTTGAACTGCTACATGTTTAGTTGAACTACCATAAGCCACGTGGCCATAAACCAACTGAATATAACCTCATCGTTGCAGACTACACTTTAAAAACACAAGAGTAACAAGTGTGCTCAAGTGTGAACTTTTTATTTCCCAGTGGCTTTCAATCCTGGTACTGGGGACCCGCTGCTCTGCATATGTTGTATGTCTCCCTTATCTGACATGCTCAGCTGAGTTTATGAAGCTTTCAGCTAACGAGCTGGTGATCTGAATCAGGTGTGTTAAATAAGGGAGACATACAAAATGTGAAAAGCAGTGGGTCCCCAGGACCAGGATAGAAAACCACTGATCCAAACCATCAATCATCATACTAATTAATTCATGCTTAATAAAGAAGGTGACTTACCAGAACAATGACAAAGAACAGAAGCGCTGTGCCTTTACATACAGTTTTAAAAGAAAGATGTGCCATGTTATTTAATGGATTCTGATGTTTACAACCTCATTAAACTGGCTGGTCCTTGTCAAACTGTGCTGAGCACTGATGTGAGAGGTGTGAGCTCTTGCTCAAGGTGTCACCAGAGTTAAATGTTACTTTTATGTGAACAGTGTTAATGCTCCGCCTCTGCTTCACACGGCTGAACAGATTGAGTGTTACGAAACTCATCACTTCACTACATCACCAGAAATGAAAATAAAGCTTCCTTTATTTTTTCTATATTCTAGTTAACAGCATGTTCCCTAACATAGTAAGCTACTATGATGAAGATTTGCATAACTCCCACATGAAGTATACAACAGCACCACTGTTCCCTGTACAGGGCTCAAAACAAAATCAAATTGTTTTCATGTCAAGATTGGATAGATGTCATGCTGGAATAGAAAAGGGCCTTCCCAAAGTGTTCCTACAATGTTCCTACAAAGGTGGGATTTATAAAAACAAACTTGATGGGAAAATTTGCGCACCTGCACGCAAACTCTGACCCATGCGTACGAATTCTTTTTCCAGGAGTTTTTCCGTTGTTTAATGAAGTAAACAACGATTTTAAACTCTGTTTTCATGTCGATATACACATTTACATAAAAAAAATCCACTCTCATAATGTAAATAAGCACTGAAATTACATATGCAGAAGTTAAACCAAAATTAGGCTTTATGAATTTAAACTTTTGTAAGTGGATGTGCTTGATCACTTTTCCTGTGGCATGTTTTAATGACAGCGAGGAGTGCTATAGTTGCACAATAATTCATCTTTAAACTGAACTGCAGATCTCATGTTATGTGAAAAGTTAGGGGACGTCGTGGCCTAATGGTTAGAGAGTCGGACTCGTAACCAAAAGGTCGTCGGACCGTCAGGGATTGTTGGTGGGGGCAGTGAATAACCAGCTCTCTCCACCTTCAATACCATCATGACTGAAGTGCCCTTGAGCAAGGCACCGAACCCCCAACTGCTCCCCGGGCGCTGCAGCATAAATGGCTGCCCACTGCTCTGGGTGTGTGTGCACTTTGGATGGGTTAATTTGCAGAGCACAAATTCCAAGTATGGGTCACCATACTTGGCCGTATGTCACGTCACTTTTTAAAAATATATTTTTTAGCGAGGACAATGATCAATGATGCACAACTTTCTCAAACTTATTTTTAACATGTTCAGTTTAAAATCGTTACTTACTTACTTACTTAAAATCGTTACTTATTAATTTTCTCACTCCTGGAAAAAGAGTTTGTACGCATGGGTCAGAGTTTGTGTGCAGGTGCGCAAATTTTCCCATCAAGTTTGTTTTTATAAATCCCACTTCCACTGGCATTAATATCAGCACCAAAACTTCAGCAGGAACTTCATGAAATGGGTTTCCCTGACCGAACAGCTGCACTCACTCAATCAATCAATCAATCAATCAAATCAATATTTATTTATATAAAAAAAGTTGACGAAAGTGGTGCACAAAATAAACTACAATAATGACATAACAATAATCAGATAATAATAATAATAAATATAAATATGAATCTGGTATATACAGTATAAGGGGGAATAACAGAATGTTATAAGCCAAAGAAAATAAATGCGTTTTAAGATTAGATCTGAAAAAAAAAAAAAACTGAATCAGTCATTATGTCAGCCGGGACACTGTTCCATAGTTTAGGTCCAACGAGCAAAGGCACAATCACATTTATTCTTATGTTTGGACCTAGAGATGCAAAGTAATTCAAATTCAGATCTTAGAGATTGCGACAGAATGTATGTGTTATGTCACACAGACTCAGACAGATGGACAGAGTTCAACAACAGACAGTTCTATTCCAGTGATCAGCAAAATGGAGTTATCCAGGTAAGTAAATCAAGATTGTCGCAGTTCAGAGTTTAGATGGTGAGGTAAATGGTGTTTACTGTCTTTGCAGGTGCTGGAGAGATGATAGTCTTCTTTTAGGTAAGTATCCAGGTAATGCCAAACACTGGGGGAACACAGGAGGAAAACTTTGGAGACAGAAACTCAGGAGTAACACTGGAGATACAAAGGTGACAGACGCTCTGGAAAATACAGTCTTGACTTTAAACAAGACCAGGGGTCTCATTTATACAACTCTCCATAGATTGCATCCTAAAAGTGTATGTATGCACAGAAGTTTTCAGATTTATAAAACCATGTGTACGCCAAAACCTGTGCAAAAATCCCTTTATAAATCCCGGTCAGGGGAAGATTGTACGTACGTGCATCTCCACCCCGACTCCTCCCCGAAATCACCATATATGGAGCTTACAAACGCCTAGTCTTGCTATGCATAACCTCATCTGCATATCATTCTCCATGCATATTCCCATCCATGTGACACCATGTTTAACACTGTCAAAGGTACAAGACATTAAGGAAATATGAGATAAGGACTGTGAATGCCATTTGTGCCAAACATTCATTTTTATTGCTAAAAATCATCCAATATCATTGTTATGTTTTAGAATAAATATATCAAAATATTCATAAAAACAAAACAATAAAGTTTAAATAACGTTTAAAGTTATAAGGAATAAAGTTGATCTCATTCTTTTACACTGGCCAAATAGTATTTCTGTTGTTTTAAACAATTCAAATCAAATTAAATTCATGTACTTTTGCTGATAATGTGAACATATTATAGCTATTTTTAGTAGAAACAGATAGGCCTATATTTTTTGCCGTGTAAATACAATTGTCTGACTCAGCGCGTCACTGACGTATTTTCAAAAATGAAACGTGCAAATCTTACCGTTTACTTCCAGTTGTATCCTTCAAATATTTTTCATAACATTGTGGAGATGCCTTCACACAACATTAACACCTCTGTGCAGCTGCGATTATCATTGGACCTATTCAGTAAAGAATAATTGATGACGGGCCGTTGAATTAGTAAGGGATAACTAAAGGTTTTCCGTGCATTAAAGGATTTTAAATGCATGACGTGGAGGCAAAGAACCTCCAGAAGAAGTTTGCCTCCGCGAAGTGCATTTAAAATCCTTTAATGCACAGCAAGCCGTTGATTATCACGCTTATTCCATGGTCATTTGCCAAGTTATTGACAAGTTAAATAGTATTGCTCTTTGCAGCGCAGTATTTGGCCGAATGTCTAAAAATTACAGTTATTTTCGTCAGTTCAGTCATTCTTGAGACATGGGACAAAACATGTCCAGCAATTGTAACTACTGTTAGGTTTAAAAAATAAAAAATATTTTTTTAGGCAGCTGTCACTCTAAAGGACCCCTCACCACAATCCTCCTCTGCAGAGTACATGATTGTCAGACAGGCTCTGGTCAGTTTTATAGTTTTAGAATATTTTAAATCCTAATGTTAATATTTCCTGGTCACAACCATCATATGTCAACACCATCTTCCAATTTCTGAGGAAATTATTTGAAATATTTAGATCATTTTATTCTCCTGAAGCAGGTTCCTTTAGCATCTAGCATCAAGAAAAAACAAAATGGCTACTACATGAACTCCATTTGTTTTGTGAAAGAAATGCCCAATTTATCAACACCATCAGATGTCACCACCATAAGACTTTGTGTTACAATGATATATCAAAATACTTAAGTGTGACTCTTGAATAAAAGCTTTATGAACAATAACATACTCACTGTTTGTTGTGTTTGTTTTAATACGGTAATTAATTGATTCAATGTATTTGATAGTTAAAATGACTACAAATTCAGGTTTAGTCACCACCATCAGTTCTGTCACCTCCGTCAGAGGAATATTTTGATAATATTTCATTATGATAATTTATATTTGTTGTGGAACTGTTGGTCACATGTGGAAGTGTAATCTGTCTGCTAACATGAGAATGTGTTTTGATTAGTGCTAAAAACATTAGCGTGTATGTGTAAGATCTGTTTTGGGTTCTGTTTCATGTTCTTGTTTTCTTGTCTTTTATTTTGTAATTTGATTCATGCTGTTAGTGTCATGCTTCCCTTGCTTTGCTCTCTTGTATTCATGTGGTGGAACTATGATGTAACTTTGTAGGCGAAAACCCGGAAACAAGTTCGCATTTGAGCACTTCCGGTTCCATCGTCCCAGAGTCAATGGGTTTTTTGAATGGGATTTTGGTTAAATCCCTTAAATAAGGTCCATGGTTCACACTGGCTCAAGATACTTTCACGTTTTATTCTACGACATAAAACACACCAGTTACTCCCCACTCGTGATTTTTTTAAACTATTATGTTTCTTAAAAAAAGACGGTTGCTAACAAGTTGCTAAATGGGACTACAGGCGCTGTCAGAAACATAAAACATCATCACGCCAAACAGTTTATCAATTTACAGTATTTTCCAATTGTAGTATAATTTGTAATTCAATTAACTGTAGGATAACCAATTAATAGTTTCCCGCATTTTATATTGTTGTTCAACAATGTTTTTTTGCTTTGCCCCAAAATGCGACACAAGTCTTCGGAGGGAAGATGCTTGAGTTTATTGCTTACTGATACAGAGACTCTGGGTTCATAAGGTAAACTCATATTACGATTATTCCATGTAAACACCACATTTACCGGCTTTACGTGGTGAACGTGAAACTTTAATGATGAATAGTGCTTAAAGCCAAGTTAAAATTAAATGTTTACGGCCACAAGAAGCTTTTCCTAGAAGCAAGGATAAAATAACATTTAGTGTACCCACCCTAACAAAACAATGAGATGTGGTACTTTGCTCACTAAAATAAGTTTAATCTTACCATATCCAAAAACTTGCTCACTCTGCTGTTATTTAAAGTGCCTTGCAATCAGAAACAGGCTATTGTACAGAACAACAGTAAAATAAACAGAAAACAGAAGGTATTGCATGTGTAAAAGACAGTAGTAGTTTTCCAGTAAAGAACTCAAACTGTTTTTCATGTTTAAAAAATATTATCTCCTAAAGTTGATGTGTTTGTTGCAACAAACTGATTTGAGGCATGCAGTACTTTGTGTTTTACCCTCTGGTTTCTTTTATTTATCCTCCACTGCCTTCTTTTCACACTCTTTATCTGCCCATTTTTCTTTCTCTTTTTGTACCGTTCTTTTTCCTTCTGTAGATACTCTGCATACCTCTCTGGGTCTTTTCTCATTTCCTCTCTGCATTTCTTTGATCTTATTGTTGATGAATTTGGTCTCATCTAGGGTTACAAAATGTCATGTTTAAATATAATTTACAATAGACTGAATATTTGTAATTTAATATACAGTAAACCTTGAACTTGTCTCTAACGCAACACAAGGTCTTTACCGCAACACCTAAATTTGCTGCGGTAAAGACATGTTGCGGAAATGACATTTTTGCTAATATTGCAGCTAGGAAGGTCTACTACATTAGTTTTGAGTCTTAGCATCTTAATATACCTGAATTAAACTGTAATATACATTTATTTTAAAAATGTAGTTCAAAGTACAGATGGTAAGGACACACAATAAATACTGACAGAAAAGATGATATTTGCATTATATTTTTGGGATCTTGTGAATGAGGTAGTGAAGTGGCCCAATCTGTCAGCAATGTGCTCATGTGCTAATTTCTGTTTCCATAAAAACTTGATTTGTGTGTCTTTGATAAAATGTCATAATAAAATACTTTTTTCATTGTTGCGGTAAGGACTTTTTTTTTAAATCATAAAAATGATTAGTAAATTTAAAAAAAATATATATTAATAATTAAGATGTTATAAATTAATATGTATATTAAATAATTCCATTTGAAATAATGTCAAATTGTAATTCAATTAGCTTATTTTACGTATTGTGACGGGAGGAGCCAACGACAGACACAGTGGGTGTGGCGTCAGGCCTCGGAGAGGTTTTTATTAAACAAAAATAATAAAATTAAAAGTGTCCAGGGGAAAGAAGTGTCCAAAGAAGGGGGGGGGATCTGGTGTCCTCGTCGTGCTTCGGGGCTTGTGCAGGAGGGCAGTGTTCCAGAAGGGAAGGGTCCAGGCAAGGGGCGGAGTCAGGTGGCCGCACACGCTCCCGCGGTCCTGGGCACGAGGGGCGGCGGCTTCTCTGGAGCGGCGGCTCTTCCTCTTCTGCCTCTTACGGGCATTGGCGGGATGGACGGCCCGGCATCCTGGCCCGACGGCCGTTATACGGGTGCGGCTTGCACGATGACCCTGGAGGTTCCGCGGCTCACATCCTCGGCGGCGCGATGTCCCTCGACGCACCCTTCCTGGACCCACGATGACACCAGCGTGCATGCACGGGGAAAGAGACCGGTCTCTCGAGGAGAGGCGCGCTCGGCATTTAACGGCGGCGGTGATGAGGCTTAATTCAGTCCAGCTGTGCCTCATCACACGCCGCCAGCCCACGTTGGTCCCACGCCCCTCCTCTCATCCACCCACTCCAGTCGGGAGCCTGGTGAAGGGCGGCGAATAAGGGACGGGGTGGTGATGATGATGAGGGGGAGGGCCACCGATCCGTCACATTTCCCCCCCCAAGCGACATCCCCGTCGTCGGTCGCCGCCCACGCAGGAGTGCTACCTTCCTCAACCAGGCTCCATACGGTCGGAGTGGGCGGGGCAGGGATTCCTCTCCGGGCGAACCTCCCTCTCGCACCGCGCCGGAACAGGGACAGAGAAACCGGTATTAATCGACAGCCTCAACCAACCACAGGGTAAGATGACAATTGGGGAAACGTCACTTACCCCTTCGGTGGCTGGGAGGCCGTCTCCGTCCCACACGCTTCTTCACGAACTTCTGCGGGCGAGAGGGGATGACGTCTTCAGATGTTGCCCAACTGCGCTGTCTAGGCTCCGCCTTGCCCGCATTCTCCACCACTGTGACGGGAGGAGCCAACGACAGACACAGTGGGTGTGGCGTCAGGCCTCGGAGAGGTTTTTATTAAACAAAAATAATAAAATTAAAAGTGTCCAGGGGAAAGAAGTGTCCAAAGAAGGGGGGGGGTCTGGTGTCCTCGTCGTGCTTCGGGGCTTGTGCAGGAGGGCAGTGTTCCAGAAGGGAAGGGTCCAGGCAA
Organism: Acrossocheilus fasciatus; assembly: GCA_036784905.1. Taxonomy (NCBI): domain Eukaryota; kingdom Metazoa; phylum Chordata; class Actinopteri; order Cypriniformes; family Cyprinidae; genus Acrossocheilus; species Acrossocheilus fasciatus. The sequence goes on along the minus strand of CM071962.1, from coordinate 19,027,776 downwards.
GGGGCGGAGTCAGGTGGCCGCACACGCTCCCGCGGTCCTGGGCACGAGGGGCGGCGGCTTCTCTGGAGCGGCGGCTCTTCCTCTTCTGCCTCTTACGGGCATTGGCGGGATGGACGGCCCGGCATCCTGGCCCGACGGCCGTTATACGGGTGCGGCTTGCACGATGACCCTGGAGGTTCCGCGGCTCACATCCTCGGCGGCGCGATGTCCCTCGACGCACCCTTCCTGGACCCACGAGGACACCAGCGTGCATGCACGGGGAAAGAGACCGGTCTCTCGAGGAGAGGCGCGCTCGGCATTTAACGGCGGCGGTGATGAGGCTTAATTCAGTCCAGCTGTGCCTCATCACACGCCGCCAGCCCACGTTGGTCCCACGCCCCTCCTCTCATCCACCCACTCCAGTCGGGAGCCTGGTGAAGGGCGGCGAATAAGGGACGGGGTGGTGATGATGATGAGGGGGAGGGCCACCGATCCGTCACAGTATCTTAACATTGTGACCAGAGTTGTGGGTGTTTGGATCTATAAATGCTTCATAATTTTGTATTAAATCACATTAATCATCAGTTATATTTTTTTCCAAGGTGTGTAATGACACTGTGAATATATTTATAAAGCATCATATGGCAAATTTTAACATAAATCTAAAATTTCACTGCCGGTACTTAAAAGTGTCGGAAGTTGCAGAAACACCCACATATCGTGTATATTATACCTTTAGTGTACTTCGGCTCTCTAGTGGAAGAAGGATAAAAACATTCTGCCATAAGTCTTTACAGCATAAATGCAAGAGAAATGCATAGAGCACTTGTTAAATAACAAAAAATCATTTCCATTTTACTCATCAAATGTTATGTGGCCTCTGATTTAGTCAGATGTCTAATGGAGATATGAATTGTAAGTTCTCACTACAATGACTGACTGAACAGAGTACTCTTACTAGTTTTAAAATGAATTTATTTGTTACACATTATGTGTTCATTGTTTCCGACATTTATCAGAATCTTCCCAAAGAATGGATCATCAAAACCAAAAAGAGGTACAGTAAAGATACTTCCTATATACCAGAAGCTTCGTAAATAGCATCCATACACACAAATAACGCTACAGAATCTAGAAACCATCTCCAGTGTGAAAGTGATGCTAGTGCACTGTTGTTCAAATACAAATAAAATGTTAAATAAAAGTATTCCAAGTATTGATCATAAACAGTATAGTATAAACAATATAAACAGTAAAAATAGCTTAAACAGTGCTTTATACAATATGTCACAGATTGCAGCTAATCCCAGCTGTGCTTACTATAATAATAGCCCAGTTTGCAGGTGTGATTGCTTGTGCAGTAAATAGGACATTAATGTAGTTTCTTACATTTAAGACATAATTTGGATAGTTAGCCATTATTAGCATTCTTGCAACGCTGCTCGTCTTATCAAATTAGAAGGCTGAAACTAACTGTATAAAAATAAAATGCAACATAAATTACAAATCCCAAGCAAATGCTCATATCCAGCACAGCAGGTTGAGCTTCATGCACACTGCAAAATCTACAACATATTAATAACTAAACAGTACCATATCAGTCCTATTTTCTTAATTTCTAATTATCAATATAACAGCACACAATATTTCCTGTGTACACTGATAGGTTGGGAGTGCCTTCTAGTGTGTAAAAAAAAGAAAAAATATTTTGTTAAATTGTTAAATAATGCATGATACATTACATTTCTCTAAATAACTTTGAAGATATAAACATTTTTTTTAAAACTTGGGATCCCACAAGGCCCTAAATCATGTCAGTACTAAAATGTACAGATGTTTGATATTGCAGTAAATATATTATGTCAAATTATACAAATTTCTCTTTTGGACATAAAGATAAAAAAATAAAGATCTCTTGATTGAAATATCATAAATACAATTACTTGCTGTTTACTTTAAATTATTATTATAGAAAATGGCTGTATTTTTCCAGTGTAACCTTTTAAATGTATTTATTAAAATTAAACTATTACTCAAAAGTTTTGAGTATTGTGCAAGAAATAAATTACATCCAGCTATGTGTAAAGGATATATATATATATATACTCATCATGTACATGTGAAACTTAAAATATGCTTAAATTTCTGCAGTTTTAAATGGACATTTATGATTTTTGATATTCTACATTCTGATAGATACTGAGAGCTGCTGCATTCTGGTAAATTAAGTCCACGTTGGTCCCAGTTCTTGATCGAATTATGTCATACGCACACTGGTGGAGGTAAACATACTGCTCCTGTTGTAGAAAACAGAAGAAAAAAAATAGTGTAAAAATATGAGTCTGAGTATGCGAACTTTGTCAGTTTCTTTGTAGAACAAATGTTAACACCAGTTTTTATGTAGTATGTTTAGTATGAGTTAAGCTCAATCAATTATTTTTGTTTCATAATGTTATTTACGACAGACAATTTCGACTTGATCCTCCAAAAAAATACAAAATAAAAGCAAAAGGTCACAGTGTTTGGATAAGTAATATATTTAAGTAGAATATCTTCATGATGTAAGCAATAAGCTTGTTAACATACAATATGAAAAAAAATAGCTTATTATTGCTTTTCTATGTAACGTCTTCAGTAGTGTTCTCTTCATGACTCCCTCATGGATCCGCTGTGTGTACCATCATTACCAACTGCATTATCATTGTGTCAACTTCTACATCTGTGTCTAATTTCTACTGCCATTCCTGCTCCACCTGTTATTCGCCCATGGGTTCAATAAAGAATCATCTGGCTCAGTCTGCTTTCTTAAGCCCAGTACACACCAAGCCGACGATTGGCCGACTAAGTTTTCCTTGTGTGTTCCGTGCCGTCGGCTGAAGTTGGTCCTCATCTGCTTTTTTTCGTCGGAGCTCGTCGGTCAGTCGGGCCATCTGATCATTCTGATTGGCTGTTCAGCTGGAGAACCAGTGCGTGAGAAAAGGCACAGAACGGACGTGCTACTTGGCCGTTGGGTGTCGAGCGTCGGCTTGGTGTGTCAGGGCAACTTTGGACCCAGACGCTGCCGATGTGAGCCGACCCCGCAGTCTGCTTTCGTCGGCACTAGTTTGTCGGTGTAGGCTTGGTGTTTACCGGGCTTTACAGTAAGCGCTTTTACCAAATCATAAGTCAGACATTTCTGCTCTAAAAGTTGGCTGCATTTACTTTGATTGTAAGTGCCTCACTGTAACCTCCATTTTTTTTTAAAGGAGATGCAAGCTTAACTTGTACTGCTCAACCTTACCTCAGTCTGCACCATGAGAGGCCTGTGCATGCGCATATCATTAACAATTCCATAGATGTCCACCATGCTGTCTCTTTCAATCTGGAAGATCAGGTGGTCAATGGCTATGAAGGTCCCTGTTCTTCCCACACCGGCACTAAAAAAAGTGTGAAGGTCAAATAATAAATTAAAAGTTGAATCTAACAAATGGCAAAATTTGAAATTTGATGTTTGCACTGTAATATAAATTTGTGAATGCTTGTTAATAGGAACTTCATTTACCTGCAATGCACCACAGTTGGAGAGTGGCGTGAGTACTGGTCCATGTGTTCTCTGACCAGGTGTCTGAAGTCAATGAGGACTTCAGTGGTCTGTGGAACTCCATGATCCGGCCACGCAGTGAAGTGGAACTGACGTACGTAGCGAGTTTCTGCTGTTTTCACCTACACAATTATCCATCATATTATTGTAAAATTTTACTGATTTAAAAATAACATCAAAAACAAATCCACTCCTATATACTACTGAAGGAATACATGGAGATATTAGGTGCAGGAAGTGTTGCTTTACATTTTTGATTCTGAAGTCTCTTATGGTCCAGCTCTCCAGTTCTATCTCTGAGGTGGTTGTCACAGAGTTGTTTTGATAATGATTGGTCCCAGATGGCCAGTACTTCTCACATTTCACCTGGAGAAAATGACAGAGAGCTGGTTATCTTTACTCTGAATATACATTTTCACATTTTACCACTTTTCAATGTGACTAATAATGGCAGCACACCAACATGTAGTGTCATTGTGCTTCGGGCATCCAAAGTTCGAGTCCCAACTTGGGGACCTTTCCTGGTCCCGTTCCTCTATCTCTCCCCCACTTTGCTTCTTGTCTAACTACTGTCCTATTGAAATAAAGGCATAAAAATACCAAATAATAATATTTCACAATGAAAACTTACTCGTCCCATCTCATTGCATTTGGTCAACATCACTATGGTGTAGATATTCTTCTCCCAGATCATTCTCCAGAATTCATTCACTGTGACGGGCAGCGGACCCTGAGCGGCTATAAACTCTTTTCTTGAATTATAGCCCTGTTCAAAAAAAGGAGTGAAAAGCATGCTTAGACATAACCAAAACAAAAACAAACAAAAAAACACTTATGAAATTTACACTTCTGTTTACTCACTGGGATGTAGTTGGCATTGATGTAGTCATCAAAGGGACTGCCACACATTGATAACTTCACTCTTGAAGCATCATCTGATGAAGGCAAACATAAAATTAGTATCATAAAGTTGTTATTAATTAAGAACTCAAAATTATGCGTTTGATTTTAAATAAGGTTACATTGTAGGGTCATCAGTGTTGGGAAGTAACTAGTTACATGTAACTAAATTACGTAATTTAATTACATAATAAATGCAATATAATCAGTTACAGTTACTGAGGAAAAAATTGTGTAATTAAATTACAGTTACTTAGGAAAACGTTAACAATTACAAAAGAGGTTACATCTGAATTGTTTTTTTGTTTTTTTTTTGCTCCCCATGTCCCTTCCTTGCCCTAGTTTCTCCCTCTATGTCCTTATTTGGTTAGTTTCCTGTTTCCTGTTCTCGTTAAGTTCTCATCATTAGTTTATTAGTCCCCAGCCGTGTGTAATTAATTCTAGTTTACTCCTCGTTTAGTTCTAGGGCTTAAGCCCTGTGTTTCCCTGTCTTTAGTGTCCGGTCTTGAATGTCATTCTGTGTTTTCGTCATTCCTTATGTGTTTGGCTCAATAAAGTCTGTGTTATTTGAAGAGTTCCTGGCCTCCTCGTTCTCTTGTTCCAGCAGATCGTGACACATACAGGTTTAATTGATTTCTTTAATAAATTGCATTGACTGCTTTAAAATATGAGACAATGTTTCAATAGTTTAGGACACAGAATAGGACACATTCTCATTCGATAACTCTATTATTTCCTATTTGGGATTATGTATATGCTTTATTTTTTAAGATTAACTGTTTTTTTTTCCCCAAGGCATTGTTAGATGCCAGTGTTTCCTGTCATAACTATGCAAAGATTTGATTTCAAAAACAGTATCATAACTACTAAACTATTTCTTGTTATGAATTTAAATCTGTATTTAACCTAAGTGAAAAGAGGTGTTAAAGTCTGTGCTTTAAAATTAAATTATTATGATCTTAATTTAAGTGTTGAAGGGTTTGGAAAGTCTGACAGTAATCAGTGTTGAGTACTACTGTAAGGTTAACCCTGCCTAGTTTACATATTTGAAAATGATTAACAGCTGAAAACATGAGAAATTTAGAAAAGTAATCAAATGTAATCAGTTACATTACTTTAATAAAGTAATTGAAGTAGTTACACTACTCATTACATTTTAAATAGGGTAACTTGTAATCTGTAACCTATTACATTTCCAAAATAACCTTCCCAACACTGAGCGTCATACCTATCATGTTCTGTTATACTCCAAGCACTCTTTAATTTTTTATTTTGATAATTTTTGTCACGTGAAGAGTGCCATTTGAAATTTTCATCTAAAATGAGAATTTTTATCAGGCTCCTATGTTTAGATTCAGTAATTTTTACTGTAACGGAAATATATAGGTCCTTTTCTATGCAATTAAAGTGAAATAACTGAACATAGCCTGATAAAAATGCTCATTTTAGATGAAAATTTCAGACGGCACTTAGAGGCTTTTGCATCTGAACTCTTCACATATTGTCTGTATACATTTCCTGTTCATTCATTTTTTGTTTTTCTTGATTTCTGATTATCACCACCTGTGTCTAGTTTAGATAATCATAATCCTGAGCGTACATTGAGTGTATTATCCATTCTTCATTTTTGTTTATTTCTTCTAAACTTTTTAACTTTTGGCCCTCTAGTGGTTAACAAAATTAACTATTCATCTTGCAGGAGAACATTATTTTTGTTGTGCTTTGGCTCTGCGCCTCAGGAAATGAACTGAAAATGTAAACCTTTTAGTACATGCGACAATCAGTCTACTCACAAGGTAGCACATTGCTGTAACGGTTCTTCGGCTTGTTTTCAATAGCCAGGGCAGTGTTTTTGGACTGTGCCGTTCCAACAGTTTTCAACTCCTGCAACAACACAGCACTACTTCAGGTCTGGATTTTGAAAACACTCATTTCTTAATGAATTTCTGTGACAAGTCCTGAGTAAAATCGTTTGATAATATTGTCATAGTAAGAAGTGTCTAAATAAAAAAAATTAAAAAAATGCATATTTGTGTTTCTCACGTGTTTCTCATACCTCATACTCTACAGCAAAACCACAGTTGGAATCCGCATGCTTCTGCTTAAAGTACTCTTCATAATCTTCTATTCTCAAAGCAATATCACTGTGTGCCATATTTTTTTTTTTTTAACACACGTAAAAAATATACAATAAAGGGTAAATAATCATGTTTCAACATTAAAAATTAATAGATTAATAATAAAACAATTACTTACATTTTATTGCTGGAAACAGAAGGAAAAATCAATACATTAACAATTTAAAGTTTTGTCAAATAAATATTTAACTATAAACATATCAAACAAAGTTACCTAATGGTGTGTACAGGGATGTCGGGACATTGTTTTTTGGTTTGTCTGTAACAGAGTAATAAAGAAATGGGTTACACTTTATATTAGGTGGCCTTAACTACTATGTACTTACATCAAAAAATTAGTACAATGTACTTATTGTATTCATATTGTATTGCAAAAAAAAAAAAAAAAAAATACTGCTATTGAGGTGGGATTTGGGTAAGGTTAGGGACAGGTTTGGTGGTCTGGGTAGGTTTAAGGGTGTGTTAAGGTATAAGGGATGGGTCAACAGTGTAATTATAAATGTAATTACACAAATTAATTAGAGATGTAATTACATATTGGTATTTTTAAAAAATATAAGTACAATGTAAAAACATGTATGTACACAATATGTGCATTGTACCAAATTATTAATTTAAATGTAAGTACATAGTAGTTAAGGCCACCTAATATAAAGTGGGACCAAGAAATGTTACTAAATTGAATCTGCAAGGCTTCTGTATCTTGAACTCTATGCACTATTTACTTCTCTGATGATGCTGGCAACTTACCTTCTTGAATAGAAGAAGAGAATGAGAGTCATGATGATGAGAAAACAGATCACTGCCAAAACTATGCCAACAATCATTGCAGTGTTAGAATCTGTCTTAAGGGGACCTACATGAGAATTTGATAAGTGTTATTATTATATTATTAAACATGTTCCCAATGAAGAAAAAGCAGTAATGTATTTAAATTTTTTATCAGAATAAAACTTTATTATATTATCCAGATGAAAAAGATGATATGCTAGTATACACTGAGATGCAATAGATTATCCTTAAAAAACACATTATCTGTTTTATGTCATTTTCTGATGGAGCTAACATTGACAGCCACAACATTATATTAAAAGTTACTGTGGGAGTTTTGATATTTGACAGGTATTTGATCATTTTACATACTGGTAAGTTGTGAGATGCAGACAGGTTCTCCTTCTGTTGATTTGTCTGCTGCCACAGCAGTGATGCAGAATGTGTAACTGACTCCAGCAGTCAGATCAGTGATGTGATAGGAAGTGTTAGTAGTTTTCTTTGTTTCTTTGTTAGTCGTCCTTTTCTCACCCGTCCATTGAATTCTAAAAACATCTCTATTTCCTCCTGGTTCACCCCATGTCAGAAGCACAGATGATGTTGTGACATCAGTCACTGTGAGATTACTGATCACATCTGGCTCTGTGTGGGGAAAATAAAAATAAATGAGTTGGTGAAAATGGGAATTATAATTATACAATTACATGGCATTTGTAGTTACACCAGAATTTGTGAATCAAATGTACACTGTGCAATTTTCCATCCAAAAATGAGATGCTGACAAGGCATCAAGCTGAATAGGTTATGACAATAAAACCATATCCAATGTGTACAACTAAGAGCATGCAATAGCAGTTTATTTTAGGGACGAATTCTCACGTTTAAGTAGTTGCTTATTAACATGCATATTACTAGCATACTGGCTGTTTATTAGTGCACATATTAAGGCCATATTCTGCATGACCACATGATCCTTTAATCCGACCCCATACCTAAACTTAACAACTACCTCAATAACTATTAGTAAGCAGCAAATTAGGAGCTTATTGAGGCAAAAGTCGTAGTTAATGGTGGGAATTGGTCCATAAAGTGTAACCGAAAACATGTTATAGGTTCCTCACATAAAAACAAGTAGATGCTAATAAAATCATATTAGTAGAAAAAAAGTTGGGTCAGTTTGTTTAAACATTCTATTTAGCAAAGAACAGATATTTTATAATTTTACATACTGGTATAGTTTGAGATGCAGAAAGTGTCGCCTTTTGTTGATTTGTCTGCTGCCACAGCAGTGATGCAGAATGTGTAATTGACTCCAGCATTCAGACCGGTGATGTTATACCATGTGTTATTGGTTATTGCACGGTAGGATCTTTTACCATCACTCCAATTAATGTCAAAGAAAGAACTACTTCCAGCTGGTTCATTCCATGTCAGAAACACAGATGATGTTGTGATTTCAGTCATTTCGAGAATCCCGATCACACCTGGTTCTGTGTGGGGAGAGAAGAGAATTTTTTTACAATCAGGACAAAAGTAAAATATACATACATATGGGGGAAATGTCAACTGGCGGGACAGATTAACTAACAATAGACTAAAAAGGGGGGAGGCATCATTCTTATAACATACTTTGTAGCACAAAACAGATAGTTTATAGTTTTACATATAGTCACTACTATATAGCAAGAAAAAGAGATTTTATAATTCTACATACTTGTGAATTGTGAGATGCAGACGGTTTCTCCTTCTGTTGATTTGTCTGCTGCCACAGCAGTGATGCAGAATGTGTAACTGACTCCAACATTCAGATCAGTGATGTTATAGGAAGTGTTAGTAGTAGTTTTATTTGCTTTATCACCAGTCTGTTGAAGTTTAAAGAAAGATCTATTTCCAAATGGTTCATCCCATCTCAGAAACACAGACGATGCTGTGATATTGGTCACTCTGAGATTCCTGATCACATCTGGCTCTGTTTTTCGGAGAAAGAAGCAAGTCATAATTGATGATTTGAAAAAAAAAAACATCACACAAGACACAAGCAAAGTAGAAACACATAACGGATGAAAAGTGAACTGGTGGTGGGCCAAAATAACGAACAATACACTCACAAGCGGGAAGGCAGTATTTTGATTTTTAATCATTAACATGAGCTTTGTATGGAGATTCACAAATATTGAGTTTTTCTTTTCTTTTCTTTTTTTAACAATCAGAACACAAGTGAAATATAAATAGATACAGGGGGAAATGTGAATCATTTTTATAACATACTTTGTACGCACAAAACAGACATTTTATAGTTTTACATATAGTTACTACTACTGTATATAGCAAGGAAATTAGATTTTATAATTCTACATACTTGTGAATTGTGAGATGCAGACAGTTTCTCCTTCTGTTGATTTGTCTGCTGCCACAGCAGTGATGCAGAATGTGTAACTGACTCCAGCAGTCAGATCAGTGATGTTATAGGAAGTGTTAGTAGTAGTTTTATTTGTTTTATCATCAGTCCATTTAAGTTTAAAGAAAGATCTATTTCCAAATGGTTCATCCCATCTCAGAAACACAGACGATGTTGTGATATTGGTCACTCTGAGATTCCTGATCACATCTGGCTCTGTGTTCGGGACAAAGAAGAAGTCATAATTGATGATTTGAAAAAATAAAATCACACGAGACACAAGCAAAGTAGAAATACATAAATAATGAAACGTAAACTGGTGGTGGGCCAAATAAAGAACAACAGACTGGCAAGCGGGAAAGCAATATTTTGATTTTTAATCTTTAACGTGAGCTTTGTATGGAGATTCACAAATGTTGAGTTCTTCTTATCTTTTATTTTCTTTTTTTAACAATCAGGACACAAGTGAAATATACTGTAAATACACACAGGGAAATGTGAATCATTCTTATAACTGTCACGAATCCTGTGCCTGCCCTTCCGTTCACTCACCACCAGAGACCGCCCGCTCACCACATAGATTCTCACACTACACCGACTGTTACATGTCACTCTGGACTACAGTTCCCATGATCCATTGCACTGATTACACACACACAGCTGTAACCACTGAGACATGCTTTATAAGCCTTGGACTTCCTCGTTCTGATCGCCGAGTATTGTTTGCAGTTATCTCTCTCCTAGCGATAGCAACATTACGGAGCCTTTCCGTGTTTCCTGAGTTCACAGTTTAGTCCTACACAGTCTATTTACCTGTGTCTTGATATTTGCCTGTTATCTCGTCTTGTCTGATCTCTGCCTGCCCTTGATGTTGCCTGCCTTGGATATTTCTCTCGCCTTGTCGTTTGGATTATGTTTGCACCTTGCATGGACTATTGATTGTGTTATCGGACTATGGCTCTTGTCAAGCCCTCTGGATATTATTAACCATATATCGACCATGCCTGTTTTGGATTACTCTTTCGCCTAGCCTGTGTTGTTCCTGATTGCTGTGTTTTAGACCCACGCCTGTGTATTTGACTTTGTCTCGTTTTAAATAAAAGCCAGCAGATGGATCCTTACGTCACTCAGTCTGTTTACTCCGTAACAATAACATACTTTGTAGCACAAAACAGACATTTTATAGTTTTACATATATTTGCTACTACTGTATATAGCAAGAAAGAGATTTTATAATTCTACATACTTGTGAATTGTGAGATGCAGACAGTTTGTCCTTCTGTTGATTTGTCTGCTGCCACAGCAGTGATGCAGAATGTGTAACTGACTCCAGCAGTCAGATCAGTGATGTTATAGGAAGTGTTAGTAGTAGTTTTATTTGTTTTATCATCAGTCCATTTAAGTTTAAAGAAAGATCTATTTCCAAATGGTTCATCCCATCTCAGAAACACAGTTGATGTTGTGATATTGGTCACTCTGAGATTCCTGATCACATCTGGCTCTGTGTGGAAAGAGAATAAGTCATATTTGATGATTTAAAAAAAAAAAACACACACAAGACACAAGCAAAGTAGAAACACATAAAGGATGAAACGTGAACTGGTGGTGGGCCAAATTAACGAACAACAGACTGGCAAGTGGGAAAGCAGTATTTTGATTTTTAAACTTTAACGTGAGCTTTGTATGGAGATTCACAAATGTTGAGTTTTTCTTTTCTTTTCTTTTCTTTCTTTTTTTAACAATCAGAACACAAGTGAAATATAAATACATACAAGGAGAAATGTGAATCATTTTTATAACATACTATGTATCACAAAACAGACATTTTATAGTTTTGCATATAGTTACTACTACTGTACATAGCAAGAAAATTTGATTTTATAATTATACATACTAGTGAATTGTGAGATGCAGACAGTTTCTCCTTCTGTTGATTTGTCTGCTGCCACAGCAGTGATGCAGAATGTGTAACTGACTCCAGCAGTCAGATCAGTGATGTTATAGGAAGTGTTAGTAGTAGTTTTATTTGTATTATCATTGGTCCATTGAACTTTAAAGAAAGATCTATTTCCATCATCATCCCATCTCAGAAACACAGATGATTTTGTGATATTGGTCACTCTGAGATTCCTGATCACATCTGGCTCTGTTTTTGGGAGAAAGAAGCAAGTCATAATTAAATTATTTGAAAAAAAAAAAAACATCACACAAGGCACAAGCAAAGTAGAAAAACATAAAGGATGAAACGCGAACTGGTGGTGGGCCAAATAACGAACAATAGACTCTCATGCGGGAAGGTAGTATTTTGATTTTAAATCTTTAACATGGGCTTTGTATGGAGATTCACAAATGTTGAGTTTTTCTTTTCTTTTCTGTTTTTTTAACAATCAGAACACAAGTGAAATATAAATACACACAGGGGGAAATGTGAATCATATGTATACTTTGTAGCACAAAACAGACATTTTATAGTTTTAGATATAGTCACTACTATAGCAGGGGTGGTGAACGTCGGTCCTGGAGAGCCGCAGCCCTGCAGAGCTTTGCTTCATCCCTAATCAAACACATCTGAAGAAGCTAATCAAGGTCTGAAGGGTTTCTAGAAAGCTACAGGCAGGTGAGTTTTAATTAGGGTTGGAGCTGAACTCTGCAGGGCTGCGGCTCTCCAGGACCGGAGTTCGCCACCCCTGCTATACAGCAAGAAAGGCATTTCTTAATTCTACATACTAGTGAATTGTGAGATGCAGACAGTTTGTCCTTCTGTTGATTTGTCTGCTGCCACAGCAGTGATGCAGAATGTGTAACTGACTCCAGCAGTCAGATCAGTGATGTTATAGGAAGTATTAGGAGTAGTTTTATTTGTTTTATCATCAGTCCAGTGAAGTTTAAAGAAAGATCTATTTCCAGCTGGTTCATTCCATGTCAGAAACACAGATGATGTTGTGATATTGGTCACTCTGAGATTTGTGATCACATCTGGTTCTGTTTTTGGGAGAAAGAACAAGTCATAATTGATGATTTGAAAAAAACATCATGCAAGACACAAGCAAAGTAAAGAATATATACATAAAGGATGAAACGTGTGGGCCAAATGAACAAACAATAGACTGGAAAGGGGGAAGACAGTATTTTGATATTTAATGTTTAACGTGAGCTTTGAATGATATTTTTACCAAGAACAAAAAGCAGCACAAATGAGTATAACTTTAGTGCTTTTACAAATTACTTAAAAAATATTGGTGGGTCGGAAACCAATATCATGTTTTGTATTTTTTTTTTTTTTTTTCTATTTTGAGTTCAGTGACTCAACCTTAATTTTAAGGTTGTCTTGTTCCGTTGATCCCGATGTCCCCTTTCGTGTATTTTGTCCCTGCTTTGTTGGTTTCTAGGTTTCTAAAAATGTTCCCATTTGTTTGATACTCAATTCTTAATTGATTAGCCCTGTCTGTTCCTTGTTTTTTTCCCCCTTCATTTATACCCCCAGTTCTGTTCAGTTCTTTGTCTTTTCTCATTTTTGGATTAATAGAGGTACTACTAGCAACTGCAATACTGCAAAACTGTTTCCTTTCATTGAACAACCACCCATGATAGTCAAGTAGTTTAAATGTGCTCTGTTGTAAGAAACATGTATTTTATCATTTTGCATACTGGTAAATTGAGAGATGCAGACAGTTTGTCCTTCTGTTGATTTGTCTGCTGCCACAGCAGTGATGCAGAATGTGTAATTGACTCCAGCAGTCAGACCAGTGATGTTATAGGAAGTGTTACTAGTTTCCATTGCATTTGCGTTATTCTTCTCATCAGTTCATTTGAGTTTAATGAAAGATCTATTTCCAGCTGGTTCAACCCAATTTAGAAACACAGATGATGGTGTGATTTCAAACACTATGAGATTCTCGATCACATCTGGCTCTGTGCTAGCCTGGTAATATCAAACTCTGCTACTTCGCTTTGCTTCGTAGACAGAGTCTGGAAGGGCATAATTGACAAGCGTTTACTTTCTCGTGGGGGGCGCTTGTCTGAAGTTTAAAATCATTGGTGTACCCGTAAGCCAATCGTATAACGTTTGGTTATGATGCATGTTATTCGCCGGCTCAGCTGCCTCGAACTTCTGCTGTAAACACAGGTATGCGGCGAAAACAAAACCATCGAGCGAAATACCGGAGTGAAGATGGCTGTGAACGACTTTTGCAGATTATGTGAAGTAAATCTACGCATCCACAATTATTGCCTTGCCGGACTTTGGCCTCCCCAGTTTCTCGCTGACGATCGGTAACATAAATTAAGTTGATAAATTAAACTTCTCCCAAAACCTGTCGGGAGTAGGGCCACAACATCACCTCCATTCAAAATGTGAACCAAACACTCTTCTTGTTCGGGCTTCAGTTGGCAAATGCCGGGAATATTCTCCAGAACAGAGCGAATAGCATCCCGTGTCTCCATGTCCGCTGTCATTTTAGATTTCCCTCACCTAAACTACAATCTTAAACTCGGTGCTTAGTGTCTACGTCACGGCTCTCAGCCCATCCTCTGTTTGTTGGTTGGCCGGCTGCTGTGGAGCCGGAGATAAACTGAGAGATGGTCTTCTATATCAGACTGAGTACAGAAGCGAAATGAAATTGAGCGGAAGTACGAAGTCTGACGTCAGTCAGGCTAGCTCTGTGCGGGAAGAGAAGAGCAAATACAAAGATAAGGGGAGGTGGGGGGCTGGGTCTGGGTTACTTTTGAGGTCTGGTACAAATATGACACGGATTGGCTATTTAGGGCAATATGTATGCACGATTAATAATTAAAATCTTAATAATTCAAACATATGCAATCTTATTCCTGAATGACAATGTTTCCACTATGTCTAGTAATCTTTAAAATTATGATCACACCAGAATATTTAAACCTGCACAGACGATGCCGGCGGTCATGCAAGCTTGTTTGAAACAGCTTTACTAACAGTGATTTCAACCGCAATATTGCTATTTCTCGGTTACAAACATCAAATAATAACAAAAGTATAGGGATAAAAGTTGTCCGGATATAAATGATTAAACTGAGTAAATGTATTTTGTTATAGTCACATTTGAAATGGGTGGCAATCAAATGACAGGTACATCCTAAAAGTATTTTAGATGAACAAAGTGACTAATTTGAAATTAAATGTCATTTATTTAATTTTAATATTAACGTAAAATGTTTTGAATTTTTTAACCAATGAGGCAACTGGTTATTCTCTGACTCTTTATAAAAAATGTGTGCAGCCTATTCAATTAGCAACTGGCAGAGTTAAGACATTAGTCAGGAGAACATCAGAAAGCCAAGCACATAATGTGTTTTTGTCATGGGAATACAAAGACAATTTTACTTACAAATGTGGAAAAAGTCGTAACATGACAGTGCAGTGCAATTGTGTTTCCTACAACAAAACTTCTCTCAGCTTCAATAGAACATCTAATCTTGAAAAGACATCTTACTGTAATTTTTTCACGACACACAGACATTTTCTCATGCAGAACCAGTGACATTTGTCTGTATGAGTTCTTGTTTGTTTTTTTTTGTTTTTTTTTGTAACATATGGTAAAGTTAGGCAATATCAATCAAGGAAGAAGAGTGCTGTTTTCCCGAATGTTAGCGCTGCACGACTGCAAATGTGATACTGATTTTATGCAATTAAAATACAAGAAGTTAATATTAAGTGACATACATTAAAGAACAGTATTTCTGATTTGCTCTATATCGCCAAACAGTTCCAAATATGTAGTGTCTATTAAGCGCAAATAGCCCACCTTCTTAGCAGAGGCTATTTAGAGTAACTGTACCCACCAATGTCTACTTGCAATAGAAATCATTACAAAAGACGCATATTTAACAGCAGCAGCAGTGGAGTAGGGAGACTCTTGATGACAACTTTTAAAGCGATCGACGCAAATTTGAATCCGCCTTTTGCCAAAATCATTAAACTCACATTCTTTTCCCTTTTCATGTCACATATCATACTGGAAAGGCGTTTATTTTCAGTAGCGGTAGGTTTAGGTGTAGGGCTTTATTGACCCAGCTGAGTCTGACATCCATTAATAATTTTAATAAAGATTATAATCTACACTAAATATGTTATTATCTCATACTGTTTTATAATGTAGGCTACTACAACACTGAGGTGCAACTATCCACTACTATTTATTCACTATTTGTAATAAGTATAAATACAGCATCTTCTACTGCACTTGTTGCAAATAAAATAATACTTTTTTTAATAACTGTAAATAGAATCTCTTTATTTTTTTAAATACCCTTTATTTAATAAATACTGTTCAAGGGTTTGTGTGCCCATATAATCTTAGTATTAGGGGTAAACAGATTTGGCTTGATGTCTGCAATGGAGGGCTATAGACAGAAAGATAAATAAATGAATGAATGAATTTATAAATAAATAAATATGCATAAAAGGAGGAGATGGGATGCCGAAAGAACTAACGAAGGAAGTGCTAAGAGGCTGTCTTTTATACTTGGATATTAATTGGAAGATTAGATGGGCATACTCCTCCCGAATTTACGTTAACTTCACTTATTTTTACATGTAAATAGAATCTGTGGTTGTTTGCTCATAGTGTAAGTAGCATCTATTGCTATATACATTTAGTGCAAGTAACCACTACCTTCGAAAAAAATCCAGAGCAGAAAAGTTGCGTGTTTGTGAGCAACACAGTGCTGTTTTGTTCCTGGTCCCTCATTTTGAACCAATTGGCCGAGCGAATGATTCAATTACATTCATCAATGACTTGCTTCATTCCTTAAAGGGGTCCTATTATGCTTTTTCACTTTTTGAATTTTAGTCAGTGTGTAGTGTGTATGTTTGGGTATAAAACGATCTACAAATTTATAAATCTCAAAGTCCATTCCAAAGGGAGATTTAAAAAAAATCCCTTTTCAAGAACTACAACGAACAGCTCGTTTGGACTACAAAGTTGTTTTCCTGTATTTGTGATATCACAAAGTGGCCAATTAGAATATCATTAAAATGAATCCGGCCTACCGAAATTCGAATGTTGGTGGGTGGGGAGAACGCTTGGTTGAGCACTGCACGTTTCAAAATCAAAACCCGGTGCGGGTGTTTTTATATCACTGTATTTTTAAAGGAAACTGACTCGTTTCATAAAATTTTGGATGTCATTTTCATTTCATCTTTCATGTAATGTATGATAAGGCAGTGTTTGTCAGAGGAGCTCTGCTTTGTGTACAGCGTTACCGGGGAAACCTTGCTCTCTACTCCAACAGCGCCTCCTGCTGGCAGAGAATGGATTTGCATATATATATCGCCACAAATAGTGTAACTCCGTGGGCCTATGGTATAAATAAATTCAGCTGTATAACAGTTTCACTGCAATTCACGTTATAATATTAGAATTAAAGAACAATAAACATAATATATATATATATATATATATATATATATATATATATATACATATTACCGTTGTACTTATCTGTACATAGTAAATTCAGTTATTTTTAAGTTAAAAAAAAGAACAATAACGTTACCACTTTAATATGTCTTGCAATATCTGCGCGTGCAAAGGTTCTGCGCGATCCTCTTGTTCAATATGCTCGGGGTCTGAATCCAGCTCAAATTGATATGGCAATATTGACAAACTAGCTGTTTTGGCAAGGGGGCGGGGCAGTACTGAAATACCGTCTAAATTGTTCGTTAATCGCGTTAATTGATGTCAACATGAAACATTTGAAGGAGACCGGGCAGTAAATCAACCCCCCGTTATCTTTTATTTATTTATTTATTTATTTATTTATTTTTGTATCCGTTCAATTATTTTTTCTTTATTTATTTTACTTTCTTTCTTTTTTCCCTGTCTTTTCCTCTATAAACATTCTGCTCTGATGTTCCACAAATAGGCTGTTCTACATATATATTAGGAAATGCATAATAGAGATACATACACATGCACATACTCAACACAATTGTTACACATACCCCTTACATAACTACATGTACATCTAACTTTGTGTTCTACATGCTTTGTAATTTGTATCGTCTTAGTATGTTTTGTCGTATGTACTGCTTTAAAACAAACAAAAAAACATGAAATATTAGCATATTGCCCGCCCACTTGTTGCACGCTCAAATCTGGGAAAACTTGATCACATAAAACATTTGGGAACAAGCACCGCTTCCATCCAACGAGCCAAAGAGAACAAAATCGTCATTTTCTGATAAAACTGCACTATAAATCACTAAGAAAAGTAGAATATATAATCATTTCCATATATAATAAATTATTTGCACCTCAGAATGAGCAGACGAAACACAATGAATGCGGTCATTGCTTTCGGAGGTGGATGCTTGCTGTTTGGGAATACAGTCGTGTAAGACATTTCTGGGAGGCAATTAGAGAAATACTTTGAAGACAGACTTTGCTCAGGCATTTGAGAATAACCATAACAACATTTCAGATGCTGTGGAATTACATTGATCTGCCGGTTAGTCAGGTTTTACCGTCCCATAGCGCAAAGTCACATTACTTTTTTGATGCGCTTGGAGAAATTTATTCGCAAAATGCATTTCCATCTCTCGTTATTCGTATCAACCCTTTTTCGCACATTTCAAAAACCACCTCAAGCGAGCATAAAAACTTTTTTTGGGAATTTAGGGATTTTTATTAGAAATTTGGCGTTCCCATCACTCGTTTCTCATGTGATACTTCAAAATGCGCATTAAAATAGGCTGATGGAAACCCAGCTACTGTAGCAGTCTTCAGTAAAATGACGGGGACACAACACAAAGTTGGGGCTATGCTGCTGTGGTATTGCTGTAAAAATGAACTCTAACCATTGTCTTATCCTTTGGCAGAAAAAAAAAAAAAACACAGATTTACCCTCACAGTGCAGATCACAGCATCTTCTCGACATGATGCTATCCTCAGGAATCTGCTACAGTGTTTGAGGGGGGAGGGGGTTCAAGTTTTCCCAGGTCTGCGCGTGCAACAAGTGAGAGGGTAATATGCTAATGTTTCATGACATGGTGAACTCAGGTCTGAGGACATCTGCAGTGTCCACATCTACGAAAAGTTCTTGCTAGCAAACTGTTTTCATAGTACAGACACAGAGATGAATGAGCAAAAACTATTCACATGCGAGTTGTGAGAAGCACTCATGCTCATGACTGCTACTGAACATCTGAATGTAAACAAAAAAATCAAATGCACATTGACACATCTTCAATCTGTTCTTTTAAATGTGATTGTTTATATTTCTGAAAGCATATAACTCTCTAAGCAAAGGCTTTTCTTTTCAAGACAAACAGACCACCCGTCATTGCACAATACCCACAGATGGCAGGTTGGTGAGTGTTTACTGCATACGCTGTAGCTTATGTAATGTATACATAAGGTGTATGTCATAAAACTGGTAACGTCATACTTTGTAGTAGTGGTTTTGTGTACTTTTAGTGTAACATTCTGTTTGGTTATACAATGTATTACCATTAAAATGGAATACTTTACAGACTGCACACACGTGTTTAACTAATAAAGATCTTCGATACTGGCAAACAAGATGCATTTGCAAATTTGGTTTCAATTGACTGACTGTAGGTTTATGCCAAATTCATCCATTGCTGTTTATGTTCTAAGTGTTATTAAATTTCATGTTACAAGTGAGAGACCGTTTCAGATTATTCAGTGCATGCGGAGAACTGAACACAAATTTGAAACTAATTTGTGAATCATTTCAGACTCTTTAGCCAATCGTTTGTTTAAGTGTTTTAACAAAATTGACTCATGAGAGTGAATCATTCACGAATGCATTCCCCAGTAAATAGAGACTGTGTTTGGAATAAACTAGACATTTTTTAGCATATATTGCAATAAAATAGCAATAAACAACAGGAGGAACATTGCCCAGTGTAACTAAGTAAAAGTACAATTTTGCCATTAGGAATGTGCTTGAGTTAAGGTACTGACCTATAAATCTACTCTTAAGACAACGCCCTTTTTACCCTGTCAAAATCAGCCCTTTTTACAGCAAGCTGTTTTTTTGCATGTTCCTTTAAATGCATATGAACTCAGCTCACCCCGCCCCTCTCTTCTGAGCCTCTCTGAGAGACTGTAAACTTTAGCTGCATTCATCGTGAAGCTAGCACATTATTAGGAAAGGTGATTTGCAAAGATACATAAAAAAAAAAACCCTTACACTCACTTATGTAGGTGAAGCTGGATCACAAATGATTTGCGTGGACATAAATGCATTTAGGTAGATCGGGGGCGCATTTCCTTCAGAAAAAAAGTAATCTACTGCGTCTTCAGTGGTTCAGATGTCAGGATTAAATGATGACTGCTATATTCATTATTACATCCAACAATAAGTACCTCAATCGCTTAGGAGCCATTCTTGTTTACAACCACTCCGGCATCGAAACAACGGCATACTATGTACAGCTCACTAAGGGCGGAGCTGTGATAAAACCAACGACTGACACCACTGTCAATCAACAATCGTGGGAGGGGCCTGTGCAGAACTACATCATTCTGCCAAGAATCTAAGATCGGCTTGATATGAGAAAGGTGTTTGGATTTATCAAATTTTTTTTTAAACAAGTACTGGGTTGATTTTATCATTAGGGTGGAAACAGATTATTTTATAATATTACATACTGGTATAGTTTGAGATGCAGACAGTTTCTCCTTCTGTTGATTTGTCTGCTGCCACAGCAGTGATGCAGAATGTGTAACTGACTCCAGCAGTCAGATCAGTGATGTTATAGGAAGTGTTAGTAGTTGAATTTCTGTTTGTTTTCTCATCGGTCCATCGAATTTTAAAGAAATCTCTTTTTCCTGCTGGTTCAGTCCATGTCAGAAACACAGATGATGTTGTGATGTTGTTTACTGTGAGATTCCTGATCACATCTGGCTCTGTGTGGGGAGAGAAAAGTAAATGATATGTAATGGTGGTAAAATTACAACAGATGCATTTTAATATCCTCATGTAATTAAGAGCATACTTCTTGTATTATATTTAATATCATAATTACTATTTAACATTATTTTTAACTATGCTGGGAATGCTGCATATTCATTTTTCTTTATGTGTATGTTACTTTATATAATAATACATATCGTTCCAGTTGAGGTCATTTGTAGGCTTCCAGCCACCTAATTCATAAACATAAATTCAGTGGAATGGAATACTACCATGATGCTTATTTATAACTGCACATCACAAATGCAGTTCACAATTCAATATTATGTGATTTTTTTTTTGTTTTTTTTTTAAATAATAATAATGTTTTAATAATAATAATGTGAATAATAATTATTATTCTTCTACAGAGTTTGGCTAGCAAATTTTTTTTTTTCTTTTAGAATGAAGATGATATTGTTTATGTCATTCAGATTAAACATCCAATCAGAGCTCTTACTGGTATACAGTGAAATCTGATTGGCTCTCCCCTCGGTCACATGATCAGCTGCAACTGCAAACACTCTGAATGTGTACTGTGCTCCAGGAATCAGATCATTTATTTTGATGGAGGTGTTTTCAGTAATCATATTCTTATCGTCATATTCTACACGATAACCGGAGCTTTGACCATTCGGTTTAGACCAGTTTAGTAACACAGAGGATGTTGTGATATCAACAGCTGTGAGGTTCATTATGACGTCAGGCTCTGTAAGTGAAAAATAACAGACATTTGGGTATTAATTTTATTAAATTTTTTTTTTAAATTAAATATACACTGCAAAACCCAACAAGTTTGGGTAACTCAAACCGTTTGAGTAAACCAATTCCCCTTGGCTTAAACCATGGTAAGTTTTAAACAACCTGGTCTCATAAAAATACGTACCTCTGCGCACTTTTTGTGCGACACCGTTTTACGTACCTTGCCGCACGTTTTGCCTCAGTTTCAAATAGAAATGTCTACTGAGTGGCGCTAAAACACAGGTTCAATATGTGAACCCTGGCATGTTTTTATTACGTAGATATTGGTACGTATTGCTGTTTTATTATTACGTTGCTTCAGATACGTATTGCGGGGATCAGAATTCAAATATCTGGGGACTGTCGCTAATAGTTAATGCTCTATCGTGTTGGAAATATGCCCTACACCAAATCGAGCCCTAAACCTACCCGATAGTGTTAACAAATGCAAAACTGATATAAAAATGTATTAGCTGATGCAACTGTGCTATTTGAACTTCGTTTTACACAGATTTTAACTGCTTTGTCAAACCATAGTTACACGGGATTCAAACCAGTGCTTCTCGTCTCCTAAGTCCATCTCCGTACTCCGTGAGCTACCGAACAAACCTATCGTCTATGAAAACCCATAGATATGAAGCTGGATGTGTGCGATTCTAACGTTCAAAAGCATCAGTTTTCAAATCTCCCAGCATATTAATATTGTTTTGAAGTCATAGCATGATATTCTTCAAGTAATTGTGCGAAAATTACGCTTTATTAATCGCAAATCTGTAAATTTGTGTGAAAGTGTTCATTTATTTTGGAAACTGCAGTGATATGTACTTATTGGTACGTATTTCATGTCACGCTTAAAAGTGCACCCAGGTACGTAAATGCCATGAGACCAGGTAGGTTTTAAAACTTGCAGTTAAGTAATTAAGTGATTAATTAAGTGCTGATTGAGCATTAGTGATGAACACCTGCTGTTAACAAACAGAATCACTGAAGAAAATAGAAACACAAGAATTACTATAACTGACTTCAGCCATAGCCTTAGATGAAATCAACTGAAATAAAATAGATTAAACGTCTCAAAATCTGATTAAACAACCCCACAAACAGCATCACCAGCTCCACTTATTAATAACCAGACATCTACAGAAGATCTTATTGAGAATTAACTAAGGTTTAAATGTTGATTTATTGTTTCATTTGAAGTAACCATGTTAGAGATCAGTGTCTGCTTTAGTTGGGCTCTTGACCCTTGACGTCTGTGTTAGCTGTTTTATTTCTGCTTCTTTTTCTCTGGCTGTTGTTACCATGTGTTTCTTGAACATATTTGTTGTAACTCAAAAGCCCAGAAGAAGGTTCGTTGTTATATATTTATAATGATAATCTGTAAGTGAACTGATCTCATTGAGAGTGAACGTAGACTAATTGTGTGTCTAGTCTCTGATTAAGTGAATGTTGTATTGATTATAGTAAAAGTGATTCTAAGAGCCAGTGGTTCTGTGACAAAAAACAAACAAACAAACAAATTAATGCTGCAATGCATGCTGGGTACTAGCATAGTACAAAACATGATTTTTTTTTTCTTTTTTTTTTCTTAATGGTCACCATTGGAAATCTACTATGCTCAGTTTCTTTTCATTTATTTTGAACATACAGTAGTGCAAATTTCTAGATGCACTAATACTAAATATTATTACGTTATATATATAAAATCTGTTTTGTTTTCATCGTGAGTGTAAACAAATAAAAGCAGACCTTTATACAGTGATTATTAATAAGACAATAAGTGTTTACAGTTGATTCTGCTGGTATAAGGAAACAGCTGAATTGATCGCGCCGGAGCGCGCATGTGGGCACACACACACACACACACACACACACACAAAAGACATCAGTTCCAGCATTGCTAACTTGACAGCGCAGTTGGTACTTTATCAAAATAAAATACAGTGAGCCAAACATCAGTGCGCGCACCTCTGTGCCACCGTTGGAACGCGACAGAAGTACAAAGCCTATCATTTACATAATAAATAATAGTTTAGCATTCAGATAGTTATTTCGCAAATATGGAAATATTATGGAATATTTGGATTTTGTGCCGAATGAGAGAGGTAGGATACACCAGCACAAAGCTCCATTAAAGTATACTCCCTTGTCAGTCTATGTGAGAGACGTGTTCAGAATCAGCACATGGTCACTGTCTATTGGGCTTTGTTTTCAAGTGTGCAACTCATGGCATTCGCTGTTTTTCTGCTGGCGGTTATCAAACTGGTATTTCTGCGGGCGCCCCCTTCTGGATTGGGGGTGAATTGTTTGTATTCGTCGTAAGGCCTCATGCACCGAACCGAGATGCCCGTACCGTGACGGTTCGGTACGAATACATGTACCGTGCCACCCCTAACAAGTGGAGCTGGTGATGCTGTTTGTGGGGTTGTTTAATCAGATCTTGAGATTTTATTTCAGTTGATTTCATCTAAGCATGTGTCTAAAGTCAGTTGTTGTTCTTGTGTTGCTCTTTCTGTCAGTGATTCTGTTTGTTAAGAGCAGGTGTTCATCATTAATGCTCAATCAACACTTAATTAATCACTTAATTACTTAACTGCAATGCATATCTTATTTTAGTGAACTCAACTGAAATAAGTTCAGCACACTCATAATTGTTAGTTTTAAAAACTTAAATGGGTAACACTTTATTTTGATGGTCCCTTTTGAACATTCTGTTGACACTAAGTAATGTTGCAACTACATGTCAACAAACTCTCATAAGAGTATTAGTAGACTGTCTGCTTCATATCTACTAACTCCTTATTGTGTTGGTCTCCCAACAGATATTCTACTGACTACAAGTAACTTTGCAAAAACTTGTCAACTTAATCAAACCCTAACCCTACCAGTCAACTAATACACTACTAACACTCTAATGAGAGTCAGTAGAAATGTAGGTGCAACATTACTTATAGTCAATAGAATGTGTTAAAGGGACCATCAAAATAAAGTGAAACCGTTAAATGTTTTAAGGCAATAAGTTTCCTCAAACGGTTTGAGTTAATATAACTTGGGTTTTTAAGGCAATCGGTTTACTCAAAAGGTTTGAGTTACCGTGACTTGTTGGGCATATATCTTATTTAGTGAACTCAACTGAAATAAGTTCAGAGTACTCATAACTATTAGTTTTGAAAAAAAACTTAAATGTTTTAAGACAATAAGTTTCCTCAAACGCTTTGAGTTACCCTAACTGTTGGGTTTTACAGTGATAGTTGCAATAACCATTTTTGCATCATTACAACCATATACAAAAAAGGAAGGTGACAGATAATTCATAATATTACATACTGGTATAGTTTGAGATGCAGACAGTTTCTCCTTCTGTTGATTTGTCTGCTGCCACAGCAGTGATGCAGAATGTGTAACTGACTCCAGCAGTCAGATCAGTGATGTTATAGGAAGTGTTAGTAGTAGTTTTATTTGTTTTATCATCGGTCCAGTGAAGTTTAAAGAAAGATCTATTTCCAGCTGGTTCAGTCCATGTCAGAAACACAGATGATGTTGTGATATTGGTCACTCTGAGATTCCTGATCACATCTGGCTCTGTGTGAAGAGAGAAGGAGAAATCATAAGTGCTGGTAAGAGGTAGAGTTAAAACATGTTAAAACATTGATACAATTAGTAATTCATAAAGCAGTTATAGCATTTGTAAGTGATTAAGATGTTGCTGTACAGTTTTCTGCTCAAGGGAATAAATTATGAGATTAAACATCATTCTGATTAAACATCCAATCAGAGCTCTTACTGGTATACAGTGAAATCTGATTGGCTCTCCCCTCGGTCACATGATCAGCTGCAACTGCAAACACTCTGAATGTGTACTGTGCTCCAGGAATCAGATCATTTATTTTGATGGAGGTGTTTTCAGTAATCATATTCTCATCGTCATATTCTACACGATAAAAGGAGCTTTGACCATTCGGTTTAGTCCAGTTTAGTAAGACAGAGGATGTTGTGATATCAACAGCTGTGAGGCTCATTATGACGTCAGGCTCTGTGAGTGAAAAATAACAGATATTTGGGGATTAATTTTATTTATTTATTTATTTTTGAATGAAGATTAGATTGTTTATAATAACTCCATCAGAACATTTAATGAATCTAGATGACATTTTAGTAAATACTGAGATCTAACAAATTATTTGTTTTATTTATTTTGATGGAGGTTTCATTGATAGTCACACCTTTTTTCTAATTTACTCTGTAACAGGAGTTTTTGATGGGAATTTGTACAAAAGCAAAGGCAAAAGATATTCAAAAATTGTACATACTGGTATACTGTGAGTTGCAGAAAGGTATAATTCTGATAATGTACTATGTAGCACATAACGGATGTTTTATAGTTTTACATACTGGTATAGTTTGAGATGCAGACAGTTTGTCCTTCTGTTGATTTGTCTGCTGCCACAGCAGTGATGCAGAATGTGTAACTGACTCCAGCAGTCAGATCAGTGATGTTATAGGAAGTGTCAGTAGTTTCTGTTGCATTTCTGTTCAGGTCCAATCTCTCACCAGTCCATTTAAGTTTAAAGAAAGATCTATTTCCAGCTGGTTCAGTCCATGTCAGAAACACAGATGATGTTGTGATATTGGTCTCTCTGAGATTCCTGATCACATCTGGCTCTGTGTGAAGAGAGAAGGAGAAATCATAAGTGCTGGTAAGAGGTATACTGCGATTTCACTTTTTTCATTTTAAATAGTGTGTAATTTTGCTGTTGGTGCATGAACAGTATCTGCAAAGTTGCAGCGCTGAAAGTTCAACGTAAGCGGAGATATCGTCTTTTAAAAATCAGGAAGTTTAATGCCTACAAAAACGACTCATACGGGACTACAACGAGATACTTCCCGGGTTGCATACGAAATAAACCCATCAACCCCTCCCTCCGGAACATGCAGAAAAGGGGGCAAGGCCATGTTCTGCGGCTTTGTCGAAGAGGAAGAGTTATAGTGGAGAGTTGTAGCCATGCCATCGAAACGGTGTTATTTTCACCCAGCTGTCAGGTCTTCTGTGTTCGGGCTTCTTACGGATGTTTGATTATGTTCCTGACAATTACAATCCTAATTTAGCTCTCTGTGCTGCGCATTTTACGGAAGACAGCTTCCAGAATCTACACGAGTTCAATGCCGGATTCACACAGAAACTATTACTAAAACATGGAGCAGTTGTTGTTGGGCCACAACCTGTAAGTAAGATTTCATAATTTTAAATGTATTTGCATGTATACTTTCAGACGTAATGTTTTAGTTTTATCAAGGACGTAAACAAATGCATATGCTGACTTTAGTAGCCAGTTAGTTAAAAGCTATTTTGTGTGTCTATGACAAACGCGTACAAACATTTTGGACCCGAATTTGTAATTATGTACTAATTTTGTAAATGTATTTTCCATGTATACTTTATGACGTATTTTTTCGATTTGATCAAGAACGTAAACACAAGCCAACGCTGTTTGGTTAGTAGCCAGTTAGTTCGATGCTATTGTGTGTATAAGACAAACGTGTACAAACTTCAAAAAATGATATGTAATCACAACAGCAAACATCCATTCAGAAACGTTTGTAAGAGCCGTGCTTGCGGAAGTTCTGCTTGACTCTCTTCATTACCGCTTTCTGGGTCTGATTCTGGCTCAAACTGATACGGCAATATTGACACCATTATTTACATTTGACCAGAGCACGTGCAGTTGTTGCTCGTGAAGGTAATGGGCGTGACGTTTCCGGACAATGTGCAGTACGCAGTTTAGCCAATCACAACACACCGGCCCAACTGACCAATCTGAGCCCATCGCCTGTTTCTGAGGGAGTGGTTTCATAGAATCAGGAAGTCAACCGGTCGTTCAAATGACAGATGAGAAAGCGGCTTACAATAAAGGTGAACTATATGAAAAATAAGGTGTTTTTTTAACAAATGAAACAGGAAGACATGTTATATTGCACCCCATAAACACAATCAAGCAAAGAAAAAAAGCAGTAAACCACCCCTTTAAAACATGTTAAAACATTGATACAATTGGCAATTCATAAAGCAGTTATAGCATTTGTAAGTGATTAAGATGTTGCTGTACAGTTTTCTGCTCAACGGAAGAAATTATGAGATTAAACATCATTCTGATTAAACATCCAATCAGAGCTCTTACTGGTATACAATGAAATCTGATTGGCTCTCCCCTCGGTCACATGATCAGCTGTAACTGCAAACACTCTGAATGTGTACTGTGCTCCAGGAATCAGACCATTTATTTTGATGGAGGTGTTTTCAGTAATCACATTCTTATTGTCATATACTACACGATAACCGGAGCTTTGACCCTTCGGTTTAGTCCAGTTTAGTAAGACAGAGGATGTTGTGATATCATCAGCTGTGAGGTTCATTATGACGTCAGGCTCTGTGAGTGAAAAATAACAGACATTTGGAGATTAAAATGTTTTTTTTTTTTAAATGAAGATTAGATTGTTTATAATAACTACATAAGAACATTTAAAGAATCTAGATGACATTTTAGTAAATAATCTGGCTCTGTGTGGGGAGAGAAAAGTAAATGATATATAATGGTAGTAAAATTACAACAGATGCATGAATTATACAATTATGATTAAAGTAAAGCTCAGATGGAGCTTCTATGCCAGCTCTTCATTGCAAAGATGGTTTAATAAGTTTAACAGCCTATTGTGTCTTATTATTCTATTTAACTAAATAATTACATTCTTAAACTAAATTTAAGAATTTAACATTAAAGACGACAGACATATTTGAAAAGTTTATAAAAATATAAAGACCCTATATAAAGATAAAGTGCCCCTGGAAATCAATTTGAGGGGGAAACATTTCCCTATGGGAAAGTTCATTTCTAACACTGATGGCAATAAACATGAAAATACTCTTCATCTCTGCCTTTGTTGTTTAAAGTGTTATTTATTGTTTTGATATCTTAATGTAATTAAGAGCACACTTCTTGAATTATATTTAATATCATAATTGCTATTTAACATTACCCCTTCATGTCTGACTATGCTGGGAATGCTGCATATTCATTTTTCTTTATGTTTGTTACTTTATATAATAATACATATTAGGCTCCCAGCCACCTGATTCATACCCTGGGTCCATTCTTCCTTTCTGTGCCTTTTTTAAATGTGTGGTATTGCAAATTGCCATCTAAGATGATTTCACCTTCTTTGATAAATCATGACAAAATTCCACTGACATTAATTAACAAAATTACACATTTTATATCTATTACATTTCAAGTTCAACCCTTATCTAAAACTCAGCATACTGTACTGTCTGAGATTAAATATAGTTGCAATAACCACTTTTGCATCATTACAACCATATACAAAAAAGGAAGGTGACAGATAATTCATAATATTACATACTGGTATAGTTTGAGATGCAGACAGTTTGTCCTTCTGTTGATTTGTCTGCTGCCACAGCAGTGATGCAGAATGTGTAACTGACTCCAGCAGTCAGATCAGTGATGTTATAGGAGGTGTTAGTAGTAGTTTTATTTGTTTTATCATCGGTCCAGTGAAGTTTAAAGAAAGATCTATTTCCTCCTGGTTCAGTCCATGTCAGAAACACAGATGATGTTGTGATATTGGTCACTCTGAGATTCCTGATCACATCTGGCTCTGTGTGAAGAGAGAAGGAGAAATCATAAGTGCTGGTAAGAGGTAGAGTTAAAACATGTTAAAACATTGATACAGTTAGCAATTCATAAAGCAGTTATAGCATTTGTAAGTGATTAAGATGTTGCTGTACAGTTTTCTGCTCAAGGGAAGAAATTATGAGATTAAACATCATTCTGATTAAACATCCAATCAGAGCTCTTACTGGTATACAGTGAAATCTGATTGGCTCTCCCCTCGATCACATGATCAGCTGCAAGTGCAAACACTCTGAATGTGTACTGTGCTCCAGGAATCAGATCATTTATTTTGATGGAGGTGTTTTCAGTAATCACATTCTTATCGTCATATTCTACACGATAACCGGAGCTTTGACCGTTCGGTTTAGACCAGTTTAGTAAGACAGAGGATGTTGTGATATCATCAGCTGTGAGGTTCATTATGACGTCAGGCTCTGTGAGTGAAAAATAACAGACATTTGGAGATTAAAATGTTTTTTTTTTTTTTTTTATGAAGATTAGATTGTTTATAATAACTGCAACAGAACATTTAATGAATCTAGATGACATTTTAGTAAATACTGAGATCTAACAAATTATCTCTTTTTTTATTTTGATGGAGGTTTCATTGATAGTCACATCATTTTTCTAATTTACTCTGTAACATGAGTTTTCGATGGGAATTTGTACAAAAACAAAGGCAAAATATATTCAATAATTCTACATACTGGTATACTGTGAGTCGCAGAAAGGTATAATTCTGAAAATGTACTATGTAGCACAAAACATATGTTTTCTAGTTTTACATACTGGTATAGTTTGAGATGCAGACAGTTTGTCCTTCTGTTGATTTGTCTGCTGCCACAGCAGTGATACAGAATGTGTAACTGACTCCAGCAGTCAGATCAGTGATGTTATAGGAAGTGTCCGTTGTTGAATGTCTGTTTGTTTTATTGTCAGTCCATCGAATTTTAAAGAAATCTCTTTTTCCTGCTGGTTCAGTCCATGTCAGAAACACAGATGATGTTGTGATATTGTTTACTGTGAGATTCCTGATCACATCTGGCTCTGTGTGGGGAGAGAAAAGTAAATTATATGTAATGGTGGTAAAATTACAACAGATGCATGAATTATACAATTATGATTAAAGTAAAGCTCAGATGGAGCTTGTATGCCAGCTCTTCATTAGCCTGGTGATACTAAACTGCTACTTCGCTTTGCTTCGTAGACAGAGTCTGGAAGGGCATAATTGACAAGCGTTTACTTTCTCGTGGGGGGCGCTTGTCTGAAGTTTAAAATCATTGGTGTACCCGTAAGCCAATCACATAACGTTTTTTTATGATGTATGTTATGCGCCGGCTCAGCCGCCTCGAACTTCTGCTGTAAACACAGGTATGTGGCGAAAACAAATCCATCGAGCGAAATACCGGAGTGAAGATGGCTGTGAACGACTTTTGCAGATTATGTGAAGTAAATCTACGTATCCACAATTATTTCCTTGCCGGACTTTGGCCTCCCCAGTTTCTCGCTGACGATCGGTAACAGTTGATCAATTAAACTTTTCCCAAAACCTGTCGGGAGTAGGGCCACAACATCACCTCCATTCAAAATGTGAACCAAACACTCTTCTTGTTCGGGCTTCAGTTGGCAAATCCCGGGAAAATCTCCACAACAGAGCGAATAGCATCCCGTGTCTCCATGTCCGCTGTCGTTTTAGATTTCCCTCACCTAAACTACAATCTTAAATTCAGCACTTAGCGTCTACGTCACGGCTCTCAGCCCATCCTCTGTTTGTTGGTTGGCCGGCTGCTGCGGAGCCGGAGATAATCTGGGAGATGGTTTGCTATATCAGACTGAGTACAGAAGTGAACTGAAATTGGGCGGAAGTATCGAAATCTGTCGTAATCAGGCCAGCTCTTTGTTGCAAAGATGGTTTAATAAGTTTAACAGCCTATTGTGTCTTATTATTCTATTTAACTAAATAATTAAATTCTTAAAATTAATTTAAGAATTTAACATTAAAGATAGCAGACAATTTTAAAAGTTTATAAAAAATATAAAGACCCTGTATAAAGATAAAGTGCCCCTGGAAATCAGTTTGAGGGGGAAACATTTCCCTGAGAGTTCATTTCTAACACTGATGGCATAAACATGAAAATACTCTTCATCTCTGGCTTTGTTGTTTAAAGTGTTATTTATTGTTTTAATATCTTTAATATCCAAGAAAGTTTTAATGAGTTGGTTCCTTAAATACACGTCACTTTGGTGAGCAATGGCATTGCATAGATGTATACAAATACAAAATATTGGCATTTAGGTGTTTGTGTATGTGTTGTCGTGACCCAGCACGTGTGGTGTATAAAGTGCAGTGTCTTAAAGGAACACTCCACTTTTTTTGGAAATACGCTCATTCTCCAACTCCCCCAGAGTTAATAAGTTGAGTTTTACCATTTTTGAATCCATTCAGCCGATCTCCGGGTCTGGCGATAGCACTTTTAACATAGATCATTGAATCCGATTAGACCAGTAGCATCGCGTTCAAAAATGACCAAAGCGTTTTGATAGTTTTCCTATGTAAAACTTCACTCTTCTGTAGTTATATCGTGTACTAAGACCGGCGGAAAATGAAAAGTTGCAATTTTCTAGGCCAATATGATTAGGAACTATACTCCCAGTCCGGCGTAATAATCAAGGAACTTTGCTGCCGTAACATGGCCGCAGCAGGCGCAGTGATATTATGTAGCGCCTGAAAGTAGTTCCCAGCTATATTATAACTAGTTATCTAGCTGGGGACTACTTTCAGGCGCTCAGATTGGCTCAACTCTAACAAAGTCTTCCCCCTAGTCAGATCATCTGCTGGGTTATCGGTGGTGTTGACATATTGCCAATTTGACCCCAAAGTAATGTCCTGGATTTCAGCGATGCGTGTCCCGACGAAGACTTTGTAGCGACAGGAGTCTGATCTCAGCCAGCTCAGGACTGTTGTTGAATCAGTCCATAGGATAACCTCACTTGCAGGAATAGACAGTTCTTTACTGAGCAACTTTGCCAGCTGCGCTCCTGTGAGAGCAGCACAAAGTTCCAAACGGGGCACTAATATCTGTTCGCGGAGAGCCACTCTGGACTAGGCTTGGGCGGTAATACGGTAATATGGTATACCGCGGGATCTAAAAATAGCAACGGTATCAGTTTCAATACCGTTATACCGTCATAAAAAACAATGCACTTATATAGGAGACGAGGATTAAATATTAAATATAATTTCTTTAATGCCTAAAAATGTGTATGCTTGGTTGTCATCACGTGACAGCGTGGAGGAGAAAGAGAGAGAGGGGGAAAGATGGCGAGTCGCGCACCAAGTGACCAGGGTAGGGTTGCACCAGCCATTCGTAAGTTCTTACTTAAATTAGAATGTTAAGTTCACACTAGAGGCTAGTAACTACTTGCTAGTTTGTAACTAAATTTGTTCTTACTTCGGTTGCACCAGCTGTTCGTTAAGCAGGATGTAGTTAGTAGTTCTTAAGCTCTCCGTAAAGTAATGCGTAGTCGCATAAAATGACGTTTACCTTAAATCATCCAATAGAAACCTTCAAATACGTGAGCAGAACTTGTTTAAATGTTTTCATTCTAACTTCTTTCGCCTCACGTATACTAACGGTAAAAACAAGTTTCCATTAAAAACGATACATTAATAACATTAGTCTATATGTAAGCTATTTTTATATGTAAATAACATTCAGAAACTGTAATTGAAATAAATAAGGATCAATAAATACTGAAAGAAAAAAAAAACATAAGAAATGCCATTTATTTATCATTTCATCTGACATGCGCAAACACGGACCGAAGTGCACAGAGGCACGCTGTAGATGAGGTGTTGAAGACGGGCTAAAAAAGAAACAAAGTACTTTTATTCACATGTTGTTCTCTCTCTTAATATGTACGTGAGTGTAAATGTCAGCAGCATCATATATGCCTAAAGGATTGGAGGTTGTCAGGTAAAAGAAGAGCATATTGATGCAATTCACTCAGTCTGCTATTTTATTCCAACCGTTACTCCTGACCAGACGCGTCCGTAAATATTTAGTTTAATATTTAGCAACTAAGTGTAATGGTGCAACGAAAAAATATTTAAGAGTGCGTAAGTTGTAACTTAGTGCCCATTTACGTCAAAACTAGGTTAGGTTGTAACTTACGTTCAGCTCGTGCAACCGGCCCCCGGAAAAGAAAAAGAATACAACTTCTGCAGTTTGGCAGTATTTCGGGTTTCGACCGAACGAGAAGGGAGAGGCAGTAAATATGGACGAGGCGATTTGCAAATTGTGCAACAAAAAGGTGACCGCGAGAGATGAAAATACCTCGAACCTAAGGTGACACTGTCTGAGCCTTATGTCATAATTTTTTTATTATTCACGGTAATACCGTATACCGAGGTAAAATAGGGAGGAGGTTTGACGGTATCAAAATTTGGATACCGCCCAAGCCTACTGTGGACCTTGCCATTACAAAGGCTACATGGATCTGGTTTTGCAGATCTTGAGTGTGAAGGTAAGCGACCGATCCGTATGCCCGTTCAGAGGCATCGCAGAAAATATGGATGGTTCTCTGGGTGTCCTCCGTGTCGGCGCATGGTAGTATGTATGCTTGCCACTGTACCAACAGGTTTTCTGGGTGAATGATGTCATCCCAACCGATCTTGAGTTTC
Source organism: Acrossocheilus fasciatus (assembly GCA_036784905.1). Lineage (NCBI taxonomy): Eukaryota > Metazoa > Chordata > Actinopteri > Cypriniformes > Cyprinidae > Acrossocheilus > Acrossocheilus fasciatus. Next base: position 18,993,938 of record CM071962.1, on the reverse strand, counting down.
CAGAGATCTTGAATCACTATTTTTGCTTTTGTAGTGAAGGGTATAAGATACTTTATACATATTTCATAGTGTGGGTTCAGAGTAGTCAACATGGCGTTGTTGATATCCAAGGTGGTCAGTGAGACAATTCCAACAGAGACCTAAAACTGGCTCCTGTGGGTATAAACTATGCTCAGAAAACCACAGTTCAGTGCTGGCTGCTCTTGCTTCAACTGGAAGGTGTTCTACCACAGCAGGTACATTACTAGCCCACTGGCAGATTTCAAACCCACCAGTAGACAAATGACTGCGCATCCTGTCGATGAGGTTACGGGCCTTCTCCGGGGAGTCAAGACTCTGCAAACAGTTATCAACGTAGAATGCCTGTTTCTACAGACCTTTGAACATCTTCGTAGCCTTTACTGTTGTCTTTCACATGTCGTTGTAGCACATATGTGGCACAACAAGGACTGCAGGTAGTCCCAAATGGGAGAACCTGCCACTCAAAGACACTTGGCTCTTCGTCCCTCTTCATGTCCCTCCAGAGGAAACATAACAGTGAGCTCTCTTCTGGCAAAAGTCTGATCTGGTGGAACATTGCTTTAATGTCTCCATTGACAGCCACCGTGCGCTCACAAAACCAGAGTAGAACACCAAGAAGGGAAGGACCCAGGATGGGACCAGGAAGAAGTTGATCATTCAGTGCTTGTCCTTGGTACTGATATGAGCAATTGAAAACAAGCCTTGCTTTGTTATTGTGGTGGACTAAGTGATGAGGGAGGTACCATGATTCACTAGAGGCGTCTACAACCTCAGATGTCAATCTCTTCACATAGCCTGCATTTTCCAGCTTTCGGATCTCTTGACAATAGGTCATGGCTTGTTCGGTGTCATTTACGATTCTTCACTCTGTACTTCGAAGCAGTGAAAGACGAGCTGATTTGGGTGCTTGTAGGCAAGGGTCCTTCCTTCTAAGAAGTGGTGTGGCATATCTCATGATGCCATTTGCATTTACCCTTACAGTGCACTGCTCAAGCAAGTCAAATGCTTGCTGATCGAGCTTGGATCGGGTGGCTGCTTTCTCACTGATATAGGGCAAAGTGTCAATTTTCCACAGTTTCTCCACATGCCCCTGGAGATCAAAGTGTGTAGGTTCAACTGCAGTAAAAAAAAAACAATGCTGCTCGTCAAAGGGAAGATGAATCACACTGGCAGGACCTTGGAGTGTCCAACCAAGGGATGTACATATTGCTACTGGTCCCCCAGAAGGGCCAAGACGAACAGGCTGAGTAGGGATGAGCAAATATGGAAAGTCAGAACCAATCAGTAATACTGGCCTCACTTTGTCAATTGCTGGAATTGGCAGCCCCTGTAAGTGACTGTACTTCATCAGTACTTTCACTGGATAAGTATGCTCGGAAAGACCCAGGTCATCAGCAGTGAATGCATGATCGATCTTGTATCTATGTCTTGGGTTGTCAGCTGGGGAAATTTCAAAAGAAACAGATGCCCCTTCCAGGTGAATGACCTCATTACATTTACATTTACATTTAGTCATTTTGCAGATGCTTTTATCCAAAGCGACTTACAATTGGGGAATACATAAAGCGATTCATCTTGAACAGGCAATCCGACAAACAAAGTGCTTGTAACACCAAGTCTCAGGCATTGTTTAAATAAGTACAAGCTAGCAGGGGAAGAAATAAATAAGGAGAAAGAGGTTTTTTTTGTTTGTTTTTTTATGTGCAGGGTGAAGTCAAGTAGTGTTGAAAGAGATGAGTTTTCAGCTGTTGCTTGAAGATTGACAGGGATCCAGCACTCCGAATATGGGTGGGAAGATCATTCCACCAGCCAGGCATGGTGAATGAGAATGTTCTGGAGAGTGATTTTGAGCCTCTTTGTGATGGTACCACGAGGCGTCGCTCACTAGCAGATCTCAGACTTCTGGAGGGGATGTAGATTCTTAATAGTGAGTGCATGTAGGCGGGTGCTCATGTCGTACAGTTCTCAGTGAGAGTGTTTCTGGTTATTTCTGTAGCTGGAGATAATGTGCAGCGGGAGAAAGGAGGATGGTCCTTTCAGAGCCATCATCCAGCAAAGCATATGCCTCAAGTGAGTGTTCGGCATTATGCAAAAGTACTTTGACCACCTTTAACATGACTTGTTGAGGACGGTTGGGACGGTCAAGATAAATGGTGTCTGAAGGGGTACTAACCATGAGGATTTTGTTGGGCTCCTGTATGTTCACATCATGAAGCACTGTAAGATGCTGCTTTTGACATATTTTACAGGGTTTCTTGAGGGTACAAGCCTCGGGTTTGTGATTACGTCCACAGCGGTAACAGCTTTTGCCTTTAAGCCACTCTGCGATCTGGGTAGTTGGCAGTGACTTAAATTTTGAACACAAACTGAGATAGTGCTCACACATGTCGTAATATGGACAATAAGGTTTAGGCTTGTCTCTCTGCTTTAGCGGGAAGGTACGGTGAGACGGAGCGGTAAGGGTTGATTTATCTGGACTACTGGTGTTTTAGTACACAGAAGATGATGACTGACTCGGACTTCTCTTCCCTTTCCTCTGAGGCTTCATCTGCTCTTGAAACATGTCAACAGCTCTGCTAGAGATGCGCTTTGCCTGTGACTTTAGCTGCAGCCATGCTGATAGGTCCATAAGAATGTATGTTTTATCTGACCCCGTGATAAGTATACCACGACTTAGACAATGTTCAACAAACCCATCACGGTAGCTGGGAGGCTACATGTGAGCCACATCTCAGTTCGTAGCCATTCTCACCCTCCAAAGAACGTAGCATGCCTACAAGACCGTGTACTGAGAGGGCAAAGTTATCAAATGCTTCAGCATCCCCTACTTTGACTGGTGGAGTGTTCAATATAGCTCCAAGTTCACTCTGTACAAGCTGACCAACCTGATCTCACAGAATTCCGTGTAATGACCACGGACTTAATTAACCCCGAATCTGTGGTGGCATCACGGAATCGCCGAAAATTCCGTGATGGGCTCACAGAAGGCATCAGCCGTGGTCCATGCACGGATTCACTGGTGCAACACCAGTGCTGCATCGGACCATGTAAAAAGAGTGACTCCTATGCAGTTTTATTTTGTATATAAATTTATACTTTCACTGGAGTACCTGACCTCACCCCTACCCTAAACCTACCCAGTTCTGAACAATAATGATGACGATAAATTTCCCAGTATATCGCGTCGGCATATTGATGCTAAGGGTTTCCTATTTAAAGTGTGGAACCAGTGGATCCATGCGTGGAGCACAGCTGATGCCTGTCACTGACTTACATTGGTATCACTTCTGTGAGCCCATCACGGAATTTTCGGTGATTCCGTGATACCACCACAGATTCGGGGGTTAATTAAGTCTGTGGTCATTACACGGAATTCTGTGAGATCACATTGAGCTGATGGGGTTGCCCATATTTGTCTTGAAGAGCTTGCAATGCTGTGGTGTACGGAGTGAGGTCATGCATGTAGGCTTGTGCCAATTTGTAGGCACTTGGTAGCTTTAATCGGTCTAGAAGCACTTGGTATTTAAACTGCTCTGTAAGATGAGCATGGCCACCAATGAGACTGTCTAGTGCCATTTTGAGTAAGGCAAAGTCAGACTCTTTACCACTATCAAATTTAGGCAGAGCTAGTTTGGGTATACCAAATGAGCTGGCAATCAACATGTCCATCACATTGACTGGAACTGGTGACTGTACACCCGGAACACTAGGCACTGATAATGGCTGTGGGCTAAACTGCAGTTGTCTATCAGGTTGTTGTAGCTGACCTGTCGGAAGATGAGGTTGAGACTCTGCTGGGACTAAAAGGGAAGGTGAATCTTTTGAATCTTGAGACATATTTGACTTGGCTGGAAACGAAAGTTTAGTACCAGGTTGACCTAGACTATAGGTTTGTCTATCAAAAGACAAGGATGGCTGCACTTTGATAGGATGGTCGACATCTGCAGTAGGCAATTTTACCTGTTGGGGGGACATGCTTGGCAATGCTACAGTATAGATAGGAGAAGGAATAACTATTACAGGCTCTGCATGTAATGGTTTGGATGTAGAGAGAGATGTAATATGCTCAGGAACAGAATGTGAAGTTGTGGGCTGAGTAGTGACATGATTACTCTGATGTAGGTTAGGTGTAGAGTGCTGTATATTATCAAAAAACTGATGTTGTGTGTGGTGAGCAACTTCTACTTTCACTGTATATCAGCCTGTACCTGCCCTGAGTCAAGTTCACTTCTGGTTTGTGGAACAGCTGCGGCATACTCAGTCTCTTATACTCGAAGAAGTGATGAGGTGAGACGTGCTTTCTCCAGCTCCATCTCCTTTTGCTTAATGTGGCGCTGTCTTTCAAGCTGTTTGGTGATCAGTTCTTTGGTCTTGTGTGCTGCACGAGCCTCTTCCTGTAGCTGCCGACTTCTCCTCTGTTGCTCACCGAGTAAATCTTCCCTCTCATACAACGCTAGGCGTGCTTGTTGATCTAGGAACTCACACTGCTCTTCAACTTTGCTCTCCTCCACCATCCGTCTCTGCATCTTTGCAAGCTCCATGCTCTTCAGTTTCTCCCCCACAATAGCTGCCTGTAGCTCTGTAAGTCGTGAAACTGTTGACCGGCTGGATCCACCGCTTTGGCTGGTCTTTGTCCTGGATTGGCTGCGACGTGAACTTGCAGATGCATGCGCGGAAGGTGGTCTGCAAGGCAGAGGCACTTCGTCTGGTTGTACAGCTGGAATGGTAGCCACTGACATCATACTGCTGACATCTGAAGTGGATACCCAACATCATAATCACTTAAGTAGGCTGGTGGATGTCTCTCCCGCTGAGTACGAGGCCGCACAACTGGCTCGGTGACCTCATTCTGTGACTGCATGTTGTCTTCAAGGTTACTACCATCCGGCTCGAAGGACCATTTGTAGAGGAGAACCTCTATATTTTCCTGATAGACCTTGAAAACTGGTGACTCCGGTAGGACAGTAAGGGCTCAGAGAGTTATATCCAAGAAAGTTTTAATGAGTTGGGTCCTTAAATACACATCACGTTGGTGAACAAAGGCATTGCATAGATTTAGGTTTTAGGCGTTTAGGTGTTTGTGTATGTGTGGTCGTGACCCAGCGCGTGTGGTGTATAAAGTGCAGTGTCTTAAAGGGCAAGTGAATAGGTATAAGTAAGATGAAAGACATGTGCCCTCTAGTGGTTAAATATGAAAGTGCAACTAAAGGGAAAGACTTTCCTACATGTTTGTTACTTTATATAATAATACATATTAGGCTCCCAGCCACCTAATTCATACCCTGGGTCTATTCTTCCTTTCTGTGCCTTTTTTAAATGTCTGGTATTCCATATTGCGATCTAAGATGATTTCACCTTCTTCGATAAATCATGACAAAATTCCACTGACATTAATTAACAACATTACACATTTTATATCTATTACATTTCAAGTTCAACCCTTAACTAAAACTCGGCATACTGTACTGACTGAGATTAAATATAGTTGCAATAACCACTTTTGCATCATTACAACCATATACAAAAAAGGAAGGTGACAGATAATTCATAATATTACATACTGGTATAGTTTGAGATGCAGACAGTTTGTCCTTCTGTTGATTTGTCTGCTGCCACAGCAGTGATGCAGAATGTGTAATTGACTCCAGCAGTCAGATCAGTGATGTTATAGGAAGTGTCAGTAGTTTCTGTTGCATTTCTGTTCAGGTCCAATCTCTCACCAGTCCATTTAAGTTTAAAGAAAGATCTATTTCCTGCTGGTTCAGTCCATGTCAGAAACACAGATGATGTTGTGATGTTGTTTACTGTGAGATTCCTGATCACATCTGGCTCTGTGTGAAGAGAGAAGGAGAAATCATAAGTGCTGGTAAGAGGTAGAGTTAAAACATGTTAAAACAGTGATACAATTAGCAATTCATAAAGCAGTTATAGCATTTGTAAGTGCTTAAGATGTTGCTGTACAGTTTTCTGCTCAAGGGAAGAAATTATGAGATTAAACATCCAGTCAGAGCTCTTACTGGTATACAGTGAAATCTGATTGGCTCTCCCCTCGGTCACATGATCAGCTGCAACTGCAAACAGTCTGAATGTGTACTGTGCTCCAGGAATCAGATCATTTATTTTGATGGAGGTGTTTTCAGTAATCACATTCTTATCGTCATATTCTACACGATAACCGGAGCTTTGACCGTTCGGTTTAGACCAGTTTAGTAAGACAGAGGATGTTGTGATATCATCAGCTGTGAGGTTCATTATGACGTCAGGCTCTGTGAGTAAAAAATAACAGATATTTGGGGATTAACTTTTTTTTTTTTGAATGAAGATTAGATTGTTTATAATAACTACATCAGAACATGTAATGAATCTAGATGACATTTTAGTAAATACTGAGATCTAACAAATTATCTGTTTTATTTATTTTGATGGAGGTTTCATTGATAGTCACACCATTTTTCTAATTTACTCTGTAACATGAGTTTTCGATGGGAATTTGTACAAAAGCAAAGGCAAAAGATATTCAAAAATTCTACATACTGGTATACTGTGAGTTGCAGAAAGGTATAATTCTGATAATGTACTATGTAGCACAAAAGAGATGTTTTATAGTTTTACATACTGGTATAGTTTGAGATGCAGACAGTTTGTCCTTCTGTTGATTTGTCTGCTGCCACAGCAGTGATGCAGAATGTATAACTGACTCCAGCAGTCAGATCAGTGATGTTATAGGAAGTGTCAGTAGTTTCTGTTGCATTTCTGTTCAGGTCCAATCTCTCACCAGTCCATTTAAGTTTAAAGAAAGATCTATTTCCAGCTGGTTCAGTCCATGTCAGAAACACAGATGATGTTGTGATGTTGTTTACTGTGAGATTCCTGATCACATCTGGCTCTGTGTGAAGAGAGAAGGAGAAATGATAAGTGCTGGTAAGAGGTAGAGTTAAAACATGTTAAAACATTGATACAATTAGCAATTCATAAAGCAGTTATAGCATTTGTAAGTGCTTAAGATGTTGCTGTACAGTTTTCTGCTCAAGGGAAGAAATTGTGAGATAAAACATCATTCTGATTAAACATCCAATCAGAGCTCTTACTGGTATACAGTGAAATCTGATTGGCTCTCCCCTCGGTCACATGATCAGCTGTAACTGCAAACACTCTGAATGTGTACTGTGCTCCAGGAATCAGATCATTTATTTTGATGAACGTGTTTTCAGTAATCACATTCTTATTGTCATATTCTACACAATAGCCGGAGCTTTGACCGTTCGGTTTAGACCAGTTTAGTAAGACAGAGGATGTTGTGATATCAGCTGTGAGGTTCATTATGACGTCAGGCTCTGTGAGTAAAAAATAACAGATATTTGGGGATTAACGTTTTTTTGAAGAAGAAAAATGAAGATTAGATTGTTTATAATAACTACATCAGAACATGTAATGAATCTAGATGACATTTTAGTAAATACTGAGATCTAACAAATTATCTGTTTTATTTATTTTGATGGAGGTTTCATTGATAGTCACACCTTTTTTCTAATTTACTCTGTAACAGGAGTTTTCGATGGGAATTTGTACAAAAACAAAGGCAAACGATATTCAAAAATTCTACATACTGGTATACTGTGAGTTGCAGAAAGGTATAATTCTGATAATGTAGTATGTAGCACAAAACAGATGTTTTATAGTTTTACATACTGGTAAATTGTGAGATGCAGACAGTTTGTCCTTCTGTTGATTTGTCTGCTGCCACAGCAGTGATGCAGAATGTGTAACTGACTCCAGCAGTCAGATAAGTGATGTTATAGGAAGTGTCCGTTGTTGAATGTCTGTTTGTTTTATTGTCAGTCCATTGAATTTTAAAGAAATCTCTTTTTCCTCCTGGTTCATCCCATGTCAGAAACACAGATGATGTTGTGATGTTGTTTACTGTGAGATTCCTGATCACATCTGGCTCTGTGTGGGGAGAGAAAAGTAAATGGTGGTAAAATTACAACAGACAATGTTGTGATTTCAGTCACTTTAAGATCTCTGATCACATCTGGATCTGTGTGGGGAAAGAAGGGCAAATAATTAGCAGTAATGGAATGAACTTAAACAGCTGTTGGAACAATGCTATCATAAATTAATATAATATTTGTTTTTAGATGAGAGCTCATTGAATCCAGGTACGTCAGATTAAATGGTGGCCAAAATGATTAAAATCACCAGTATTTTCAGCAGATGAAAAATGGTCTTAAGTCAGTTATTTCTATCTATTGCTGTAGTGTGTCAGTAGGAAATATCAGTTTACATTTCCAAACATTCATGATCTGATCATCATCCAGTCTGTCTGGAAGGACATGAAGAAACAGAATAAACTGAGACAGACTCAATACAGAAGAACTGTGGCAATGTCTCCAAGAAACGTCTCCAGGTTACGCATGTAACCATGGTTCCTTGAGGGAACGAGATGCTGCGTCACAACGCTTTGGGAACGCCTCTGCGTGACCGGCTCTGAATCTGCTGTGTAATCTGTCCAATGGAAGGGCGCGACGTCATAGGCTTGGTGACGTCAGAGAGCAGGAAGCATAAAAGCACGTGCGGCAAAGCCGGAGTCAGCCTCAAGTCATGAAGAACTGCGCTGGCAGGGATGCCGGAAGTATGGCAACGTGACACAGCGTCTCGTTCCCTCAAGGAACCATGGTTACATGCGTAACACTTTGGGAACAAGATGCCTACGCCGCCAGACTTACAAGTCCCTGCCCTGTGTGTATGTCTCAACATAAACGACTAGGATGAGAGGACTGAAGAACCTGGGGTAGTACAGATGTCTAGGCCATAAAACTGGACAAAGGTGGAAGGGGTGGACCAACCCACAGCGTTGCAGATGTCTGAGACAGGGAAACCTGCAGAGAAGGCCTTGGAGGCCGCCATACCTCGAGTGGAGTGTGCCTTGACCCCCAAAGGTGAGGGGAGGCCAGAGGACTCGTAACAGGCCGTGATTGTCTCGACAATCCACCGGCTGATAGTCTGCTTGGTAGCTGGGAGACCTCTCCTGGGCGGACCAATGCACACAAGCAGTTGGTCCGACCTTCTCCACAGGGAAGCTCTCTGGACGTATGTGTCAAGTGCTCGCACAGGACACATACAGTTAAGCTTCACCTGGTCTGGATCCCGGAAGGGAGGAGGATGGAAGGCCTGCAGTACTATTGGCCGTGGTGCAGTAGTGGGGACCTTAGGGGTGTAACCCGCTCGAGGGTACAGAAATGCTTTCTCCAGTCCGGGCGCAAAGCCGATATAAGAAGGGGCCACTGATAGGGCCTGAAGGTCACCCACTCTCTTTAGAGAAGAGGGTAAGAGAAGAGGAAGCAAGCAGCTAGGTAACCAGTTATAATATAGCTGGGGACTACTTTCAGGCGCTGCGTAATATCACTGCGCCTGCCACGGCCATGTTACGGCAGCAAAGTTCCTTGATTATTACGCCGGAATGAGAGTATAGTTCCTAGCCAAATCGGACTAGAAAATCGCAACTTTTCATTTTCCGCCGGTCTTAGTACACGATATAACTACAGAAGAGTCGAGTTTTAAATAGGAAAACTATCGAAACTCTTTGGTCATTTTTGAACGCGATGCTACTGGTCTAATCGGATTCAATGATCTATGCTAAGCTATGCTAAAAGTGCTATCGCCAGACCCGGAGATCGGCTGAATGATTCAAAAACGGTAAAACTCTACTTATTAACTCTGAGGGAGTTGGAGAACGAGCCTATTTCCAAAAAAAGTGGAGTGTTCCTTTAATGCCACTCATAGACATGAAATGTATGCAGTTATCAGTGTAGTGTCTTATCGAGTGCAGTTTTATGTATTTCTGTGAAAGTGCTTAGCAAACAACAGAAAGAACAGACACACAGAGAGCGCGGTTCTGAATGACAGAAGGCTGACGCCGGCTTTGCCGCACGTGCTTTTATGCTTCCTGGTCTCTGACGTCACCCGCCTATGACGTCGCGCCCTTCCATTGGACAGATCACACAGCAGATTCAGAGCCGGTCACGCAGAGGCGTTCCCAAAGCGTAGTGACGCAGCTCGAGTTTGCGAAGAGTAACCTACCTTCAAAGCTACCTAAAAAACTATGTGCAAAAAAACTGCAAAAGATGCTCACATCAAATGTTTATTTAATTTAGTTCATAGAAGTTAACTGATAAAGAAAATATATATGACATTATTTTCGACAGCATCCTCATTCTACGGCATTTTCACACAAGTGCCTAAATCTTTTAACAGTACTGTAGCTTTGTAGGTAGGATTCTTGAAGCATCTTGGAGACGTTGCCACAGTTCTTCTGGATTGAGTCTGTCTCAAGTTTCTTCATGTCATTCCAGACAGACTGGATGATGATCAGATCAGATCTCTGTGTGGAACACTGGCTGTTATCAGACAAAAATCTCACTGGGTTATTACAATTAATGGCAAAATGAATGTTTGTAAATGCAAACTAATATTTCATTGTACTGAAACACAGCAAAAGATAGAAATAACTTACTTAAAACCATTTTTTTAGCTGCTGAAAATACTAGTGTTCTAATAATTTTGGCCACCATTGTGTACATGGTTTCACTAATAGAGTAAATATCAGATGGCTTCGATTCTAAAACTCAGAAATTTGCTCATTCAAGTGGCAAACCACTAAACAGATAAAACATTGTACAGTATGAATACTTCAAAGTACTGTTTCAATTAATAAATTACTATGATATTTTAATATATAATTGTTTGTGGGCAGAAGTCAAGCAGTTGGAGTAAATACGCAAAGGACAAATGTTTTGAAAGTCTACATACTGGTCCATGCTGAGATACAGACAGGTTTGCTTTCTGTTGATGTATCTGCTGCAACGACTGTGACGCAAAATGTGTAATTGACTCCAGCAGTCAGACCAGTGACCGTTACATTTGTGACTATTATATTTCCATATGTTTCATCAGCAGTCCATTGAACTTTAAAGGAAGACCCAATTTCGAGTTGTTTATCCCATTTCAGAAGCACAAATGATGTGGAGATTTCAGAGACTGTGAGATTCTCGATCGCATTTGGTCCTGTTTAAGAACAGAGAAAAACTGATGTAAATGATGTTTGAGAGCTTGTAGTTGCAGAGGCTGCTGGAATATTTTGATGTAAGAGTTGTTATTAAAATACATGAAATTGCTGTAAACTGTGTGAATACAATTTTTTTCTTATTACTATTTCCCAATGTTAATTTTAACTGGTAGACACTGAGGTTTGATATTCGGTATTTGACGTGAAAAAAGCACAATTATTCTTACAATATACAACATTAACAATAAAAATGAATGAAATACAGGTACCATTTTCATATGAACAACTTCACTCAGTTGTCCATGAAAATACTCACTTGAAGGAGCTGATGTTTCAGTTGAAGGAGAGCTTGTAGTGGCAGAGGCTACTGGAATATTTAGATAATTAGTACCAAGAAAATAAATTTGATTTTTTTGCATACAGTCAAATTTTATACTGCAAGAATTGTTGCTACAATACATGAAATTGCTGTATGAATGCAATTTTGTTTTATTACTATTTTCTACTTCCCAACATAAATTTAAAAGGTAGCTTCTGATGTTTAAACATAAAGCAGTCAGTCAAGTTTACCTTATTTAGTTATCTGATTTCCACTTTAATCAAAATATATATATAACAAACAAGATTTATGTAACCATTTCAAAGAAAAAAAGATGTTTTGTTATATCTTTTGGATCATGGGCACTGACATCTTGCAATACCACAGCATGTGACGTCACAGGGTTGTTTGCTTCATTGATTAGTGAAGTAATATAAGCATTTCTTTACTTTCTGAACACACAAATGTCTTTGATTTTCATAATTGTATGAATACCCAACATCAAACTGTCTAAATCACAAAGTTTTGATTGTGGCATCCCAAACATTGTTTTCATAACACGAGGCGCAACGTGATGTAAACAGACAATGCTTCATACAATATTGTTCATGTCGCATCTTATTGTTATGTCAGGCCTTTCAGACATATAGGTTCATGCACTATTAGTGATATATAACATTTTATGTTCACCTACGAATACAATTAGCTTACCTGCTGTTAACAGGATGCTTAATCTAATCACCTATCTGAACAATCAGGCCAGGGGCCTGTTCCATAAAAGATGCTAAGAAAAGCGGGGATTAAAGTCCAAAACCTGACTTGAAATAGCCTAACAAATCAATCGGGACTAAAGCGGTTTCATAAACTAAAATTTAAGTTCACGCAATCTCACTAATGCGATCCAGGTTCAGTGAGTCAGGATAATTTGATGTGCACGCTTATTCTTAAGCAGCCCTTAATGTCGATCATGGATAAGATATGAATCTGTTTTTATTATTATTATTTTAATAAAATTGTTTCAATTCACTTATCTTTTGAGGCTGGATATTTGTCCCCTATGGTATCGATTTAGTATCGATACCGAGGTATTACATTCTGGTATCGTACCGAAGCCAAAATTATGGTATCGAGCCGTCCCTAGAGTACGGATGAACTTATATATCTTATTAATTGTAGTGGGAGGAGTTACAATCAGCTGAGTGTCAACTGATGCTGCAGGCACATCATGGTCTGCCTGAACTACGCTTGAGCTCCATTCGTCGCTCAAACTTGATTTAAATGGGGAATCATCTCAATTAACGCCAGTAAAGTTTGCAGTGCTGCAAGGATCTGTCTTAAGGCCGGGACACACCAAGTCGACGTCAAAGAAATAGCAGTGACGAAAGCCGCCTTCATTTACGTTCTTGTTTTCATCACTTTCGCTGTAATTCTCGGGGCACTGACTCATTCGCTAAACTGAACATCCAATCAGAGTTCTCCCTCTCGCCGACGGTCCTGACGGCCCTGATGCCACAAAATGCCGCCGACGAGTGGAATACACCAAACAAACTAGCCCAACCGTCACTCGCCGTCAGCCCGACTTTGGCCGACGCCCGACTGTTGGCTTGGTGTGTCCCAGACTCTATGCCCTCTGCTATTTTCAATTTACATGTTGCCAATCATTTTCTCCAATTAAATTCAGATAAGACAGATATATTACTTATTGGACCAAAAAACAGTACACAGAATCTCTTAGATTACAATTCGCATCTAGACGGTTATTTCCTCTACAGTCAAAAATGTAGGTATTATATTAGACATCAACTTGTCTTTTGAAAATCATATTTCACATGTTACAAAAACAGCATTCTTCCATCTTAAATCCCCTAAAATAAGGGTGTACTCACGCTAGGCGTTTTTAGCCGTGCCTGAGAGTGTTTGATCCCCAAAGCCCGGTTCGTTTGACTAGTGTGATTGCTCTGTGCCGTGCTGGGGTGCGTTTGGAAAAGGTGGGCCAGAGTTCACTTGGGCGCGGGTGCAATACGCATGTAGTGTGAGTGATAACCACGTCGGAGCGCGGACATATTCTATTACTACTACTACAGTATAATTTTCAACTAATTTAATTAAATCAAGTATGTTTAGGTTTGTAACAGGTCTGGTTCTCACCTTATTGATGAACAGGAATTGTAGTTTGCGAGTAAAGCTGCAAATTCTTTCATTAACGTCAGCTGCCTCCTTAATAATTCTCTGATACATACAAGTGAAAATTGCTGCACGGCATAAATTATAAATTAATCACGCAGAATATTAGCAAAAGTTGTTTTCTACGTTATCTCGTACATGACCAGTGTTGGGCACGTTACTTTAAAAAAGTAATTAGTTATAGTTACTAGTTACTTCTCACAAATAGTAACTGAGTTAGTAACTGAGTTACATCATTATAAAAGTAACTAATTACCAGGGAAAGTAACTATTGCGTTACTTTAAAAAAAAAAAAAAATTCAAATGTCAAATAACTTTGGATGTCCCCAATCAGGGGCGCCTGCAGGATTTCTTCCGAGGGTACACACAGAGTTTTTTTATTTATTTATTTATTTTTATTTTTTTGGGGGGGGGGGGGGGGGGTCGTATGTAATGGTAAAGTGATTATATTTCGTTTCGTTTTGCAATGTAATGGTAAAGTGATTATATTTAGTTTCGTTTTTTATAAAGCTAATTTATAAAAGCCTTTGGAACACTTTTTGCTCGTTAAATGTTTTTTGTTTGTTTTAAGTAACGACCAAGCGGCCAGCGGCAGACAGTGATCAATTTAGCCTTCTCAAATCATCACGACTTGCTTAAAATATAATCTATAGATATAAACAGTTCATGTTAGTTTAAATGTTTGAACTATATAAATGTGCTAGGTGCATATCTAATCGTTTGTGTGAACAATGGAAGCTGAAGCGCGCTTTGTGGGACATGGGGGCGCCAGATTGGTCACTTGCATTTTTTTCTTGATAGTGGAAACAACTTCAAATATGTCGTAATTTTTGCTTATAAAGGTAAGAGTAATACATCATTCGGAACTGTAAAGGGTCTCCTGTTATTTTTGTGCATTCACAATATCAACAAAACGTTGTGCTTTTATTAAAATAAACAGGAAAACAGATGCGCTTGCCATCTCGTCTTGAATAGGAGCGCTTCACAATGATGAAACTAAACTGAACGAATTGAGTCACAAATATGATAAATATATCTATAGAAAGCTTTAAATTACTAATTTAAAATGAAATAATTCAAATCAAAAACAAAAACTCTTTCATTATGTAATTCGTAAAGATGCATTTCTCTCTAAAGGGATGTCCAATGAGGAGATGGCGAGTCATTTTTCATCAACCTCTAAAAAATTAAAATAAGGAAAATCCTAAAACAGGCCCGATTATATTTTTTACTGATTTTTATGTTGCTCTGCTCTGAATTCAGAAAGGATTTTCTGGAACGCAATTTTGTCTGATGTGTGAATTATTATTAGCCTATTTTTAATCCATGCAGCAAAACAGCTTTAAAAAATACTTTATTGCATTCCAGATGATTTTAAAGAACTTTTCACTATGAATTTTACAGGTAGCTTGAATGTAAAACATTGTCATGAATTCGTTGTATTCCCATTTGTAAAATAGGCTACAAATGAATTGTTGTAGTCTAACCCGATCTCATGAAAGTGCGTGTAGCACGATTTTCTCTTTCTATTTGATGCAATGTTTATAAGCAGAAATTGACTTTGGCATGCAAAAGACTGATACATTCATTATTAATGGCATGGCTGGCCTACAACAGGCCTATAATTTACTGCTGAAATGTTTGCGGGTCAGTCTGAGCGCTCATGGTACGCACAGTGCGTACAGCCGTACACCTGCAGGCGCCACTGCCCCCAATATTAAATATGTTAAATGAATGAAATGGACACTAAAAAGAATAAATTATTATTATAAAACATTGTGCATTAACCTACACTATTTATCTACTGACACTTAGTATCAGTCAGTCAAGCATTATAATATAATATTATGATAATTTAATATTATATGAAGATAGAACTTTAGTAATTAGAATAACCAAGTATGAATGCATATTTGTCATCAATATAAAACGCACTAAGGATTAATGAGCTGCTGGGTTCATGAATATTAATCACGTTGTCTGCGTTCGCTTGAATTGATTTGCTGAAATCAAAACAGGGACGATAATAGGTGAGCGCCAGCCAATGAGATCGTCGTTTGCGCATTAGTTCCGCCCACTACCAGAGAAAGCGGCAGTTCTTAAAAGCTGAAGAATTCCAAAGGAACTCCGTTATTTTGACAGGAAAATACAACACAGAATATCGTTTACATGTAGCGCTCAATTCTGCATGTTATTAAAGACTCTCTTGTTCTGTCTCTTTCTTTGCGTGCGTGTATGTGAGAGAAAGCGATGGCGAGTCGTGCATCTTCACACTAGAGTTTACGGTACGTAAAATACAGCTACACTGCCATCCATTCAGATGAACTGAAAAATTAAATTCTAATAATATACTATAGTAACGCCACATTTTATTGTTAGTAACGGTAACGGTGTTGTAACGGGGGGAACAGTAATTCGTTTGATTACTCAATACTGAAAAAATAACGCCATTAGTAACGCCGTTTATTTATAACGTCGTTATTCCCATCGCTGTACATGACGTAAGCATGCTCCAGCCCAGAAAGTTTTGTGCAAGTGTGAGTGCAGGCCAATGGGGGAGTGCTGAGAAGGGACAATCACGCTCGGTTCAAGGCAACCGTGCCTAGTGTGTGTACACCCTAAGGTCCGTGGTTCACACAAGCTAAAGATACTCTCACGTTTTATTCTACGACATAAAACACACCAGTTACACCCCACTCATGATGTTTTTAAACTGTTACGTTTCTTAAAAAAAGACGATTGCTAACAAGTTGCTAAATGGGACTACAGGCACTGTCAGAGACATAAAACATCATCACGCCGAACAGTTTATCAATTTACAGTGTTTTCCAATCGTAGTATAATTTATAGTACAATTAATTGTATAATAACCAATTAATAGTTTTCCGCACTTTATATTGTTGTTTGACAATGTTTTTTTGCTTTGACCTGAAGTGCAAGAAGTCTTCGCTTTGCATGTTCACCCAGACAGTATTCGAAATGCTACTGTAAGCTGCTGTGTGAACAAGATATTTTGAGACTCACACCTGTAAGTAAATGCAGTTGTCAATCCCAAAAACTGACAGAGTGAATGCAGCCACTATTTATGCACAGTTCCCTTTCAGTTATTCACTTCGACGTTGTATCGAATGTACGACATTCAGGGTCACTTTTGGGAGCCCAAACACCTCTGATATCTTTGAGAAAAGGCCAAAGAAACTGGGTGTGCAGAATTTGTATAGCTGGCCACGCCCTGCACATCCGGGTATAAAACAAGCCAGCTGCTCACTGGTTCTGTTTTTCTGAGCCGAATGCAGCGTCTCTGAGTGAGAAGCAGCATTCACCTCTCGATTCTCTCATTGTTAGATCTACGGCACAGGCAGCGGTCTTTCCTTCTCGTACACAGATAAGTGTTGTGAGAGTACCCCTGGGTGCTGGGTGCGTCCCTGAGACGGCGACCCAGAAAGAAGGGCTCAGCTGACCAGTTCAGATCCACTTCAGACGTGGGGCGGGTGGTGAAAACAGCTTCAAACTGCCTATCTGCTGCCTGAAGGATGCGTACTTTCATGTCTCAATCTTTCCAAGACACAGACTGTTTCTTTGGTTTGCCACTGGAAATCCATGGAATCCATGGAAAGAAGCAGCAGACACTGGAAATGTCAGGTATGGACTATTTGTTTCAACATTTGAAAAGGATCTGTCGTCAGCAATGGCACAAAGGTGTGCTACTGTTCAAGTCTCTGTCACTTGACTGAGTATGAGTACTGTCCAAGATCAATGTGCACAATAATGTATCTTTAACCTTCATTATGTAGATTTTGATTATACTGTGTTGTAAATCAAATACAAATAATAAAAACCTCCATTATTTTAATCTCCTCACATTCTTTGTTACCTGCTTCACAGACACATTACTGACTGATGGCTCATTAAGGGAGATCCTTTGTCTCTCAGGTGTGAATCTCTGAATATTCATAGCCATTGTGACTCCCTCGCATATGGTCTTTCTAACACAAATCATGTCTGATAAAAATTAAATCAATATATTGTTTTCTGTGAATGAGTGGTCAGGATGGGTTATATAAATATGCTTAAGTGAGTGTGCAGTTGTCTAATTGATTCATATTTTTTCCTTCAACTTGCACCTCATAAGGTGTGCGTTTGCATTACTTCGCTTGTTCTATTCAGGAGGAGTTTCACATAATTTTGTAGCAAAAACTCTAGTCTAACACATCCAGTTCTCTTGTGAGCAAATGTTCTGTATGTATTTTATGGCCTTATTTCAGTGACTTAAAATTTTTAGCTTTTCACTAACCATGCATAAACGTTGTTTTCTCAAAAACACAAGCATGTACATTCATGCTGCTCACATATAATTGTATCCCAGTTTGTGCTGATTACAGTGTATCAATATGTTACAGTCATTAATATGTTTTTAAGATTCTGAAAAAAATATATATGTATATATGTCAAGGCATCTCAAAACTTTTCCAGGATCCCAAAACCCCCTCAGACCCTAGAGGGTTAAATCCCCTGGGACCATGCCTCATTCCTACAGAGAGATCCGTTTGAGCCTCTTCAGTCAGTTGATCTTAGTGCCCTCTCTATGAAGATGGCCTTCCTGACTGCGCTCACTTCTATCAGGAGGGTGGGGGATCTGCAAGCCCTCTCTGTTAGTGAATCTTTTCTAGAATTCGGTCCAGCAGACTCTCACGATTTCCTGAGACCCCGACCAGGATATGTGCCCAAGGTTCCCACCTTTCCCTTCCAGGATCAGATGGTAATCTTGCAAGCTATCCCCCGCAGGAGGGGGACCCTAACCTCCTGTCTCTGTTGTGCCCAGTGCGAGCCCTGCACATTTATTTGGAATGCACACAAGAGTTTCAGACTCTCTGAACAGCTCTTTGTCTGCTTTGGAGAACAGCAGAAGGGTAATGCTGCTTCCAAACAGAGGATTTTGATTGTGGATGTGATCCTCATGGCTTATCAGGCTGGAGGCATACCATACTTGCTGGGAGTGAGGGCTCACTCGACCAGGGGCATTGCTGCTTTATCAGGTTTAGCAAACGGTGCCTCTTGAGCAGACATTTAAGGAGCTGCAGGTTGGGCTACACCCAATACATTTGCCAGATTTTACAATCTGCAGATGGAACCAGTTTCATCCAGAGTTTTGACCGTTAATTCTTGAATTCAGGTTACTGGTTGGATGTAGAGCTTGCACACGGTACTTCCCCCTGTCACAGAAGGCATTGTGTTTATTCAGTCCAGTTCAGTTCCTTTTCATGAACCCTGGACAACCTTTCCATCACTTAGGCCAGGGGTTCCCAATCCTGCTCCTGGCGATCGACTATCCTGCAAAGTTCAGCTCTAACTCTAATCAAACACACCTGCCTTTAATTTTCAAGCGATCCTGAAGTTACTAGTTGCTTCAGGTGTGTTTGATTAGAGTTGGAGCTGAACTTTGAAGGACAGTCGATCGCCAGGAGTAGACTTGGGCACCTCTGACTTTGCGTTGCACTTTGCGTTGTTGAGTTTGGCAGAGGAACTCATTATAGAACTCATTACGAGTAGAGTTTCCCCTAAATGAGTAATGAGCAATGAGCTAGTGCTCTTTATGTTGTGGCCCCATTTGTAGATTATCCCACAATTTTGTCCTTCAGGGTTCAGCGTTTCCCCTACACAGATGCTTGGTTTGTCATGAGGTTCTGTAACTGGTAGTTCTCCCCTTACGCAGAGGGCTGTATGACACATGGATGGCTTTTATTTCGTTTTTTTCCTTTTTTGATTATTAATATTCACAAACATACTCACTATATTATGAAATATCTGATATTCCGATTCTGAAATATGTGCAAGTAAATGTATTTGGTAGTTTAAACACTTTTATAATGACCGTGTTAGTTGATCTATGATGGGCGCCGCCATGTTTGTTCGCGCTGAATCTGAGCTGTGGGATTAACAACACGTAAATTCATCCTCGCCTCCTCAAACACGTTAAAGTAAGTCTCCAGTTAAACTGGGAGAAGAGCAGAGTAAACTTTAAAGTTATCTACACAATCTGTATATGATATCAATAAAACATGTCGTCAGATTATATTTGTAAGGATCATTATTACTGCTTCCATAGACATCAGCGTGTATTTTACAAACTATAAATGTATGGTTTTGCTAGTACTTATGTGTATTTAAAAGTCTGAAACCTAAAATAAGCATTATATGGTTGAAAACACTGAATTGTGATAATATGACAAGCGCTCGCGCGTCTGATCTGGCAATTCAAATCAGAAAGCAGATTTGAATTCAGCAGTTGATGAAGTGACTCACTGAACGTTCTAATCACACCGGTGTGATCGTACGCGTTAAAGGGTTAATGGTAAGTACTATGGGGAAAAAGGCTCCAGCTGAAGGGACCTCTGCCTTTATGGTGTCTCTTCCGGATGTTGGAGAGCAAGGTCTTAATCTTGGGAGTTGGAAGAAGGAGGAGGTTACAAAGAGGTGAGGTGCATTTGGTTGTGACACGCTGAGCCTGTCAACATCTGTGCCCCCGTGGACTCATGACGCAGTTCGGCAGTTGTGGCATTTAGTATAGGGACCCCTAGTGTCGTACATTCGACACAACGTCGAAGTGAATGACTGAAAGAGAATGTCTCGGTTACGTATGGTAACCCTTGTTCCCTGATGGTGGGAGCAAAGTCATTGTGACCCTTATGCCACTTTGATCTACTTCTGAGTACATTGACACTCCTCTTGCTTCTCGACTCCTCAAAACAGAATGAGTGAGCAGATGCTACACTGGCTTATTTATACCTGGATGTCCAGGGCGTTGCCAGCTATGCAAATTATTCACACCCAATTTCACTGGCCTTATCTCAAAGATATCAGAGGTGTTTGGGATCCCAAGAGTGACCCCTAGTGTCGTACATTCAACACAATGTCTCCGTTTCCCTCCATCAGGGAACAAGGGTTACCATACATAACAGAGACATTATTATTACAATATACCACATTAACAATAAAAATGAATAAAATACAGATATAATTTTTCTAACACATTTACTCAGTAGCTATCTTTGTTGCATTATGTGTCAATGGTGTCTTCAAAAATGGGGAAACAGCACTTTGTAAAAAAAAAATTCTCCAAAATGTGCATGGCTGTAACTCAAGAAGCATTAAAGATATCTTAATGTCCTTTTAGATATTGGGTCTTAAACTTTCCTTTTGGCATCTTCATTTTAAGGTCCTATGGTTTGGTTCCAGAGATATTTGAATTTCAGTATGGCTCCAGGAGTAAATTATTAAATTGTACACATATTCAGTGGTCAAAAACCAAATGTATGATACATACAAAAATATGATACTTCTTTTCTTTTAAATAGGAATGTCTGAAGAACAAATAATGTTGAAACTAGAGATGTTTCCTTCTGTCAAAACAACTGTATTGAACATACCTGTCTGAGTGCCATAAATATTCCATTTCTAAAGTTTGCGTGCCTATAACTCAATAAGTATTAAAGATATCACAATATGATTTTAGATTCTAGTTCTTAATAAACTTTTCTTTTGCAATCTTCATTTTCAAGGCCCTACATTATTCATTCCCAGAGATATGGGGACCTCAATGACGATCCATGTCCAGATTGTTGAATATTACCCATTTTCTGTGGTCGAAAACTAAATGTTGGTCACTTTGTATACAGCCAATACTTATTTTATTTAAAGAACAATGTCTGAAGAATAAATTGTTGAAAAAATTAGAATTGTATCTTCTTTCCCTCCACCAAAACAAAATCGTCTGAGTGCTAAAAATGCACTGAAATGATAAAGTTGAGCCACATTATATTTTTGAATCAGTTTAGAGATATTTGGGAAAAAAAACAATTGTTCATTTTACCAGCTTCTGAAGCTACCAAGAGTTCACATATGCAGTATCGTAACAGGTTAGAAACAAATCCCATGCCTCATATGGAAGTGTGGTTACTTTCACCACACACTGCATTCACATCAATAAACCAAAATTTGCCTCACCTGGATTAATTATTAGAATGTGTTATCAAATGTTATAAAATGTGATGCATAGTCATTGATCAAGAATTATCTATTGCTAAAGGGAATACTTGACAGAATGTCAATATACAGTTATTGTATATTGAACGTCTTATACCATTTTCCTATACAGTTATTTTGTTAGAGGGAAACAAGATGGATTTCTACTTTCAAAAATGACTTATTCTTCAGACATTCTGCTTTAAATACAATAATTATCAGCTGTATACAAAGTGACTAACATTTGGTTTTCAACCACTGAAAATGGGTAATATTTAAACATCTGAAAATGAAGCCTAAATGAGACCCCCATATCTCCGAACAATGTAGGGCATTGAAAATTAAGATTACAAAAGAAAAGTTTATTAAGAGCTACAATCTAAAATCATATGAAAATATCTTGAATACTTATCGAGTTATAGGCACACAAACTTTGGAAAAATAATATTTATTGCACTCAGACAGGTATATTCAATGCAGTTGCACTGTGGACCCACATTTGGTTTTTGACCACTGAAAATGTGTACAATTTAATGCTTTACTCCTGGAGCCATATTTAAATACCAGTATCTTTGGAACTGAACTATATAGGGCCTTAAAAATGAAGATGGCAAAAGAAAAAAATTGTCAAGACCCAATATATAAAAGGGCATTAAGATAGCTTTAATACTTTTTGAGTTACAGGCCTGCAAACTTTGGAGAAAAAAAAAACTTAAAGTGATCTTTCCCCAATTTTGAATGGTCACCACCAGCACATAATGCACCAAAGATTGCTAAAGTAAACAGATTTTACTAATAGACCTCTGTTTAAAAATAACATTATGATGCTGCCATCTTTCTGAAGTCATTTTTAACCCTCTGTAATTTGGATTTGAATCTCAGGTGAAAATTGCCATTTTCACCCCCTCTACAAAATAGTGGACTACTCAGTAAATATTCATACATGGCATTTAATATTTTGGCTTTCATCACTATACATGTTTATCTTTCTTTAAAAAAAATATCAGCAAAATCAAAACCTTGAGCCGGGGACCTCTGGTTGAGTTGACGTGGAATGATCCAGATTTAATTTTTCTATTAACACATTTACTTAGCTGACCATGAATAAAAATACTCACTTGAAGGAGCTAATGTTTGAGACTCAGCTGAAGGAGAGCTTGTAGTTGCAGGAGCTGCTGGGACATTTAGATATTTAGATTATCAATAAAATTAATAAAATACAGATATCATTTTCCTATTACCACATTTGTGACCCTGGACCACAAAACCAGTCTGAAGTTGCACAGGTAAATTTGTAGCAATAGTCAGCAACACATTGTATGGGTCAAAATGTATCTTTTATGCCAAAAATCATTAGGATATTAAGTAAAGATCATGTTCCATGAAGATATTTTGTAAATTTCCTACCGTAAATATATCAAAACTTATCTTTTGATTAGTAATATGCATTGCTAAGGACTTTATTGGGACAATTTTAAAGGCGATTTTTTTTTTCTCCATATTTAGATTTTTTTTGCACCCTCAGATTCCAGATTTTCAATCATTTTTATCTCGGCCAAATATTGTCCTGTCCTTTTTATTCAGCTTACAGAGGTATAAATGTATAAATCAGTGTATAAATCTTAATTTAAAAAAATTATACTTATGACTGGTTTTGTGGTCCAGGGTCACATTTACTCAGTTGTCCATAAATAAAAATACTAGGGCTGGACCAGAATATTCGATTATTGGAATATTCGTTAGGTGGGTTGGCATTCGATTTTTGATTTTGAGATTTTAATATTCTTTTCTTTCTTTTTTTGAACACCTGGCATCCCCTGCAAAACGGTTCTCATTTGCGCTTGAATATGAATACGAAGCTGAGTCAAACGATTTGGGAATGTCCCCAGGGAGTCACCGTAATGAAGCATGTGT
The DNA here is from genome assembly GCA_036784905.1 of Acrossocheilus fasciatus. Classification (NCBI taxonomy): domain Eukaryota; kingdom Metazoa; phylum Chordata; class Actinopteri; order Cypriniformes; family Cyprinidae; genus Acrossocheilus; species Acrossocheilus fasciatus. Next base: position 18,970,413 of record CM071962.1, on the reverse strand, counting down.
GAAAGCAGTCCAATAGCAAAGCGAGTCATCACGAGCAGGGTGACGTGAGCAACCAGGAAGCATAAAGTCACATCCGACTTCTTCTCTTCAGCGTGTCTGTGGTTTGTGTGTGAATGTATGCAAAGCACTCAGTCAGTCAGTGAAACTCTGTTAGCAAGTGAGAAAATGCCTAAGTGTAAACAAAAGGCTTGTTTGAGATGAGCAAAATCTGCGCAGAACCGATCACCGGTGATCATGCCGGTTAGAAAAGTGTCCGAGTTACATCCGCTTTGCTCTGATGTCATCAGAGGCGGACAAAGTACACAACTTCCTTACTTGAGTGAAAGTACAGATACTACCGGTCAAATATTACTCCACTACAAGTGAAAGTTGTAAAGACAGATTTTGAAAGTACGGAAGTACATGTTTTTAAAAGTACTTAAGTATCAAAAGTAAAAGTAAATGCATTGTCGTATTGTTGTATATTTGCAATACCTATGCCACTAATGCAACCTACTGAATACACTGATTAGCTTGTATTATCTTTGGAATTAAGAGCTTTTATGTTACACAACATATTAAAAGGGAACAACTGAAGGAATATAATCATCTTTATTTTTATCTAACACTCCTACAGCTACATCGAACTCATTTTAATACTTGTTTAAAAGTTACAAAGTTCTTTTTCAAAGAGATATTGAAGTCTATGATATGGTTCATTTTAGGCAAACAAAGCAAACATTGAAAAGAAAACAAACTATAGGTTACTATAGTGAGATAATAGTAAATTTGTGGATACTGTGATTTTACTGCAAATACCATGGTTATGGTTACTATAGTAAAAACATGGTTAATTTTCCAAAGGGCTTTAATGAGTTAACACATGCCTTTTTAGAGCGCTTTTAGCTGTGCAGTAGTGCGGAAGTTTACATTAGTTTAGTGGGGAAGATCCCGGGGTTGCCAGATTTTCGTAAAAAATATCAGCCAAATGTCCATTCAAAGCTAGGCGGAAAACTGCAGGCTTAGAAATACTGTAACACTTGGCAACACAGGAAGGTCCCGGCAGATCGCAGGCCGGATTTTCAGTGAATTTGAAAATGCACACACTGTAAAAACTGCTACATATAACGACTTTCTACTTGGGGACCTTGATATAAATGTAGTTGAGTAAAAAGTACGATATTTGTCTTTCAAATGTAGTGAAGATAAAGTCGCAAGTTTCCAGAAAAAATAATACTCGAGTAAAGTACAGATACTCAAAAAGTGTACTTAAGTACAATACTCAAGTAAATTTACTTCGTTACTGTCCGCCTCTGGATGTCATGCTGACATGTGGCAAAAAACTCTCGCGGCGGCGAGGCGGCTGTGTCGGATTGAGCAGTCGCGCGCAGTTGCTCTCCACCGACTGCTCTGATCAAAAGCATGATGGGAAACGACTGACTGATGACACAGCTTAATGCTCATTGGTTCAGACAACCATGATGCTGCGTTCTCTTCTAAAGTGTTTTTTTTTATTTATTTTTTATCTGATTTCATGCTATTATGTATTTAAACTGTGCATGAATATTCCAAAACACTATGACAGTGCGATCTCTGTGTGAGATATGTGATTGTTGTCATATTTTCTATAAAAATCGAAAACACATGTTTGAATTAAAATAAAAATGGATGATAAATACGCCTTTCATATGGAATTAAATAGCAAGCACTTTGAGTGTCTTGTTCATCATATTTATATTCAGATAAAAGCAACAGAACTGAAATTGTATCATGTTTATCAGCAGCACAGTATATGAGTGAGAATAACACGGTATCTGCCTTTGATCGTAGGTATCAGTTCCACTTCAAGAGGGCAGAACTGTCCGTCTTGACTGCGCTTATTTCACTCCTCCCCTCACTGCAGCCGCCTACTCTCGCCTACATTTCAGGTGAGGCAAGGCGCATCTCAAACAAGCCTAATGTGATTTGGCGAGCGGACAGCGTTTCAGAACGATTTGTGCGTCATCTGTTTGGGAGTGGAGCATGCACGGGCAACTCTCAAAGGGGCTGCCTGTCATGATTGTGAGCTTCTCCCACTCCGTGTGCTAGAGGATGACATTTTTTGGGGAATCCCATGGGAATCCTGTGGGGTGGGAAACAAAATCGCTACGAATCAAGTGATTGGGACGGGACAGCAAAAAATGTCAGTGGGAGTGGGACCGTGAATAGTAATGATACCCAACTTTATACACAAATATACCTTTTTTATAAATAAACTATAAACTGTATATTTTAATCACTCAATTCTAGTTGCCTTGTCTCTTTATGCTCTCCTCCTGTTTGCTTTGGTGTGGCTGGTTAAGTGATTGACGCAGTCCATGACGGACAGATTGTTAACGGCTGGTCTGTGTGGTAATACTCGGGCAGGACATCCAAACACTCACCTATCATTCATCGACCTCAAATATGGCTTTTCATCCAAAAGATGTATGTAGTAGCAACTTTACATGGCCGCTCAATATGATATTAACCTAGAGAAATGTGCGCTATTGAAGTGTTTGTGTGGAGAGTGGAAGCTGAATAGCGCGCTCGCTGCAGAACAGGCGCCGGTGCGCTCACTTGCTCTTAAAATCCGTAATTATTGGTCATACAGATAAATGTAGCCTAATACATCTTTCGAATCTGTAAAGACTACGTTTATTTGTGTGCACTCAGAATAACAATGATGCGCTTCTGTAAAGTAATTAAAGCAAACAGGATGCGCTTTCTACCATCTAGGTTTCTGTGAACTGGAGCGAGAAACTTTGAAACTCCATCTATGAAAAATATATCTATAGAGAGTGAAATGTCTACTTTGAAATGAAAAAAATTAAATATTAAAATTAAAATAGAAACGTATGTGTTAGCATGGATGATTTACATGAAATGTAATGTGTGTGCAATACACACTGAGCATTGTTTAGGCTGGCTTTCAGTTCAATATAATAACAAAAAACTACATTTTGGAGTTTTATTCAACTAAGCTGGGCACGCTGTGATCTTTACTGTATTTTTACTGTACAAAAAAAAAACGGGAGTGGGAGGGAATGGGAGTCATTCTTCCGGGACTGGAACGGGATGCGATTTTCCCCAAATTTTTTCGTGGGATTGGGACGGGACGAGATTTTCTTTTGTGGAGAGTGGGATGGGAGAGGTTTGAAAATCCACTCCCGTGTCACCCTCTACCATATGCTCCGCTCCCGCCTGGCTGTCTTCAAAGAAAGTGGTCAAGTTCGCGATCCTGCTGGGTCTGGCCCTGCTGCTGCTGAGGCGCAGCAGTAGATGTTATCGTGGGGATCGCAAGTGGATCTAGTGGAGGGATCCGAGATGGGCTCGTCCTTATCTCGGTCTTCACCCACTAGATCCACGGCCCCCTCTCAGGGTTTGGAAGCCGCCCCGCGGTTTCTTCCCCCCAGAGAGAGGGCCAGGCACTTCATCTATCTTTCTCCGAGGAGGTTGATGTGATGAGCGTCGACACAGAGGAGACTGTGGACTCGCCACCACAGTCCCTCGCGTATGAGGAGCTCGTGGAGGTTGTGACTCATGCTGTAGCCAAACTGAACATCAACAACAATGGCCAGCAGAGAAACAGGACACTCGTCCTATGAGCAAGTTGGATGAGCGCTTCCTGAAAGCCAGATCACAGCCTTCATGATGGGGCCTTCCATTTGTCCCCGATCTCCATACTGAGGTTACAAGATCGTGGGAGAAGCCATATTTGTTCCAACTCTTCAGCCCCACTATGTCTAATTATGCTAACATCATGGGGTTGAATGAGAAGGGATATGGGACGATGCCAGTGGTGGAGCAGAGGCTCGCGAGCTGTCTCTCCCCATCCTCAGCATCATCCCTGAAGGCCCTGAAGCTTCCCACCAGGCCAGTAAAGCTGACATCTAACCTGGTTGGGAATGCTTATACAGTGGCAGGTCAGGCCGGTGCATGTCTGCACACTATGGCGGTGTTGCAGGTGTACCAGGCCGACCTGCTAAAAGACCTGGATGATAGGGGGGAAGAGGAATGCGACATTGTCGCTGAACTGTGTCGGGCCACAGATATGTCGCTTCGGGCCACCAAGGAAATGGCCAGAGCCATCGGCCGTTCCATGGCAGCTCTTGTGGCCACAGAGCAACACCTGTGGTTGAATCTGTCTGAGTTACAGGATAAAGACAGATTATTCCTGCTGTTTGCCCCGCTATCACCCTCTGGCCTCTTTGGCAGCGCAGTAGACACTGTCATCGAGAGGTTTCAGGAGGTGAAGAAGCAGGTGGCGGCATTCCAGCGCTTTCTCCCTCGCCTTTCCCAGGTCTTTAGGACTGCTGAGTGGGAGCAGTCCCAGCCATCCAGCTCCTCATACCGCCATGACCCAGAAACAGAGTGTCACAACCCAAACTCCCCTGCAGAAGACCAGGGGGTTGGGCGATGCTCTCGGCCGGGGTCCTCAAAGCAGAAAATGGATCTGCGGACCGTTATTTTGTCTAAGAGGTCCTCGGCCAAGCGGTCCTGACCACATTGTCATTACCCTGAGGGTAGCCCACCCTGGGGAGGAGAGTTACACACCTCAGTACACGGTGCCCGATCCTCCTCAGTGGGGCTGCACTGATACCCCTGCCACACCCACTGACAAGCGAATTTCTCAGCTGCCGCCCGCTTACGGTACAGCACGGGAAAGCTCGTCCCCTCAGAGGAGGGCGCTAGAGCAGTCAGATCGGTCGTTCCCTGCCGGTCAATTGCTTCAGGGTATCAAAGTGGCTCCTCTAGTAACACCAGAGGCCAGTCTCGAGAGACTGGTTCCCTTAGTAGACTTTCTGACAGCATGGAAACTTCTGCCAAATGTCTCACAATGGGTCCTGCACTGTAGAGAGAGGTTACAGAATTCAGTTCGGTTCTCGTCCACCTCACTTCAACGGGGTTAATCCTACATTAGTGGGCCCTGAGCAGGCTCTGGTATTGGAACAAGAAGTAGAAACTCTTGAGGAAGGGAGCCATAGAACGTGTTCCTCCTCTCGAGAGAGAATCAGGGTTCTACAGCCATTACTTCATCGTTCCGAAGAAGGATGGGGGGTTGTATCCGATAATAGATCTGCATCTATTGAACCGCGCTATCAAACAATTTCGGTTCAAGATACTCACTATCAAACAGATCATGCCTCAGATCAGGTCCGAGGACTGGTTTGTCACAATAGATCTCAAGGACGCATACTTCCATGTATTCATCCTTTCTCAACACAGTAAGTTCTTGAGGTTTGCTTTCGGAGGCGAAGCATACCAATATCAGGTTCTTCTGTTCGGCCTATCACTCTCACCCCACACTTTCACGAAGTGTGTGGGTGCTGCCTTGGCTACAATGAGACTCCAGGGCATTCGCATACTGAATTATATTGACGATTGGTCGATTTTAGCTCAGTCAGAGCAGATGGTGGCTTGGCATCGAGATGTCGTCCTCGCCCATTTCAGAGAACTGGGGTAAAAGCTGAACGCCAAGAAGAGTGTGTTTTCTCCACTACAGAGAACCACTTATCTGGGCGTGGTATGGGATACGACAACAATGCAGGCACAGTTGTCTCCTGCTCGTATCGAAGCGATTCTTGTAGCCATGATAGGAGTGAGGGAAGGCCAGTCTTTCACTGTCAAACAGTTTCAGAGACTGTTGAGTCTGATGGCAGCTGCATGCAATGTGAACCTTTTGGCCTGCTGTACATGAGACCCTTGCAGTGGTGGCTCAGGACAAAGAGGTTTTCCCGCTCTGCCTGAGGTCTGTGGGAAGGCCATCATCTTACGTGGCACATCAATTGCCTGGAGATGTTGGCCGTGTTTTGAGCTCTAAAACACTTCCTTCCAGACTTAAGGAAATGACACACTGTCCGCTCTGGTTTTCCCTCACGCATCCAGCTCCGCTTGGGTTGGATGCCATGGTGCAGACGTGGCCGAGGCGTCGTCTGTATGCATTTGCCCCGATTGCTCTGCTCCCGGGAGTTCTGGAGAGAGTACACCGGGACGGGATCAGTCTATTGCTAGTTGCCCCATTCTGGCCGACCCAAGTATGGTTCTCGCACCTTGTGGCTCTCCTCGACAGCTCTCCACTGGAGAGTCCAATCAGGAGGGATCTCCTCTCTCAGGAGGGAGGCACCATCTTTCACCCCCGCCCAGGGTTATGGAAGTTGTGGGCATGGCCCCTGAGGGGGCACAGCTCATAGCATCCAGTCTTTCAACCGAGGAAGTTTCACTTCTTGGTGCGGACAGCGACTGCTAGATCCAGTGAGCTATAAATGTGAACTAGTAGCCTATATCCCACGGAGGAAGCCCCGCCAAACATAGAGCGTAAGTCAGTGGGAAACACTGTAAAAATACTCACTTGTAGGAACTGATGTTTGAGACTTATTTGAAGAAGAGCTTGTAGTGGCAGAAGATGCTAGGACATCTTGATGCATGAAGAATAAAAAAGTAAACTTTTTTGCATAAAATAAAATTTTATACTTTGAGAATTGTTGTTAAAATGCATAAAATTGCTGTGATATATGAATACAATATTTTATTTTTACTATTTCCTATCTGCCAATGTAAATTTAACACGTAGATGCTGATGTTTGATACTTGGGATTTGACATGAAATAAGCACAGTTATTATTACATTATACCACATTATCAATAAAAGTGAATAAAATACACATATAATTTTTCTATTAAAGGTGGCGTATGTATTTTTGCAAAAGCGCTTTAGAAAACGTAGTCGGGCCAAGTACCAAAACAAACTTGTAGCCAATCAGTAGTAAGGAGTGTGTCTTCTCATAATGCTGAGGAGAGAGCGCTAATCAGTGCACATGACTGACATTATCCGAGCGACGACAGAAAGATAGAGATGCCGGATAAAAAACAGAAAAGAGGCGCAAATCCTGGCAGCAGCACCACTGCCAGAGAGCGCCAGCCCCTGCAGGAGAAACAAAAGAGGAAAACGTCTGCAGAACAAAAGAAGGCTTACACCGTGTCTACACCGGACGCGACAGTTGTCATGTCATGCCGCACCACAACAGCTAAAGTCTGTCTACACATGATGCAACAAAGCAACAGTTGAAAATCATTTGAAATTTGTGTCAATATGTCATAAATAGAACGCAGCAGCAATTTTGTCGGGGATTTGTCATGTTGTGGCGCCACATCCAGTGTAGACAGCATCACTGATTATAATGAGTTCTGTAGTATTTTGTCGCGCCGCGCCACTCGCGTCCAGTGTAGACACAGTGTTACGATAAGGCAAGAAGTAGGACCCGTGTACATATCGGATCAGCTTTCCAGCGCTGGAGAGAACTCAAGGAGCTGGAAGGCTTGTGATCGGACAACGAGGTTGCTTTGTTTCTTCTTGATAGGTGAGTAACACTGGTTTTGCTTTGTTTCACAGAACTAATCGTTGCCTGGGATGCGTACGTATGTGTGGGGCAGAGATATCAAAATAGGGGCGAGACCCTTTTGGGGAAGGGGCGTGTTTATTTTGGTGATTTCAAATATCAACATTGGCTACCAGAAATCACTTAGAGAGAGATTGAGCTTGTAATCGCAGGAGTTGCTGGGATATTTAGATGTACAAAGAAAAAAAAAAAAGTTTTTTTTTTTTTTTTGCATAGTCAAATCTTTGCACTGCAAGAATTATTCAAATAAATTAAGTTGCTGTAATCTGTATGAATACAATATTGTTACTATTTCCTGTCTCCCAATGTAAATTTAACATGTAGATCCTGGTGTTTGATACTTGGGATTTGACATGAAATAAGCACAGTTATAACTACAATATACCACATTATCAATAAAATGAATAAAATACAGATATACCACATTTACTTAATCGTCCATGAAAAAAAAAGAGCACTTGTTGTGGCTGGGGCTGCTGGGACATTTAGATTTATGAAGAAATAAAATTACAATTTAAGTAATATTTATTGACATGCTTAAAAGAAAATCTCTGAATGTAATGAATTTATGTATTTAAATAATTATTAATTGAAGAATCTATGACATTAAGTGTAAACAGCATTACATATTGTATTACAGTAACAGGATATAAACATATTAACTGGTATGGGACTGGTATGGTAAATGTTACTGACCTGTAACATCAGGTTGCGCATTCAACCCCTGCAGAGAGAAGCAAAGTGCATAATTAATAGAGATGAAAACTCAAGTAATAAAGCTAAAACATCTCAAAAAAAAAAAAGAAAGAAAGAAAAGAAAACGACTTAAATTTGCACATAAACCATTTAAAAACAAAAGAAAGCGCAGCAAACCACACGACTGTCAGTCCTGTCTTGTGTTTCCCCCTCCTCTCGTGCCCATATTTGGTTTGTTCCTGTTCCTGTCATTATGAGTTGATTAGTAGCCATCCGTGTTTGATTTGCTCCCCACCTGTTTGAGTTCTTCTCGTCTGATTTCCTTGTGTTCATAAGCCCTGTGTTTCGCTGTTAAATGTCAACCTGTCTGTTTGGATGTTCCGTGTCTCTTATGTTAAAATAAAATCTAGTTTTTGTTATCCCTCGTCTCTTCGTCTCCCTGGATCCCGAAAGGAACGTGACAGAACAGCTGACCCAAAATTCAACAGTGGCCGCGCCAGTTTACCCCGGTTTGTTTTTCCCTTTTTATAAGTTTTTTTGTTGTGCCTGTTTTTTGGCAGGTCTTCGCCCTTGCCCGATGGAATCTCCCCTTCTACGAGTATGCGGCCGAGTTCTGTAAGCTCGCGAGGGGAATGCCGCTGGAAGACGCGGGCATTCTCCATCTTTTCCGGCTCGGAGCCAACCTCCACCATCCCATGGAGCTCCCAGACACCACGGGACTGTGTTGGAGAGAGGCTATTTACCGGTGTCTGGGAAGCGTCCGGGCCCGAGCCGGAACTAGCCCGCCATCCGCGGCCCCCCCTCACCAGCCGCCAGCCGCAGCTCACGGAAGCCCGCCGCCGTCCGCGGCTCACTGTCCCCAGCCGCCGTTTGCGTCCCCCTCTCACCAGCCGCCGATCGCGGCCCCCTCTCACCAGCCGCCGATCGCGGCTCACGAAAGCCAGCCGCCGTTTGCGTCCCACGCAAGCCCGCCGCCGTCCGCGGCCCCCTCTCACCAGCCGCCGATCGCGGCTCACGAAAGCCAGCCGCCGTTTGCGGCCCACGCAAGTCCGCCGCCGTCCGCGGCCCCCTCTCACCAGCCGCCGATCGCGGCTCACGCAAGCCGGCCACAGGTACCCCTAGGACTATTGGTGGAGTATGAGGGGATGTTGTGCCCGCCAGAGCCTGCCCCTCGCAAGTGCCCGCCAGAGCCTGCCCCTCGCAAGTGCCCGCCAGAGCCTGCCCCTCGCAAGTGCCCGCCAGAGCCGGCCCCTCGCAAGAGCCCCTCTCCGCTGGTCCCGTCCAGCACCGCGCTGCAAGAGCGCCCCCTTGAATCCGCGCTGCAAGAGCGCCCCCTTGAATCCACGCTGCAAGAGCGCCCCCTTGAGCCCGCGCTGCAAGAGCGCCTCCCTGTCTTCGCGCTGCAAGAGCGCCCCCTTGAATCCGCGCTGCAAGAGCACCGCCCAGAGCCTGCGCCACGAAAGCGCTTCCCTGTCTCCGCGCTGCAAGAGCGCCCCCTTGAATCCGCGCTGCAAGAGCGCCGCCCAGAGCCTGCGCTGCCAGAGCGCCCCCCTGTGCCTGCGCCACGAAGGCGCTTCCTAGAGTTTCCGTTGGTCCCGTCCAGCACCGCGCTGCCAGAGCGCCCCCCAGTGCCTGCGCCACGAAGGCGCTCCCTAGAGTCCGCTTCCCCTGAACCCCAGCCCAGGACCACCTCTAATTTCCCCAGGAAAATTTTGGGGGGGGGTAGTAGGGCTCCTGCCAGAGAGGCCGAGGTGGGGGCTGGGGCCGAGGTTTCGGAGGCAGACCCGCCATGGCATCCCAAGTCCCCTGACCCGCCATGGCCGCCGGACTCCCCTGACCCGCCATGGCCGCCCGAGTCCCCTGACCCGCCATGGCCGCCCGAGTCCCCTGACCCGCCATGGCCGCCCGAGTCCCCTGACCCGCCATGGCCGCCCGAGTCCCCTGACCCGCCATGGCCGCCCGAGTCCCCTGACCCGCCATGGCCGCCCGAGTCCCCTGACCCGCCATGGCCGCCCGAGTCCCCTGACCCGCCATGGCCGCCCGAGTCCCCTGACCCGCCATGGCCGCCCGAGTCCCCTGACCCGCCATGGCCGCCCGAGTCCCCTGACCCGCCATGGCCGCCCGAGTCCCCTGACCCGCCATGGCCGCCGGACTCCCCTGACCCGCCATGGCCGCCGGACTCCCCTGACCCGCCATGGCCGCCGGACTCCCCTGACCCGCCATGGCCGCCGGACTCCCCTGACCCGCCATGGCCGCCCGAGTCCCCTGACCCGCCATGGCCGCCCGAGTCCCCTGATCCGCCATGGCTCCCGGAACGGGCGCCGCCCTGGAGGCCGTCTGTGTCTCCTTTTCCCTAGAGGCCTCCAGAGCGCCCACCCCCCCCTCCCCATTGGATGTTGCTAGGCGCGGGACGCGCCTTCCGGGAGGGGGGAGTAATGTCAGTCCTGTCTTGTGTTTCCCCCTCCTCTCGTGCCCATATTTGGTTTGTTCCTGTTCCTGTCATTATGAGTTGATTAGTAGCCATCCGTGTTTGATTTGCTCCCCACCTGTTTGAGTTCTTCTCGTCTGATTTCCTTGTGTTCATAAGCCCTGTGTTTCCCTGTCTCTATGTCAGCTGTTAAATGTCAACCTGTCTGTTTGGATGTTCTGTGTCTCTTATGTTAAAATAAAATCTAGTTTTTGTTATTCCTCGTCTCTTCGTCTCCCTGGATCCCGAAAGGAACGTGACAACGACCTCTCAGATTTAAGGGCCTCTTAAATTTAACATTCGTTTCAGAAACACTTTCACACATTAACTCCAAACTATTTATGTACCCTACAGAAACTCTGATTGGTCTGATTTTACAACAAAATATTGTGATTAGTCAAACATGTCACTCATCTTATTGTGATTGGTCAATCTTCACTGGTGCTGAGAAAAGAGACACTTTTTGCTACGTCTTTTCATTTCTAGAATAATTTACAGCAAACAGCCATTAACTAAGCCTACATAATATTATTTATAATAAGTACATATAATAAAAAATGTTGTTACTTGACAAAATGGCAAATATTTTGTGACGAAAGCTGCAATTTATCAAACAATTGGAATTTATGATGACAAGACATACAATAACTTGAACTTTCTTGTGATGTCTTTGTGTAATATTTTGTGTAGGAGTAAATCTCTTTAAATGATATGGTTATGTTGTCATGTTTATATACTTTCATTATTAACCTAACTGTAAACTGCTGTCATTTAATGGCTAAAATGAGATCCAATACATGTTTTACCACTAGATGGAGACAATGACTTTTCTGTTTTTTTTTTTTTTCTTTAAACCACTCATGTAAACAAGAAGATGCATAATGCTTATTACAGCCTTATCACAATTATGCCTTTTTTGGAGTAGTTGAAACGACAGTGAAACTTATGTTGTGAATGCTTTCATGTTTTTCTCTAAGCAGTTTGCCGACATCAGAGATAATGAGATACAGTGAAGTAAAACAAGGGAAGTGTCACATACAATGAACACCAAAACTCATTTCATAAAAAAACATAGTCGGAAACTGAGTTCTTCCCTCTCAGCTTTAGAGTACAAACACTGACACGCTCTTCTCCGAATATCACAGGTAAAACTTCAAATGACATAACTGAACCAACTTCCTTGTCACTAACAAAGAGCCTGTTAAATTACTGAGAGAAACTCAGAGAAGGAAACTTTCCAAAAACTACCCGCTATAGCAATTAAATATTTACTAAACTGTTAAATATAAAACCATGATGATCTATTGCCATCAAGCAGCTTTACTTTAAAATCAAAATGGCAAAGCAAGTCCACACAAAGAAGCAGAGTAAAACTCATTTGAAATAAAAAATATGCGTTAAAGGATATTCTTAATATATAATATACTTAGCTGGGCTTTTGGCACTTAAGGGTCAGGAAGAGCTGCACCCAAAGCACAAAGTTGCCATTTCCCATCATGCCCCTCCACTCCTCACTTCACAATGCAATTTCTATATATTGTCCTGCCTGACCTCAACCCAAGGTAACAGACTGACAGTTTATAATGGTGCTAAAGTGTGTGTGTGTGTGTGTGTGTGTGTGTGTATCAGGTATAACATTATGACCACTGACAGGTGAAGTGAATGACACTGATTATCTCTTCATCACGGCACCTGTTATATTAGGCAGCAAGTGAACATTTTGTCCTCAAAGTTGATGTGTTAGAAGCAGGAAAAATGGGCAAGTGAGTTTTGCAAGGGCCAAATTGTGATGGTGACTGGATCAGAGCATCTCCAAGACTCTCCTGTGGGGTGTTCCTGGTCTGCAGTGGTCAGTATCTATCAAAAGTTGTCCAAGAAAGGAACAGTGGTGAACCAGCAACAGGGTCATGGGCGGCCAAGGCTCATTGATGCACGTGGGGAGTGAAGGCTGGCCCTTGTGGTGCGATCCAACAGACGACTGTACTGAAGCTCAAATTGCTCAAGAAGTTAATGCTGGTTCTGATAGAAAGGTGTCAGAATACACAGTGCACTGCAGTTTGTTGCGTATGGGACCAGTCAGGGTGCCCATGTTGACCCCTGTCCACCGATGAACACATGGCACCTGGATGGGAAGAAGGCAAGCCGGCAGAGGCAGTGTGATGCTTTGAGCAATGTTCTACTGGGAAACCTCGGGTCCTTCAATCCATGTGGATGTTACTTTGACACGTACCACCTATAAGTATTGTTGAAGACCATGTACACCCTTTCATGGAAATGGTATTCCCCAGTAGCTGTGACCTTTTTTCTGCAGGATAATGCGCCCTGCCACAAAGCAAAAATGGTTCAGGAATGGTTTTAGGTGCTCAAAATTGAGTTTGAAGTGTTGGCCTCCGAGTTCCCCAGATCTCAATCCAATCAAGCATCTGTGGGATGTGATGAACAAACAAGTCCGATCCATGGAGGCCCCACCTCACTACTTACAGGACTTAAAGGATCTGCTGCTAACATCTTGGTACCAGATACCACAACACACCTTCAGGGGTCTAGTGAAGTCCATGCCTCGATGGGTCAGGGCTGTTTTGGAAGCAAAAGGGGGACCAACACAATATTAGGAAGGTGGTCATAATGTTATGCCTGATCGGTGTGTATATACCTACTTCTACCTCCACATTCTTTTTGTTGTTGTTGGAATGAATGAATGAATGAATGAATGAATGAATGAATGAATGAATGAATGAATGAATGGACCATAATATACCATAAATCTATAAATCTAAATCTACAGTATATAAGAAATGTCAACCTTTTATCAATCTAGGTGTTCCTGTAGCTCAGAAAAAAAACTGTATGCCAACTGCAAATACAACTGCATACAAATAAAATCAAAGGCTTATAATAATAATTATTATTATCATTTGTTGGTTATTCCCCATGTTTTTATTTGCAGGAATAGGTATAACAACTTAATTTTCTGCATCAAAAAAGTAAATAATAAAAATGAATGAATGAATAAATAAAATAAAATAAAATAATTTGGCTAGCAAATGCCAACGTCACTGGTATTGTTTCCTAGGGTATAAGCTAGTAAAAACAGTTGGATTAAGTACATCAACTGTTACACATAAACAGGCTTGCAAAGGCTGAATTTGTTTTTCCAAATGAAATTTGCATCGCTTGCCTTATCAGGGCCATGGAAAAATAGTTTGTAAGAGAAAAAAATATTTGACTATGCTAATACGGTATTTAATTATTTTATTGCTTTGTCATAATAAGAGGCAAGATTTGAACCCGTCTGGACAATATAGGGGCAAAACCTTCCTTATATTTGGTCAAATCAAGTCACATTTATTTACATGCTGCTTTTGCATTATTTGTACTATAGTTCCTTATGAGATTTACCTTACTTCCCCACATACTATACTCATCATATAACCTATAATTGCTCTGTTACAAGAACTGCATCCATACAATTAATAACAATAAAAAAATAGTTTTTGAAAAGCTACACAAAGTAGATTCAGTGCGGGGATACAATCTGGTTAACCAGAAGTTTATATATACTGAAATATGATATGCTCTGTGGTATAATATTGACAGAATATGAATGACACACTATCTGTTCTGTGAAAGCTAATTTATAACCACAAGCTTTCCAGGTTTGTAAAGTTTTCATAAATTAACCATGCAAAATAGTACACGTCTTTTTTATCAAACCAAATGCACAATAAGCCAAATGACCCTGCATCATATTAAAATGATTTCGTGAGAAGCAAAGGGAAGTTGGCGACTTTAGAGATGCAAATTGTTGAAGAGAAAACACGTAACAACAAGGGCAAGAAATAAACCACTAACATAGCCACGCATGAATAGTTTCAAAATGACTGTCATCCTGCTGATCTAAACTCATATGGTTTCATTTCCACCGCTGGACACATGAGGAGAATCGGACTGGTTGCTCTTTTCCATGCAATTCGTTTCAATGGAGACTGAGGCTAGGAATTCCAGGAATATTCTGGGTTCAGTTCAAGTTCAAGTCATTTGTGGCATAATGTTGATTAGTACCACAAACATTTAAATGACTCATCCCACCTTTACAAAATGCAAAAATGCAGGTAACAGTGAGGCACTTACAATGGAAGTGAATGGAGGATTTAAAAACAGAAATGTAAAGCATAATTTTATGCAAAAAAAAAAAGAAGAAAAAACACTTACAGTACATTCATTTTTCTGCTAAAACTTCTATAACTTCTAACTTTTATTTGAGCTATGAAATTTTTCCTTGTCGTTTTTATAGTTGCTTTACAAATTTAGTCATTATGTTGTCATGGCAACAAAGTTGCATATAACTCTTACACTTGGCCTAATGTTTCATTATATTATTATTTGTTGTTGTTACTGTTGTTGTATTTATTTACTTGTTTATTCATGTTATAGTTATTAATTATATATTTTATACAATATTTATATTATTACAATATATATTGTATATTATTGTATATTTTTATTACAGTATACTTCATTAAATTATTACACATTATTGTTCATGTCTTTATACTATTAAAACAGTGTTTTAATGTTTATTTTTTATTATATATTTGCTTTATTATTATTATTATTATTGTTGTTGTTGTTGTTGTATTTATTTTAGTGCTGTCAAACGATTAATCGCGATTAATCCCATCCAAAATAAAAGTTTTTGTTTACATAATATATGTGTGTATACTGTGTATATTTCTTATGTATATATAAATACAAACACAGCACTAATTTATTTATTAATTACATTACATATAGTATTATATATATTTCTATTATTTCATTATATTGAAAAAGTCGGCAACACCTAAGCTCCAAAAGTATCAAAGAGAAATTTATTTATAAAAAATTCACATAGAGTATAACGTTTCGAGCACACAGGCTCTTTTTATTATTTCATTATATATAATAATATATATTTAATATATGATATTATATTTAATTGTGGGGCAGTTGTGGCCTAATGGTTAGCGAGTTTGACTTTTAACCCGACGGTTGTGGGTTCGAGTCTCAGGTCCGGTAGGGTTTGAAGGTTGCGGGTGAGTGAATGTCCAGTGTTCTCAATACCACGACTGAGGTGAGACCAGTGAGCAAGGCACCAAACCCCCAACTGTTCCCCTGGTGCTGCTGCGTTGGCTGCCGGGTGTGTGTTCATGGTAGGGCTGCACAATATATTGCATGCGATTGTCATGTGCATCTTGTCAGTAAAGCCGGTTCTGTGATTATTAATAAATAACCATTAGGCCACATACTTGGCCACACGTCACGCCCTTCCCTTTCCTTATAGTATATTATTATTATTATTATTATTATTATTATTATGTTATTCTTATTTATATTTTTTAAACATTGTTCACATCTTGTCTTTAAAATATGGAAACATTATTTGAAGGTTTAATTTTTATTTATAATTTAATAATTAACCATTTAATAATAATAATAATAATACTTATTATTATTATTTATTTCAGATTACATGTATTTATTGTATTTTTTATATGCATATTATTATATTATATATAGTATATTATTTTACTTTTTATTATTATATTATGTTATATTTAATTATATTATTAAACAAATTGTTCACGTCTTGTATCTATACTCTTGAAACAGAGAGTATTTTAATGTTTTTTGCAGAAAGAAAGAAAGAAAGAAAGAAAGAAAGAAAGAAAGAAAGAAAGAAAGAAAGAAAAAGAAAGAAAGAAAGAAAGAAAGAAAGAAAGAAAGAAAGAAAGGAGGGACAAGTGGAAATTAATTTTTGTGGTATCAACATTATGCCACAAGCGCTTTCAGGTCATATTCAAAAAGATCCAAAAATAAAAATAGTCAAACTATAGCGTTATGTGAGGAAGAAATAAAAATTGAAGTCAATAATCATTCATAATCTGTTTAGTGAATAAAAAAACGTGCTTTGGACCAAACAAATGGGAGATATATTGAATTATATAGATATATTGAATTATATTGTTACTTAAAATTACATTTTAACCTCAATAAGAGCCACTGATTACAAAAAGTGTGAGCTGAACTATCAGGCCCAATCAAAGCTGCTGCTGCATTTTGGTCTGATTGGTAAATATATTTCTGACCTTCTAGGATACTGTTGTGTGCTGAACTCATTGGCCGAAACAGCAGGCCTGAAAGCAGTACAACTTCCTGTGGGCCGGGAGAACAGGGCGATCAAGTGGTGAGAATAACAGGAAAAGAATGAAGTAAACTTCTTAAGACTGGGTTTTCCAGCACCGTGACCCCAGACTGTCTGGCCTGAGACTCAGGTTCACGCTTTGATACGGACACAAGGCCAATTTCTGTTCTTTTCGAGAACTTATTGTTTAACTCTCGGGATAGAGGTGGGTCGTAACCCTTAAAATATGTTCAGTAACCAGCTACATTATTTGTTATTATTGGCTAAGAGCCAGCAATTATGTTGCAGCAGTCATAATAAACATTTTACGGCCTACAATTGCAATTTATCAGAAACTGGAAAACTGTCAAGTCAGTTGATATGGTGATTCAAAAAACTCAGCTCTCATGCTCTCAGCCTCTATAAACAACAAGCACATTTGCATTTGTTCCAAGTAATTCCACCTACTTTCCATTCAGATCTGGCAAAATGATTTCTCAACAGATCATAGTCTAAGAAAACCTTAAGGAACACTTGCAAAAAAGAAGCATACCTTTAAAAAGAGCACGTATTATGGAAATAATATACTTTACATGAATCTACTTAAGTGTGAAATGAATGCAATGCTTTCGAAAATGTATTTACTTACATTTATATTAAATGCAAATAGGTGAACCTAAGTGATTTTTTGACCCACTTAAGTAGGACTTAAGTACAACTTTATAAGTAATTTCATAATTTTTCTATTGTCTTTGAAACACGTTTAAAGTGTACAGCCGGATGTATGGAAGCCTGTTTCTGCCACTGAATAAAAATAAAAAAGATGTTTCTTCTCAGTATTGTGAGATATAAACTTGCAACTGTGAGTTATAAAGTTCTGAGGAAAAAAGACTGACTATTTTCTTACAATTATGACTTTATATCTCATAATTCTGAAATTATAACTCTCAATTGCATGTTATAAAGTCAGAATTGAAAGTGTATACCTCGCAACTGTGACTTTATCTCTCAAAATTGCGGCTATTTCTTACAAGTTTAAATTTCACAATTCTGACTTGTTTCTCACAACTGCGAGTTTCTCAGAATTGCAAGAAAAAAACTCTGATACCTTGTTTTATTTTATTTTTTTATTCAGTAGCAGAAACCAGCTTACATACAAATGTACTGACAAACATTCAAGGTAAACTAAAGCCATTTCTATTGTAACTTGTATGTCATGTCAGTGATGAAGTTGCAGTTTAGTACATTAAAATATATTAACTTTGCATGTAATATCAAATAGCAATGAACATCAAGAACTTTACACGTGCTCTATTATGCTAGTCGACACATCAAAATAAATGTATAAATGATAAAATATAAAAACTTAATGGTTTAAATGTACTTTAAAGTAAAAATTTGACATTAATACAAAATCCATGTTTTAAAAGTGTACTTAAGTGTGTTAAGATACAGGAAAGTGAACTCTCTTTAAGTACACTTAAGTTTCATTCCATTACAGTTTTTTTTTTTAAAATGTGAAGTAGTACACAAGTGCCCATTTAATTCAATTAAGACAGCTTCTTTTTTCACGAAGCAGTAGTTTACACCAAAAAACTGTCATTTATTTGTATAAATTGGCCATCCTATAATTTTATTGTCCATGTGAGAAATATGAGTGAAACATGAGAAGATCGTGTTATCAAATGTATATATCTTTTTTCAGGCTGAATCTTTTAAATAATTTTGTTTAAGTCGATTTGTTTAAGATTTGGACTCATTCCGTTTTTCTTAACTCACTAAACTTGACTCAATGATGCAAATTTGAGTCTGTTCATCAAACAAAGTTTATCTTATGAAGCTAGGAAAATACTGCACCTCATATTGACCAACATTATGATGCTTCTGAGGTGCTTTTGTGTCCTTTTTGAAGCTCTCTCACCCGAAAGAACTTGTTTGAATTGACAAAAATGTGGAATGCAATGCAATATGCAGTACTTATTTAGTCATTTAAACATTGACAAATCACTAAAGTGTTTATTACATACTTAATATGCATTTTATTTTATTCTTAATTTTGTTGCATCAATCTTGTCAATAAGTAAAAATAGAGAAAAAAAAAAGTTCTATGCATTTATATGCATTTATTCCAATCGCATCACATGCCATAAAACACATCATAAAACAATTACGACTTCGTACAGTAAGTACAAACTTCTCAGGAAGATTGTCAGACACACAAAATGAGGATAATTTTGATGTAAATCAGCCAATAAATATAAAGTCTGGAGACAATTTCAAGCAAAGCGTAACTGGTTCTTCGCAGCTGATCCAGAATTCCGAATCTGGTGTTTGAATTAGATTTTATATTAAGATATTAGAGACCAGCAAATGGTTTTATTTTCAGCACTTTTATTTCATAACAGTGAACCCAGAATGTACTTTAGCTATTTAGACACTTAAAGCACAGTTAAAATGTATACATATGTGATTCATTATACTGTACAACAATATGTGACCCTGGACAACAAAACCAGTCTTAAGTGAAAACCTGAAAGCTGAATAAATAATCTTTCCATTGATGTATGGTTTGTTAGGATCAGACAATATTTGGCCGAGATACAACTATTTGAAAATCTGGAATCTGAGGGTGCAAAAAAAAACGCCTTTAAAGTTGTCCAGATGAAGTTCTTAGCAATGCATATTACTAATCAAAAATAAAGTTTTGATATATTTACGGTAAGAAATTTACAAAATATCTTCATGGAACAAGATCTTTACGTAATATCCTAATGATTTTTGGCTATTGCTACAAAAATACCCCAGCGACTTAAGACTGGTTTTGTGGTCCAGGGTCACATATATAAACGCAGGCATCTCAAAACAAAGGCTGCATAGGCTTTTCTCAGAACTAACTTTTTGACACTTTTTTTTGTTTGTTGGTTGGTTTTAATAAACGGGTGTTTAAGTGGACGAAGTCAGTTCTCCTCATATTCACACAGGTGTCCGAGCAGAATAACCACGGGTTCATCATATTAACTACACTCTCAGAATAAAAGGTTCAAAATATGTCACTGGAGTGGTACTTTTTTACTAATATGCACACTTTATGTATTGATATGTACATATAAAGTACTAATATGCATCTTTTAGGGGGAAAGAAGGTACAAAAGTGTACCGCGGCTGTGACAGCTTTTGCAGGAAACCTTTTTATGAGAGCTGATAAGTGTCCAAATTAATTTTGAACATTACATTTTTTGTCCTTTAAAACCTTTTGCTGACATTTCAGATAGAAACTTTCATTTATGAAATGCAATATGCTTTTTTTTTGCCTGTTTTGGGCCACTCTACACACTATACACACACACACATAGATAGATAGATAGATAGATAGATAGATAGATAGATAGATAGATAGATAGATAGATAGATAGATAGATAGATAGATAGATAGATAGATAGATAGATATCACATCCAACATATCAAACCATTATTTGAATTGCCCTGGAATAGCAACTCTTTGAGCAGAAAGCAACAAAATGACTTCAGTATAAAGGTAGCCTACGCTTTATCGTATACACTTACCAAACAAACTTCTTCAACTTGTCATTAAAATAAATGCCACTATAGTTTTGATATTTTAGGAAATGCAATGATATTATTAGGCTACATTTTAGTGTTTTGTTGTCTCAACCCTTATGAAAATTAACCATGGTTTATTATAGTAAAAGTGTTAGTAAATGTGTTTTTGGCGTACTGACTACCACTTGTATCCTACAGTATAGCCACAGTTTTACTACAAATAGTCTACCTTGGTTAAACTATGGTAAGTGTTGCAAAACTAATTTGGTTACCATGGACGGAAGATAACCGGTAAGTGAAAACACAATAATATTGGACATGTCTTTTAACCAACAAAATATAAATTATCTTTCTTTGCAGGCAAGACCATCAACAGTTAACAGCCACAAGTGCTCGCGTGAACTTGTTTTAGCAATACATTCGGACATTATACTGATATATATATATATATATAGGCTATGCAAAATAAAGAACTTCTCTTACCCGAAGAAGGACAAAGATCAGAAGCGCTGTGCCTTTACAAACAGTTTTGATAGAAAGACATCCCATCTTCTCTCACGGATCGTAGGCTATATTCTCGAGCAGCCGATCTTCAAATCATCTTCAGACAAGTTTCCCCGCGACTTTTCACCAACGATGAGCTTCTGTGTAAACTCTTGAACTGCGCCGAGCACTGATGTGAGAGGTGTGAACTCTTGCAGAAGGTGGAGCTGACGGACTTCTGTCACCAGATTAAAGCTGCTGTTAATGTGAGCAGTGTTCATGTTCCTCCTCTGCTGAACGGAAACCCATCGCTTCACACTACGCTTCACTACATTACCAGAAATAATCACTGCATTCCGCCCCCAGGAAGTTATAATGTCCACTATTTTAAACTGGCCACCGTAGAGCCCAAACTTATGGGAGTGTGGGAAACAGTTGTGGTAATATCCAATGAGACCCTGCAAAACGTAGCCTACAGGACTTTACGTTTTACTTCCTTGTAATATTTAATGCAAGATATAGCCTAGAAATTGTTATGAATGGATGATAGGCTATATAATGCAAGCCTTATGAAACTTTACTGTAACTGTTATGTTTAACATTTTAGGGGACTGAAACTTCCTTTTATTTGCCCTTAAACACTTCTGCTTTATTCCCAGCGGGCCATTCTGATGAAGATTTGCATAACTCCCACACAAAGCTCCTACATCTATATATATTGGCCTATGTCCAAACATGACATGACATATAGGCTATATGTAATATAAGATACTTCAGAAGTCAATTCATATGCTAATATGCTGATTTAATATCAGTAGGCTATTGGAAACAGTTGTGCTGCTTGTGATAAGCTACATTTTATCAGGATACTTTGGTAAATAAAAACAATATAAGTATTTACTGTTATATATGATGAATAATTTTCTTATTCATCAAAGAATCCTTAAAAAAAAAAAAAAAAAAGTATCACAGGCTCCAAAATGACTGGAGTAATGATGCTGAGAATTCAGCTTTGCATCTCAGGAATAAATTACATTTTAAAGTATGTTAAAGGAGAAAACCATTATTTTAAATTGTAATAACATTTCACTATATTACTGTTTTTACTGTATTTTTGGTCAAATAAATGCAGTTTTGGTGAGCATAAGATACTTCTTTAAAAACATTCAAAATTGTACTGGTCCCAAACTTTGTAATATGACATTCATTACTAAATGAATATTAAAAAAAAAAAGATTTTGACCTATGTTTTTTCATAATATATTACATTAAAACACATAAAAATTGAATATATATATATATATATATATATATATATATATATATATATATATATATATATATATATATATATATATATATATATATATATATATAGTTTTCCCCTCCAATTTTCTATAATGAAATAACTCATCTACTTAAGAAGATATGTTTATTAATTAAGAAGATGTACATTATTATGAGGTGGTAATACATACTGTATTAAACTCATCGGCGCAACACTATACACTCATTTCATTGTTCTTCACCACTGTAATCTTTCTCTTCCTGTTGATTCCTAAACCCCTATTCTGAACATGTTTACTTAAGTTCGGGATGAAAATAGTACTAATTATACTTGCGCAATGCCCATGAGAGAAATTACCATGTTTGCACGCAAATATTTATAAGTTCTGAAGCTTTTCTTGGAGATTCAGTGTTTACTATGATGACTGTATGATATGGCTCTCGGAGTCATCTGTGAAGGGTCATGGAGAGATGCCTACAGACCCTGTCACTGCCCCGTGTCTCCTGGGTCTGGGTGGTTCCTCTCAAGGAGGTCATTATCAGCTTCAGTTAAAAACCAGTCCCTCTGCTCTCTTTTTTGAATTGGCTTCATGTAAACAAAGAAGCCTACAGCACAAACATACAGATCATATCATAAAATCAACCTCTCTTGATTCACTTTTTCTTCTTATATGACAGAACAAGAAATGTGAAATTCTTATTTTCAATACACACCAAGCAGCTTTCTGCTGAGCAGCATAGAAACCAACTCGAACCCTTCATGAAATCTGCGTGGCCATGTGAAATTCCCAATCGTGTGGACAGCGCTGTGTAGTAATTGATTACATTTAATCTGGATTACATAATCAGATTCCAAAAATTAAATACTAGTAATTAGATTAAATTACATTTTAAAATACTTGTAATCAGATTACAGTTACTTTTTTTTTTTTACTGATTACATGATTACATATTCACACAAAAGCAATAAACTATTCATAATTTATTGATTCCCCCTCATTCTTCTTTTAAATGTTCCTTCTTTTAAAAAACTAGCCTACCGCTTACATACATTGAGAAAGTCTTCCAGTTTTGTTGGCATTCACAAAAAGACCAGTCACTTGTCAGGTGGCTATAAGAAAACTGTGACAGAATTTGACCACTGGATTTATAAAAATCATTTTCATTTTAAGAAGTGTTAAAATGAAATGAGTTAGGTCAAAAAGTAATCAAAAAGTTGTCTGATTATATTATCTAAAATGTGCAATGTAATGGATTACGTTACTAATAGTGCTGTCAAATGATTAATCGCATCCAAAATAAAAGTTTTTGTTTACACAATATATGTGTTTACTGTGTTTATTTATTATGTTTATATAAATACAAACACATGCATGTAAATATTTAAGAAAAAATGTTTATATATTAAATATATTTATATATAATATAAAATATAATGATATAAATTTATAAATATATTAACATGTAAATATTTTCAAAATATATACTGTATGTGTGTGTATTTATATATATATACATACATAATAATTAAATAAACACGGTACACATACATATATTATGTAAACAAAAACTTTTATTTTGGATACGATTAATCGCAATTAATCGTTTGACAGCACTAGTTATAACTACAATTTTTGTAATTTGGAATCAGTAACGGATTACAATTTGCAAGTAATCTACAGCACTGCATGTGAAAAGTTTCATACAAATGTAAAAGTGTTATCACACTTAGACAGGTAAGACACCATATTGAATTTAACGAGGTTGAAATGGCACACACAAAGGTGCTACATCACGTAATTTTCTTGTTTTGTTTTTGTGTACAGTGTGTTTGATCAGCTGACCCTGGTTAAACAACAATACAGTCCTCACAGTATTTCTATCCCTCACAGCCTCGTTTTCATTCCTGTCAGAAACTAAATATGGTGCCACCTTGACTAAGGTCTATAGACAATGGGTGCTCCTCAAACGGAAGGACGCATCCTTGTAAGACTGCCTATCTTGGCTGTTATGTTATCAACCCTATCTCAGTTTGAAGGATCCTTTGTAGGCAGTCTTCGGCCTGTTTGGAAGGATGCATCAGGTGTATCCTTTGCATTCTTCAATAACCCACAATCTTTTTCAGATTCCAATTCAAGAAAAAAACTATTAGCTCAAAATGAATTGCCATTGAACTCATCCAGTTTCATTTTGTAATGCAAGAAAAAAATGATTTTGGATGTTAACTTTTTCTTTTGTTCTGTTGTAAATTAATGCTAAACTTTGTGTAATGTAAACCACTGAAGTTTATCATTACTTGTACTGCATTTCAATATAAAGTATTCACTTATTAAAGTGTCTCATTCTAGCGTTTATTGCTGAGAAGGACTGTAGCCTTGAAGCCTTATGAGAACTGGACTAGAAAGGATGCATCTTCACTAAGATGCGAACTTCCATTTGAGAAACACCCAATGGATATTTTTATACTTGCACCAGGTGTGAGCAGCATGACGCAACACAACAAACGACAAAGGATCCCTTTATAATCAGTGATGATATCTACACTGGATGCAGCGTGATGCATCAAATTCCCGACAGTAAACTATTGCCCCGCTTTATTTCTGATATACACCTAATGCCTGTGCTACAGTACAAAATCAGTGTCTTCTCTATACACAAAGTACACAAGTTGTGTAGGGCCTCCAAACCACCAGGGGCCCCCCTTTTCTCTCAAAGAAGATTCAATGACTAGGGCTTTTAATAAAAAATTAATTATATTAATTAATAAAATTTTAGGCTTAAAAATTTTTTTTTTTTTTATTTTGGCTTCTAACGATTATGAAAACACCATGTCGCATGCTGTTTCTTTCCTTTAAATTGGTTGTGCTGTCGCTTTTCCTATGTAACATCCAAATCATGCAATGTTACTGTCACAATAATGATGAGTCGAGGAACCGGGACAGGCGGATTAATGGTAGAATGAAAAACAGGCTTTAATTTGGATACATGAAACACCGGATGAATTCTCCTGTATGCCGGAGGAAGTTTGAGGCAGGCTGCCACCGGACTAATAATCTTGGTGACAGTAAATGGGCCAATAAATTTGGGAGCAAGCTTATTACTGGCAGATCGGAGAGGAATATTCTTAGATGAAAGCCACACTTTTTGACCCACAACGTAGGCGGGAGGCTTCGATCGGTGGCGATCGGCCTGAACCTTGGTGCGCACCTCCACCTGGTGGAGGGTCTGCCTGGCCCTGCTCCAGGTGCGGCGGCACCTCTGGACAAAGGCGTGGGCAGAAGGAACCGCGACTTCGGACTCCATACTCGGAAAAACTGGTGGCTGGTACCCTAAACTACACTCAAAAGGAGATAGGCCCATAGCTGAGACTGGTAACGAGTTATGTGCGTACTCAACCCATGAGAGTTGCTGGTTCCAAGAGGAGGGGTTCTGAGAAGCCAAACATCACAACGTTCATTCTAAATCTTGGTTGGCCCTCTCCATCTGACCGTTAATCTGGGGATGGAACCCAAAAGAAAGACTAACAGTCGACCCCAGCAATTTACAAAACTCTCTCCAAAATTTGGAAACAAACTGAGGACCCCTGTCAGAGACCACGTCCATCGGGAGGCCATGTATGCAAAAAACGTGGTCAATGACAGCAACCGCTGTTTCTCTGGCAGACGGTAATTTAGGCAGAGAAATTAAATGAGTTGCCTTCGAGAACTGGTCCACCACGGTCAAAACCACGGACAAAACCACTGGGATAGGACTGCGCCAAGCCCCACCTCTGACGCGTCAACCTCCACCACAAACTGCCGGGACGGATCAGGGGCAACAAGGATGGGAGCTGAAACGAAGCATCTTCTGAGTTTGGAGAATGCAGCATCTGCTGCACTGGACCACCTGAAGGCAGTCTTGGTGGAGGTTAAGGAAGTCAAAGGAGGTGGGCGAAGAGTAGAAAGCGAATATAACTTGCCCTTAGGCGGAGACATACCTGGTAATAAATATATTGCACAGTCATAGGGACGATGCGGAGGTAGAGAGGCAGCCCTAGACTTACTGAACACTCCCTTCAGGTCAAGGTACTCACATGGCACATTAGACAAGTCAGCGTGATCATCCTGAAACACAGAACAAGACACAGGAGAACATGCAGACAACAAACAGGAAGTATGACAATATTTGCTCCAAGCAAAAACAGTATCTTTGCCCCAGTTTATATGAGGATTATGGAGCACGAGCCAGGGGTGTCCCAGAACCACAGGAGCAGCGGGAGTGTCGGTCAGGAGAAAGTCAATATTCTCTGAGTGTTGTCCAGAGGTGACGAGTCTTAAAGAGGCAGTGGCGTTTGTGACAGAGGGTAAAGGCTGACCATTCAGTGCAACCACAGAGATGGGCTGATAGAGCGCCACCACTGGTATCTTGAGGCTGTGAGCGAGACCAATGTCTAAAAGATTACCCTCCGCTCCCGAGTCCACTAAAGCCTCACAATCATAAGTCAATGACTGTATCCTCAGCTTTACTGGAAGATGAGTGGCTGAAAAAGAGGATTTGTTAAGAGTAATCCCACCCATCAGTAACCTCTTACTTACTGGCGGACACTGGTTTTTACTGGACAATGCAGAGCGATGTGACCGGCAGTTTCACAATACAAACACAGTCCCCTCTCCCTGCATCTCTGTTTCTCCTACTGTGAAAGACGGGATCTGCCCATCTGCATGGGCTCTGGATCTGGAGGAGAAAACACAGACTCATCAGGAACTGATGAAAAGTGACCCTGTGGAAGGATCGGCAGTCCCTGGAATGTCTGCTGACCCCGTCGCCGCAACCTAGTATCCACCTGAATGGCCAGGTCTATGAGCTTATCCACACCGGTGGGTAAGTCCGACGAATAGATCTCGTCCTTGATGGCATCAGAAAGGCCATATAAGAACATGTCTCATTGCGCTTCAGAATTTCAACCACACTCCGCAGCCAACGTGCGAAACTCAATAGAGTAGTCATGGTGCGTTCCCCTTGACGCAGCTCCGCAAGAAGTTGAGTTCCTCAGACTGGATTTACTTAATGACTGGAACGAACAGCAGCAAGGAAGTCTCTGCTCCCACACGGTAGTTCCCCAGCTAGCCGCCCGTCCCGAGAGCAAAGTGATAACAAAAGCCACCTTAGACTCCTCAGTGGGAAACGATGAAGGTTGGAGGGAAATGTACAGGGAACATTTGGCCAAGAAAGAGCGACATAACTGGGGCTACCCGGAATAAAGGCTGGAGGCGGTAGACGAGGTTTGGCGGAGCGGACGGTCTGATCCACAGGAGCAGGTGGGTTGGATGTGGGTGGTTGCTGAGCCGAAGCGGTTTCCACCTTCAACCGGTGAAACTGAGTGGTCAGATCAGAAACCTGAGTAAGCAGGGACTGGACCGCACACCCTGTGGCCATCATTTGTTCCTCCTGGCGCTCCATGCGGGGTGTTGCTGCTAGCCAGAAAGTCTCTTAGTTCTGCCGAACTCATTAGATCCATATTGGTCGGTTTGTTTAGTCATTTAGCAGATGCTTTTATCCAAAGCGACTTACAAATGAGGACATTAGAAGCAATCAAAACCAACAAAAGTCTTGGTTAGCCTAACTCAATACACTTTTTTTTTTTTAAAGAAAACGAGTAGATAGAATATAGAAAAAAGAAACCTAGTGTTAGTTTTACAAGAAAAGCTAGCAGTTAGAGAATAAATATGCAATTGATGGAGGGTCAAATGTGTATTTTATTAAATAAAAAGAAGACAGATAGATCAAATTAGAGTAGAGAGTGCTCGAGTTCTGTTCTGTCACAATAATAATGAGTCGAGGATCCAAGTGTGAGTGCAATAATAAGTTTATTAGTAACAGCATAGAACAGACAACACCCTCTTGCTCAGAGAAGAGTATCCAACTCCATGCAGGTAAGTCCAAGGTGAGTGCCGACTAATCCAGTGCAGGCAGGACGTGAAGCAGGAACACGGAGAGCTGACAAAAAACATGACATAATTAACGAACCGACAACACACACTGAATGCGCCAGCCAGATATAGGCAGCGCAACGAGCTGCATCTGGTGCACTCTGATTAAACCACCAGCTGCGTTAACTAGGTGAATGCGCACACACACCAGACAGAGACGCAAGATGAACACACAGACCCATGAACCGTGACAGTTACATGTTGTACAGTCTCCTGCCAGATGTGCTTAATATTAAAAAAGAAAAAAGCTGACTGAGTTGTGAAAGGCTGTTCCCCAGGTGGCTTTTTGTGTGCGCAATTCGAGACAGAGCGAAAACAAGTATTTGGGTACTTTGGGCTTAGGGTGTGCGCTTAAATGGACAAATACACAAAAATATGTCAAAAGAGGTGAGCTTTCACCTAAATGCAGCCAGCTATGTCATAAGTGAACATAAACAGTTAGTAATGAACATAAACAAAAAATATTGGATCTGTGCATTCAGTCTTAAAGTGACAGCAGCCTAATAAATCTGCTGCTGCCTGTGTCATTTCAAGGGATAGTTCACCCAAAAATGAAAATCGGTCATTATTTACTCAGCCTCAACCTGTTTGAATTTATTTCTTCTGTTGAACACAAAAGAAGATGTTTTGAAGAATGTCAGTAACCAAACAGATGACAGTAGCCATTGGCTTCCATAGTATGGAAAAACGTACTTCTGTTGCACTTATCCTACACTGTAAAAAGTGATAAGTTGACTTAGCTTTAAAAAAAATGAGGAAACCCGTTGCCTTAAAATGATTAAGTAAATAATAATTTTTAAAAAATTAAGTTAACTTGACTTATTTTAACTTATTTAACTTAAGTTAACTTAACTTATTTATTTAAAATTATTATTTACTTAATAATTTTAAGGCAACAGGTTTCCTCATTTTTTTTAAGTTAAGTCAACTTATCACTTTTTACAGTGTATTGTTTGTAATTTTCTTCTTCTTCTTTTAAATTATATTACCGACCGTGTCAATTCACTGTTGTTTGTTGACAAGCTCTAGCTCATTTTGGTTTTTTTATGAGCACACTGACAGGGGCCCCTGACAAAGTTTTGCTTGGGGCCCCCAGAAGGACAGGACTAGCACTGGATAAATGTGCGTGGATCTCGTGTTTATAAATGCAAAAACACTTTCTGTGTCAGCGCAGCGGCTCCAAAGTTAATAGCAATGTTTACTTTTACAATCACCAGTAATAATAATCCATTAACCACAAGAATGGAATCTGTGCGGTAAAGCGTAACTTTCAGATAGACTTTCAAGAGAAAGAGATTAACCTCGCCTTTGTAAAACAGAATTCTTGCTATATTCCCTTTGTTTTAAGTGTTATTTCAATCTTTAATGTCCATCTTTATTGGTAGATATGTGCAAACAATATTCCGAAACAGGGTCATGTAGATATTTTATATTAAATTCTTTAAGCGCTTCAGCTTCAGTGTAGGAATGCAGGAATGATCAGTTCCTGAAGGCCGCTGAATATTGGCCTTTCTTTAGATCATTAACTCTATATTTACTTAGTTTTCTCTGTCTGAATACCGCTGTCAGTGACCTTGTGAGAAAAGTCAGGTTATACAGTGCGTTTACACATTTTTGACAATGCCAACTGCCCAAATGATTCCCACACAATTTTCCATGATTTTTTTTAATGAAAGTCAGTCAAATAATCTACTTGGTTTGTTCATTATTACTTATTTAATTCATCATAGCCTGAAGTATTACTTTCCTGAGCATACAATGCTTCTCTCTCATGCAGCTGTGAAACAGTAACCTTGACCTGCAGGGTATATTTTGCATGATATGCAACTTCATGCAATGCAACTTGCTCCCATTTTTATCTACAGTAGTTCTATTTATAAAGTATGTGCATTACACTAGGTCATGTACACTACTGTTAAAAAGTTTTAGATTTTAGATTAATGTTTATGAAAGAAGTCTCTTCTGCTCACCAAGGCTGCATTTGTTTGATCCAAAATACAGCAAAAACAGTAATATTGTGAAATATTCTTACCATTCAAAATATCTGTTTTCTTTTTGCTTTCCTTTGAACTTTCTATTCATCAAAAAAAAAAAAAAAAAAAAATGTACACAACTTTTTCCAACAATGATGATAATCAGAAATGTTTCTTGAGCAGCAAATCAGCGTATTAGAGTGATTTCTGAAAGATCATGTGACACTAAGGACTGGAGCAATGATGCTGAAAATTCAGCTTTGATCAAAGAAATAAATTACATTTTAAAATATATTCAAATAGAAAACACTTATTTTAAATTGTAAAAAAATCTTTCACGATATTACTGTTTTTATTGTATTTATTGATCAAACAAATGTAGCCATAATGAGCAGAAATTATTATTATTATTATTATTATTAAACATTAAAAAATCAATCTAAAACTTTTGAATGGTAGTGAATATTATAGTTTTTATTTTATTTTATTCTTGTTCCAGACCCATCTTAAATTATATTCCATTACCAAAATATTAATTATTAATTGTTAAACTATGATAATTTAGTTTAACATTTTAACAAATATTAAAATTACAAAATTGAAAGATTCAAAATTATTGCAATATTTATTGTGCAGACAGAAGATCGATATATTACTATGCACCATTTCCGATCAAGCTGTTAGTCGAATTATGTAAAAAAAAAATGTGAAAATATCACTTAAAAGTGTGCTTAGGAAACACAAACACAGCTATGAAATGAGCTATGAGTCATTTCATTTTATAGAGAAAAAAATGGGGAAATAAATAAATAAATACATACTTAAATAAGCTCAAGTAAAATTGATTTTTTTCTTTCTAAAGACTGCTCGGAAATCAACATTTTATATTTTTATATTTATTTTTTATAGGTTTATACATCATTACATTCATGTAATAAAAACTGAATATTCACCATATTATATATATATATATATAATTATTATTATTATTATTATTTTTTTTTTTTTTCAAAATTGTATTTGAAAATATATAGCTAGCTGCCTTTGAGGCATCTGGCCATCAAAAAATTTGACAACACCTGCTTTAAAACACAAGTATATGATATTCTGTTTGATGGAAACAACATTGTGGTGGAAACATTCATGAAGAAAAAAAGATTGCATGTTTTGCATGTGTGTCCGCTGCAAGGTAATAAACTATCACAAATGAAATGTTCTGAAAAAAAGTGAATGAAATATGCTGAAGAATATAATTCAACCTTTTACCGCTGGATGGCAGTCCTCCACTGCCAAAAAATGACCGCTGCCACTGCTCTCCCTCCTCCAGCAGAGGGCGCCCGTTTAGAGACGTTCTACACTGCTGTTTATTTTACAGTGAATACAATTTGAACACGCATGCCGGCTATTGAATCTGACTAACATTAAACTAAAAAAAAAAAAAAAAAAAAAAAAAAGTTCACATACATATGTTGATTTGTTGATCATATATATTATTAAAAGAAAAGAAAGAAAGAAAAAACCCTGTAAATATTCAGTATGAGGTTTAACTCGCGTCCAGCGCGTGACCTACAAAGTGCGCACTAACCCTACGCGCAGCTCGCTTTAAAGCCTCAGTGTCCCTTTAATCTGCGGATCAGCGCGCTGACGTCAGCGGACCCCCCGGGCCGCGCGCTCCCATTGGCTGGCGGTGACGTCAGCGGCATTTTTTTTCCTCCTGAACCATGACCTCATCCTTAGTTCATTTATAGTGCCTAAGTGCACCTTCTGTTTTCCCGGCTGCCCAATATCTACTATCGCGTGCCTCGCCGCTCGCTGGCGGAGCTGAGGAGGTTTGGATGGTTCTGATGGTTCTGTTCGCATGTGACAGCAGACTCGGGATTAGTGTACACTAGAGACGTCTGCTGCGAATGGCTTCGCATCGGAGCGCAGCGGAGACACTCGGGAACAGGGCAAACGGAGGTGAGCGCGGCGGTGAAAGGGGCGGATTGATATTTGAGAGCGTGCATATGGCTTTATTTGACGAGAGGCGAAGAGCGCCTGTTTTTTGTTTTTTGGATGGACGTAACGCTACTGGCGAGTGTCTCGTCTGTCTGTGTGAGTGAGTGAGTGAAGGCGACAATGTGACATCTTCAGACTGACTGTGGGGATAATGCATTATCAATCGCTCAGCGTTTATTGCGTGCTCGTGCAGAAGAATTACAGGGTTACATGACAAATAATATTCAGTGTTTCTCTTCTTACGTGAGTGAGGCTTGTCTTGTATGTCTGTGTACACTGCAGCATGCACACAGATATGGAGTCTGGGAGCTTTGTTATTATAGTCCAGCGTTAGGTTTATGTAGTAAATTTGATTAACATGAAGGATTAACAGCCCTTGTAATAATGTCTTATTTACTCATTTTTATTTATTTATAAGCGTTATTACATGAAACAACAATAACATCAATAACACTTATATTGATAACAATATATTGTCATTCATTCATATATATATTTTTTTAATGCACGTGATATATTGTTTATTTTGATAATTATGTTGAATAATAATGTGTTGCTATTATTGTTATTAATAATAATATAACCTTTGATATTAATATGAATAATGAAATAACAACAGTAAATATAATTTTCCATTTGTATTAATAGCAAGAAAATCTGTGAATTATTCAAATGGATATTAACATTATACATAATAATGTATATGCCATATGATATATAGCCTATATATATTTTGATCATTAATTATTGACAATAAAAATAATGTGTTGTAATTATTGTTATTAGTACTAATGTAACAACGTTTTTTTAATATATATATATATATATATATATAATTGAAATTGGTATTATCATGAATCAATAAATTTGTAAAACAATTTTATTTATATTACAATTTTTGTGTTTAAAAAATAATTTTTTAGTGTATAGTAATCATGTTATTTATCTTGTAATAAGTAAATTAAAATAATAAAATATAAAAAAATAATATAATGAAATAATTATGAATATAATAAAATAATACTGAATATAAAATAATATATTATTTTTTGTAGATTTACATATTTACCATTTAATTACTATTAAAAAGAAACAATAAAATAATCACAATTTATATATATATATATATATATATATATATATATATATATCTCCATACATGTTTATAATCAATATGTTTTAATTATGAATAATAGATATTAATATAGAACACATTACAATCTATACGTTCTGTAGTATATAAATTAGCATTATCATTTCTAAATTATTTTATTTATAAATAGTGTCATAATGGATAGATGGAAGACAGGTGTGGAGACGGATGTGGCGGTTCAGGGTTAGCAGTGTGTGTTACTCCGGTCCTGATCAGAGCATTAATCTCAGGCTGTCAGCGTTTAGACCCCTGCAGAGCTGAGCCAGTGCTGAGAATTACACCGGATGGAGAACAAGAGGGTTTGAGAGAGCTTGCCTGACCTTACTGAGATCTTGAGGGTTTTCTTATAATGGCTATGATTTGAGTGAGCGCACATGGTTATAGTTTGTCTCAGAAAGAAAACTTGGTATATATTGGGATATACTGATTTGAAACGTGATATATTTTTGTGATTCAAATCTAAACTAAACCTTCTTGCGCCATAATGTAAAACACAGATCAGCCCATTTGAACAAATCCAGTTCATCACAACAGATGATATCACTGCAACAATGATTAACAAATGCATGCAGGCTCAGACAGAACAATGCTCTGCATCAGCGTGCGTATGGCACAGAGTCCAAATAAGTGATGTCAGCCATACAGTTAATGAATAACCCGGATTAAGATATTTTGCTTTCCTTTTTCCTCCATTCAGCGATGTTTGTTCGCAGCTGTTCAGGTGCAGTCTGTCATTATAAAACAATCGCTGTCACTTTAAATAGAGACATGCTTCTCTTTGTTTGGCTGTCATGCACTGAAAAACATCGCTTTTGGATTTAAGACCCATACACAACAAGAATGATAACTATAACAATAACTATATTAGTGTCGACACACCAATGGGCGTAAACGTTTTGTTTATTGTAAGTAAACGCTGCCGTTTTGTCGTCTGACACTTTAAATGCTCGAACTCTTTAAATGCCGTTGGATTCTGATTGGCTGTCGGTGTTTTTTAGCGTTTATCATCTGGAAAGAAATCGCTCTGAAAGAGATTCCAACGATATTGTCGTTAATGTCGTTAATGTTATAGTTGTGTTGTGAATATCCTTATTGTCATAGATTTAGCGAGTGTTTACACGACACCGTTTTCAACTAAAATTGGGAAACTTTTTATGTGTTTTGGGCGCTCATTTGCATGAAAATGTCGTTTTAGGGGCCTGCAAACGCTAACTTTGGAAACAATACCATTATCGCATTCGAGTGAACTACAAAAACGCGAACTTGAGAAAATGGTGCCATCATGCATGTGTGTATTACATGTTCAGATTATAGGAATGCGTATGATTAGGCATGTAGTGTTTCTTTACAAAGTGACGTCGCCAACTACTGGCCTGGAGTGCATACATAATGCAGCATTTTTTTAGTCATTTTTGTGGATCTGTGTGAACTGGGATCATTTTGACAATGTTGTCTGGACATGAAACCTTTAAAAAACGCAAAGAAAAAACGCTTCCATTTTTATTACAATCGTTGTTGTGTGAACGTACCCTTTGGATATTTTATTTGAATTTTATCTCCCCCTAAAACAATTTTTACTCAGAAATTGCTAGTACAGTAAATTTCAGAAATAATTACAATGCAAGTATTTTCTTGTCAAATGTACTTTAGTAATATTTTGTTTTATTTACAAACAGTGTTATTTTAGTATCATTTAGATACTATTAGTTTTTTTTGCAGAAATTAAACAAAACAAAAAAAAATATATATATATATATATATATATATATATATATATATGTATGTATGTATATGTGTGCCTGCTGACATATACATAAAAAAAAAACTAAAGAAAAAAAAAAACTACAGAAAATGAACAAATTTTACAAATAATGTTTTCATTTGTATTTTTGCACACAAAAAATATGAAAACCTTTAAATTTTGCTTGCTCGCAAACCTTTATATATTTATTTCAGTTTTTATCAGTTTCAGTTAACATTTATCGCAAGTGATGAAAATGGGATTTAATGGTTTTAGTTACAGTTTTAGTTAACAATAATAACCCTGTTTACAATTTCGTAGAAATATATATTTTTTTACAGTGTCGGCTAAAAAAAAAACCCTCTTTCAAATACATTTCTTTGGTGTCATTTCTCGACATGCATCTCGGAAGTAGTATCAAATCCCTGGAAATCAATAGAACAGATGTTTGGCGTGTTTCTCACTTTGGGATTCAAGGCGACAGCCTCCGCAACCTCTCTTCTCCTCTCCTCATGCCCAGTCAACTTTTTCTCCCATTTCCGTTTTTACATTCAGTTGCCATGGCAACACTCCATCCATCTCCACATCAGCACTTTGCACCACTGTTTATGCCGGTGTTTTCGAGGAAGTACAGTATCCATATAGATGCATGAATGCAACGCTGATGCAACCGAAATAAAACATTCCACACCTTGTCATCTCAGAAAAGGCACGACAGGTATGAATACTAAATAATAGCGCATAATAATGCTGGTCTCGAGAGAACGCACACCTTCTCTTGATGTCAAACTGCAGTGCACAGCCGACCCCCCCCCCCCCCCCCCCCCCCACAACTAGAGTTGTCAAGCAGAAGAAACGCCATTAGACACATGCAGCTTCAGCCTTGTTATGCTCTGACGTGCCTCCACTTCACCATCTCATCCTGCGGCCCACGGGGGGGGTGTTGTCGTGTTATCGACCGACCGATAGCAGGAGAGGTTACAGAGGGCTTTCTTTTCTCCAAGGTGTGGCTGAACATCCTTCTTGTGGAGCGATTAGAGAGAGCAAAGGATGGTAAGGAGGTCTGAGTCTCTGGTGGTTTGTTGCAATCCTGTGCGTGTTTGTGTTCTGGTGAGATGCGGGTAATGGTTACTTATGGTGACCGGGAATGCGATCAAAACAAAGGCGTCCATGTTGGGATGCTGCTGGTTGCGTGAGGCTGGTCCTCTGGCAGCATCGCTCGTACCGCGCTGGGTTTGTTTATGTGGACGTGACGTGAAAACAAGCTGATTCATTATGAATCTGAGGGATGATTATTTGACTTGCAGTTGTTTGGAGAGCAACACTGGACGTGTGAAGTGAAATAGAGATTGCGTGTGTGCGTTTGTTTATGTTCTCAAACATGCTGCTGCAATGCTTGTTTTTCTTGTTTTATATTGCAAAAGTGCTTTATGGAGAATGTATGTGTATTTATATATATATATATATATATATATATATATATATGTATGTGTGTGTGTGTGTGTGTGTGTGTTTTAGTCTCTCCCTGCTGATTTCTGCATGGCGCTGCAGATATTTCAGCGTCGCAGCATCACCCTCCCTCAATGCAGCAGCAGAGGGAATGAGAGATAGATGCAAAGAAAAAGCATGAAAGTTTGAAGCAGCCAACAGTCAAGGTTGTTATTGTCAACAAAAACTATTGCAAAGGCGAAAAGGAGCAGTAAAGCAAATATTTTCGTTATGTCAAATAAAAACAAACACGTTTGTAAGCAAGCCAAATTTTCAGGGGTTTCATATTTTTGATCATTGTTTACATTTTTGTTATGCAAAATAGAAGCAAAAACTAAAATTATAAATGTGTGCCCAAATACAAATGAAAACTTTAATTTTAAAATTTGTTCATTTCCTTTTGTTTTTTTTTCTTTTGTTTTTTTTTGCAGTTTTGTTGTTGAGTAAAAAAAAAAAACATTTGCAAGAAAGGATTTTTTTGTAGTTTTTCCTTTTTCGTATTTTTATCATAGTGTTTTTTTTTGTTTTATTTCAAGTCAAATAAAAACAAAAAACATTTGCAATTTAACGAAAACTAAAAAAGTGTACTAAAATTGTTCTTTTTTTATTTTTCCTCATAGATTTTTATTTTCTATATGTTGAGTAAAACAAAAACCACACAACAGCTTTTTTAAGAAAATAAAAACAAAAACCTTTGAAATTGAAAAATAAACCAAATATAAATGTGCATTAAAATACAATCGAAAACGCAGGAAAACTGGATTAAAGTTTCCATGTTATTTTTTTCTTCATAGTTTTTTGACATTAAGTTAAATAAAAACAAATAAATAAAAATAAATAAATAAATGTGCACTATAGCACAAACAAAAACCCATTTATTTATTTGTTTATTAATTTATAAATTGTATTTTTACTCAATATTATTAGAAATTAAGTGTATGTCTGGTGATCTTGTAAAACAACAGTTCACATTTTAATAATTTAATAATTCGCCCAAAAATGGAAATTATGCCATCATTTAGTCACCCATAATGTTGTTTCACACCTGTATGACTTTCTTTTATGGAACATAAAATAAGATATTAATGTATGTTTTTTTGTTTTGTTTTGTTTTGTTTTGTTTGTTTTGTTTTTTTTTTCATCCAGAACTCAGTGCGCAACAAAAGTGTTTGGTTCCGAACATTCTTCAAAATACCTTCTTTCATGTTCCGCAGAAAAAAAAAGAAGGTTTAGAACAACATGAGAGTGAGTAAATGATGACAGAACTTTCATTTTTGGGTGAACTATCACTTTCTAAGTATTATTCAAGGAAAATGGAACAATTGATTGTTTTAAGTTATAAGAAATAAAACCTAAAACTAATGCTGAAAAAAATACAGATATAGTAAAAACTGTTTTTGAACCATTAAAACTAATTTAAATTAAAAATACAAAATAAAACCAATTTAAAGCTAGTTACATGTCCAAATCTTTGCTTACAATCTGGCACTTGGCAGTTAGAGAAGAGCTTATCTTGATCACCTGCTTAACCTTAACCACATTCTTGATTGTCTTCATTCGTCGTGCATCTCTGCTTAGTCGCTCTGTTGCGGTCAGCGAGAAGGCTTTTTTTGAGGAAACTCATTACATGAAAGTCGTCCACCAAAGGCATCAATTCTAAACCAGCAGACTTTGTCACAGAGTGACATGTTTGTCCGGTTGGAGGAGAAAGGTTACCTCTTTCCACTTTCACTTTTGGTGTGGTTACCCTTCCATTAGTAAGAGAGAGGAGGAGGGAGCCAGCCAACGCCATGTTTTTTTAATGACTAGTGTGGCGGAGAGTAGACTTTGGAGGAATACAACTTGCATGAACAATTTTGTTTGAGAATATATGATATTATGTTGCACTAGTTTGATCATCCACTATCATATTTATATGTGTTTTCACTTTTTTACAATGACAACCATAGTTCTGTCTGAATAAAATCATAATGCCAAACCTGTTTGTCTGTGGAGCACAATGAGTTTCATTGAACAGCTGAAACATTCTTCAAAATATCTTCTTTTGTGTTCCACAAAAATGATACGAGGTTGAATAAATGACAGAATTTTCATTTGTGAGTGAACATTTCATTCTAGTATCTGTGGTAAACAAGGATTTTACTGCATTTATGCTTTTCTGCAAGAAAGTTATGCATATTTGATCCCTCTGCAGTGCAAACGAATATTTCCCTCATGCTCGATTGGCTCTTGGTTTAGTCTTTTGCTCTGCATAATGTAATGGAGTGAGCGGTGTGGAGATTGAAGCATTCAGAAGGTCACTGCATACTCAAGCAGTTCCTGCTCTTTCAGGCCTGATCAAAACATCGCCCCACTCATCCAGCCATAAACAATCGCTCGCCCTCCTTCACACATGCCTTCCTCCAACACAGATGCACGGACACTGAATATATAAATCTGTTCAGTCTGCCAAGTGGAATATTTAGACTGAATGTGCTTCTGCAATAATGAGATTATTGAAAAGACTATATATGATCCTTGGAGCCGAGGCTATAAATGGCACAGTTTTTCCAGTCTTGTTACATAATCTGTATTGCTTCAGTTTCCTAACGTCACATCCTGTCTGGCTGTAATATAAAACAGGGTCAGTATGAAATGGATCGCATATTTCTGATCAAGATTTGCTGAGCTATTCATAAAATACGTAACCATTAAATAAATATGAGCCTAGACTGAAAAATGTTGGTGTAGAAACCATTTTCACAGTGAAATTGCAAAGAATTACAAAGAAACAGCAAGTAACACATTGAATTAAACATGGAATTTGAAACAAAAACTGACATAGTATTTTCTTGTAAATTTTAGTCTAAAAATCTTTAGTTTACAGTGTACATGTTTATTATGGCATCATGAGTTTGTTGGTTATTTACCGTGGTAATCAGATTTACACAAAATACAATATTTTGCCACATAATATATACAATAAAACTATGATAACTTGTCATTTTATTCATTATCACTTAATTGTTTTGCTAAAAATGTGATGTAAATTTTACATTTTAAATCTCCATTTAGTAATAGCTATTTTTATATAATACAGTAAATTCAACATCTAATATTGATAATCTCATGTGATTATTTTCTTATTTTATTCAGAACTTTATAGTCACAAACTAAAACATAAGAATTGCGGAAGAATAATATGTAATAATAATTGCAAATGAATATGTAAATTTATCTAAAATGGTATGAAACAGTATTTAAAAAACATTGTAAATAAAATCTAGAATAATTTTACAGTCAACTTTATCTCAAACATTAAACTGAAGGATTTTATGTGGTTTTTATTGTATT
Source organism: Acrossocheilus fasciatus (assembly GCA_036784905.1). Lineage (NCBI taxonomy): Eukaryota > Metazoa > Chordata > Actinopteri > Cypriniformes > Cyprinidae > Acrossocheilus > Acrossocheilus fasciatus. The sequence goes on along the minus strand of CM071962.1, from coordinate 18,930,703 downwards.
ATGCTTTTAAATTTAACTCTATTATATATATATATATATATATATATATATATTTATTTATTTATTTATTTTTTTATCATGAATACAGCCTTTGATGCTAATATGGCATTAAAGAGGGTAAATAAACAGTAGTTTTGCCGTAGTCTAATATTTCTTAAACATATTTATTAAATTGTGCTAGATTTGAATTCTCTTAGCAAATTATATCTTGAAAATTAAATAATTAAATCTTGAATAATTGTTTAACAGAATCAACCCGGAATCAGTTTTGGAGTTTTTAACTAAAGCAAACTTTAAAAATATTACATAGGTTTTAAAGTAACTGTTATTTATTATTTTAACTCGTTACTCATCATGAAAATAGCCACACACACACACACACACACACAAGGCTGGCATGGCATTAAAACACCAACCAAGTGGCCAACTTCATCAAATTATTAGTTATTCTACTGTATTAATTATCATAGCAGATGTGTTTACAATACATTTTATGTAAATCTATCTTCCTACATTAGCATTTGGGGGTCTATATTTGAAGTTGTCCTTTTGTTTGTTTGCTTGAACAAGTAAGAATAGCTGTCATGGTCACTGGCAATATATGAGAGGATTCACTTGATGAATTTATTGAAGGTTTTCTTGTGACAACAGATGCTGCTCAGGCTGCAGCTGCTTTCATACTCCCTAACGCAGGTGGTTCCTGTTTCATTAGTGTTTTTTAAGGCCAGAAACGCACACAAATGCAGATGTGAATGCTTGGCCAGTGAACTGCAAGCACTTTGTGCCATGTAAATACTTAACGTGTATTTTTGCATTACTGTGGAGGTAAAAAAAAAACTTAAAACTCAAAGGAAACGATAAAGTTAGCTTTAAATGTTTGTGCCATGAATCTAGATGTGTTATTATTCAGATTGCTAGCTATAAACAGGTCATTTAATCAAATTAGCTTGCTAAGCAAGCTTCTCCTCCCACTGTTGCTCAGCAATGACAGTAGTTGGTCTGAAAGAGAAAAATTACTGTAGACGGCATTTACATTAGTTTACAATAATGAATGTTATTAGCACTAAGAATGTAGTGCATACTTTATGAATTGAGGTCTGACAGAATATTACAGGGTCACCCGGTCAGTGACAAATATTACTGTCCTCAAGAAAGAGAAAAATCATTTAACCCTTCTGCAGCCTTCGTCATTTCTGACCGGAGAATTTTACATTTAGAATTTTTAAAAATCGTAGCTTCACCAGAATGGTACGAAACTCGTTGACTGTTATGGCACCTGGTATGTGAACACACAAAAAAATTGAGAGCATGATTCGAAAAAGTTAAGTGGTCGTAAAAAAAATAGTCACACTCATGGTCTTCGGTCAGAAATGACCGACCATAGGAAATGAATGGGAAACGGGAAAAAATTTAAAAGTACAGAAAATTTTTGTGTGTGCAATCTACAAATCCCCAACAATGCAGAAAAACATTGCACAACAATGAAGGGGTGAAACTCTAAAACATCTAGAGTGCAAAATCAACACATACACACGCACACACACACACACTTGTACACACACACACACCCCAATGAACTGGTGTGCCTGCAACACAGCAACTATGTAAAATAAAATCAATAATTCAACTACATTGCAGTTAAAAAGTGGACAACAAGGAATGGGTTATACTCTAAAACATCAAGAGTGTAAAACAGATACATCCACTCACAGACACACACACACACACACATACACAATTATACACACTCAAATGAATTGGTATGACTATAACTATATAGCCAAAATGAGTTAGAGTGAAATAAGAGGTTGAAATCAGATCAGACCCTGAAGGATTAGGCTCTGATAAAGCATTCTTCTTCATTTTTGTTACATTTTTATAGTTTTTTAATGTTAGTGTGTAATAAAATGCTTTGTGTTCACGGTTGACTAGTAATAATAATGCAAAAATCTATATAATACCCTATATAATAATAATAATAATAATAATAATAATAATAATGCAAAAAAAAATATAAACCTTGACAAAAAGTAGTCTTTGAGAATGCCTAAATATACATTTATATCGACAACCCAATAAAAGTAAAAAATTATGTCTAACAACAACTAGGGAATTCACAAGCCTCTCTATAGAGTCCTATACAGGCAACTAGTGGTTACAGCATGAAATTACATGTTTTTCTTTCTTTGCTCACACCAGGAGGTGCTAATCTGCATTCAAAAAATTGGATTTTAAGGGCCTAGTGTTTATTTTCATCTGAAATACTGCATAAATTGAAAAATAATTTGAAAAAAAAAAAATTTGTGCTATTTTCAATGGGAAAAATATATCATAATTATTGCATAAATATTAATTAGTACCATAAAATTCTCTCAAAATACAGAAGAAAAAAGAAAAAATATTATTGAACAAAAATATATTAGACTGATTTTACTGAAGAAAAATATAATTAAATTTCAGGTGTCCGGTCACTTTTGACCGTGAAGGCCATGAGTGTGACTCCCAAATAAGGACTGCAGAAAAGAGCAGGGGTTAAAGAACAGTACATGTATTTGTAAACATGTTTGTTTCATATTGTTCAGAAAAGCTTTGGTAGCACCTTATAATACAGTCCCATTTGTTAATATTAGTTAACAAGAGCTAGGATTGAAGCTTCTTAAGCATTTATTAATTTTGGTTAATGTTAATTTCAACATTTATTAATACATAATTGACCTTATGCACGGTTACTTCCTGGTTGTAGATAAGCCAGCTCAGTCATTTCCGGTCAAGTGTACTGTGCCGTAAGAGGAGCCTCCTTTCCTTGGTTTCTCTACATAATCCATTCACAATTTGGAGAAAAGTTTTATTTGTCTAAGAGGACCAAATGTTCACCTATACTGTTTCAGGAATGACAAACGCGAATGTTTAATTTATGCGAGTGAATCCATTAAATTATGCGGCGAGTCATTGCTATGATTGACAGCGGCAACGGAATGAATCATCTGACGAGCCGATGTCAGAATAGAACTGTGCATTAAGTGATTTAGATTAAATTCAGACTAACAAAACTACAGGTTTGTGTTGGATAAAACTTAAGCGATGTATTAGGTATTTAAATAATTCAGCATTATAGGCTGTCGACTGGCCTTATTTATTTATTTCTTTAAATGACTTTGTGACTTCCTGCACTTGCTATACTTCATACTTCAGTGCGATAAAGTACTAAATTTGTTATAATAATTATTTTATAATAAATCAGAAGACGTGAAAAAACTAGGTAGTTGAAATGGCAGCTGCAGCTAATGATTGATTCTATACTGCCATCTCCTGGTTATAACGGTAATTTCATCTAAAGTCTTTATTTTTCGCCGAGACACGTTTTTGGCACATTTCTTCATGTCGTCTTCATGAATGAAAAGTGAACCTTTAATAATGCGAATTTTATTGCACAGAGTTGAGAAATAATAAAGGCTTTAAAATTGTATAATATTTTAAAAATGTGTTTATAGCTATGAAGGTAAGATATTGATTATTGAGAATACCATTAAGACCGCCTAACCACCTGACGATAGTGTTTATTTGTCTCTACCTATATAGCACATATAAAATGAGCTTCACCGGAAGATTAAGAGCTGGCTTATCTTTATCCGGAAGTTCTAAAAAGCGCTCCGTGCATATGGTCAATTAAAATCAAAATTTGCATCTTCATATTATTTAATGGACCTGAGCTAACAAGAACTAACGTTAAGATTAATAAACACTGTAACAAATGTATTGACAAATGTTAACTAATAGATCATTATTTCAAAGTGTTACTAAAACTTAAATACCATTCACAAGAAAAGTTACAATTTAGTGACTCTAAAATTTCACATGGTGTAACCATAAAGTAAAATGTAACAACAAATTTTACTTGCATCATTATCAATCTGTTATTTTGTAAAAATATGTAAAAAGTGTAAAAATATTTTTCAAGGGAAAAAGTACTTAAAAATTACAATCATGTATTTTAAATTGATAAATATCATTACGTTTTTGGAGAGTCGCACAACATGACATTTTACAACCAACTAACCTTGATTAATCATAAAAAAGGTGAAATTATTTGATATTTAAGAAAATGATTGGCTTTTACACTGACACAATATCCTTTTTTTTTTTTTGGTTGTACCACATGACATTGACTGGGTGAACAAAATATTTTCAAATATTAATTAGCGAAGTAATTTCATTAAAATATGGTTGTATAGTCAAAATAGTCATTTACCCAACAATGAATGATATTGGGTTTTAGTAGCTAGAAGAATTTCCTTTCATGTAGTTCTGTAGAGTGTGTTTCGCGTCCAAAGATGTTTGTGATGTATTTTTTTTTGTTTTTGATGTGTTATTTTTTTTTTCTTTTATTTATTTATTTTTTTTTTTAAATTTTTTTTTTACATAAACTCTTCAGTTTTTGTTCTGACAGTTATTATTTGCACATATGCCAAAAAAAAAACAAGCAGGAACAAACTTTTCTAAAACTTTTTTTTCCTTACAAGAAACAACGTATAAGGAACTACATGACGAAAAGAATAAACGAGATACGCCTTGCCCGTTTATGATTGTTGATGAAGTGCTGTATAAAATAAAACAATAAAAAACTGTTGTCTTTTTTTTTCTTTTTTTTCCCCCAGACACCATGTGCACCTTGATGTCTCTTTGTGACCTGCGTCAGTGATTTTTATCATCACTGATCCACCGCCTCTGCATTGGTTGTCGTTGTGCACAACCCTCGTCCAGAGAGGAGTTCTGAGTACCTCCATGGCGGGGGAGAAGGGCCGTCGCAGCACCATGGATATCAAGCGCCTAGCGGGCCTTCTGCAGCGCGGAGCCGGGCGATTGCTGGTCATCGACAGTCGGACTTTCTCAGAGTACAACGCCTTGCATGTGCATGGTGCTGTCAACGTCTGCTGCTCCAAACTGGTCAAGAGGAGGCTTCAGCAGGACAAGGTGTCAGTTACCGAGCTCCTCCAGCCCAACGGAAAGGTCAAGGTATCAAGTGTGTGCTTGAGAGAGTGTGTGGCTAGTTTACGTAATCGAGAAATTGGGGAACTATCGGTGGCATCAAAAAGGAGGTTGATGTCTGTACGCGAACAGCTGCGAGCCTTTGAAGGGTTCAATTAACAATGCGGATAGTTTCACAACCGTGTCGTTGCACAGTATTATAATGAACTAATGTTTACTTGTGAACACCCATTAAAGAGTCCCTGTTTTAGCACCAATGTGCAACATATGCAGTCAAATTCATGTGCACGTATAGTATTTGACACTTCCGCATCTAAAATGAGTTTGTAATTAGGTGTAGTAGTCAATCTGAAGTTGAAGAAAATGTTTGAGAAGGTCAGATTGGATCAAGGGTCTCTTGCTAGCAGCTAGCATTTCTAAATTTGGAGGACCACTATAGATTTATTGGTTATCAGAGGCTCTGAAATTGGAGACTTGAGTTTTCCATGACTTCTACATCGAATATGACATCATTTTTCCCACCCGCCTGGCATGCCAAGTCTTTATATTTTTAGGCACTCTGTGAAACTGACAGAACTCTTAGGGGGAAATCCAACCACCGACAGATGTCACGTAAAACTCCATGCCACAGCTGATGAGGTCAATGTCGAAAACTGATCCGTCCTTTATTGCGCACCTCGCTTTCTGAAAAAGAAATTGCGCCACATGGGGAATGTAGTGTGAATTGTTTTTTTTTTTTCCCCAGTCACATCACTAATGAAAACTGAAAGCCTACAATACAAAGACATGGTCTCAAACCCACCATGACACAATGCCCTGTTTTTGAGGGCATAGATATGGGTTGCCTTTGTGATTGTTGGTTCGTCATATTCAGATTCACAAATGAGTGACCAACCTGTCATGCATGCAGTTCACCTTATGCTTTTCCGGTTTTGTTAAAAAAAAAAAATTAACTGCAGCTGTGAATTGGTGTCATTCCCCCTCATTTTCACCATTAAAATAGATTTGTAGGCTTGCAATTTGTAGGATGTTGTTGAGTTTGCAAGAAATGGACTTCTGAACCCATTTCAGACTTAGAACAAACATTAGCATCTATCTAATTTACATGATTCTCACATACATTACTCACATACATAACTATTCAGCACCTCTTGATATTTTGGGTACCTCTTTTAATACACTGTTTCAAATTGATCTGTATCTATTTTATTTTATTTTATTATATATATATATACACACAAAATATAATTAACATTATTTAAACAGTAATATTGTGCTTGCCCTAAGCATGTCAGCCCTGGGCCTTTGTGTGGTATTTGTTTCCAAAAAAAAAGGGCACTTTGATTCGGATCTGCTGGCCAAAACCAGTTCCATCTGAACTTAACAGAGTGGCACTGTTTTCTTGGGTCACTCTTTCGCTGCATTCCCCATTTCTTTCCATAGCCGAGCCTAGAGGCTGTGTGGCTTTCATTATCTCCCTCAGTAAAGAGGATAACGCTCGTGATTAATGCAAGCCCTAGATAAAGCAGGAGCTATCTGGGTGTATGTGGGGGGAGGTGGGATGGGGCGAATTCTGGAAACTCTTTGTTATTGGATGAGCATGACATCATAATCTTTAGTGTGGCCATTGGCAGAGCACTAGCAGAGCACGTGCAAATCGTCTACGCGACTAGCGCAGGATCCAGACAAAACCCTACCCCCTTCATCCCCCCCACTGCTTTGGACAGCTGCCATTGCCAGAAGTTGTGGCATCAATGTGTGAGCTGAAAGTAACGACATCACCGCAACCAAAGGCCACCAGTGTGGTCCATTGTGAGTGCGAATAAAGGAAGGAAGTGAAAGAGGGTATTAATGGATGAGCAGCACACATCCACACTGAGATAATGCCGAGGTCCCCCATGGCTCTGTGTTCGGCCCATTTCAGATTACATCAGCGGAAGGCACCATATGCACCGATTGCCTGGCCTGCATTGTAAATGGGTCAGTGTTAAGTGCAGTAGATAGAGTGCAATGGTACAGGAGCAGGACTTCCTCTGCAGCCATGAACAGTCTTGGCTTATGGTAATCTGTGCTGCTGAATGTTCCATTGAGCTGGTACTGACAGATGGCTATGCGGTCGCCCAGAGCGAAGACAGCCGAATAGGCAGATCTTAAGGATGTACGGATTGAACAAAGACAGGAAGCTTGTTCTCCAGGCCTTTATCTTGTGCTCTTTATAGAACATCACCTTTTTAAAATTTCACATGTAGAAATGAATAGGGTTTTATATTTTCTCAAGAAAACGTCAGTGGTGCTTGTACGTGCAAAACCCGTTGGCATAATAATAGGGTGATGCAAGGCGTTTCTATGTGGTTGCTAGTGTTGTCTGTGGGAGTTGCTAGCTTGTGGGTTGTGACTAAATCAAATGAGCCTACGCTTAAGTCTCTATGATATTTTAATGCCATATTTTTGGCATGGATTCCTTTTTCAATATGTTTTTTTTTTTTTTTAATATAAGAAATTTTCCAATATAATGACCCCAAAGTTGCCACAATGACATTGATAATAATATATATTATAGATTTAACAGTATTTCTTGTTTGGAAAAAAAAAATAATTCTAAATATTTATTTACTAACCATAACACTAAAAAGCTGCAAGTAGCTTCCTATACTGTAGCTTTCTACACATTTTGATGTGAAAAATGACGCCTACGTTGTTGACTCTGTCCTGATGTGCCTACTGAACGTGTGAAGGGACAGAGGACATACTTGTCAACAAGTTAAATTATAACAAATGAGGCAGACGAGAAGTGAATGGCTCTGGTCAAACGGTCTCAGGATAAATTTGTCGACACAGGCCCGACAGTTGACACAAATAGAAATCGAACCTGGCATTTTTTTAAATCCTGCTTATGTCACCGCATGTAAACGATCTGAACGTGTTGTGTGACCTTGGGACCATCCTTTGGCTCTTGGAAAATGCAGCTATTTGACACGCTCGTCTTTGCAGGTGACACCTAACTATTACTGAATCTCTCTATGGCTTGGTTTAGTAATAAGTGGGTACCTAATTACAACCCCATAGCATTTGCTGACAGGATTTTCGAGATGTCTCTGGCTATGTTCGGAATAGCATATTACCATACTATTTTTAATATTTCTTCAGTATGCAATATGTACTGTTATGCTATTCACATTGTGTTCATTTCTATATGCATGGAACACATGAATAATCTACAACAATATTATAGTTGTATTTTATTACAGCTGTAATTGTTATAGTTTCGATAGATATACTCTTGCAATCTTATCTGAGTGAAAAGTTGTGTAAAAATAATAAATACATATGTACAGTACATTATATATTTATTGTCTGAAATAATTAACAAATATTATACAGTATACAGGCCATCATATATTTCTTGTCTGAAATACATCTTTATTGTCTAAAATAATTAATAAATAAAATCATAGATTTTATACAAGCCATTATTTTAGCCATTTAAAAACCAGTTGACGACGCAGTCATATGTGTGAATATGGCAGCATTCGTGTTTACCCTATAGGTGACCCAGGCTTCAGCAGGCCTTCACGAGAGCCCATAATCCTCAGGTGATGATGTCACCATCTAGATTTAGCCTTCATCCAATTAAGGCGGAACACCTTGTACAGAAGGGGCGGGGCCTGTGGGAGACGGACAGGGCCTAGTTTCTCACCATCCCCTGTCAATCAATAGCCTCAGTTAATACCTTATCTAACAGCTAAGCTTCACTTGCATAATCGCTCAAGGTGAAGAGGGCTAGGTGTAAATGTTCTCCAGGCCCTTTACAACCAGGACTGAGGTGCTATTATTTAACTTTCGCTGTTAGTGGAGTTGGGCTGGCAGGGAAACACGGTAATCTTCCACCGCGTCCGACCTTCGGCAGGTGACATCACCTTTTAGGCACAATGCCAAGCTGGTGTAACACACACAAAGACTTTCGCTTTCTCACACGTACATCTTCTCACCTTCTTTGTTACTTTTAGATTCACCCTGCATTTGCAAGGCTGTGCGGTGCTGTATCTAAATTAAATGATCAATTTAATGTGTTGCGAAGTCCAAAGCTCAGCTTTACTTGGATGAAAGGAAATATGATAACGTCATACTGTAGTAGATAGAATTGACTGAAGTCCATTGATGTGGATTTGAAACCAGGTCAGTGATGTTTAGAATAAAGGCCAGGTTAAGTAAGATCTGACCTTTTATCTAAAGATTACTATGTAATGGTTAGCTGATGTTTTTAGTAGCTAAAGACCCGTTCGCACCAAAGATGATAACTATAATGACAACTTTAACTATAAAGTTTTAATAATCGTTCTAATTCTGTGCGGATAGGGAAGTCCACACCCCACAACTGTAACGATAACAACAGAAATCACTTCGGAAATGGAGGGACCTCATCATATTTACCCACTCTGAATCAGTATTATTGAAAAAAACTAATAATTCAAATCAATTTTGTGTAACTGATACATTTTAAAGATCCAATTCTAAATTAATTATTCGTTCACAAATCTGACATTGTTATTAGTGATGCGCTGAAATTTTGGTAAAATCTTCTTTCGAAAGCAGAAAAAAATCTGCGTATACATATACCCTGCAATGAATATCCCAGTGTCATTGTCAATTTTGTGAACATAATGTGGATAAACTATGACAGGTGAACATGTCAAATGCGTGGATGCAAGATGTAAAATTAGTTCTGAAAAATTGTCAGGCAGCTTGCTGACAAAGAACTTTTCTACGTTTTTCAAGACTGATTTAATGTATCACCTGAGAATACAACACCCTGAGTAGCATGAATCGTTCAATTGCCCAAATTCAATTAGCAAAACTTGAGTTTTGCTTTCAAATTTCTGCTAAATAAAAACTTTCGCTTTGGTTTTGGTGAAAAATCATTTTGGTGCATCACTAATCACTACTTTTCTCATAAACTCACTAATAAAAGCTTGAACGGATTATTTTCACGATTTTTACTAAATAGAAACTTAAATTTCTGTTTCTTACATAGTCCTGTGGGCCACATTGTGAAGCTTGAAAACTTCATTTCCTGTCTATTCCAATTGGATCGTCTTCAAAATTTCTTCTTTCTTTTTCCGCAGAGGAAATAAAGTCATGCTTGGCTTATTTTATTGCTTTTTTTTTCCTACTAAAGTCATTGAGAATTGCAGTGTTGCAGTTGTTGCTACACTCCCATACATTTTTATTAATCACCAGTATTGTGTGTTTTTGCTTCCTGCATGACTGTCCTCTTCTCATCCTTTTTTTTCCTGTCCCTCCATCTTTCCTCATCTTCATCCTCTGTCACTGGCCTGGTTCCTCCTCCCCTCCTCTCCTCTCTGTGTGTTTTCTCCAGTAGTGCTCCAGTATTGTAGTGAGTCATTCTGCAGCGGCTCTGGTTGATGGTCATGTGATTAAAAACTGCCTGACAACATTGAGACAGCGGGGCTCGCGTGCAGCGCGCGCGCACACACACACACACACATACACACACACACACACACACACACACAGCCAGCTTCACGCTACTGCTGCATGGCAAACGCGCGCGCACACACACACACACACACACACACACACACAGACACACACTCAGAATCAGGTCTTACGCACTGATGCACGCGCTAAAGCCTCGCAAACACAACTTTATGTGCAAAAGACGTGTTTCTGCAAAAGATTGGCATTTGAAGCAGGAATATACCTTTGCTCTTGATTTTTGCATGTTTGTTTCACACTCTAAAGCTTGATGTACATATGATGCATATTAAAAAGCTAATGCATTTCTTAAAATACACTATAAAAATCATTATTAGAACTGCGATCGACTGATATACCAGACAAATTGATTAATCGGTCAATAATCATTCATGCTTGGCCAAAATGTTACTCCCTCTTGTGTCAGTTCCACAATCTATCTATCTATGAGTGTAATATTTTAATAAATTAATGTTTATATAAGCATATTAATGTTCAATTCATATTTTTATATTATTAAAATATACAGTACATTGTCAATTCAACAATTCATTAACCTTATCAATATAATAGTAAGTAAATATGTATTATTGAAATGCTATATAAACATTTGAATATTCATCCTATATAATATAGTGTATTCTAATAATATTTTTTCACAATCCTTGGCAAACATATATAATAAAAATAAACGTGTTTTTATATATATATATATATATGTATGTATATGTATGTATATGTGTGTGTATAGCTAGACAATACATAATATTTACAATACTTACAATATTTTTTTTTATATGTTTCCTACTGTTTTTGTCACCATAGTAGCTTTGCTCTATTGTGAAATACTCGGATGTGTGTTTTCACTCAGCTTGCTGTGCCGTGTATCTTTGACATCCTGCTGATGGGTTCCTGTGTGTGTTTGTGCTCTGAAGGTGGACCTGGGCCGCAGGCAGGAGGTGGTGGTGTACGATCAGAGCACGAAAGATGCCGGTCAGCTTCCCAAAGACAGCTTCGTCCACATCCTCCTGAGCAAGCTGGACGGCTCCTTCCACAGGGTGTCTCTGCTGACAGGTACGGACAGACTCACGCTAGAAAACTCCACAGACTTCATCTCTGATCTGCTGGAGAGAGACGGGAATGTGTTGATTCTGGTTTACACCAGCAGAGGGCGATTCTTACACCACTGTTTCCCAAACACACTCCTGCTTTCTGCTGTCATTCCCTCACATTTGCTTTTACACATTTCTCTCTCTCTCTCTCTCTCTCTCTCTTCAATTTCCCTCATGGCTCTGTCTTGTCTGACTGTTTTCTTTTCCGTGTAAATGAATCAGAGGCCATGATGATTTGTATTGTTTGCTGACAGACATTTTTGTTATGTCATCATTGGAAGAATGCACACACTCAACTGCTTCACTACTTGTTTTGCACCATGTAGTTGTCTGGTTAAAACGCTCCTCAAAGTTTGCAAATTGATTTTCTTTTGTGTTGCTCTTTGCTGTAGATGCCAACAAAATACACTGAAACTCAACTAAATCTCTCAGTTACCAAAGTTGTTAAAGGTTATATTGTACCGTTATTGCATTGTACCGAATTTAGCCGATGGCTAGTTTTCATCCGCGGTCCCATTTTGGCCATTAAATTATTAGTAGTAATGATTATTGATAATATTAATTTAAAAAAAAAATAATAAGTGGTTAAATTTAGCTTTTAAATGTGAGTGTGTGTGTGTGTGTGTGTGTGCTTTTTATACTTTTTTTTAATGCTTTTTTATGTATAATGGGCATTAAATCATTAGTAGAAATGATTAATAATGAAAAAATAGGTGATTAAAGTTTGATTTTTTTTTTTTAAAAACATTATTTGTGATGTAACATTAATAATAATAAAAGAAAGAAGAAGAGTTTCATGTATATCTTAATTATTTTTATAGTAAATTTTTTTAATTTAACTTTACAAATGTGATTTTGTTTTTTTTCTTTTTTTCTTTTTTTTAATTTTACACTTTTATTACGGCATATTGGTCACTACATTAGTAATTATTAGTAATTATTATTAGTAATTATTATTAATAATATTAATGAAAATAAGTGTTGTTATAGTTTTTTAAAACTATTTTATGCGACTTTAATCAAAATCTATAATAAAAAATAAGATAAATAAAACAAAATTGCATGTATATGTCTTAATTGTTATTTTTAATATATTGTATTACTAAAATTTCATTCACGAATGAAAGTGCGTTTTTGAACGAATCTAGTGAGTCAGTGATTCATGATGGTCCATTCATAAACATAGTCACTTGCTTCATTCCTGAATGAATCAGCCGTTCGAACGAATCAATTGAATGAATGATTCAGTGATAAAATCAGTGACTTGCCACCACCTGCTGGCGGTTTCAGTTTCATTTTTAGCTTATAATGTCAGTTATTTAAATCATTTAATGTTTCCATATTCAAAATGTTATATTTAAAACATTAATCTCCAGATGAATCTATGAATTTAATTGCACTCATGCCACCTCTGAGCCTCATTAAACGTCTGAAAATGTACCTACAAGCCACTTTTGTGTTCTTCTGTGCCACCTCTGTAGTACAAATTAATTTTTTATTAATACTAATTTCATATGATTGGTAACTTATTTGTCTTAATTCTATTTCTTATTATATTGTTTTAAATAGAAATTTTAAAAAGCTTATAAACATAATTTTTTTAATTTGACAGTCACTTTTTAGAAGTCAAATGTCACCTCGTATTAGGAAGGCTAATTTTTGATCAGAATTTTTTTTTATTATTGATTAGAAGGTGCTCCTATTTTTTTTTTTTAAATTAGGAGGACAAGCGCTCCTAATTACAAGAAGAAAAACACGGCTCTTAAACTGGGTGTGTGACAGGTATGGCTGAGGAATGGGGTTTGGCCAAGGAAAAATTTTCAGTCAAACTATTTTTTATTTTTTTTTATTTTTTTGCTTTAACCCCTGATTACTTAAATGCCCAGGCTTCCTGCACAACTTCTGAGGAAAAACATTAAAGATGTAATGTTAACCATTTGTGCAGCTGCTATGCACTGGTCCAACAAGAATCTCCTGCTGTCAGTCAAATGATGCCATGTTACACAAAAGAGCTGCTGGTTGCCAAAGGCATGTACTTTAACCGGCAAATAGAGATCAAACCCTAAGAAAACACTTGGACATTTTTTACATCCCAAAAATACCAACTTTTTGTCACTCCCTATAATTACTTTCTGTTAATAGCGATCGTCACTGCAAAGTTCAGCTCTTAAAGTGATGAGTCTGTAGAAATCCTCACAGTAGGCAGTTTTCAGTGTGAAGCTTATGTTTTTTTTGTTTTTTTCCCCCCTCTCACTTCTTACTAAGCCGCTTGATCCAAATATGTCAGCAGTGAAAAGAAGCTCAAATTTATTTCAGTCAGGATTTGGGGAAATTTCAGCACTTCTGCAAATCTTTGATTATGTGGCTGCTTGCGCTGAAGCGGCTGTCACCTTTAAAGCTTAAGACCTCCTTGAGTCTCATTTAGTGTTTTTCAGTAAGCTTAAATTAGAAATGTGTCACACGTGACATGGAAAGTTAACACGACCATCACTGAAGCTGAGACAGCACCTTTGATATAGAAAAAAACACTTTTGTCATCTAGACTACGGAATATTAATATAAGACGCATTACAGTATGGAATGTAATTATTAGTGGTGTTTGCTAAGGTTTCACTGATGCTCAACTGCTTCATGGATACTGCTGTTGGCTCCATGAAATATGAACTATTTCTTTTTTAATATTCATGCTTGTATTATCATTCTCAGACTCTGAAAATAGTTCTTTGTGTAAATGAGGCCAGGAAAGAAGACGTCATGATTTTATTAAGACCATATTAAGACAATATGGATGACAAATGGCTCTTGGCGGCCTTTGATAAACATTAAAGGACAGCTCTAGAGGAGATGATGTAATGTTTCTGGATGTATTCAGTCCAGTACTTGCAGGGATAAAAGCTTTTGCATGTCTGCTGTCGCTCTTAAATAGAACTATAGTAATTTCACTACAAATGATCTCTTCTATACGGTGGCCGAGAGAGATCAACACGCTGCAACTTTAGAAAACGCATGCAAATAGAAAAAGCACCAGCAAATCAAGAAAACATCTTCATCAGTTTGACAGCAGGTGCTGCAAATGCTCACAACGCAAACAAATAAAGAAACACGCTGCAAATGGTCAATGTTTGGTTGTGTTGTGAGTATTTGCAGTGCATTTCTTTATTTGGTTGTGTTGTGAGCATTTGTAGCATGTGTGTGTGTGTTGTCAAATTGATAAAGTTGTTTTCTTAATTTGCAGGTGTTTTTTTTTTTTCTATTTGTGGTGTGTTGAGCTCTCTCAGCCACCGTACTTCTAGTTATTTGAGTTGAGTATATTCATTACATGAACTTCAGATGTGTGTATTTCATGTGAGCAAATGCATTTATAAAATGTGTAGTATATATTATATAGAAACACATTCCATTAACTCTTTCCCCACCATTGACGGAATTTTTCCAGCTTATCACTGTTGTATGGTAGGAGGCGCTATTATGCCTCTTCTAAAAGAATACTGAATCTCAGGATCAAAACATGGTGAAGAAGAAGCAGAAACGAGATTGCGTATGTAAGCAGATGAATATGTAAAATAACGCATTATTTTACCAAATTAAATGACGAATCGGGAGGTAGTTTATGACTGCAAAGCTTTGAGAACTAGATAGACTGTAGATGGACTCAATCTACTACAGATCCAGACATAGACATTGACAAAAACGTGATTTTCTCAGCTTTTTGTTCAGTGTTGCTTTTTTATGAAATGTACTCACTTTCAAGTGTTGATGATAACAAAGAATGCATGAAGCTAGTATAAAATGTATTTTGTATTTTGTTTTGTTTTTTAAAGCAGAGGCTCTGTTCTGTCTTTTGACATATTACATGTTCAGATATTCATACAATGTAACATTCTGGGGGCAATGAAAATGACGGAAAATGCTGGTGGTGGCTGGCAACTTAAAAAAAAAAGAAAAAGAAAAGCTGGCAGAAGGAGAGTTAGCCTAATTTAAAATGCATTTTCAACACATTTGTGTGTCATTCCTTACGGAAGTGTATTGTAGTGTAGTAACCATGTAGTAGAAACCATGTTTTTTGGCACATTGATTACCTTTTGTATAACTGCAGTTATATTACAAATACCATGGTTAAACTATGGTTAGTGTTTTGATTTTATTTGTTGTAAAACCATGGTTAAAACCATGTTTTTGTAACTTTTTTTTGTGCTGTTAGCTTAGCAACATGCTAATGTCAAATTCTACTGGAATCAACTGTGAACATTAGTCAAGTTTCTTGTGAACTTTAAAATCTTTGGCGTGAATCCCTTCAGTGGAGAATTATGATGAATGTCGAACTAGGGTGAAATAAAAGTCTTCCAATACATAAATTCCAATATGACTGTTTAGAATGAAGTTGCATTGTAAAACATCTGACCTGAATCGGATTTGGGACCACATGTAGAAGTGTCCCAAGTCAGAATTGAAAACTTCAGATTCCATGTAGTTTGTTCTATTCACATTTTCATGAACTAAAACATCATCAACAACAAAAAGTCACATATGAGCAAAAAAAAAAAAAAAATATATATATATATATATATATATATTTCTCTGCAGTCTGACTGTAACCTTAGTGTATGTGTTCAACCAAATGCACAGTTTTTTAAAGTATACTCCATTTGAGAGTGTGCACAGACACAGGCACTTGACATATGCGCACTAGAAAGTTTCATCCTTGTCCAATGTTTGTGCTATTTCTCTCCAGAAGTTATTTGTGATAAAAAGGTCTTTGCTTTAACCTAAAGTTGCACGCATCTCTAAACCCCCTCACACAAGTGCTCAACACGGGAATCTATTGTTGCGTCTGTAATAGTTGTAATTTTGTCTCTCATGTTTTTTTCGACTGCAAAACAACAGCGGAGAAAGTGTTGAGCAAAAAAATTCACAGACCGTGTATGCGCACTATGCTGTTCACACACACTGTACACATACATTACAGTGACCAGTAATGAAGAGAGCAGAAACAGCGCATGAGGGTTTGAATCAGAGCTACCGAGTTGTGCAACAGCGTTTTTGGTTAGCATAAGAGAAGATATGGTGTTATGATCGGAATAGTGATGATTGTAAGCGATAAACTCTAAATGAACAGGATGCTTATGACCACTTCCTGTCTTGAACAGTCACTGTTTCCTTAGTATAAATGCTATCTGGATAAAAGAGTGCCGATTATGCACAAACCAACTTTGAAAGTCCCTCAAAGCAATGCAGACTGATGTAACAGAGAGCAAGTGATGGTTTCATTGTTTGATAACATTATATGAGGTGGATTTCATGAAATTACAACACTTTCTGTAAAAAGTCTTTTTTAAGAGTCTTCTCAAAGATGTTTGTCTAAAAGCAAACGTTTCAAAAGATTTGTCTTGCAATGATTCCATAGAAGCATTTTGGAGCCTCCAGTGATCAGTTCTTAAAAGAACCAGTTTTTTCTTAGTGTAAAGAACATTTAAAAAATCTAAAGAACATTTTTTCCACTATAAAGAACCTTTTGTGCATTTGTAAGGTTCCATGGAAGTTAAAGGGGTCATGAAATGCAAATGCTGCTGTGAGCTAGTAGGAAATACTGCCGCACATATAACATATTAAATAACCCCCATTTATATAGCATACATGAAATCACCCCATAGCAGATGTATGCAGGTGGAGCTGGGGAAGGAGGAGGGTTTCTAAAGTGTGCTGCAACTGCTATAGCAAGCACCTCCTTTTTGGAGGTGCAGGGATATTGTGATGTCACGGTTTTCTCCCAAATTCAGATCCGGGAGAATCTATTCAGTTAAACACCTTTTACATTTTAGCAACTGTTGTGAAATCTTGGTCAGTAGATGGTAAAATATATCTAAAATCTTAAATCTAAAATGGTACGATACTGTAATTTCACCAATTTTTCAGTACAATTTAGCAGTTCAGGCTGAGTGATGTGAAGCATTAAAGCAAAGAAATGGTTAATAAGTTTAGTGTGCAAATTTGTCAGTTTGCCAGCATACTTGGCCATGTTTATGTGGTGATGTTAATGACGAGAACGTGAAAGACGTTGTTTGCTTTCAGCTCATTGAAAAGTATGAGGTGGCACAAATCACAAGTGTATTTATATTTTGTCCATGAACTTCTTCATCTGCTTCATTTCCTGCAGGATTTAGCTGAAACTATCACACCTGAACCAACTCTTTGGGTTCGCCCCGTTGACTGTCAGCAAGTTCATCTTTGTTGCCTGTTGAGCTGGCACGCTGTTTCCTGTTAATGTCGGGTGATCACAGGATCTGAAATGTTATGCGAGCTGTCCGTCTCCCTCCACAAGCATCTCGTTCACGCCGTTCTTCTTATTGGAATGGCGCACACACATTTACACACACCGGCTGAAGCTTTCACACCTCACCCACAGGGACAAGCTTCAGAACGAATGTGTGTCCTGCAGATGTGCAATCACTCTTAATCTCGCTAGCCTGTAGCCATCTGCCTTTGTTTTTCTATGCATGGTAGGACATCAAGTCCACTGGGTCACCTATATGCGTTCATGTATGTCACTTTCTCCAGGTATTATATGGGTCAATGATATAATTCTCATTTTTGTCCTATATATTAATTTATTCAAAAATATAGCAATCAGTTTTCAGGGTGGAATAGGAGATTTCAGGGTGATATCCGTATATCATAATGAAGAAGAAATCCTTTCAAATCTTGAAAGAAAACCTTAGTTTTGTATTTTATTAAAACCTTCCACAAAATGTCCACAAAATCAAAAATGTATGGTACAACCAACATGCAAAACCCCTTGCTTGTGTGTCAAGGTCAATAAGTCAAATAAATCTAATAAATATTTGATTATTTTTATGTCAAGTCAAGGTTAGCTCAGTTTGTAAAATATCATGCGGTGCGACTCCCCAAAACTGTAATGATATTTATGAATTAACAATTAATGATCTTCATATTAAATACTTTTTACCTTGAAAAATATATTTAAAAAACGTTTTTTTGGAAAATAATGATTAAGATATGTACACTCACATGTTTTCAACATGTAAAGAAAATGTTTTTACTTTTTACTTGATGGTTACACCACATGACGTTTTCTTTCTTTTTTTTTTTCATTGGAAAATGTATTGATCAATTGATTTCATTATTTATTTAAATACTGTAAAACTTTTTAAAACCATATGAAACCAAAAAAAAACGTAAAGAGTCAATTTCTAACTCCTATTTTAAACTTGCAGATGCTTTAAAATTTGTGATATTCCATTCAAAAAGGATAAATGAAATGTCCTCTGTACCACCAATAGTTAATGCAGCAAAAGTGGGAGGAATTCAGCAGAAAGTAGCGAATTATGCTCAATTAGAAGATGAAAGTTTTAGCTTGGCAGGGACCAGAGCGCGGCTGTTCCTTTCCCCTTTGTATTTAGCTGCTTTTGGAGCTGAATTCAGCTTTGTCTTGCTCCCGGCTTCTATTATGCAACTGGGCGTTTCTTGCTGAAGTGTTTGTGTGTGTTCGCCAAAATGAGGTAATGAACAGGTGGTGACGCATTCGCTCTAAAACAATATCAATATATCCTTTCACTGTAAGCCTGCCCTCAACATTACGTTCTCTCTCAGACTCCAGACTTGCCACGGTCAGCCAAAGCTCCAATTTTACCGCCGTTTCTACGCCCAGTTGAGGTAAAGGACAGGAGGACATTCATGATTTAAACCAGCACAGGAAAAAGTCTGACAGACTTCTCTGGAAAAAATGTTTCCCATTATATTTGCTTGACTTTAACTGTTATAAGCCCTGATTATAACAAAAAAACTCAATCATATTTTTAGCCTAAACGTTCAGCAACATTCCAAGATGCATTTTGAAACATAAATGTACAATGTTCCAACTAAGTAGTTAATTGTGTCAGTGAAATCACTAACAAAAATGGCAAATGAGATGAGAAGTGTTGGAACTTAATTGTTGCAACCCTCAGGCCATCCAAAATGTAGATGAGTTTGTTTCTTCATGGGAACAGATTTGGAGAAATTTAGCATTATATCACTTGTTCACCAATGGATCATCTGCAGTGAATGAGTGCCGTCAGAATGAGAGTTCAAACAGCTGATAAAAAAATCACAATAATACACAAGTAGTTCACACCACTCCAGTCCATCAATTAACATCTTGTGACGTGCCGAGCACCGTGCAGGCCAGATTCAAACCTATGTTTCCCATATAGGCACCAAAGCTCAACATTTGTACTTTCAGACGTTATTATATACAAGAAATCTGAATGATGCCTGAAATTGTGTGGCCTGTCAAAGAAAGTGTGCTATTTTTGATGCAATATAACTCAGTATTTGTCTGGTGGTTGGAATGTGCGATGAAAATCCCATGAACTTTCTTTGGAACCCAATTCATATCTAGAGGGGTGTGCCAGAATCTTCTTAAGAAATCCAGAAATTTATTAAATTCTAACTTCGTAAAAATGTTCCTAAGTGCAGTTCTTCAATTTCACAAGGTTTTCAAGGTTTTTGATTATATTGCGATTCTCTAATAACTTTATTTATTATTTTTAATAACATTCTTATTAGGAGTTCAAATTCTTCTGTCTTAAAGTTGTTTAAGAAAAACCGTAAAAAGATAAGAACATTCCTAAGATTTTTCTTAAGATTTTTACATTCTTAACTTTATTAGGTTAGAAAATGAGATGGTTAAAAGAGTCTTCTTAAGAATGTTTCATGAATCCAGCCCCAGAACACTATACACTTGGCTGTTTTTGATTTGGGTCGATAGAAAAACCCCTAGCAACCATCGAGGAACACACCCTAGCAACGACATAGCATTTCCATTGATACATCCCAAAATACCCTTGCATTGCGGTGGTGAGTTTTGCATGGACAAGCACCATATTTCCTTTAGATTCTAGTTTATTTAGGAGACACTTTTATCCAAAGTGTCCTACAAGTGAGGAATAGTACAACAAACTGACCAAAGCAACATGATGTGAACAATAGAATCTCTCTTAAACCTGTATCAACCTTTTTTCGAACACAAAAGAAGATATTATGACGAATGTCGATAACCAAACTGTTTCTGGTTCCCTCTGATTTTTGTTTCTTACTGTGGGAAGTCATTGGTTATAATCAACTGTTTGGTTACCAACATTGTTCGAAATATGTATGAGTCACTTTAGATGGTTAACATCTAAAACTTCATCATGCAGCAGTTTGACTTCCTGTGTCTACGTAACCCGTTTCCATTATTGTCCCAGAGCAGCAAGGGGATCAATGTTTCTATTGAAAAAGAGCCACTGTTGCCATTAGGATGAGGTAAGCTCTCAAGGGACGTTCTTGGTGCTCTGTTATTTTCAACAAACACACACACACTCAACTCTTTCTCTGGCCGTATGTCTTTCTGATTAGAGCATGGCTCTATTTTTAGTTCAGGCTCCTGTGGTCATCACATCTGGCGCCAGTCGCCTACTTGAACAGCACACATATACACGCCACAGATTCGCAAAGGTCGAAAAGATGACCTTTCAGTCTCCACCCTGTAACCCTCGACATACACATACACCACTTTGCGGTTTGAAGAAATGAGTAGCATTTGTCCTACATATGGCCCGCTGTAAACTTGGCTATAGTTTCTCTGTGCTCTCATAGACCTCAAATTATATGTGTTATGTCAATTCTGAGAAACAAGCTGAAGAAATGAAGAAATGTCAGCGGGCCGACCAGTGCCAAATACTTTCAGCATGACATGAACTACTTCTCCTCTCCTCTCTGCTACTGTCTCCCTCTTTTTTTCACCCTTTCCTTTCCTTGAATCTACCTACCATCCAAATTAGCTTTAAAAAATAAAAGCATTCAGTGCACTTAATTAAATTGAGGAATACTTTTCCACTCTACTGTACATTATATATACTGTATGTATATATATCCACTCATATTCAGCACTTTCAGTGCATTTTATTTTATCCTCTTTTATATCGTTAACGATGGTTTCCTGCACCAAAAATAGTCGGAATTTAATTTTTCCACCCACAAAGGGCTGGTTTTGCTACTGTACCTTGAAGACTTCTATGCAAATAGCGTGTTATGATTGGCTAACCTCCAAGAGGCAGCATATTTCATTCAGGGTGGGCCAAGTTTATGGTTTATGGAGTTCTTGTAGCTCAAACAGTAGAGCACAGCGCTAGCAACACCGGATCATGGGTTCGATTCCCAGGGAATTCATGAACTGATAAATATATATGAATGAAATGCAAGTCGCTCTGGAAAAGCCATATATGTTTGTCATGTCACAACAATTTGTGAGGTTTTTACAGCTTCGTTTCAATAGATGCTCTGTGTAAGAAGGCTAGGTCTTAAATGTCCTTGTTAGCTCGCCCGCCTCCAATGCTGGAAACAGTGGTTTGAATTCTGCTCAGAGTGAGTGAAGTAGAACCGGAGGGATTATATTGGTGCCGTGACCCGGATGATAGTGAGGTTTAGGGGGGTGAGTTTAATGGAGGTAAACCTCACTCCACTGATCTCAAGAGGCACACTAGCGACTGACATTAGAGGCTGTGGTCTTTAGCATCCTTGTTAGCACGACCACCACTCATGGCGGAAACGCCGCTTCTAATCCTGCTCAGAGTGGGTCAAGTAGAAATAGAGGGGACAATATGGATCACTTTGTTTCTGTTAAATTGAAAGTATTAGAACTATGTTTTTTTTTCTAATTTCAGAAAGAAATGTGTTGTTTGTTTTGAAAAACTCTCTAAAACAATGTTTGGGTTTTATGGATGTCGCCAGAATGTTGCTAAGGTACTCTGGTATAAGGTTTTCTGAGTCATTTTAGACCATTAATATGTGGTTTCTAGTACGCTCTAAAAAGAAATTAGGGGGACCTAAAGTAAGTTAATTAAATTATCTTGAAAATTGGGTAGTGGACTTCTAATTCCCATCATGCTTTGCCTAGGACAAATGTTGGAATATTTTGTGTTTTTTAGTAAAGAGAAAGACCTGTTAGTGTTTAACGTGGTTATTTTTGACATTTACAGTAAAAATAGTTTCTGTTATGTTGAAGTTGTTGTGGTTGCCACTGATCTAAAGAGTAGATGTTGTGGTTAGGTTGTGGGCAGCTATGTGAATGTATACACTACATAGATCCTATGAGCAATGACTGTGTGAATGCCAGTGACAAGTAATTTCCAACTAATTCACTGAATGTACCTGCTAAATAAGTTACATCGAACATGTGCTATGCTAGCTGTTTATTGTTTTGTTTTTTTAATATTTGAAAAATATTAGATTAATTAGTTCCAGGGTCACAATTCAATTAGTTGGAATGATTTGAGTAATCAACTTTTTGTGTTTATGTTACAAATTATTAAATTCCCTTAACTCAGTGTAGTTTGTTGGTTAAATGTAATTTCATTAGAAGTTGTCGTAACTCAGAAAGATTGGTGCAAACTGTTCCATTAATGAAAATTTGCTGGGTGTTGAAATACTCCGATGGTAAGAAAAGTCCTTATTATATAATTCACATACAGGGAGTCAGGGAGCATGATTACATGTGGTGATTTCTTTCAGGTAATGTTCCAGTTCTAAATTAACATGTTAAATTGACAGCCCTGGTTCTATTCTCTTCCAAAAGTTACAAAGGTTTTGGTGGCTCTTCAAGAATGCAATGAATTCCAGGAAAAGTTTGCAGAACACAGGACATACACATACACAAACAAGTGACGCAACCCGGCGCTCATTTCCTGATAGAGGCCCAAAATCCTTCCATTCCATCCTCGGCTAAATTTGGATTTCCAGCGGAGCTTGAAGCCCCTGTGTAAAGAATGTGGGCTTTGTCATAATTCTGCTGTCTTATTGCAAGCATTAATACTCCCTCTCATTTATCTCTCTCTCTCTCAGGCTCTCTCTATTTCTCTTTCCATCTCCCCCTTTCCTTCCCACATGAAGCACATCCTCCCAGTTGTGTAACCCTCTCTGGAGACCTCTATCCTGGTTTACATGTGTCCCGATGACATCATAGTTCTCCATAGGGGGTTTAGATTGCTTTCTTTTGCTGTCTTTTAAGGGGGAAGGGTTGGGGAACAGAGACCTTCAGCCATATTAATAGGTCAACCCTAGTTTCTCAATCGCCCCTACTTCTTGAGTAAGGAAAGAATGGACAACATGGGAATAGATGATGCATGAAATGTGGTAAAATATAAATATAATACAGAGGTGTGGTTTAATGCATGTTTGCCCATATATCAGGACCATTGGTGCAAATTAAAAATTGAAAGCAAATCGTTTTTGCAGGTCTCAGTTCAAATTCAACTAATCCGTTTTATTCACAAACAAAACATATGCTCAAATCATCAACAGCACAATGTGATTTAAAGAAAAAGAAAGAACTACATGGCTGCTCTAAATGAAATTTGCAACTATAGTAGTAATATTTATTTCATAACTGACTCCAACTGCAGTTTTATTGCAGGGTTCTCCATTGAATTCTCTTTTTTTTCCCCTACATTTGAACTTCTGCCATTGCAGCATTAATGTTAAGCTTAGGAAAAAGGAAGGAGTGCAACAGTTGGTCAATAATCTTCTCAGGACGCCTTGTTCACTTGTCACTGCGAATTGTGAAAAGACAAGTTTCTTGCTTAATCCCATAAATGTCATCATCCACTTGTACGATTCACATAAGTTTGTTTTAAGCTTTTGGCTATAAACACATCCTTGAGAAACGTCTCCATTCAATTCTGATGTAACTGGCCTCCAAAAGTGTTAAAACCGGTTAAAACCGGGTCCTTCTTCAGCTGTCGGTAACATAGCTTAAACATGGCAGACCTTGATTAATGAACTTGACCTTTGACCTGTACACTGGGTTTCAGCCCAGTACTGAGTGACGGCATCCTGTTGAGCCATTACACTTAGAAGCCTCGAGTCTTTTCTGAACTATGCGAGATCTAGATCATAGTCTTTTTAGCACTAATAGTGTTTAACAGGATTGGCACTGTTAAATGAAAACTAATATAAGAGTCAAGCAATGCTGTTTTATCACCTCATAGCTCAGCATGTTTTGGGATATTTGGAGGTATTGATAGAAATATTGAGTCACAGCAATATCACCGACCAAAAGCCATATCCTCTTGTAAGACGATATTCAACTTTACAATAAAACTAGTGGTGTGAAGAAATTGGAAGAGGAAAAAGTGATTTACGGTACACACAATACAGGAACAAGCAATCTGGGAACTGTCTTTCTCAAAAACACAGTTCATGGAGTACCCTTTGTTGGGTTCAAATCCGCAACTGGTTTTGATCACTTAACTATACTATTTCCTAAATTCTTAAAAGTAAATGTTCTTCATTGGCATCGATGGTTCCATGAAGAACTTTTAATGTCCATGGAACCTGTCCATTCTACAAAAAGGTTCCGTACAGAGAAAGGTTCTTTAGAGAGAGAAAAAAAAAGGTTCTTTTGGGAACCAAAAAAGTTTTTTTTTTTTTCTATGGCATCATTGCGAAAAACCCCTTTTGGAGCATTTTACTCTTTAAGGGTGTAAATTAGATTAGTGGTATTTAAATGTGTCACCATCACGTGTGTGGAAAGTCCTACGTCTGAAAACGTTGTGGGCTGCTGTCTAACGGCTGGGATATGTCCGAGTCGACACTTAAAATTAAAATAGTTTGCTGTGGCCATGCGTGTCTGATTAAAGCACGTCAACAGGTGGGTGCTACAAAGGATGATGATGATTTAATGATATTAAAAATAGAGCAGTACACCTGGGGCTGAATGATTTGGGGAAGAAAAGTGAAATGTGAAAAAAGCAAAATGTGTTTAAAATGTGATTTAAAAAAAAACAAACAAGTTTGCTTTGCTTAGTACAATGCTATTTACTACTATTTACTTCATAATTTAATATCACACAAGCGTTAAACCAGCTTATCTTGGAAAATTGCAGGGAGCTCTTAAAGCTTCTCATTTGTTGATAAGCGCTTCTCTTTTCAACAGTAGGAAGATGGTTGGCGCATGTTGCGTTCCCAAACTCAGTGCTTCCCTCTGAAACCCACAACGCATATACGTATTTAATAAAATTGCAACCGATTTGATAATCACACTAAGTCATGTTGCAATTTCTGTTTTATTATGATTAATCGTTCAGCCCAGGGGTAAAGACACATTTATTGCAGTATGGCGTGTATCTGCTGTTTTGTTGGCGGTAAAACGATATAGCTACACATGCAAAGCATGTAATATCTACATGCACGTGTTGTGTTTCTTTCTTTCCATGACTTCATCATGACTTCACTTATGGCTTGTATACATAAGACATCTAGAAGCTTAATCATGCAGTGAGAATTCTAGCTCCTTCGCCCATATCGTGAGTGTAAATGAGAGATGCCCCATTGGGATCCATTTATGTGATATGTATGTCAAACTCCAGAGAAATTTCACGCTGTTTTATCACAGACAGGGGGATTTGGACACACTTAGACTGATGCACACATGTGAGTGTTGAGTGATTGGAGCTGGCGTTGTGCTCAACTGGAGGCTACCTCACACCTCAGGCATGACAGCTGGGGCCCTGTAAGCATTACATCATGGACTGATGTATCCGCATATCGCATGTCACTGGTGCTCTGACAACAAGCGCTATCAGCGCTAACCCCCTCCTACTCCACACACGCATTCGCACAAAAATTCCTCTTCTATGCACACACCATCCTCTGTTAGATCCCAACAGTGCTGTAGAAATGCATTCGATATATTGTGGCAACACTCACATAATCTGCACATATAGGCTTGTGGAATTGCAGCCAAACTGCATGAATGATGTGGTTCCTCTGCTTCACCTGATAGATGATCCTGCGGTGTAATGTGTTGTATTCTGATACAGCTTCTCCCTACTGCACCTTTACAATCATCATACTCAGCCATTGAGAAGTTTACTCCTGATGCATGCAGTAAACATTCACAAAGTAGTGAATGAGAACTAACCAGCATCAACCAGACTGGACATGGTCTTTTTCAGCAGGAATGATTTATGTGCTTATATTGCATCTGACTAAACCAAAATGTGTTTGCAACATGCAGTAATGCACTTTAGAACAGTCATTGTAACTACTTCCTGGAATGCTCTCTCTGCTACCAGCAATTTTAGCATGTTTAAGCTGGTGTGCTCTTACAGCAGATGGATGGACAGATTTTAAGTGTTGATGTCATGCATTTAGTATGTCCATTTATTGGAAATAGAGCCCATGACTTTAGTTTTGCTAGTGCGACGTTATATGGCTTGTACTACCGGGGCATTTTAGGTCATTCACACCTGGTATTAAAGGGTTACTCCACCCCGAAATGAAAATTTTGTCATTAATCACTTAATGTAAAAGCCGTAAAATCTTCGTTCGTCTTCGGAACACAATTTAAGATATTTTGGATGAAAACCGGGAGGCTTGTGACTGTTCCATTGACTGCCAAGTAATTATCACTGTCAAGGCCCAGAAAAGTATGAAATACATCGTCAAAATAGTCCATCTACCATCAGTGGTTCAATCTGAATTTTATGAAGCAACGAGAACACTTTTTGTGCGCAAAGAAAACAAAATATCGCTGGCCTCTATGTTAGCAGGTCATGCCACATGCATACAGACGAAACACGCCGGCGTGACCTGCTAACATAGAAGCCAGCGTACAGACAGAGAACCCGGAAAGCGCTGCTCGTGAACTCATGAACACGCTTGCAGGAAGTGTCACGGAGGAGAAGAAAAAGTTGAATAAAGTCGATATTTTGTTTTCTTTGTGCACAAAAAGTGCTCTCATCGCTTCATAAAATTCAGACTGAACCAGTGATGGTAGATGGTCTATTTTGACGATGTCTTTCATACTTTTCTGGGCCTTGACAGTGTTATTTAGTTGGCAGTCAATGGGACCGCCTCCTGGTTTTGATCCAAAATATCTTAAATTGTGGGGTAAGGGATTAATGACATTTTAACGACGTATTTGTCGATCTGATCACAAGTGAACGACATTAAATACAGGTTTAAACAGGATCAGCAATGCTTTGAGATTGTCCACTTTTGACCACTTCCAGAGGTAGTCAAAAACGCATTCAACCAGATTGCATTCAGTGAAATGCGTTCAAACAGGCACAAAAGGCCGCCTCCTTTCTGCCTACTGACCTAATTCTTAAACATAACAGGACGTGTTGTTGAACCGCGCTAGCCAGATGGGATTTAAACTTTGCTGGCTGAAAACGTAAGTTTGGTTTGAATGTGAAAAAATGTTAAAAGCATTATGTTCTCTTACCATTCCTGATTCTAACATAAACCCACAACTTTCGGCATAGTTTTGCAGCTATCAGAGCAGAAACAAAAGCTGCATGCTTTAGATAATATTAGATCGGAAGATCAGAAAAGGCCCATGCCCTCAAATACATTAGGAATGTGGTTGATCATGTACAATTCAGATGGAAAATGCATTCTAGGTAGAAATAATTATAATTGCAGATGCACATAAGATGCATATGTTTTAGTTTTGATTTCATTGATTTTAAAATGTACAATTTAAAATGTACTGCGCTTTGTTATTGTAAATTAAACGCATTTAGGAGAAGTGTGAAAAGAGAAGATCAAACGCATCTGTGTACATATATTATGTGTGTACTTGCAGTCTAAAACAGTTGAGGGTGTTATATTTTTTCATTTTCAGAAAAACATTGAGTGGGCCCCTAAGGTGGCTGCATATTTGCTCGGTGAGTAAGGAATGTGGTTGCATGCCTTACTCATAAGCCAGATTCAGCTCACACACAGTAAGAGTGAGAGAGAGAGGAAAGACGGGGGGGGAGACAGAGTGAAAGTAAGCGAGAGAGGAGAGAGACAGGGCAGACTATGCTCACGGCAAATGAGCTCATTCACTCTAAGGTCACACACACAGAGAGAGAGAGAGAGAGAGAGAGGCGGGGAAAGACTTGAACGGAGGCTGTACAACAATAGCGAGCTCCACTTTCAGTTGTTGCCACACAGAATGAGATCGAGGAAGGATCCGTGGCGCTCCTGAGGAAAGACCACACACTTCTTCTGCCCTCGTTTCTGTGAGGGGGGACGCAGTTGTTGCTGCTTTCCTGTGGAGTTTCCCTCCTAAGTGTTTTTTAGGATCTTACCTTTTTTTGGTACCCGGTACCTTTCGGACGTATAGTTCTTGGACTGCGGTTTGGACTGGTTGGTGCGGATGCCCCTAGACGTGGTCATATCCCCTCCGGAGAACTGCTTCTGGCCGGGGATCCAGCGAACAGACATGAGGCTCAAAATCAGAGTCCGCAAGATGAGGAAAGAACGCAAGCTAAGAGGTGTGTAGCATCTGTTGTCACCTGGACCGATGGTGCTTTCCCATCTGTACCTGTCAAACACGTGTTGGTTCGAGGTTATGCGATATGTTTCATCATCTTCCTCTTTCTTTTCTGTAGTCCCAAATATTTGGCTGATGTTAGAATTCTTTTTTCAGTGTCTTTCTTTAACCTAAATTTATGTTAAAGAGTTAGCAATGCTCCTAAGATTATCTGCTAGAAGAGTAGAAAATTAAATGGACGTTCATAGGATTTATTTGATTTGAGTATATTTATTAATGCAGTTGCTTTGTGTGTGTTCATGGTTCACAACGTTATGCACACATGCAAGAGTATATTTTGAGTTACGTGTGCATTCTACTGATGTCACCAAGTACAAGTTAAACAGTTGGACTTTGCCAAGCAATTTACTTTTATTGCAGTGACGTCTATGTTTTCGTAATGGCTTTAGGGCAGAAATGCAATAATTGTAATAGCACCAACAGTTAATGATTCGATGATGCAAGGTCCTGGGGTTTAACACTTCTAATCTGTCAAGCATGACACAAAGCGCCGGGAGTGATGAGGTAGCCACCAACCCCCTGCTGTTTTTTGTGTTCCTCATTGTGCAGCATGCATGTGTGCAATGATGTCATTGGGCCTTTATTGAGATGCTAATAAGTGTGTGTGTGCGTGCAGAGATGGGGACAGATGGGGGCTGCTCCTCAATGGCGTCATGTCTTCTGCATCTGGAGACTCGTATGTGTGTGCGTGTGTGTTGATGTGCATTAGTTTCATTCAGGGGCCCATCAATGCTGCTGGATGTAGAGCCTTGAATGGAAGCCTGTGTGAGAGTGGCTATAGAGCTCAGCTGAAAAGATGAAAAACTGAGGGGCTCCTAAAAGATGGAGGTCAGGTGCCGCAGGACAATGAACTGATATCAAAGGGTGGAGTTAATGAACTGTGCACTCTGTGTTATAAAACACAAATGCGGCTCGATAGTTCATGGCCATATCCGAAAAATGTAACCTTATTACCTTGTCTGCTTTGTTGCACAGTAGGGGAACATGGTATTGCAGCTGCAGTTGAATTTAGGTAAGTATCACACAAGTATGTGGTGACCTGAGCATTGTAGTCTCTGTATAAGCTATTCACCCTGCAATTCCAGATAAATTCTTCCATGATGTAACTGTTCCTCTGTTCGAGAGAGGTTACTGCACTTTTGAGAAGAACTGAGGTCTGAGGCACGTCAGAGAAAGTTGGATGGTGAATGGAGGTTATGTAAGCTTTGGAGAGAGAGAGAGAGAGAGAAAAAAAAACATAGAGGAAGTATGCGAGTGGCACATTGCCTTTTCGTCCAGCGTGAGATTGACCCTGGCACACTTTTCTTGCTGAAAACACACTTGCACTCATATGCCTAGTGGTTTTAAGAAACGTCACCACTGCCCTCTTACGTAACTGGAGACTATAACAGTGAATAATGTAGCCTAAGTCAGTCGTGTGTGTGTCTGTCCATTGTGCATGTGTATATTTATTCGATTCGGAGAGTTCTACATGCTCGCAAGATCTAGTGAGAACATCAATTTGTTTTAAATGTGTATTTGAAACACTTCTTTAACTTGTCTGCTTAAGGTGCAAATGATTGTTCATATTTCTGTGGAAGAAGTAAAAGTATTCAATAGTTGATTCAACATCAGCAAGATGTTAAGACAGATACGGAAGCTTATGGTTTCCTTGTAATCCTAACTGTCACCACCACCGCCCAGTTAGAAATGATAGCTGATGACCTCACTCAAGTATTTCCTCTCTTGGCTTTTCAACAATGTGGTGCTGTAAGTGTTCCTGTTTGTGTTGCTGTGGTCCAGTAACACATTTTTGTTTTTTTAGAGGAAGCTATATAAAGCACCCTTGTAGATCTTTGAAGCTGTACACTATTCCAGATCTTTGAGGGTATGAAAGATCCCTTCCAAAGGAGATCTTGTCGACTTGCCTTTTGTGCAGTGGTCTTGCTTTCACAGACCCAGATGCCCTTTGAAATCCTTGACCTCTGAGTTCAAGGAAGAGGGATGGGAGGTCAGCACTGCTTCCCTGTTTTGGCAAAAGTAATGCATTTGAGAGATGTGGGAAAGGAAGCCGGTTCTAACAAGCCTTAACCAGGCAAAATTTGTAGTTTTACTTGGGCATTGCTGACAGTGTTGACATAATGACCAACCCTTTTTTAGGCAGTTATGTCACTGGGCCAGTGAGGGGAGTTACAGTTGGGGGATGGGGAACAGACATCCAGGATTTGATGTTGTGTCAATGTGTTTGAACGTATTTGTGTGTGGTTTGGGGGGGAAGGGTGTATTTGAACCAGTATGGGGGTCGTAGAACATTTGCTCGGCAGTCATTCATCTACCACTGCTTTCGAGAGCGTATGGAGGAGGCACCAGGGGCCCGTTGGTTCTGCTTGAGTGACATGCAAATCACCTCTCAGTCTTCTGTGCTGAGAGATGATGTCATTGTACCAGCCGTTGCCATTAATAGCAGGAAACAGACAGGTTGTCGCTCAAGCTCTTAAAGAACCAGGCACCCCCAAACAAACAATAGTTGTTTAGATGGTGATTTGCACATGGATAAGAGGGACAGGTGTTCCTTGTTGTCAGTTAGGGCAAAGCAGGTGGCTTTTAAAGTTCACGGTTAATTGATGCATGATTTGTCACCCATTTATAGACTCTGAATGAAATCATGCAATAACGTTGAGCGTGGCTGACATTTTTCTTTGTTGTAAACCTTCCTATCACCTCACTCTTTATTTGCCATGACTCGTTTTATTGACTTGTTCATTTTAACTCCTCCTTCCCACCCAGATCTGTGTAACACAGTCACTTTTGTTTGGATTATTGCACTGTTTCTTGGCTGGGATGAAATTATTTCATGGCTCCCTAGTTGACTGCTGTGTGTGCACGCTCCCAGGGTTACCATGTCCCAGATTCTCATGGAGCTCATCTGCGATTAAGGTCTAAACCCATCTGCCGGGGCTCACGCTTTCTGGCAGCATTGCACAGCTCAATGAGGACTTTAATTTCTTCCTCTGTAATTCCATTCCGCTTTTCCATCTTTCCCTGTTACACGAATGCATTCTAGTTCAGCTGCTTATAGATGCACGTAAATGCATTTGCAGATTCTTACCTTGCATTTGTACATGTGTACATCGCTGTCCAGACACCCAACGCCCTAGAGCTATGAATCAAGGGCTTGGTCTGCACCTGTGACCACCCTCATTCTCTAAGCCTGATGCAATTGTTCAGTTGAGGATATTAGGTCATCCAGGAAAAGGAGCTCCAGCAGACGAATGCCAAAATGAGCCACCCGCCTCTTAAAGAAACAGAATCCTTCTTTAGGCCAACTGGCCTTTGATTACTTGACTGCTGTGTTTGTACATGCACTGACCTAGATTGGCATAATCTTGTTCATAACATCTGAATCCTCTCTTGCTTAGGTTTTGACAAATTATGTGTGACATCAGCATGTCTTTTGTTAGTATGAAAGGTTTTGACTTGAAATATGCCTCTTATTATTATAGGTTGCTCTTTAAGTTCTTTGTCCTGCTTGAGAGATTTTGAGTTGCATCCCTTACGTAACGACTTGTTACAACAATGGCAATGTTGACAGTCGCCAAATCCAGCATTATTGTTTGTCTTGTCTTTCTTCTATCACATAGGTAGGGGGTCATTTTGTTTCCTAACACCTTCTCTCTTGTTCTCTGTTTCATTAGGTGGTTTTGCAGCATTCTCATCCTGTTTCCCAGGACTGTGTGAAGGCAAGCCAGTGGCCACTCTGCCTATGAGTTTGTCTCAGCCATGTCTGCCTGTGGCAAACGTTGGTCCCACACGAATCCTGCCCCATCTTTACCTGGGCTCCCAAAAAGATGTGCTCAACAAGGTACAGCTGACTGTAACTGAGGTCTTGGAATGTTAGAAACTTTTCATTTGTTACAACTTCCAAAACTGGAGTAGTCACATTGCATAATTCATACCTTGGCTCTTTGCACTCTCAGGATCTAATGGCTCAAAACGGCATCACATATGTGTTAAATGCAAGCAACACCTGCCCAAAGCCAGAGTTCATCTCCGAAAGCCATTTCATGCGCATTCCTGTCAATGACAACTACTGTGAAAAACTCCTGCCATGGCTAGACAAAACCAACGAGTTTATTGGTAAGAACCAACTTGTGCCACTAGGAAAAGAGTTGATTTAGTTTCCCTTGGCTGATTGATTTTCTTCAAGTGAACTTCATGTTAGCATGAAAACTGAGTAGCAACCCCTGTGATGGTATCAGGAAGAACAAATTTGATCCTCAAAGCATATTTGCTGAAATGATATGTTTTATTCTGGC
Source organism: Acrossocheilus fasciatus (assembly GCA_036784905.1). NCBI lineage: Eukaryota > Metazoa > Chordata > Actinopteri > Cypriniformes > Cyprinidae > Acrossocheilus > Acrossocheilus fasciatus. The sequence goes on along the minus strand of CM071962.1, from coordinate 18,897,449 downwards.
TTATCTCTGAAGAGGTATTTGGTTGTCTTGCATGTTTTGTGTTTGCTCATGTTTTTCCCTTCTCCCTTTCAGACAAAGCCAAGGTTTCCAACTGTCGAGTCATTGTCCATTGTTTAGCTGGCATCTCCAGGTCCGCTACCATCGCCATCGCTTATATCATGAAGACAATGGGCTTGTCATCAGATGACGCGTACAGGTAAACTCACTCAGACACCCTGCAGCTTAAATTGCACAGTCTCAGAAAGACATTTTCTGCTAGTTGTAATTTTATATCCATTTTCTGCAACATGTAAAATGGATCACATTGAAACACTTGTAAACAATACCCGTCATGGCCATCCTAAACACATATTTTTGTTCAAGGCCTTTACAAGCTCACATGATGCGTCTTTGTGTTGAAGATGTCTTCCTTTCCATATATGCGGATTTGTCCTTGGGGTAATCGTTCTTACTCATCTTGTGTTTCCAGGTTTGTGAAGGACCGCAGACCTTCAATATCACCCAACTTCAACTTCCTGGGACAGCTGCTGGAGTTCGAGAAAGGTCTGAGATTGCTAAAGGCTCTTTCCTCGGGTCAGGAGAAGTTGGAGCAGTTGAAGGAATTGTCAGAACCTAGAGGAGAATCTTCCAGTGATCCTGAAAAGGGTCGTCTGGAGGCTGAGAAGGACAGCACTGAATTGGACACCAAGCTACCTTCTCCAACCTCCCTCCAGCAGGGCTTCAATGGCTTGAATCTGTCAGCAGAGCGTATCCTAGACACCAACCGGCTCAAACGCTCTTTCTCACTTGACATCAAATCGGTCTACGAGCCCAACCACTGTCCTCGCCTCACGCCTGCGCACACCGAAGATGTTCCCAAACTCTGCAAGCTGGATAGCCCAGAGGCCGGAGAAGCCAATGGTGTATGCCAGTACTCACCTGTCAGCCCAAGTTTAGCTGAATCTCCAGGCCTCTTTCCTGAGACCAGCGCCCGACCTCGTTCGCGGAGGAAAAACAAGCACAATGGTAGCAGCGCTGGAAGTTCTCCTGTGCACTCGCACTTCGGACACTCACTCTCCGCACACAAAAGTCCCAGTCTTGACGACAATCTGAAGCCCTCCCTGCTGCTCAGCCTTCCCACTGTGGGCACCGGGCCCATGTGGACCAAGCATAGAGACACCGTACAGGCCACGACCCCTGTTACGCCAACAGGCGAAGCCCCTTGGTTCTACAGCTCAGAGTCAATGAACAGTAACGGAGGTGGAGGAGGGGCGGTACACTTTCCTGCACTGGGATGCAGCAGCCTTCCCGGCCCGTGCGAGGCTGTGCGTCTGCGGGAGAAGGTGGGGGAGCCACGGGACTCGAGAGGCAGCTGGCACGAGGACGCTCCCACTTCCAGTGCTGCCGATAAGCAGTACAAGCGGCGCAGCTGTCAGATGGAGTTTGAAGACGGCATATCGGAGACGCGTTCAAGGGAGGAACTGGGAAAGATCAGCAAACAGTCCAGCTTCTCTGGAAGCATGGAAATCATTGAAGTATCCTGACATCACCTGCACAGCCCCTGGGGACTTTAATGCACAGACGGACAGGCGCCACTTACGAGCAAGGATGACTAAGAGTGGGCCTGGCAAGGCTGTGGAACATTCATATTAGCTCACAGACTTGTCAATAATGACTAGTTCTCAGAAATGGGACTTTTATTTTTTGTCTTTTTAAGCCGGTGGAACCGGACGCAGATTGACTTTTCTTTTGTCTTTCTACTGTTTTTAAGCCATAGCCATCCCCAGATGACAACGAGCTGAGACTGCAGTGGCAGAATCCCTCGTTTCCTCACTCTAGAAACAGACCACCCTATTCCTCATAAAAGCTTTACCAGCCTTTTGGTGTATTGAGAATCAAGCATGGCTGTTATACTCACACTTGTTTCTTTTATTATGCCGCCCTGGACATTACACCGCCACAGCACAAGGAGTCAGCACAAACTAAGTCTTGGTGGTACATGCTTTTACTGGCTGAATGAAGGCCTCTTTGTGCAGTGCTCTTGTCCACCCTGCTCCTGTATCCCAGCATTCACGGAATCCTGGAGGAGGAACCAGGCATGTCATGAAGGAAACGCATTGTGGGCGTTTTCCCATAATGTTCTCTGTCATTCTTTTGTTACCCAGATTTCAGGGTCTTGTCCTTCCCCTCCTGTGCCCAAGTGGTGATGTGCGAACTGTTGTGCAACCCACGGTCCTCTCACTAAGCATGCGTCAAGGCTGCTGTTTTCCTTACAAACAAATAGTATATGAACTATACACAGTGATTTCAATGGACGTTTTAAAGTTTTGTTTTTTGGGGGGGGGATCATTTTTATTAGTAACAGTTTTAATTTATTCTACTGGTTCATTCTGGTAATGAGAAATAATATAAAGATTGTGGAGTTTTTATTTTTCCTCTTTTTCAGTGTTGATCTCTCTTTTTCTGTGATATTTACAAAAATACACTTGCAAAACTGATACGCAACTACAAGCAATATGTGTTTTTACTTCGTTTTTTGTCCTCCTTTTTCTTTATAAGGGAGTGCAGTTATTACCAGGAATTATCTGATGTTTAAATGCACTTTCTGTTGCTTTAAGAGGGAAGTTTTAGATCGTTCTCATTAAAAGGGTACCACAGCGCTTTACAAAAAATCATGTGTAACCATTGATGTCCTGCAGTGTGTCACAAACTAAAGCATTTGGTATGGCTTTCGTTTGTCTCTCCAGCCTGCTGGCTTGAATTATTAAAGACTTTAATCCAGCATGAATATTCTAGAGTAATCTAGAAAAAATATGTATGATACCCCAGCATTGTAAAATGAGTAGTGACTCATTTTGATTTTCAAGAATTAGATTTTTGTATTAACAAGCACACAAGACGCAATGAAGGGAAAAATGACAGGGACTCTAAAGGGGTTTGTCTGTGTCCCCCATTTGTTCTGCATATTTATGACTTTATTTATTGTTTGTTTGGGTCTGATTACGGGAGGATGTGTGGATGGATGTTGTGAATGACTGACAGAAGGACCCTTTGCAGATGCTCTTATAAACTGGCGTCTTGGAGAGGAGATAAACCCCTAACCTTTTCATCAACAAAAAAAGGATACACAACTACATGCATTTGAACCTGGCTGATGGTCTGACAGTTATGTCTGCTGATCAACTAGTTTTTACTGGATCATAAACTTTATATGAAAGACCAGTAACTGCTAAGAACAGAATCTGCACTATGGTGACAATACATTCTGCTTGCTTTCTTCTCAGGGGAGCTTTTAATGAGTCAATTACATGTCTGAGCTTTCTCTATTAATCCCTTTTCTTCATCTCGCTTTAGAACCAATTTCTCTTCTACTCTTTCTCTCCTTCACTCCCCTTTTCCCGTCATCCTCTCTGTTTCTCTCAGAATCTTTAGATGCTCCAAAGGTTAAATATAACACAGAAAGGGTGTGTGTGTGCAAATGTGAATGGGATTGCCCTCTCCATGGGAGATAGTTCAGCAATTTATTTATGTCTGTATTTTTCAGTTAGCTTTTCTGTATGGCAAATCTTGTATTTGTGCTGCTGTAAGTTTTTTTTTTTTTTTTCCTTGTGTGAGACATTACCTGTATTTCCTTTTCCTTCCCTGTACTATAATTTTAAAGACATTGTTATCATTATTTAAAACATGTAATAAAAAGATGCAGGCTGTCCTTTTTTGCTGAAATTGTTAAATAGTTGGCAACATTATTATTATTATTATTATTATTATTATTATTATTATTATTATTATTATTATTATTCTATTTTGTGTGAATAGCATCGTATCAACAAAACTAATTGATATAGGGAATTTTTTAAAGAGAAAATCTTGATACATTAGGCTGCTTGACGCAAAATACCTCAGGTTCTTTTGAAAGGCTTGTTCCTCCCCATGTACCCATTTTGTGACGATGAAACAAAATACAAACATTACAAAATATGAAAGTTTTGTGATTTCTTTTCCTTTGATTTTTTTTTTTTTTTGTAGTAGCATAGTTGTGCAAGGTCAGAAATTCTAAATTCTGTTTATGAATTATCGACATTTCATTTATTTTTGCATATTGTAAATAATTCTGTAACATTCTAGTAATGTTGTTTCCGCCATGGGATAAAAAAAAAGGGTAATCATGACTTTTTATCTCAATTCTTGCAATTCTGAGGTTATATCTCGCGATTTTGCCTTTTTTTTTCTGAATTCTGAAAAAACTAAAATCTGAATTGCAATACAAACTCGGAATGTGAGGAAAAAAATTTGACAAAAAGTCGTAATTGCCTGTTTTATTTATTAATTTTTATCTCGTGGCAGGAACAATCTTCGATCGATTGGAAATGAGGTAAAGTGCATGAAGTGTGTAGGCATTACCACCTCTAAGCTTTTCTGATGACGCTCTATGCAAATGATAAAAAGATAAAGATTTACTGAATCAGAGAAAAAAATAATGAAAAAGAGTGTTATGGAAGCCCATTTCTGCCATACATACATCATGTATAAATACTATACACATACAATATATATATATATATATATATATAGTGCCCTCCACTAATATGGCACCCTTGGTAAATATGAGCAAAGGCGGTTTATCCTTTTGATCTTTTATTAAAAAAAAATCACCATTTTCTTCACACAGAATCTCTCCAGATCCTTCAGATTCCCAGCTCCATGTTAGTGCTTCTGCTCTTCAGTTCACTCATTTTCTGTAGGGTTCAGGTCAGAGGACTGGGACATGTGGTACCTTTTTATCCCTGTTTGTACTAAACTCATCTGGTGGGTTTGCTACCAAAAAGCTCTTTTTTTCAGTTTCATTTGACTATAGAGGCCAGTCCCATTTGAAGTTCCAGTCGTGTCTGACAACTGAATATGCTGGAGTTTGTTTTGGATGAGCGAGGAGAATTTTACTTGAAACCCTCCCAAACAACACGTGGTGATGTAGGTGCTGTTTGATATATTTTTTTTAGGTTTCTGACCCCAAGACTCAACTAATCTCTACAATTCTCCAGCTGTGGTCCTTGGAGAGTCTTTAGCCACTCAAACTCTCCTACTCACCGTGCATTAGGACGATATAGACACGTCCTCTTCCAGGCAGATTTGTAACATCTTTAGTTGATAGGAACCTCTTAATTATTACCCTAATGATGGATTTTCAATACAACTTTATATTATTTGCAATAACTCTTTTCTTACAGCTACTTTCTATTTTGTGATACTCAACAATCTTCTTCTGCACATCAGAACTGTATTCTTTGTTTTTTCTCATTGTGATGGATGATTAAAGGAATTTGGCCTTTGTGTTCCTCATATTTATAATCCTGTGGAACAGTAAGCCAAAGCTGGACAATTTCTTGCTCCTAGTCACCCTGGTGTGCTAAAAAATGTAAATATGAATGGGAATATAATTCAGAGATATTTTACTCATACGAATTTCTAGGGGTGCCAATAATTGTGGCCAACATTCATTGGAGAAATACATTTATTTCATCATGAGATTTTCTCCCCACTTTCAATTGTTTTACTTCAATGAAAGGTTAGAATTTTGTGAATTTTTTGAGTGAAAGATCAAAAGGATAAACAATACAGATTTATTTTCACAGCCGCCTTTGCTCATATTTATCAAGGGTGCCAATATTAGTGGAGGGCACTGTATATACATATATACATACACACTAGTCAACATTTGAAGTGGATCAGACTAAAACCAAAATTCGTTCTTGTCTTATTCTTATCTTTTCTGATCCAATTCAGATGTTGACTCTATATATATATATACATATATACATATATGAAAAATGGCTCACAAATATGGTCCAATAAGGTTGGGGATGCAGGGGAAAACATAGTAAATGCAAGATGCAACAAACCACATAACTGTGCATCGTTAAGGAGTAGTTCACCCAAATATGAAAATTTGCTGAAATTTTACTCACACACTGGCCATACAGGACGTGGAAGAGTTTGTTTCTTAATCAAAACAGGTTTGGAAAAATGTAGCATTAGCATCTCACCAATGGATCCTCTGCAGTGAATGGGTGCCGTCAGAATGAGTGTCCAAACACCTGATAAAAACACCACGATAATCCACAATACTCCATCTTGTGAAGCGAAAAGCTGCACATTTCTAAGAAACAATTCTATCAAGGCATTTTAACTTCAAACCATTGCTTCTGGACAAAATAGTGACGTAATACTAAATTACTCCAAATCTGTTCTACATCTTGGAGGACATTTTCAGGTAATTTCATTTTGTGTGAATTATTCCTTTAATTTATAGCAAGATGTTTGTACGAATGCTTGTATAATTATGGCAGATTGAAAAAAAAAAAAAGCAGTTGAGTGAACTGATCTGAGACATACAGTGGGATTTGCATACCTGACCTTTGTTGCAGTTCTGCATATACTGCACATGCTTTGGAGGTCTCTTGTGCTGTAACTCCTCACCATTGTTCTCCTCAATAAAGACCTGTCTTTATGGTCTGCCCCTGTGAAAGAGGAGAAGGTGGTATAAAAACCTGAGTCCAACCCCAGCCGCCCACGTACAACACACACAGAGCTGCGGGGTCAAGGTGAAAGCCTGCGGTAAGAAAGGCCCTCCGTATGACCAGGAACACTAAATCCATTGGGAATAGGAGGAAAAATTCCCCACTTCCCACTCGAGAATACCATTCTGTGCTCACTCGGCTTGGGGATTTTTCTTTCATTCCTCGTCTTGCTTTCGAATGCGAGAGCGCAGAGAATGAGAAACTGTGTGGGCATCTGCGGCTTTTGGTCTGTGTAATATGTTAATAGAAGCAATTTTACTTTGTACAAACAAATGAAGGCATATGAAATGGGGTGCGGGTGATTCATACACGTAATCAGATGTTTGTTGAGTAAGTCGAGTGAGGCAGTGTTTGGACTGCGTGTTCTGGAGGGATAATGATTACGGAAGCCCAGCTGACGATGAGCGCATGATGACATGCAGTCGACACAAAAGACTCTCCTGTCTTCCCCCCCTCACATCACCATCAAAGCTGTGGCTACCAGATTTCATTCTCACTGCTAAATGGGTTCATAGAGAAACTGTTAACAAATATTTTATAACAGGTGACATTATACCCTGACATTATTCAAATGTTTCTGTTTCAAAATATGAAACATCCATATTTTTAAGTAACTTTTGAGTAAATAGTGTACTAAATTATGTGCATATTTAATTTTTTTAAATATTTTTTGTTATTATTAAATTGTTGTATTTTTCTACATTTCTAATGTTATTAGAAATAATAATCATATATAATTAAAATTTATATTTCTTACTAGTTATTATAAAGTCTAGCCAGAAATATTAGTAAAAATAACATTTGTTTATTTTTTTTTAAATTATTATTATTTTGATTACTTTGCACCAAATATTCAGAATCAGAATCAGAAAGAGCTTTTGTTGCCAAGTATGCTTGTGCATACAAGGTATTTGTTTTAATGTCATAAGCTTCACAGAGACAACAACGACAAACAGACAATAAAAATAAGATGAGAATAAAAATTTAAATATAAATAAATAAATACAGTACATACAGTTGTGCTATAGATGATTGAGTGGGATAGAATGCAGGGATGTACTAGGATGGAGGTGGTGGCAAATAAATATAAGGTTATTGCACATTGTTATTGCATAATGGGGGGAGGGGGGATGCATTTAACTGTTCATAATTTGGATTGCCTGGGGGAAGAAAATATTCTTTCTATTCTTCTTGCTGTTCTCATTAGTATAATTATTAGTAATTTCGCTCATCACTCTCTACCCCACCCAGTCAGATCAGATGTGGAAAATATATATTTCCAACTTCCCCTTGGTTTGTTTTAGTGTATGTGCAACAAGAAGATTAGTAATAATTAGGTTCATGAGAAGCTTTTAAAAGGTTCCTGATTCAAATGTTACTGGTTTATTTTCAAAGAATAATAATGCATTATGGTATAATTCAATAAACTATATTTAACTCTGCCTAATTAACACAGTGGAGGTTTTTGTCTGAGTGCAAGAAATGTGTGTTATTATAAGCTATTGGATATGAGAGTGACAAGTTCCACTGAAGCTGATTGTTCCCAGATGCAGGCGTGTTGTGTGCCAGACTGCTCTCCGATCCCAGAGTTTATATATGGCAACTTATAAAACTGTTACATCATAGCAACAATTCTCTTCAATTGCGTTTTCTGGAGTCGGTAGGTAACTTTCCGTGGGATTTCTTGCCCCATTGCCTGTGTCCTCGAATGACCGTAAATCAAAAGCATGTGAAAATGTTTCTACATTATAAAAGAAAAACCGCAGAGACTTACCATAACAAATTTTATAAACTTTTGGTGCCACAAAATTATGTATTCATGTACTTTATAGCATTTTTATGCTATGTTAGTGTGGCTGCCTTCCAATGTAGAGTCAATTAAAAAAAGGTTTTGCCATGATCTGAAAACAGCCACTACAATTTAAGACCTCTTTACAAACCTGGAGTGCAATTATTTTGAGCACAATGTAGCGGCTTTCAAGCGCTAATGCTAATTACTAATGCAATTTGAATTGGTAGAAAATAAAATAAATAAATAAATTACAAATACACACATATTACATGTAAATATTTATATTCATATAATTTATATTAAATAAATATATTTAATAGTATATAAACATAACATATTTTCTTAAATATATGCATGCATGGGTGTGCATTTATATATACATAATAAAAGTACACAGCACACACACATATACTATGTAAACAAAAACTTTTATTTTGGATGCGATTAACCGCTATTAATCGTTTGACAGCACTAATTATATATATATATATATATATATATATATATATATATACACACACACACACACACACACACACACACACAACCCGAATGTTGGGACGTTTTTTTTAAATTTGAATAAAATGAAAACTAAAAGCCTTACAAATCACATAAACCAATATTTTATTCACAATATAACATAGATAACATAGCTAATGTTTAAACTGATAAATTTTACACTTTTATCCACTAAATGACCTCATTTCAAATTTGATGCCTGCTACAGGTCTCAAAAAACTTGGCATGGGGGCAACAAAGGGATGAAAAAAGAGTCATGGGAGAACATCTAGCAACTAATTAAGTTAACTGACATCAGGTCTGTAACATGATTAGCTATAAAAAGGATGTCTTAGAGAGGCAGAGTCTCTCAGAAGTAAAGATGGGCAGAGGCTCTCAAATCTGTGAAAGAGTGTGTAAAAAAGATTGTGGAATACTTTAAAAACAACTTTCCTCAACGTCAAATTGCAAAGGCCTTGCAAATCTAATCATCTACAGTGCATAACATCATCAAAAGATTTAGAGAAACTGGAGAAATCTTTGTGCACAAGGGGCAAGGCCGAAGACCTTTGTTGGATGCCCGTGGTCTTCGGGCCCTCAGACGACACTGCATCACTCATTGGCGTGATTCTGTCATTGACATTACTAAATGGGCCCAGGAATACTTCCAGAAACCACTGTCAGTAAACACAATTCGCCGTGCCATCTGCAGATGCCAACTAAGGCTCTATCATGCAAAAAGGAAGCCATATGTGAACATGGTCCAAAGAAGCGCCATCGTGTCCTGTGGGCCAAGGCTCATTTAAAATGGACTGTTTCAAAGTGGAAAAGTGTTCTATGGTCAGACGAGTCCAAATTTGATATTCTTGTTGGAAATCACGTATGCTGTGTCCTCTGGGCTAAAGAGGAGGGAGACCTTCCAGCGTGTCATCAGCGTTCAGTTCAAAAGCCAGCATCTCTGATGGGATTGGGGTGCATAAGTGCATACGGTATGGGCAGCTTACATGTTTTGGAAGGCACTATGAATGCTGAAAGGTATATAAAGGTTTTAGAGCAACATATGCTCCCCTCCAGATGACATCTATTTCAGCAGGACAATGCAAAACCACATACTGCAGCTATTACAACAGCATGGCTTCGTAGTAGAAGAGTCTGGGTGCTGAATTGGCCTGCCTGCAGTCCAGATCTTTCACCTATAGAGAACATTTGGCACATCGTTAAACGAAAAATACGTCAAAGACTACCACAAACTCTTCAGCAGCTGGAAACCTATATCAGACAAGAATGGGACCAAATTCCAACACCAAAACTCCAGAAACATATAACCTCGATGCCCAGACTTCTTCACGCTGTTTTGAAAAGAAGAGGAGATGCTACACCATGGTAAACATGCCCCCGTCCCAACTATTTTGAGAGCTGTAGCAGGCATCAAATTTGAAATGAGCTCATTTTGTGCATAAAATTGCAACAATTTCTCAGTTTAAACATTTGTTATCTTATCTATGTTGTATTGTGAATTAAATATTGGCTCATGTGATCTGAAAGTCTTTTAGTTTTCATTTTATTCAAATTTAAAAAATGTCCCAACATTTCCGGAATTCGGGTTGTATATACTGTGTCTTATAAACTCTTGCCAGAAATATCAGTAAAAATAACCTTTTTTGTATGTATTATTTTGCACCAAATATTTCATTTATTAACAAATTTTAATTAAACTTAAATTAAAGTAAAAAGATTTTTCTTTAATTTACAAGAATGTAACATTCTTTAAAATTTAGATTTTAAATGGGGGTCTTGACCTCCTTGACTGTATGTAACAATTAAAATAACAGAAAATGTTAATTATTCTGGCCATAATAATTGTATGAAAATAAATCTAAATTATTTAAAAATTTTAATTAAACATGATTTTTTAAAAATTAAACATTCTTTGAAATTTAGACATCAAAGTAACATCATTTTCACCTTTTGAAGATGAGCAAATTATCCTTATTATTATATTTTCTCAATTTTTAGACAAACTATTCAACTCTGTTAGCCAAGATATTGTAAGAAAAAAAAGAGTTTATAAAAATATTTTCCTTTCATTTATGGTAAATATCAACAAATAAAAACCAATATTTTGCCAAAAATTAGCTGCCCCCAATGAGTGACGGCTTAATTTAGGCAAAATTTGCAGCCCTGTTACCCATTCTATCATAGGTTTGTTTTATTATTATTATTTACATGTAATTTTTTCATTAAAATGCATTAATTTTGCTTCGTATTTGATGGTTATTGCTAGAAAACCACAAAATCACCAAATCAGACCTGTATTAAATATGTTCCAAACGTTGGTCACAGGGTTGTTAAGTAATATAAAAGTAAAAGAAAGCTCATATATATATATAATTTTCTTTGACCTAATGAAGCAGATGATTTTATAGAGGTTAGACACCACCCTCCACAGAACATTTATTTAAAAATATATGTGTTAAACATGCCATGCAAGCTGTGTACTTACTTACATCACACTTTTCACCACAGTTTTCTTGGCCTTTGTATGGTGCTGCCATCTGTTGGTGGTTGGTGACATTGTTGTTCCTGGTTTATTTGTCATCAAGGAGGCCAAACAGCAGTCATGTATTATTCAGAACACCTCTTTCTCCTTCCACATACATCACATCTGCTCTCCTGCGATTTCAATGATGCCAATGAAAGGAAACACCATTTATAATTGTCAGGTGAGCCAGATGTGCACTTGAATCACAGGTAGGTCTGAGTCCTCAGGCGCCGAGCACATCGCTCAGGGGAAGACAGGAGACAGCGTGTCTGGAAGAGAGATGTGTATTGATTTTTACAGTATTCCCACAAAGTAAATATCTAAATGGAGTCAACCTTGTGTGCTAAGATTTCATGTAAGACCTGGTCATAACCTTAAAGGGATAGTTCTGTCATCTGCTACTCATCTTCGAGTCATTCCAAACCCATATGACTTTCAAAAAAAGTGATGTTTAACAGTATGTCCAGACTGCCCTTTTCCATAATGAAAGTGAATGAGGAGTGGGGCTGTCAGTCTCCAAAAATAGGCATTATAAAGACTTGTGATTAGTGCTGTCAAACGATTAATCGCGATTAATCACATCCAAAATAAAAGTTTTAGTTTACATAATATATGTATGCATGTATGCTGTGTATATTTATTATGTATATATAAATACACACACATGCATGTATATATTTCAGAAAAATATGTTATACTTATTTATCAAATATATTTATTTATAATATAAATTATATGAATATAAATATTTACATATAAATATGTGTAAATATTTTCAAAATATATACTGTATGTATATATATATATATATATATAGTGCGTGTGTGTGTGTGTGTGTGTTTATTTACACACACACACACACACACACACACACTTTATACTTAATTCTTCTTTCTTTCTTTCTTTCTTTCCTTTTTTTAACAGAACACCAAAGAGGACAGTTTTTGTACAATGTGCAAAACATACATGTAAATATTTTCAAAATATATAATTCATGTGTGTGTGTATGAATATATATATATATATATATATATATATATATATATATATATATATATATATATATATATATACACAGAACACATACTTATATTATACAAACAAATCCTTTATTTTGTATGCGATTAATTGTTTGGCCACTACTTGTGATCTATATTTTAAGGCTTTGTGTGATAAACTGACTAATTTAAGTAACTATTTGTATTCAGGAGACATGCAAGAAACAGTTCTGCTTCAGTCATTGAAATTGGCTCAAGACATATTGAGAAGGCATGTTTCAATATGCTCGCTGTATGTTAGCTCTGTTTTTCACACAAAGCTGCCATAAGGACTTTATATGACTACATAAATTCTGTTAACTACTTTACTGGTGCTTGTATTGGCCATTAAAACAGCAGCATGTCATTCCACTAGTGCTAACTATAGTATGTGGTTCACTGAAGTAGACTCAATTATGATTACATTTTTTTGCAGAAATTATTCTGTGCAATATAAAGTCAATTTCAAGATTTTCAATTCATTTTGCTATCATTTTAGTCTTCACCTGTGCGACTCCGCAGAAACTCACTTTGAAGAGAAGGATCTTCAGGAACAAATGTTAGCACACCCTCAGTCGTAAATGTTTTTTTTTTTCCCCTCGATTCTACCAGAAACTTCTTGGACCTTTAAAGACTTTTCTTTCAAATAAATGATTCCAGAGTGTATAATTACATCAAAGTTACTGCTTCGCGAGTGAAAATGTCGCTACAAATGACCAGTTACACAACACTGAACATCTGTTAAGAGTTCCTCCAAAAGACTAGATATTGGTTAATGCAGGTGTTCACGAGCCCCTAGCGGCAGATAGTAGAATTGCACGTCTTTTAAGATGTCAGTATTAATTAAACGTATTAATTCATTCGTATTGATAATAAATGAATGGAAATAGGTATTTAAAAATAAAATAAAATAATATATATATATATATATATATATATATATATATATATATATATATATATATATATATACATACACACACACACACACACACATATATATATATATATATATATATATATATAGGTAATTCTAGAATTGGGGGTACATTTTGCGTCTCCTAGGTAAACCTTCTGTTAAAAAAAACACTTCAGTTTTGAATAATACTACAAATTATATTAAGCTATCACCAAAACAATGCTTGTATGTATATTAAGGGACATTTTGTCTTGAAAATAATAACTGAAAGACTGTCACTACACCTATTATTGACTGTCTTTGCCTCCTGATTCATACATTCAGCTTGAATTATCAATAAATAATTCAATCTAATTTTCATATTTTTGTGTTTATTAAGTTTCATACACAATTGCATAAAATATCTAATTTTTGTAATATTTGTAATTTCATTAATTAAAAGAAAAAATACATTTTGTGTCTGTCCCTACGTTCTGGTCAACTCGGTTACCTCAGTTATAAAAAGGCATAAAAATCTTTAAAGCACTCATAGAAAAAACACCAAGTGTTGTCACTTCCTCTGGTAGGAATCTTTGGAAGGCATTGATTTATGTCTTTATTCTTTATTGTACAAAATGTTTAGGATACATTAACAGTAGATTAATTATTTGTCAAATCTGTTATTTTGATTTTGCAGTGAATCTCTCATTCACTTAAAAAAAAAAAAAAATATATATATATATATATATATATATATATATATATATATATTATGGAAATCCATAAAATTCTGTTCTAGACATGCCATGTGGTATCTGGTCTGAGGGTTAGCATCTTGAGCTAAAGCACAAAATGGTGGAAAATGTCAACTCTGTTATTGTCAACTCTGTTAGTGGTTTAAAACGTTTAATGAAAACAGAGTTGACAATGAGTAACAGAGTCAAATATTCCCAATTACATTTAAGTATTTTGCATTATTATTATGTTTATTTTGGATTCTAGGGCATTTTACTGTAAATGATACATTTGTTTTATATCATTACAGGCTAAAGAAATTGAATTATGGGTAAATTAAACTCCCAGCAGCAGAAAGGCAAGGACAACAATTGGCACAGCGACATGCTGACCCTGTAAGGAAGGCAGAAAATAGACAGAGACAGATGACACAAAAGGAAAAAAGCACCACTCCTCAAAATGCAAGCTTGTTTTGCTCTAATGTTCATAAATACTAATGTAAACATATGGCTTCAAAGTAAATCTAAAATTCTTGCAAACTGCTGTTCCTTGAATCAAGAGCTCTTATGTCAATAAAAAACTTGCATAGTGCACATTTACATACTAAATAAAGACATGGGTCAGAAATTGCCAATAACTGATTTGCATGCCCAGGTGAGAGAGCAGATATGTCGTTTTATTTTCCAGATCTGTAATGCATGAGACACATGCAGTTAATTTTCAATTACCTGAAAGATCTGTAATTCGCATGTATTTGATAAAATTATATAGTTGTTACATTTAAAATGGTTTCAGTTTCAGAATCTGGCAGAAAATGTTCCTGTTTTTGGTCTTTTAACTACAGGCGGTCAACTCTGTTTTCTGATGTCAACTCTGTTACCAGCAATGTCAACTCTGTTTGTTTAAAGTTTTGCTTTAAAAATGATAATTATATGTGTTTTATTGTTAACAAATTGATCAGAAGCTAATTAGTCTGATTAGTACTACTACTACATGAAATTATAAAAGCTATGTTTAAAGAAAATGCACACCATGTTGGCAACTTTTCAGTTAAATGTGTTGATATTGATATTATTAGGTTTAAAGTTGAATTAATGGATTAAGAGACAGATGTTCTCCTGTTTTTCTGTTTTTACATTGATTTTCAGAATAAATATTTGAAATCGTACATGTTTAAGATCAGAAAATATAGAAAATATTACATTTAAATTGTTTTCTATGAAAATAGAAGAAGGTTTAACAAAAAAATATTCAATTCTTTTTTTATTTCTTTCTCAGCTTGAAATGTACCTGCAATTCTAGAATAAGTCACACACACACACACACACACACACACACACACACACACACACACACACACACACACACACACACACACACACACACACACACATATATATATATATAGATATATATAGATATATAGATATATATATATATACACACACACACACACACACACACACACACACACACACACACACACACACACACATACATGCATAAACATAAAGTATTGACTCAATATCGTTGTAGTGTATTATATACAATACATTACAACGATATTGAGTCATTTAATAATTTCTGTTTTTAAATGATTGGAATATGAGGGAGGGTTATAGTATTAAAGTGTGAAAACCTGCCGTAGAGTTGCCATAGAGTTTGCAATGAAATAATTACATTTACAGCGCCATCTTTTGGTAGGACGAGAGGTTCTTTATTCCTTGACATGACAACAACTTTTATAGTGAAGTCGAAAACAAAATATATGCATGAAATCAATAAGTAAACAACATAAAACAGTTATAGAATAAGTATAATTTAGCCTGACTTGAATAGCAAGAATGAATTCTGAAACGTATGCTGAAAAAAATTAAAAATAAATCAAGATGAACGGTTTAAAGAGTGCAAGAAAAAAAATCACTTTACTATTATATAATAATAATAATTTAATGGCTAATTTAAATTAGGCCAAATTACATTAAACTACATAAAATAATAAATTAAAACAAAAAGGGCGGGATACGATAAATAGGATTAAATATAATTAAAAGGGGATGTGTTGCAGGATATTTGTGTTTATTTCTGACTGCAGCTGAGGTGAACAATGACAGGCACGGAAGCGACGGTCGCGGGGGAATCAGTGGTTGTGTCCCAAAACCTAGTACGCTGCCTAACTAGACAGTTTTATAAAAACATTTTTTGGTTCATTCCGTTCATCAGTGCTGATAGTCGTCTCGCTGGGCTTTGAAATTGAAACACAGTCCATGTTTACTTCCGGATTCCTAAAATCAAGCAGCAGCGGGACTGAAAGCAGGCACTGAGTGTACTTCATGCCTGCCTTACAGACATCAAGACACGAGCACCGGAGCACCGGCATCCCACAACACGAGCAGCACAGTTCTGACAACTGAACCCCACCAGCCCTCACCAGTTCAAATCGAGGCTCTTTAGAAATCAGTCAAAGTCAATGAGGAGCAGCTCCGTGTCCAAAACTGTTATACATTTAGGCTCCACTCCAGAAAGACCCAATCCAGCCCTGGATATCATTTTAAACAGCCGGTGAAAGTCAAAGCAGGGCTGGCGTGGATCAGCTGCCAGCAGCATGGACTGGTTGATGGGGTGAGTTCAATTATCTAATTTTGGCCACTTATGAATTATCATGTGCACTCTTAAAATCAATGGTTCTACGAAGAACCTTGAACATCCATGGAACCTTTCAAATGCAGAAAAGGTTCTTTTAGATTTTGAAAATGTTCTTCAAAATGGTTCTTTTAGGAACAGTTCACTGAAAGGTTCTTTTGGGAACCAAAAATGGTTCTATGGCATCACTGCATAAACACCCAATTTGGAACCTTTGGAGTGTGTGAGAGTTTAAGAAATTTAAATTGTTTTTCTTAAAAGTGAAGGAGCTTTGAAATATAGCAGAATCAGCTCAATGACTGTATTGAACTGTATTGGAAGTGTCTCAGTAATTCTGTAGATATTGTCTGACATAGAACATGGCACCTTGTTCTATTCGTGTGGTTTCCTTCATGATATCCTGCCACATGAGAAGCTACACCCTGACCTGTCGGGTTATTTTAGGTCAAGAATCGATCAGAAGACTTGTCAGCGACGTATTACAGATCCATTAAGACATTTACTTTTTGACACCTTGTTAGTTTTTTGAGATTTTCTCAGGTATCGGTTGGATGGATGGATATCTATCATGGATTTACTTTTTTTTTTCCAATGTAAACTTCACTTTGAGTTACATCTTACCTTAAAGTTTGAGTGTATGAAGTACTGTATGCTTGCTTGCTTGGTTTATCTTAAAAGGGTAGTTCACCAAAAAATAAAATGCATCATGTGGTTTCAAACCTGTATTTCACTTTTAAAAAATGAATTTTTGGCCTTACAGTGAAAGTCCCCCCCATTGACCCCCATTCGTTGTATAGACAAAATCAAGAAATATCTTCAAAATATATTTTTAGAAGAAATTCATACGGGTCAGTGATGACAAGATTTTCATTTTCGGGTGAACTATCCCTTTAAACGTGTTGGAATGAAATAATGTTTTACATATAAAGACATAAATAGTACTTTTGACAAATATGTTTAAAGTGATATTATCTTGATACGTGAAATGAAGACTTGATTCATATCAGAGACTAATTACAAGCTGTTTTATTCTGCAAAAGTTGGACCTCCTTCATGGTGGCAACCATATTGATATCACTTTTACTTCCTGAATACTCACTTTATCTTGGTAGCCTCTTATTATTGGACAGTTTTGGTTAAAGAATGTTCTGGTATCACCTTTTTCAATTTTTTCATAAATTATTAGGACTTAATTCAAATGTAAAAATCATTTATTTCATAAGAAAGTGTTTTATCTTCATGACGCAGTAGTTTATCGGGGTCATTTTATACATCGTTTGATACCTTTGTTTGATAGCAAGTCTTATCATGTTTTAGTTCAGTTGACATATTTTCCTTCAAGCAAGTCTTTTTTCAATAGCCATGATGACAGATGTTTAATCTGACGGTTATGATTTGCAGAACAGTAGAGACACTGTTATTTTTAAACTGTTGACTGACTGTGGTTCAAGATCAGATTCGGTTGTTTCATCTCAGTTGCAGGTTCAGATCTGCTCAGAGCCTCACTATTTTTGTTTTGTTTTGGTTAATATTGCAATTTAAAATGGCACTTATTTGTATCTGCCTTTAATTCACTGAGTGATTATGCAGCTGACATTGCATGTGCAAAGCAACGAGCAAGCTTCCATGAGCAGGTTGATACTGGTCTCATAAAAGGACAATTATTTGTAGATATATTTGTATTTAATCCTTTTTTTTTTTTTTTCTGCAGACTTGACTGATGAATGTTGTCCAGAGATTTCGGTGTGATATTTATGAACATAATTAATTAATTAATTAATAATTAAATTATTTTATTTTATTTTTTAACCATGAAAAAAGCTGCTTTTATTGAAACTTATTTCTGCTATGGAATAAAATACTTTAAAAAAGGTAATTGTGACTTTATCTTGCAATTCTGAAAAAAAAGTCCTATTGCGAGTCATTAACTCTGTAAACAGTCCTTGGCAAAAAAAAAACAAACAAACAAACAAAAAAAAAACAATACGCTTGTCTTCGGAGAATTTGAGTTTAGCCTATATCTCGCAATTCTGAATTTTTTCGCAATTTTAAGTTTTTATCTTGCAATTTTTTGTTTATATCTTGCAATTCTTAATTTATATTGTAAAATTCTGAGTTTATATCTCACAACTGCGCAGAAAAAAAATCAGGATTGTCAGAGATACACTCAAAATTGTGAGATAAAAAGATGCAATTACTGTTTTTATTCATTTTAAATTTTTTTATTCCATAGCGGAAATAAGATTTTAGTATAGTATGCATTTTGTATACTGTGCCTTATAATTAATTTTATATCAGTATTTACATTTTTTTTTAAATCACCAGCAAATAGACAAAATTCATGCTGAACTTCATAAGTGCATAAAGTTGAATTATCTGTTGCTCATGTTGGATCAAATCAGGAACTCTCATTGAAAATGAATGACTTGTGGTCACTTCACATAGATGTCACCCATCAGCGCCTTCAGGGTGTCGACTAGCTGTCGCCGTGCAGATTTTTCTGACAGACCGTGCAGATTCCCGTTTGCAAAAGTAAAAGCTATAATTTACATATATGACTAAGCACATGCAAGATAAAAGATGCAGCAGAACATATTTTTAAGAGCATCTCTCTGGTGTCAGTGAGAGGTCACATGTGGCTTCAGCCTCTGGTTATAGACAGAAGGTCAGGCATTGTCAGGCATTCCTATGGGTTTATGCCATCATGCTGCTGGTTTAACAGGTCCAAAGACAGTGACCATACATTCACATTCCTATCTTATTACATAAGCATCCTCTGTTGAACTGCTGTTGCTGTTTTTGTCTGTTCTAACCACATAAAGCATCATGTTGGCCGTTGCAGGCTGGTAGACCAAATCCTTTCCTGTTTTGATGACTTGCATAGGTGACACTTTGACTTCTGCCCTGTGATTCACCGAACATTCTGGCAGAAAAAAAAAAACGGTTTAACTGTGTTTATTCAAACTTGCAAGTAAGTTTATCATAAAAGACAACATGAAAGTCATTGAATAGAATATTATGCAAGAAATAATTCAGGTCAGGACTTGTTTTTACTTGACTTTCACAACCCAATCTCATGTGTAAATGTAACTATTTTACAAAGTGGCAATTGTAAAAATCACTTTGCCATCATCTAACACTTTTTTTTTTCTTTTTTTAAAGTTAATCTTTAAAAACCCTAATAGCACTGTTAAATGTAATCTTTAGATAATCGCCAAGTGAATATCTGTTTTTCATACTGCACAGTACAGTGTTGTGAAAATTCACATGAAGCATTTAAAAACAACCGATTTTTATTTTTAATTCATTTATTTAATTTATAAAAAAAATAGTACAGAATTGGCCATTTATCTGCTATTATCCTTAATGTCAATAATTATCATCTTATCATTTATCGGCAAGAACATGTCAGTAATTATCATCTTATCATTTGTCGGCAATGACGTCAGTAATTATCAGCTTATAATTTATCAGTAATTACGTCAATAATTATCACCTTATCATTTATCGGCAATAACATGTTAGTAATTATCATCTTATTGTTTATCGGCAATACATGTTCGTAATTATCATTTTATCGGTTATCAGCAATAATGTCAATAATTATCATCTTATCATTTATCGGCAATAACTTGGTAGTAATTACCATCTTATCATTTATCAATAACTTCAGTAATTATGATTTTATCAGTTATCTGTAATTACATGTCAGTAATTAACATATTATCGGTTATGGGCAATATTGTCAATCATTTTAATGACAATAACATGTCAATAATTAGAAACTTATTGGTTATTGGCAATAATGTCAGTAATTATGATCTTATCAGTTATCAGCAATAATTTCAGAAATTATCAGCTTATCGGTTATTGGCAATAGCTTGTCAGTAAGTATCAGCTTATCGGTATCTGCCAGTATTTTAATATCTGTTTGGTTTGATTTCATGTTGTCTTTAATCTGCTTAGACAAAAGTTCTGTAAAGAAACACTCAGGTTCTGTCAGGGGACAGGTTAGCATCCTAGTTTGAATGCTAGCAATAATTTCATAGACTTTAAGCTATTGGTGTCAAGGAGGGCACTTGACACACAAAGGATGGAGTACAGAACTTTTATTGAAGTGGAGATTTCCACTATGTAGAAAAATAATAGCGATTACAGAAAGGCCGGAGGGAAGGAAGTGCTGTCCGCTGGGTGGAGGGAGCCATTGTTTTCAGAGGAGTGCTTTATGGGAACTGTGTCAGATTTTACAATAGCCATGACGTTTATTATTCCAGGTCAAGATTTTAGGATGGTCAACTTCAGTTATTAGTTATGTAGTTTGATATATTGTTTAAATATTTGACACAATTTTTCAAATGTATTAGTTTCCTGTAGACCATTAGTAGACGGCGATCCATGGAATGGTAAACTGTGATTAGTTAGGGTCTGATGAATGAAACATTATTATTTGCAGTCTTTAGAACTGTTTTTGACTTCGTTGTTTGGTGAATTATGGCCGTGTGTTTTTCTTCTGAAAGGTCCTGGTCTGTCCTTGGGGTTTGTACTTGTTTTACTTGGCATTGCTGCTTGCTTGCTTGTTTGCTTACAAATTCTATACTTGGTGCAGAACTGACAGTGCCAGTACATTTCAAAACAAGCCCAGAGTTGAGTAAAATTAAGCTCTCAATACTTTATTTAAAACATTTCTTAACTCCCATAGTTCTTACATGATGCACTATTTCAATTAAATAGAAATTCAATTGGATTTTTTTGTAGCACCTGCTTGTTTAAGGGTCAGTGGTGCTGTAACTTTTTTTTGTGCACATTTCTTAATTTATAAAAAAAATACATTAAAAATCCAATTCATATATACAGTGACATTTCTATGATCAGCATGTTTTTAATTTATATGAATTAAAAAAAAAATCATATTTTTTTGAGGTGCATTGAGTAAAAAATATCTTTATCATAAAACAATGAAAGAAACAAGTAGTGTGTCTTTCTTTCTTTCTTGGAAAAATCAGAAATCAGAAAACTTAATTGCTGTTTAACATTTGAAAAACTTGTTCGTCGAGCCCTGTCTGATGGAAATGCATATAAATAGTACGGCAAATAATAACAAAAATTTGTGGTATTGATACGAAAAAATGGACTTTGGCGTATATATGATACGAGCATGTTTGGCGTGCATATAAATCACGGTTTTCACGTACTTATGATACGCATCTACTCCACAACCCTAATCCTACCCATCGCGTAGTATATATACGTAAAAGTCCATTTTTGCAAATCAATACCATGAGTTTTAATTTTTATTTGGCGTTCTATTCACATGCACTTTCATGAGATCGTGTTGATTCGTCAAATGAGTCATGTGGTGCAACCACTGTAAAAATTAAACAAGAAAATAATGAAAACCCTAGCAAACCCCAGTGAGTCTCAAGATCAATAAATCAAACCATTCAATAACAAGACAAGGGTAGTTCAGATTGTAAAATGTCATACGGTGCAACTGAAAAATATTTGAATTAATGTTGAGATGTTTGTAAAATAAGATACATTTTTAACTTTAAAAAACTGTACTAAAACTATATGATATACATGAAGTAAATTTCTAAACAAGAAAAAGTTTTTTTTTTTCAAAAAACACTTGAATTTGTCATTCTAAAACCGGTGTAGAATCAGTAACTAGAATCGATATTTTGATGTAGCTATAAAATATTGTGGATGAATCATTTGTGTTGTGTCCAATGTGTATTTCAGCTAGTCGTGCGAGACTGACATTTTTGTTATAACGATAACCTTTTGTGATTGTGTTGACCTCTTTTATCTTAAGTGAACTAAGCTAACAATTAGCTCATAAAGTTCACAGTCATTAACATTGTAAAGCCAACACCACCATACAAAATGTCAATAAACTAGCTTTCTTTAGGGTATTGAGGTAGCTTGTGTAATGTTGGCTTAAACAGAATCTTCAGAGCCTCCTCCAGTCTATTAAAACCAAAAACAAACCCTTATGTCCTGACCTTTAGTCCGAGTCTTTGTTTTTGGCTGTCGAGGAGGAATGTCTTCTGTCAGCCAATGAGCTCTGATTAAATGGAAGGTCATGTGATCCTGCCTTTCTTTAATTTGATTTGGTGCTGACTGAGGTACAGTATGTTTTATCCTTTCACTCATATTAACTATTATGCTGTTGTCATTATTAAAACTTCATCATGTCATTTGGCTGACATGCCAAGACAAGTTCTTTTGATGTTTTTAATATCGGTTTTGTTAAAATAGTTACCCTCTGTAGTCAAAATGTCTTTGTATCACATAAAAAGTGATTCTGAGGCCTTTCTGGTGTAATCAAAAGCAAAGATTTGCCATTGACAAAGGTTTAATGATTTTCAATAGAGTTTGACAGTTCAATGAACTCTTACTGTACAGAAGTAAGTGTGTTTGGTAGTTTCACAGGTTTCCTTGTTTATTGTTATATGCGCGGCGTCTTCAGGCTGGATCCCGTTATTTTATTTCGTGCAGTGCGTTTCGTATCTGTAAACATCACTGTCTGAACGGAACCGCTGGTAGATTAAATACACCGTTTTAAACGTAAATTTTTTAATTATTCACGTAAATAATAAATAAATCAATAAAGTTATATGTGTATGTAATATATTTTTACACTCACATTAAATAAATTTGATGGTAATACTTAATTCTATTTTCTAAAGACTGATCAGAAATGATGAGGTTAATTGTAATTGTTAATTTTATTGTATTGTCAGTACTGTTTTTTTTTTTAAACACAAAGGTTAAAACAAAACTGCATGTATTTTTTTCCGATTAATGAAAAGATCATTTTTAAAAAATATTTATATAGTAATATTTGTAATATTACTAAATAATATAAAATATTATTATGACAAATAATTCATAAAATAGTAATATAAAAATACTATTCATATTAATATAATAACATTTTAATTTTAAATACAGTGATGTAAAATGTTAAAGGTAAAATAATTGTATTATTTAATTTTATATTCATAACAAAACACACATTATTCTTCTTATTACAATATAGCTGTGTATTATAGGAAAGGGGCACCCTCACAAAGAAATCATTATATTACGGGGCCTTATTAATTTGTTAGGAACTGGTAATATGTTAAATGAATCAGTATTAATTCCTTTTTGGACACTGTATTTATTCAGTAATTAGTTTCAGAATAAATGATTTAAAAAGAAAATGATCATATCAGTTATTGGCCATAATGTAGAAAACGTGATTTCGTAATCTGTATCGGCCTGAATTTCTATATTTGGTGTATTCCCTAGTAACATTCATTCGTAATGGAGCAAAAACAGTTTGTTTATTGCACAATATCACCTTTAACTTCTTTGACTTGTGTGCTGTGTAATTATTTAAAGGAGGACTGCAATACATCCAGCCACTGGACAGCAATGTCAAGGTCAGATCGGTTCACATTCCTGTGCCACTGGCACTGAGTCAAACCCAGAGCTCATTCACACAGCTGCAGTCAGGAGCAGAAGATCCCAGAGGTGCAACCTCATGCCATTCAGCACAAATCAAAGATTTCAATCAAAGTCTCAACAAAAACAGCTGATGTACGTTCAAGCATCTGGACTTGGTTTATCATAGTTTAAAAAGTTATATATGGATGGATGGCCAATCAATCAATCATTAATTAATTTCAATTAATCAATGGTGTATGTATTTATTTATTATTTTAATTTTTTCATAAACTGCCCTGGGTTTAGATGCTACTAGGCGATTAAATGAAATGTACTCAACCTGAATGAGAATTTGATTGAGTTTTCTTGATTTTCCTCTCATATCCGTTCCCACTCATTCTAAAAGTGAAAGTATTCATTGCTAAACATCTGAAAGGAACTAAGAGATTCAAAAGAGCGATAGGAAACGTTGAAGAGGCGCATAACGTCTTTCACATCTCGCTGTGGATGTGGCCTCTAAGCTGTCACTATTGAGAACAGATCTTGCTCTTTGCAGACAGGAAATAAGCCACATAATAAGGCACAGTTAGCGATTCGTAATATGGATTCTGAATGGCTGAATAACGTGCTGACGTTAAATGTAACAATACTGTGGCCATGAGACAGAACAGACCCCCATGTATCGCATTGATCTACGTCAGTGTATTTCTTACTTGATATCTCTGTATAAAAAGCACATTTACTAAGGGAATCACTGTGCAAAATGTGCAGTGTTTATAGCTTTCTCTGCATCACATAACAGTTGTCTTATTGGGCAGTTAGTGTCTTTAGCAAGTAAAAGCTTGACAGCTGCAAAACGCTCCGAAATGACCTCAGACAGACAGTAACAACAACTGTGCTTGTCTTATTTTTGAACCTTCAGGTTTCGGTTCTCTATCAAATCAACATGGTTGTCGTGTTACTTGTGATTTAAGTTGTATTTTCAATTATTAGAATTTATTAATTTAATATTCGGCCATGCAAATGGGTGTTTCTTCAGGGGTGAATTATTTTTTGTGGACCATTTCATTATTATTTATATATTATTATGTTTATTTATATTTATTATTTATTTATTTATTTATTTTTTTAAGAATTTTAATGAATCCTTGCTGAAAAAAGTTTAAAGTACAAAAATGACTGTGATTTTAACGGTAAAAAACTGTGAAAATGCTATAGTAAAAACCTGTTGAATGGTTAACGGTAAGTTGCTGTAAAATTTACTAGGCAATTAAGCTAGGCAATATCGCTGTCATTATCGAAGGCGATTCATCTGCGATAATGAACGCGATATTGCGTAGCTTGTCAGTGATCTATGGCTCCGTGTATTAAATGCCGCTCCATTTGAAAACAGGTGATGGAGATTTACCGCTAATCAAGGAACCCGGCTTTACTGACAAGATGCGCATGCATATCGCATGCGATATATCGCCCAGCCCTAATGATGTTCCCAGAATTCCCTGCATTGCATTTCAAATTTAGTTTGAATTTGATGTTTTTTCTTTGGAATAACTATGTTTCAACGTTTTTTTTTCTTATCAGTTATGTTTATTAGGGTTGTATGTTACATCTAATGTTGTTAAATTAATTTTTATTGCATATTTCAGTTTAATGAGTCTCACCATGATGGTATTTAGTGCTTGTGTGAATGACACTGTGCACCTTCTATATATGTTATTATTTAAAAGCTGCTTGTGATGGGCTTTGGTTCATCATGTGACTTTCTCATCACCACCTGCATTTGGTGGTTATCGGTGTATTTCAAAGGTACAAAACAGATTTCAGTACTTCAATAGGTTGGTATATTAACATTATATCAGTTAATGAAATTATGGTTTTTAACTGTAAATTTAAGTTAAAACCTAAAATCTTGTTACCGTATTTTTTACGGTAGAATTCCAGCAACCACAGCTGCCGTTTTCTTTTTACAGTGTAATTTTCTGGACATTTATAACGTTACAAAAATTTCTATTTCAAACAAATGCTGTTCTTTTAAATAACATTTTAAAATTTATTCAAATAGAAAACGGTTATCTTAAATTGTACTATTTCACAATATTACTGTTTTATTGTGTTTGTATTTTTGATCAAATAAATGCATCCTTAAGCAAGCAAGCAAGTTTATTTATACACTATGAATACACAAAAATGTTATTTATTTCATACACAATGGTAAAATGGTAAAAATATATATTTTTAAAAATTATAAAAATAATTGCAACAATATAAAAAGTTTAAAAAAAATATTCAAAATGTATTAAAAACAGTTAAGAACAAAAATAAAATAAGATAAATAAGATACAGTACAATCATACCATAAAATCTTACCAAACTCAAACTTTTGAATGTCATTTTAATTGTGATGAACACAACACTGGTGGAAATGTTCAAGACAAAAATGAACCAAAATAGTCTGTTTACAGACACTTCGTCATTTTTTTCTCAGAACATTTTTCAGACATCCTGTCAAAATCTCACACATCTTTCTCATGTCTGAAATGTGTTTGCAGAACTATGTAAAACTCCATGTGTCAGATGTTCTTCAGCTTATGAAACAGAAATGAAACCATATGCAGTATAATGACTTGAAGTGCGATGCTCTAGATTACAGGATATTGCAATGAGACAAAACAGTTACGCTGAATCTACCCACAAAAACCCCATAGTTCAGTCTTGAGTCAGAAACATGAAGAAAACCACCTGATATGAAGTTTCATAATCATTCATGCGGTGGGAGGGGTATTGTTCACACAAAAAAATAACAATTCTGTCATCATTTACTCATCCTCATGTCAGTTCACCCATACAACTTGCTTTCTCGCATAAAACACAAAAATAATCGTTTAACAGAATGTTCAGGCTGCACTTTTCCATACAATGAAAGGGCAAATGGATAAAAACACATAAAAGTACAGTTTCCATTATGTTTGTTCCCTGCCCAAAAGTGTTATGTACTCTTTTATGCACTAGATGGCAGCACTACATCACCTCCAATCATAACTCTATTTTCTCTCCATTAGTATATATCTTTATTCTGCTCCTGTAAAAGAAGTTTCATGCACCTCATGCATATTTTTTTTTTTGGCATATTTATACCTTTATGCCAACTATTTCTCTGGTTTGATGGTTCATCTTCACCGTTTACCAGACTGTTTTGAAACAAAGCAAAGTGTAACAAGTAGCGGCTCCTTTCTGTGTGTTTAAAGCAATGTTGAAGCATGATGGGAAGTCACAAGTGGAATGTTCTTGAGATGAACGCAGCTGTTATAGACTCAGCCTCCCACTGATGTTATCATATTCAGCTTGTGTGGAAACTAATAGCGCGTTCTTCAGCTATTTATCCAAACATAAATTGAGTTACATAAGTTCGTAAACTTTCTCCTGGCGCCTAATAGTTCACGGCGTCTGAGGTTTCATTGCCTCGGCTGGCTTAATCGGGGTTTGGAATCAGTCGGTCAGTCGCTTCGTCATTGTGTTGACTCTGCCACCAAAATCTTGTTATGTTAATTAGGTTAGGGAGGCAACAAATAGAAATAGTATTTGATGTATTATTCTGGATCTTTCCTGCTGTAATTAGGCCTGTTATGAGTCTCAGGTTCATCCGGGGATTTGATTGTGTATGATGAACGTTCAGCAAACACTGACGTCTGAGCAGTGACACTTGAAACTACTTAAAACAGCAGATTGTAAAATGCCACAAAATCATCTTCCATGACTAGTTCTAAATAACCTTAAAGGCTTAGTTCACCCAAAAATGAAAATTCTGTCATTAATTACTCACCCTCATGTCGTTTCAAACCCACAAGACCACCATTCTTCTTCGGAACACAAATTAAGATATTTTTGATGAAATCTGAGAGCTTTCTGACCCTCCCATAGACAGCAAGGGTCCTAACACGATCAAGGCTCAGAAAGGTAGTAAAGACTTTGTTAAAATAATGCGTGTGACATCAGTGGTTCAACTGTAATTGAAGCTATGAGAATACTTTTTGTGAGCAAAGAAAAAAAAGAAAGAAAAAAAAAAAAAAAAAAAAAAAATATATATATATATATATATATATATATATATATATATATATATATATATATATATATATATGTTTTTTGTAATTGTTTTGAATAAATATAAAAATGTAAACTGTATATTAAAATAATATAGATATATATATATATCACACATTTAATATAGATCTTTGCATATTCTGCCTTAATGATCAATTATACATAATTAAATGAATTAAATAAATAATTTAAATATAGAAATTTAAATAATATATTTTTTAAAAATCTATTTCCATGAATCGCCTCTTTAAAAGTTTATTTATCATATTTATACATAATAATAAATAAAGAATTATTTCAAATGTGTTGTTGCCAAGTTTGCAATTGTCCCACAAAATTGTAATAATTTGACACTTTTTCCATGGGTTGTTATTTAGACCGTGGGTTAAAGTGATGTCCCTGGAATGCATTTTCGATGGAGGGGACTCCCAACGGAGAGGAAAACCAAGGAGAAAAAAAAAACAGATTTTGGCTAGTTTTGATTTGCAATTGGGCTGATTTTGTTTCACAGACCTGGCAACCCTGGCTCTCTGTAAGATTTATTTTGTTGTGTGTTTGTGAACAAACATACTTGTGAGTGCTGTTGGATTTTATGTTATGGAATATTTGACTTTATTCTCCCCTGAGCATTTTCTTGGTCTTCCATCTTGTTCTCGAACATGACATTTACCTCATACCATAGTGATGGATGGTGGTGCATGTGGGAGACTTGCACTTGAGTTTTGTAAGAGTTTGGCAGACAAAATTTCCCAAATCTGTCTCTGAAATGATACTGAGCATTAGTTCTGCCGAAAACAGTGGGCTCTCTTGCCCTGTTACCCAGATACAGAGTAAACAGCCTTGTATTTCATATAGTCATTTGAAATGTGATAAGAATAACCAGCTTTAAAACTCATCATATTGCGATTTAAAGCACAAAAAAACAGCTCGCAAAGGTTTAGCCATAACCAGATGTCTTGCATTTATGTGTGTCCATGTTTCACAGTAAATAGCAGTCTGTCCCAGGATTGCACGGCTGCTTTTTCCTGGTGCACTGATGGTTCTCGCTGAGGATTGCATAACTCTTTGCAGACTGCAGCCGCAGGGATCGATCACTCAGGACACTGCCAGCTAGCTGTAATTATAATGATGGTCCTGCCAGCCGGCCAAGCTCTCCGCAAGAGACTCACCTACAGAGAGAGAAACGCATTCATCATATTCTGTGTGATCGCCGTAAGATCTGGCTCCCTTTCAATTCATGAGTGTGCATTTGAATAGAGTTTCACCACACCCTGCAGGATGCTGAATAGGAATTTGAACTGGAAGAACAGGAAGAGGATTTCATTAAATGGCATTTTATTGAAATTAAGCACAGAAAAACATGCAAGAAAACCAGTGTTTATTGTTTTATTTAAGGTAATAAATAGATTGTTGTACTTAAACACTTTTGTGTGCATATATTTAATTCAAATCTGTATCAAATTTCTGTATGCATGATAAATGTATATTAATTCAGTTCAAATTCATGTTTATTGTTGAAACCAGAAATGAAAAAGTAATTTAAAAAACAAACAAACCAAAAATAATAAATAATAATAATCCATAAAATATAAGCCATTAAAGGAATAGTTCACCAAAAACAAAATGAAAATTTGCTGAAACTTTACTCACCCTCAGGGAATTCAAGATATGGATGATACATAATGAAATGCAGCATTACATCACTTGCCCACCAGTGGATCCTCTGCAGTGAATGGGTGCCGTCAGAATGAGAGCCCAAACAGCTGATAAAAAACACCACATCTTTTGAAACAAAAAGGTGCTTGTTTGTAAGAAACACATCCATTTCTTACATGCAAAATATGAGTCCTCTATTCTTAATATTGCTGTTTAGAGTGAAAAAGTCATCTCATCTGAATCAGGAGAGAAATATGCACAGATCAAGCACTTTTTACAAGCAAAAACAGTCCAAAACATATAGGTGGGTGGATTTTGATGTGAGAGGACAACAGGGTATAAACTTTTTCACTAATGAAAGCGTAATTATGGACTCATATTGTGACTAGAAGCGACGGTTTAAAGTTAAAATGCCATAACGATGGATTTGTTTCTTATGAACACACAGCTTTTCGGTTCACAATACATTAATTGATGGACTGGAGTGGTATGGATTACATGTGGATTATTTTTATGAGCTGTTTGGACACTCATTCTGACGGCACCCATTCACTGCAAAGGATCCATTGGTGAGCAAGTGGTGTAATGCTACATTTCTCCAAATCTGTTCCTATGAAGAAACAAACGCATCTACATTTTTCAACACATCAACTATTCCTTTGAATTTGTTCAAAATGCTGCATTAATAGTAATTTAAAAAAAAAAAAATTTTTTTTTTTTTTTTTTTTGTGCATTTTCAGAATGCACAAAAATGCACAATTCTTTTGGTTGCTTTCAGAGCTGTACAGCTCTCACTTTTGGTCTGGAACTATTTTTAGTCTGGCACTTTAAGTTAAGTGGAACCAGTCAGTGCTGCTTTATTGGGTGGGGTCTCGTGGTTGAGACCAACCTAAAGTATATCATTATGGCTATTTTTAGCTCTTCCCGATATGTCTTGGGAAACAGCTAAAACTTATCTTATAGGAGGATCCTTTGAGCTTTCACTGTTTGGAGGAAGATAAATGATTGGAACTTGGTGGTATGACCCCAATATTTTTCTTTCTCTCTCACATTAACTACTCGCACAAATACGTGAACGCACACGCATATGGAAATATGTTTAAACACGGCTTCTTTTTTCTTTAAAAACTCGTCTGTCTGGCAAAACGTTTGCTCTTTTGTTTGCCAGTTTCCTCGCGCAGTCAAACATCCTCCACGCCGCGGTTTCGCCGAAAGAAACGTATCTGTGACAGGTTTTGGCAAAACGTGTTTTTTTTTTTTTTTTGCCATAAATAACTTAACAGGCACACAATGAAGAGTTGTTAATCTTCTCATCCCCCTGTCTGATTTTAAGCCAGTCCTACTGAGACAAACGGACATTAGAGGCGGTCTCGTACTCAGGACTCCCCTCTCTTTGTGTTCCAGCAGCTTACTGTAACCTAAGATCCGTTAGCAGCCTGATATTTTTACAGTTCTGGATTTAATCGTCAAACTTTTATCATCCAAAATGAGGTTCAAACGGAACGGTTCGTACACCTTAAATAGGTAAGCACTTTAAATGCCGAGTTGGCATAATCATGCGTTCAATCAAGTTTTTTTTTTCTCTCGCCAAATGTTGAGTTTGATTCTTGTGTTGGTTTTTAAACGCATGATAACCGTTCGCGTTCGAATTTCATCGTTAACATTCCGCTAGAACCACATGTGTTACATTACGCGCTTCCGTAAGGTCACGCAGGGCGTTTGAATGGTCCGCGTTTCCACTGCAGGACACTCTTTTAAAAGCGTTTACATTGACTATGACCCAACAAACACTGGGGTTTTAGTCAGGCTCAGTGTGTAACGCACGCTAGCAGCCACATGCGGATTGATTTTGCAGCGTTTATTTAGTTTACGAACTTATTTAAAACGTCCACGTCTTCTCTTAACGAACCATGTAACTCGGGCAGTGTTGGGTTTGATTTCGTGGAATAAACCAGTAAACCTGTAAATCTTGCTTTTAGGAGGGAGGGGTGTTACTTTTTTCCATTTCCATTGAGGGAACCGAAACGAACGCATAGCATCATCCGTTCCTACTGCCTCCCCGCAACTGTTATTCATTGGATTCAATGAGTCCAGCATTTAGGCTTTGAGTGACCAGTCCATTCATAGTCAGATCATTAGGACACAAGACACATGCACTTTCTCAGCCCTTTGTCATTTGCCATGCTTTCCTGCTCTATTTAAGAAGAAAACGCACTAGTTGTTTACTCATGCAGCCATATATTCTGGCTTTAAATTGATTGTTTTATTCAATCATGCAGGATTATTTCTTGCCATCTGAACATTTTCCTTTGAATTTTCCCCTGGTGTCACAAAATGTTACTTCTTCCTGAAAAGGTCTTGAAGAAAGCAGTTCTCTCTGCAGCTTTCTCATCACAAAGGGAAGGTTCTTATCACACGGGCGATGTAGTCTCCAGAGCTTCTGCTCCGTAATCAGTCTGTGCTGCTAGGGATAACGTCATCGAGTCTGGGAGAAGATCACTGTGGTTGCTGCTTTGTTAATGCAGAGAGGGCTAAGATTTAAAACTGATTCTTGAGGTCTAGCTCCTCTGTGGTTTTAGATTTACACAATGGGTGACGTAATCTGTTTCTGTGGTTAGGTAATTGATCATCTTTGTGCATATTTACATGTATACAAAAACAAAGGAGCCTTTTGAGGGGTGTTTTATTTATTTATTTATTTATTTATTTATTTATTTATATATATATATATATGTATATGTGTTATGGTGCTGTCAAGCGATTAATCACATCCAAAATAAAAGTTTTTGTTTGCATAATATATGTGTGCACTGTGTATATTTATTAAATACACACATATGCATGTATATAGTTTGACAGCACTAAACTATATATCAAACGATTAATTGCGATTAATCGCATACAAAATAAGTTTTTGTTTGTATAATGTGTTCTGTGTATATTTATGTATATATAAATACACATACAGTATACATTTTGAAAATATTTACATCTATATTTATATTCATATAATTTATATTATAAATAAATATATTTAATATAAACAACATTTTTCTGAAATGTATACATGCACGTGTGTGTATGTGTGTGTGTGTGTGTATATATATATATATATATATATATATATACTACACTAGGTTTTTCTAGTTACTAGGTAACTAGAAAAATGACCATATATATATTGGTTCATTTTTCTATTGGTTCATTTTTTTTTTCAAATGTTTGTTATTTTAGTTGAGCACTGGTTTAAAAAAAACATTTTCAAAAAAGGTTTTCCATGTAGTGACAGTTCATACAGTCCATGTCTGACATAAAATGTATCATAAGAGTAGTCAGTATGACTTTTGCTATATTTAAGTCTTCTAAAGGTTTTAGAAAACATGTAAGTAATTTGACAATCTTGCCCTCCGTTCTAACTTTCGAGTCAGATATGTTGCCATTTGATGTCATTTAATGATGCACGCAAGAACCGGTGGAGTTAATATACTTAACAGAAGATCAAAAGTGCTTGGTTGATGCATGAGAACCAATGTGGT
The DNA here is from genome assembly GCA_036784905.1 of Acrossocheilus fasciatus. Taxonomy (NCBI): domain Eukaryota; kingdom Metazoa; phylum Chordata; class Actinopteri; order Cypriniformes; family Cyprinidae; genus Acrossocheilus; species Acrossocheilus fasciatus. The sequence goes on along the minus strand of CM071962.1, from coordinate 18,864,020 downwards.
TTGTTTGCTTGCACTTTTGCAAGAACCAGTAATATTTGCTTTTATTGTGATATTTGGCCTATTTGGAGCTTGACTGACATTGTTCCTGTCCCTAACTTGCGTATGGAAAAGTGCTGCATGAAGATTCTTCAGAATTTTTCTCGCATGAAGAAAAAACAGCACACGTGGCTTGGAATGTGTATGTAAAAATGTTACAGATTTTTTGGGGGTGAACTGATCATTAGTTCTCCTGAGAAATAATCCTGTCTTTGTGACAAGTCTAGGCTCTGTAAATGGAAAAACAAAGCAAGACTGTACATGCTAGCCAATCAGGATGTGGCTCTCTGCCAACCTCAACCAATGCTTTGAGTTTGGGACTAATTGTTTGTCTGAACAATGAGAGACAGGGGAAATGTTTGGGATTAAGCTTAGAGTAGAACATTATTATATGCTAGAGGAGCAGAAACTACTTTCTTTGATTTGTTTTATATTAATAAGTGATTACGTCATTCTTCTGTTGTTTCCCTGTACCTCCTTGTGCCAGAAAATTATCTATTTATTTATTTTTAATAGCTTTGCCTCTAGAGTTGTATTTTTTTCCCTCAAATTGGTCACTTATCTCCAGGTACTGACCCATGGCGAGTGTGTTTTTATTGACATTTTTCTTTAAGAGCGTAGAAAGCGTTCATGGGAAGAAAATTTCCCTAAAGGCACCATTTGCAGGGGCTGTTTGGGCCCTTAAAAATTTCCTGGCTCAGAATATTCCTGCAGTGGGCCGTCATCGGTTTGAAGCAAGTCTATTTGCCAACCCAGCGCTCCCGCCTCAAAGTCAGAGCCAACGGGAGAGTGAGACAGGGAGGAAAGGAAGAGAGAGACAGCGGTAGAATAAGAGAGAGAGAGAGAGAGAGAGAGACAAGATGGGAGGGGGAAACTGAGGGTATCAGCGGAGAGGAACACACAAGTGCTGAGCGACTGTACGCGTTGTGCTCGCCTGCTGCGGACGCTTGTGTTTGTTTGCTGACTGAAGTGTTGTTCTGTCTGTACCGCGCCAAGGGAATTCGCCACCTAACAAAGCCCCGACTGTGTGCGGTCCAGCAACTGGAAACAGGAGAGGGAGTCAGAAAGTGTTAGGAGAAACAGTTTGGGGCGCCACTGCAGATCTGCGAAGATGCGATGCCAAGAGTTCACGCTCTAACGGATGCCGCTTACCTGTAGTACATCTTAAAGCCAGTGCAACAGAGGACGGGACAATCTGATTGCTGACTTCACAAGCTGCATGGGGGTTCTAGTGTGTTGTGACTGCTTCTTTTACAGGTACCAGTTTTGGGATGTTTTATCCTCCTCTTCCACATATTTGTTCACAGAAGTGCCTTGGAGATGAGCCGAGTTATGCTGGGCGGTCAGTCCTAAGATGACACTTAGAACTTTCGGCAAAAGAAAGAGCATTATCTGAAGTTCAAAATCAAGGCAGCTCATGATTTTTTTTGTAGTGCGTGGGGGTTGCAGACCAATGTTGGTTGGGACACTGTGTTCCCAGCTTGCTTTTTCCCTACTGCTAAGGGCAGACTTTGCCCTCTCCAGTGTTAGTTTCAACCTCTACCTCGAATTGGAAAGTTAAGCAAGTGGGCTGTTCAAAAGTTAGCAAACGCTAACAGCAGACCAATGCATGCTCTTCACGTGGATGGCTCGAGAGATGCTGTTTCCTTTTTTCCTTTACATATGGTTGTAGTTTTATTTTACTGCGGTGCTGCTATATATAACAAATCGCTAAAGTTCCAGGGTTTTTCAAGGATGCTCGCCAATGTGCAAAAGTCCCAGATGTATTTGATTTAAAAAGCTGAGTTTGTTTTTTGCTGATCTATCTGTCCTTTGTTCTGTTCCCTTCATCGTTTCCGTCTCCTTTAAGACTCTTGTGTTGATTCACAGTCGGTGTTTACGTTTGGCAAGCAAGAAAACCATCAAGCTCTGCTTGATCTGGCCGTGTATTTTGTCTTCTGTGGCTGAGATGTTATTGGCTGGCTGGTGTGGAAGAAGTTCACTCTTTGTAGTGCAGTACTATCTGTTTTGTTTTATAATGCCGCCGTCAGGTGGTGTTGTTTAGTCTTTCGAGTTTACGTTGCCAATTGTAAGTGTCCTCAGGGATGTCGATTTTTAGACACACCTGCTTTCCGCAAAAAAACTGTTTAGCCTCTGTAGTGTCTGATGTTTAGATTGCAACTTGAGTATAGCTTTGGTTATGTACAAGCTGCTATAACCGTACTGATAAGTTGGCTGTGTGTTGACAGAAATTATTGTACTTGACCACGCCAGGACTTTGATGAATGGAAAATGCATCCTTGCAAAGTTCAAGCTGTATCAAATATTGTGTTGCTAAGCTTGTTTAGGCGAAGTCCAGCTCCTAAAATCTGTAATCACATCCTGTTTGGTATCGTGTAAACAGTTTTGAGTTACTGTACTTTTCCATTTAGCTCTTCCTCAAAGGTGGCGTAGGATTTTGCATGGAAGTGATTTGTTATGGGAGTGCAAGTAGTTTAAAAATATTCCACCACTGTCTGGTTTTGGAGTTTGCCGTTATCTGCTAAACCATCTGACTGGGGCGTCTATTTAATCTGATGTGCTTTAATTGGACTGTGTCAGCCAGTGGTTCCTTACTGTCTGCATTCTTCTCTAGCTTTGGGCCAATCTCCTGGGACGATCATGTCTTGGAGTAAAAAGGCCAGACTTTCAAAAACTAAGGTCTGAGTTCATGATCTTTGAGGTTTCCTTAAGAATAAAGTTAGCATTGTGAGGAATAATTCATGTGCTATAAAGTAACGGCTTAATTTGGAAGGTGGAAATTTTTATTATGTTCAAATGATAAATAAAGTATACCATATTTCTGTTGTCCAGTAAGTTTAAGAAGTAGTAGTTTTGATTTTTGAATGCTGATAAGCTTACTAAGTTCTTGAAAGCTAGCAAGTTTTGTACCAAGTTTCTAGAAAACCTCTACTAAACCCATTTTAATTTGTGATCTCACTTAAAAACGTAATTCTAGATGGGGTATTTAGTCTAAATGCTATTACAATGATTAAACTGTAAAGAGTTGTACTTTCAGCCATAAAAATAAAGACTTTGTAGGCAGGAGGTACAAGATTGCACTTGAACGCTACTGTATGTCTTATTTGCATTCAGATTGCTTTAAGTTTTTTGTTCAATATACATATATAGGCAGTACATTTGCACATCCACCAGTTATCCATTCCATAGTTTGTTGTCATTGTTGAGTAATGTTGTCATATTATCTGTAGCCAGTTCAGACCTCCAGTTCCCCCTGTCTTGCCCCCTTCTGTCTCTTGTGTGAAAGTTACGTAAGAGCCTCCTCCCACTGCAATAGATCGGCTTGCAGTGATGCCTCTCTCGCTCTGCCTCAGCATCCCGAGCTGCAGCACGAGCACCTGATAATGCTTGCTCAGCGTCATCGCCCAAGGTCACTTCATTCATTCCTACCTCAGCTGGAGACTCTGCACACATCCAGCCGTTTGACACTTAATCACATCAGCAAAGGATAAATGAATGCTTAAGCGGTGTAGGGCATAATCTGTTTTGGCAGTACTCGGCAAACTACATGTCCACCCCTCCCAGTACCCGTTTAATTACCCAAGAGATGTTGTTCATTCTTGACAGATGTGCCCCTTTCATTTCTTTAGTAATTATCTTTGATTAATTGTGTTGAAATGGAGGGAGGTTGCCACAAGACCATCACTACAGAAGTCCTCGCCACTCCCTTAGCTTGATAATACTCGCATCTCATAACGGGAGTGATGGGTTTTTTGCAGTGTTAAGGCTTTCTATATTTAGCAGAAAGGAGCTTCTTGTTGGAGGAGAATTACAAGGAGGAACGCAGTATTGCTCATCACAGCAGGTTCCTATTACGTAACATCCAGAGGTCGCAGCTGTGACGCCATCCGGTTGGAAATGCCTCATTCAGGTACAGTTGCATTTGCGCATCAAGGTCACATCATGCGTATGTTTTAAAGTTCTCGACATTTAACCCCATTTTCACGTCTTGAAATGAAGGAATTTGTTGGTCGTGTGGGAGTAACATATTTGGAGGTGTAAACTGGAGGACTGAAACTCTTTGAAGAGAAGTTAGCATTGAAGAGATTGATGGTCCTTTCATTCAGGGTTGGTTAGTCAAGTTTGCCTATTGTATTTCTCTTTTGAATTATTTATTTTTCGAAAGGAGGTTTTACTGGAAGTGGTTTAGCTGTCTGTTGTACTTATGGAAATAGACTATCCTATCTCTTGCAGAATATTTTTTTTAATCTCAAAAGGCGTGCCTATGGACCATTTACAGAACATTTCATGCACATTAAACACAAATGGTAAGAACTGGATGAAACCACCAGTTCCAATTTAATTGCATGGTGTTTATACAGTTTTATGAGCCATGGTAGTTTTTATCACTCTGTCAGGAAACATAGTTCGGTAACACTTTATTTTGATGGTCCCTTTTGAACATTCTGTTGACACTAAGTAATTTTGCAACTACATGTCAACAAACTCTCATAAGAGTATTAGTAGACGGTCTGCTTCATATCTACTAACTCCTTATTGTGTTGGTCTCCCAACAAATATTCTACTGACTATAAGTAACTGTGTAAGAACGTGTCAACTTAATCTAACCCTAACCCTACCAGTCTACTAATACACTACTAACACTCTAATGAGAGTTAGCAGAAATGTAGGTGCAACATTACTTATAGTCAATAGAATGTGTTAAAGGGACCATCAAAATAAAGTGAAACCCATAGTTCTTCTAACAGAGATCTAATCACAAAAGTTTCTACACTGAAAAAAATGATTCATTGAATTTACAAACTTTTTTTAAGGTAAGTTGTTGCAATCAATTTATTTTAGCTACATTTTAAATAAATTCAGTTGACTAGCTTTCAACATGCTTTTTTTATGTAGATAAAAATAAGTTGTTTGCAACCACTTATTTAAAAAAAAAAAAAATCATTGTTTTCAGTGTAAGGGTCATGGCTTCAAATATCTGAAAGAGTTTTGTGTGAGAAACATAGTGGCAAATAAGCAAGATCCATTGAGCAAACCTGTGTACTCTCGTTTGTTCTCAAGGTTACAGTATGTCTGATTTCAGATTTATATATAAAAAAAGTGAACCCTGGTTGGTCACTGAATCCATTTTATGGTTATGGAGGTCATCAATCATTGAAGATACTAGCTGGATAGGTTTGTTTGTGTCCATAAAAGTATGTCAGACCACTTTTTATGGTGATCCGAGACCAGTCTGATTGTTACTCTTGCCAATTTGTGTTGTTAAGAACCGAGAATGGGAGGCACAAATAAAGGCTGGAATATACTACACGACTTTTAAAATCTGAAAAGATTTTAAAACTCTATACATCATACACTTACCGATAGGGGTGGGCGATATACTGGTAGACACCATTAACCTGGTAGAAATTTGTCAACCAGATTTTCCACTATTGCTGCTATGCTACGTGGTCACAAACTTAGCGTTTGCATGCGTTTCAAAGCATTGTGGTAAAAACAAGTGATTTTAAGCCCTTAAAACGCAATTAGCCGCAAAAGAGAACTCATTTCACTGTATGTCTGAGAGACATGCATGTTTCTGAGCGCTGTCAGAGAGGTGCGCACATGTGAAGACGGTGTTCAGATCGCGAGAGTATTGGGGTTTTATTTCATTGTGTCGACTCTGGTGCAGGGGAAAACAAGAATGTTTCCGATTAAGCGATTGAGGTGTTTTGTTGTTGGATATAATAATGAATATAGCAGTTGTTATAGACTTTTCATTAAGACCCTCAAGAATCATATAAACTTGTGGAAAATGGGCATCCGATGACCCCTTTAAGTGAAAGCAAACAGCTGAGAAAGAAAGCCGGGCAGCTCTTAAAGTGACAGCAGTCTAATATTCCTGCCGTCTAGCAAAAGAGAGAAAGTCTCTCACTGTTCTTGACTAAATCACATTTGTAATTTTAATAAGAAGAAATATTAAATATGCAGTGTTTACTTTATACAATGTATGTAGCATTTCTTATTTATTTGTTCTACTGTAGTTTTTATTTTATTTATTTTTTCGTCCCATTGCTTGTAATTAGTTTCTTATTCTTATTTAATCGCTGACTCTTTACTTGTCTTCAGTGAGCTGTTTTTTTTTTTTTTTTTTAATTTAGGCAAGTATTAGTGTTTTTTGGGGGTTTTTTGACTCTGGTGACAAGAATTATGAAATTTCTATGGTATCAAAAATGTTGATATCATAAAGACTTCATTTGAAGCAAAAATAACTATATTGGTCTATCTATCTATCTATCTATCTATCTATCTATCTATCTATCTATCTATCTATCTATCTATCTATCTATCTATCTATCTATCTATCTATCTATCTATCTATCTATCTATCTATCTATCTATCTATCTATCTATCTATCTATCTATCTATCTATCTATCTATCTTTACAGAGAAATAAAATTACTCCTATCGAGATTTTGGTTATTTCGCCTACCCCTACTTACTGACTTTGTAAACATTCACAAACAAATAACTGGGCATCATACACTAAATGACTGAAGATCAAAGACTACTAGACTTTAAAGTCCTTCTGATCACTCCACAAACTCATGCAGAAACGTGTGCCTTGTTGCTAGAAAATGCCTGACACATGAAAACAATGTTCTAAAATCGGCTTAAAATTAACACATTTGGAATCCTCTGACTGGAGAGAATCATTATCTGAAGTTAAAAGTTTGTGACCATCAAAAGTCATGTAGTGTATTCCAGCCTCAAGTTGACAAAGTTAGCCGTAGGACTTTCTGTGGCATAAAAATTTCATCTGTTTATCTCTCACTAGTTTGTAGCTGTCATCTGCACTTGGCCAGAGTCTCAATAAGTGCAACTTGAAAATGGTTGGCCAGACCAGCATCAGGTTCAGAAAAGTTACTTTAATGTGACACGAAGCTCTGAACCACAACATTCTGTTGCTGTGGATTCAACATCCTCAGGGATGATACCAAAGGGCTCTACTGAGATCTGGCTGGATGGGTTTCTAAGAAACCGCCTCCTTCCCACAGGCATCTAAGCTGCTTACAGGATAACAGTTTCCATGAGCCTCACACCTGAGCTGGGCTTCTGTTTACATGTCTACAGCCAATAAAAACACAAGGCTGAGCCCTTCACATGACTTTTTTTCTAGTAGACTCTCAATCCCAGTTGTTCTGAGGTGTTTTCCTTCAGTCTCATAGCTGAGCACGTACTACAGCGATAAGGGACTTGTTATTAAATTAAGATTAAAAATTAAGAGTATATGGTGTCTACAAATTGGAAAGTGCTGAATGAATCCTTGGATGCTAGTTTGTCTCTGTGAGGCTGGGTGGAGATGTTTGTGTAAACACCGGAAAAATGTCTATGATAGTGGAAGACCTGCTTGAGCTTGAGCAGAATCAGGAAATGAGCATCTGAGGGCACTTAAGGGCTGAATTACAGTTTCTGGGTGGTTTTAGAAATTTACATGCCAAAAAAGGAATTGGGACAAGCACGAAACTAACCACAAAGTGATTCGTGATAACTCAAAATAGCATGAAAAACAGCTGGAGCGCTTGTCCTGATGCTCGTCTTGCAGATCTGTGGTCAAATTGCTTGAACACCGCTGTTATCAGAAAGTCCTTACTGTTTGGCATTTGACCCCTCAAGGTCAATACGCATTACAGTCACTGGCTGAGAGACCCTGAAGGTCTTGTGTTGTGCAGCACAAACAATCATGGCTCCTTTTCTCAAGCATGTTTCCTGTACAAACATGGCATCCCGCAGCTTATTTATTCACTCTCTTACACAAAGGTCTTTTTGTATTAGACCCTAACATACAACACTCTGTCTTGGCCCTTTTGTTATTCTGTTTACAAAATATTGGCAAATCCTGAAAGAATGATGCAAGAATGCCCAGTTTTGACAATGAATAAAAATGCGTGTTTGATGCATGTGGCAAAGTGCTGTAGGAAAGTAAAGGAACCTTTCACAATGGTCTGTATACAGCGAGTTTTGAATGGCCGCCAATGGAGAATAATGCTTTTTGTAGTCAAATGGTGTATTTACCAGCAGGAGCTAAATGGACCATGCTAACCAGCAACTTTGGTTGATGTACTTCTGTATTTCTCCAGCAGGAGGCAGTGAACTTATAGTAAAAACAAGAGTCACATTCACTGTTTGTAGCTCTTTGTGCTCTCAGATGGAGCTTGTGGTTTAACCGGTGCAATTTTACATCACATGGTCTTTTTGTCTTTTTTACTGTTTTTGTTTTCTAGCCCACAGCTATTTTTGCTCTTGATCTTTTAAAATCCTTACTGGAACTCATGACATCCATTTCGGATGAAGTATTGGTGTGTGCCTGTGCACGTTTGTGACTATTCATGTATACCTCATTACTTTACATAATGGTTGCCTACACTGAAGCTTTTCTCATCATCTTTCATTTTTTTGTCCTTCGAACAAAGACCTTGATTAGCTTTTCCTACCTCTGAATCCAGGGATCAAAGGCTCTGCCTCCATAATTACCAACATTCAGTGGCTCTTTCACAAGCTGAATGAAGCCAATTCTTTCTATTGCTTTATTTCCCAGTCTCCAGTGATGTTGCTATGGATTAACATCTGTATCCCATCTTTAAGACTATAATCCTAATCCACTTGAAATCATAATGACTGTGTTTATTTAAATCGCTGTAACTGAATGTGACAAAGCACATGGTTAAGCCTGTTTTTGATGACCAGCATTGCTAGTGATGAACCGTTATTAAAATTCTTGGTGATATGAGATAATAGTTTTATGACCAATGACTGATAAATGGCCAATATTAAAATTCTATATTATTTTGTCAAAAAAAATGCACTAAAAATAAAATTTTAGAACTCCAACGTTGTTTTAAATTCTACATGATGAAGATAATTTTGGCATCACAACATTATAACACACAATATGAAAACATGGATATTCATTTTGAGATTCGCTAAAACTTTAACGGTGTTATTAAATAACTAGTGAACTAATTAACTAAATATTGAATCAAATAAGCATTAGATGATGCAAAGGATGTCATTTAGTATCATCTGCCATCTAGTGAGCAATGGCGCATTAACCAAAGGCTGATTTGGTGCTAATAAACAAACACCGAACACTTTAAATGACGTTTAAATGAACTGATTAATTCACTTATTTTGTTCACTGGTTAATTGTTTAAAAGTAGAAGCCTGTTTAAATGACTGAATAAAAAATAAAACAAGGTAATTATCACTTTATCTCACAATTCTGATGTTTTCTTAGAATTGCGATGTGTAAACTCACAACTGTGAGTTATAAAGTCAGATTTGCGCGATATAAACTCGCAATTACAAGAAATAAAGTCGAAATTGTGACAAAAATGAGCAATTCTGACTTTTTTTTCTTGGAATTGTGAGTTTACAACTCGCATTTCTGACTTTTTTTCAGAATTGCATGACATATGAACTCGCAGTTGCGAGTTTCTCACAATTTTAACTTTTTTTTTTTTTCTCACAATTCTGACTTTTTTCTGACGACTTTTCTCAGAATTGAGATACAAAGTCCAATTCTGAAAAAGAGACTTTCTTACAATTGCGAGTTTATATTTCATAATTTTGACATTTTTTTTCTCGCATTTGTGAGTTTACATTTTGCAATTCTGAAAAAAAGTTTTTTTTTAATTTATTTATTTTTTATTCAGTGGCAGAAATGGGCTTCCATATTACTCTGTATTAATTCAAAGGGTTTTATTGGACAATTGCTGCACAGTTTGAAGCAACTTTTGAACTGAAACTACCAGCTATTTTGAGATTTTGATGAATCTGTTGAGACTTCAGGGTTTGTTTGTAGATTTGTTTGCCCCGTATCAAGATTTCCAAACTGAACCTCAACCGCTGGAATGCTGCGTGTGCGGTGAAGCCTTTTGAACATGCTACAGCACGCTTCCAACTTCTTGCTTCGTCTCAATTGTTTCCTTCATTTTCTCTTTTGCTCGCTTTCTTTTTCTGCCCCACTCTGGCCTTTTTATTTTACATTTGCTGGACAATTTTGTGTTTTTATAGTACCTGGAAAGCTTCATATATCATGTTCGGTTGTAAAGAGGTATAATGAAGTCACACTTGCACAATCGGTTTCATAATCTGATTTTATACATTCCCGGAATTTGCACATATATCAGCCAAAAATGAAAAACAATCTCTGAAGTGAGATTTATAACACGATTGCTGTAAAAAAAAAAAGAAAGATCTGATATGTTTCCTGAAAGGTTTTCTTCCTCATCCATCCATCTCTCTCTTGCTTTCACTGCTCCCCGCCACGTGTTTTCTTAGCCGAGAGCAGAACGTGTTGGTGCATGCAGTCGCTTCGCGGCAGGAATGCGCGATAGGATGCAGGACCATGTTAATAATGGCCATCATCCAAAATCTCTTCAGGACAGCAGGGGGGATGAGTAGATAGACAACTCATGGTGTTGCAATAAATAATTTAATGTACTTTGCTAAATGGTCAGTTCATACCAAAAAAATAAAAAATAACAAAAATAAACTCTCTTGAAATTATTTTAAGATTCAGATTTTTTTTGTAGTTTTTCTTACCAGAACAATAATAGACCTTGTTTGGAAAAGCATTGCTTGTGGGAGTGATTTCATGTGTAGGTTTATCTCATGATTCTTATAATGCTTGGAATGATTATTTTTAAATGCACCAGATCATCTACACTGATTAATGAAGGATCAATTTCTCTACACTTCAGCTACTTGAAATGATATTAGTAATCACAGTGGAAGGTGCTCGCAGAGTTTAACGTCTTTTCTCCCATTGCAACAGGATTGTGGGTAGGTTCTTATCTATCTTGTTCATCTCATGTCGCCCTCGGCATTTCAGCAGGGCTGGATTACTCATCTGCTGGATGCTTTAACTCCGGGCCTAATGCACTGTGTCTGAGAGTTTTTTTTTTTTTTTGCTTTTTGCTTTGTCTAAGAGGAATGTTCGTTGACTTTCTTACCGAACGAGTCAAGCGAGCCATGTGACCAATTGTATGATCAAGCTTGAGAAAAACAATTGTTTTGGACACTGGCACAAACTGTAAATTCAACCAAAATTGTATTTATTTTACTGGACTTACTATTTTATCTTTATTTTATTAACCTTGCCTTTCGTAATAGCTGTTACTCACACTGGCCTGATGTCACTGTCTTAAGCATGATGTCTGGTCTTACAGTATGTGTTTTGTTCTATAATTGGTAGTTGAACACATAAGAACATGACTTAATGCTTAAGACTGAAAGTAAAGTCTGAACAGGAAGCGTGCCCTGTAAATCAGTGACTTAATTGTGTTATCAGACAGAGCAGATGCGGCTGGTATGTTGTTTCAGTTGTCGTGAATCAGGTGGTGAGTAAACATCTCATGAAGTGTGTGGGATCAGACAGAGGTTTTGGCTGGGCCTCAGCTGACAGATACCATTTCACCTCGCAAGTCCAGCCCCCCGTGCATTTTTCCAAAAGAGTCACTTGCGTAATATTTGAAGATTGACGAGATAATATGCTATTTTTACCTTGAGAAACTTTGTAAATGTCGTAATTTTACTTATTGTCTGTCGTCAGAGTACGTCAGACTAACGCTGCTTTTTCAAGAACTCTGTGGTTTTATGATTCACTGGCTTCTTAATCAAATATTTTCATTGAAAGACAAACAAGATTCCAGTTACGAAATAGCTTTTGCAACAACTAAGTTATATAAATATCTTTTAATGAGGTAAAACTTTTTTTTTTCACTTTATAGTCACCTAGCTCTTTCCGTGTATTATCTTTTATTTTCCCAGGAATGTACTTGTAGTTTGGCTTCAGGCACAATTCAACTGAGCCCTTTGTATGTTTGGCTTTAAATTTGAAATCATAAATATTAAATAAAGATTTCTGTGGATGATGTGAGTTCATTTTTGTCTCCAATAAGAAGGCTCTTAAAATATACTGCTGTATGAAAGATGAATCCTTTATATGCTGTTTTGAATGATGTAGTAAGATATTGTCGTTTTTATCAAAGTTTTTCTAAACCACCAAAACAAAGAAGAAGAAAACCAAGTTGTCCATTGTCATGTTACCTCAGAAATGTCTTGTAACCTCAGAAATGTCTTGTAATTACGGTAAATGTTTCCTCTACAGTTACCTTTAAAAGAAGTAACTTCATTCGGAAGCTGGTCGAGCCACATTGGCCGGAATATAAAACACAATCTGACCGAGAGACAACAGACAGAGAGCAGAACTTCAAACTGCATGTCAACCACAACACGCCCCGCCCATGCGCGCGTCTGATTGGCTGTCTTCTGGTGTTAACATATTATGCCCCGCCTGTCAACTGTTCTGATTGGCTGGCCGTTTGGTAGAACGAGAACTTTGGGGCAAGAACTTTATATTCTCTTACTACCTAGTCTTTGAAAACATCCACTGAAGGGAAAGGGAAAGACCGGTCAGTTCAAAACGCCTTGGACTCTCAGTCCATCTTCGTTGTTAGCACTTCGGATATGCACTCCCAGAAAACTCCCAGAAGCGGATTAAGTTGCAAGATGGTTCTTCAGGCTGTTGGTAAAGTTTTAAGGTAACGTGGCTTTGTTGTTTTTATAAATCAAGGAGATTTGCATGTCTGTAACAGCCGCATATAAGTTACCTAAATAGTGGCTATGTAATAAACAAAGTAACAATATTACGTTAATAAATATATGTGTGCATAATTTATGCACGTTTTGAGAGCAGATATCCAGTGCATTCAGGAGAATAATTTTTAACGCAGTTTCTAATGATCTCAAATGATTATTAGGCTGCATTTTAAGACTAATTATGCTTGATACATATAGTAATATATTATTAAATCTATAATTATAAATAAAATATATGAAGTGTTAGAAGCTGCATCATCCACGCAAAGCTTTTAATTTTAAGTCACAATAAATAGGCAAATTATTTGGTTTAAATTAAATTTTTAGATTTTTCTAAAATGGTTAGTTTAAGGCTATGAATTAATAAAATAATCAAACATTACGCTGAACATTTGTTGCTGGAGTTGATTATTCGCGTGAGCTGTTCTAGTGCGGGAATAATAATAGCCTACATTCAGTTAGCAGTTATCAGATTGGTTGAGAGCTATTGCCTGTTTCATGCATATTCATAAGCAAACAAAAAGCTTGTCATGATTCACCGCTCATTTAAATTGTTTGAAAACTTCGAGCACTTGCACCGGTTATTACACCCGGGAAATTTAAATAATGAGTGATTATTTGGAAAACTGAGATAGATATATAAAACTTTTCCGCAAAATACTGCATGTCCGATTTACTTTGGAATACAATAGAGAAAAATTTGCATAGACAAAAATAGATACTAATTAATTCAAGAGGGCTCTTAATTATTTCAAGAGACTTCAGACAAGAAGCAGTGATACTGTAAACGTGATCAAGTCTTGCATATCATGGTTTTGAGCCTTTTTTCTGTCTTATATGGTGTTAAAAAATGAATGTTGCACTCAATATTTTTGCATATAACTGCATTAAAGCACCGTGCATGAGATGGAAAGGGGTAAAACTGTAAAATTAATTTATAAAGCTTGTGTTTGTGAGGGATGGTTTCAAAGACCTCTCTCTTCAGCCACCTTTGTTGTGATGCTGATGACCTCTCGCTGTACCGTCCCCATGGCGCTCTTGCTGTGTTTAACACAGTACTGTCATCCCAATGGCTCTTCACACACTCCTGATGCCCATGAGAACTAGGAAGTCCAAACTTGGCTAGACGCACTCAGCCAAAGACCAGCAAGTACTTTAGCATCAGTGCTGAAGGTCATCATGTTTGTTTGAAACTGTTATAAATGCTCCATTATAAAAGATCCAGTTTTTATTTTATTGACATCCTGACTGTACAGTAAATAAATTGTCATGTGACAGTCATTCAATCATGGCTATTTATGGGTTTTCAACATCACTTGTTCTTATGTGATGAGAATAAACTCTATGGCAATTTTGGGAGAAACATTGCACTGTTTTGGTGCTTTTACATTTTTTTATTTTTATTTATTTGTATTATTATTATTATTTTTTTAGGAATAACGTAATGTCTCCCTAAAGAGCAAAAGAGTCCTTAGCTGCTGGATTGTTTTACTGCTGTTTACTGATTTCCAGATTGTAGTTTTGGTATCCATATGGCAGCTTTGAAGTTTCCAGCCCTGTTCTGTATGAGTCAAAGTGATTTAGGGATGTTTAGATGTTTTAGCTTGCAGATGCTGGATGACAATGTGCACAGTGTGTTGCATAATGTCAGGCCTCATACATAGTTCATCTTTGAGATTCTGAACAGCATGCTGTGTTTAATAATTACTTTTGACAAGGTGTTTACCTGGCAGTGTATTAAATTGTTTAATTGCTTAAGTTCCATAAGAGCTTGTGATCTTTATCCACACCAAACCTTTGAAGAAAACCAGTGAACATTTCACATGCTTTAAGATAAACACATAGTATTAATGTTTTAAATTTAGTCACAAGATCAAGTCCAGGATTCTCATGTTTGATTCTGATAAAACCAAAAAACAATGGAAAGCAAAGCATGGGAGTGCATTTGAGGATCCAGAACTCAATGTTATGTCAGTACCCCAATATAGTGTTGCTTTTTTTTTTTTTTTTTTACATGAAAAAACAGTTTGTGCATCCAAAAATCTGAACACATATTGTTTTATTTTAGCCTTCACGGGGTTTCGTAATTTTCCAGGAAGCACCGTTTTTGTGAATTATGTGGTGGAGGGCAAATTCTCAAGCCATTAGCTAGTTTATTTTAGGAGAAAGAAAAACTTTCTAGCTGCCAGCAGAACCTCCTGTTACACACACACACACACACACACACACGCGCACGCACACATCATGCCCACTCATAGCAGTTTCCCGCAGATATCTTTGCCATAAAAGGTATTGTAGTTTCCAGACTCATAAACCAAGCCAAGGTTTTGACCAAAGACCTGTATCATCCACGCCGCTCTAGAAACCCATCTGTGTTTGTGTATAAAACATTGAAATCACGTTTCTTAACATAGCTTTACAGATTACCGTTCTTTGCTCCACCTTGGTAGTGTTCACATTTGAGTTTAATCTGGTATCACTCCACTTTTGAGGTATGTTCTTTGATTTATTTGCAAATAAGCATAAAATACAACCAACAACAAAAAAAAAGCTGTGAGATGTTTCTGAAATGTTGACTGTCAACATTGTGTGTTCAGAAGCGAATTCTTTATTTTGTAGAATAGAATTTAGGGAAGACACTCCTACATTTATTTAGATGTCACTCCCAAAACTTTAGAGAGTGTATGCAACTTTTAAGAAATTATATCGTCTTACAATTCTGGATATTAAAATATGTCCTTTATTAGTCAGCAGAGGGATGGGTTTTTCGGGAAGCAGAGTGTTTGAGCTCAGCTGCACGGATCCATCAAAGGATCTGAGAGATGTTCAGATCTTCCAGCTGGCTCAAGCTTCAAGTTCATATTCCTACCAGCTGGACCTGACAGCTGCCTGCTTGCTTGCTGGCATCACTTTCACTTGGTTGATGGTTGATCCTTCAATGTCGGTCCTTTATACTGATCCTGGATCAGTTGTGCAAGTTCTTTATTAAAACATTTCTGTCATGACAACTCTCGGAGAGTTTAGCATGATAATGTACATGGCGATGTTGATGTGTTTGGTCTTCGCAGAACAGATCTGCTACAGTGCTACTGTAGCAGAGCAAGTACTGAGGCTTGCTACTACCAGTATATCTACAGACCTGCTGCTGTGAGCATGTAAGAGATACTGCTGCTAGACATATAACATATATTAAATAACCCCCATATATAGCATACATGAATCACCCCGTAGCAGATGTATACAGGTGGAGCTGGGGAAGGTGGAGGGTTTCTGAAGTGCGCTGCAACTTCTACAGCAAGCACTAGCCAAGTATTTGAATGTTGAGCAGCACACTCATTGGCTGCTCATGTGAAAAGAAGCCAATCAGCTTCGCCATGTGAATAATGATGTGATTTATATCAAATTGAGTTAAAACATGCACCATCTAGAGTTTCATGACAGAACGTCATATTCATTTTAGATACGGAAAAGGAAGCCTATCCCAGATCAGTTTGAAGAATAATTTCATGAGCGCGATGTTTCATGTTCTGCTCAACCAGATTTAGAGATTATGCGTCATATTGTGCCGTTGTGCTTCAGGCTTCCTGAGTTTGAATCCTGCATCGAGGACCTTTCCCGATCCCATAGCCCTCTCGCTCTCGCTCTCCCACTTCACTTCCTGCCAACATACTGTTCTTTCGTAATAAAAGGCAAAAAAGATTTAGAGGAAACGTAACTATTTTACAAGGTGCTGTTTTCTTACGAATGTATACAATGTGACTCATACAGAAATGTGCAATTTTTAGAAAAACAAGCATACGATATGATTCATAAGGAAACATGCTTTTTATTTTATTTTTTTTTAAAAGAAAAACATGCATGAGGGTCTACTTCTAAACCTAGCAAGTAGGACATATAAGCAGATCGTACGAAAACATGCAAATGAGATTACAAATTTGTATGAATTATCCACTAATTTCCCAAAAAGTATAATGGTGAAATTGTTCTGGTTGCTTGCTTATTGGGACAAATCAAAAGATCCCACCCAGGCCTTTGCTATTCTGGTTTCTAGATATAGTTTGGGTTGTACGTTCATTGGATGTCATTTTATCATCCAGCATGTGCTGTTCTTATCATTCAGGTCTTTTTATGTTCAAAAACGCAGGTGCAAGACCAGTTCTGCAATGTTTCATACCTCCTATTGTGGCCATTTCAATAATGAGGTGGCTCATTGTTTAGGGACAGTGTCATTGTTGAAAGAGGATCAAGAAATATCCTCTTTTTTTGTTCTTTGTCTTTTTGTTTCTTTCATATTTAAAATGTTTTATCTCTGACCACGTTAGCCAAGCAGTAACTTGCCTCATAGTGTGAATTCCCGTGGTGATTTATCTCCGTCTCTTTCCTGTTTTACAAGGAACACTAATACTGAGTAGTTAAATGGAATGACGTCCAAATAAAGTTGAAGTTTACCAGACTTCCCACGCTCCAATGATGTTTGATCGGACCGTGCTCCATGATTAACCCTTTTAGACCTTTGGCACTAGTCAATTTAAGACCTCGATATGGATGATAAGATCTTTCCCGCTCGGAAGCAATCCAGAATCCAGACAATCCCACAAACCGCTCCTTTGTCTTGGCTTCAATTTGAAAACAATGTTTATGGACTTTGGTCTCTGAGATAAGTCCTCTTCCTGGTCCTATGATGGACCGTTGCGTGTGAAAAGAGGAACTGGTGAAGGTGGTCAGAAACTTGAGGTTGGGAATGAGCTGTTTACAGTGCAGAGACGCTTTAACAGGAAATCATGTTGGTGGATGAGCTATAAATTTAGGGAGTTTCTTTGTGTGATGAAAAACAGCACTGTTTTAAAGCTAAAAGGAAGAACAGAGTTAAAATGAACGAGCAGTAAAGAGGTTATTTGAGTAAAATTACCATATTTGTTCACATAAACATAATAAACCCTAGATGAGTTGAAGTGAGTGCAAGGATAGGATGTAAATTCTTTATAACCTGTCTTTGCCTGTACTCTTGTTATTAGCTGTTTAATGCCCCTGTAACCTTTGTCCCAGCCAGCTGCGGGATCTGCCACAGCAATGTGATTCTGACATTTACATGTAAAAACTCGCACTGGAAGTACAAGTCTGTTTTGACACCCGAGTTTGAATCAGACGAGAAATGTGGGTGAAGCAGAGATGTAGATTTAGTTTAGAAACTAAATACTAAATTAAATACTAAACTAAATAGAGACTAGGAACAGTTTTTGTCAGTGGAAACTTTTTTTTTTTTTTTTTTTTTTTTGTCTGGATCTATTAATTTTTTTCAGAAAACACTTTTGTGATGAGTACGTTTTTAATTTCTAAAATTAAATAAAAATTTTATTTTATTTATTTTTAGGGGTCTTAAAGTAAATGTCTAAGCGGTACAATTTTTCTGCTTATTTTTTATGTTTATTTATTTATTTTAAACTTAAACTAACATTTTATTATTAATTTTTAGAGGAAATTATCATTAAAATAACTTGTTGATGTCAAATAACAAGTAATAAAAATATAAAATAAAAATAACTGATGTTGTCTGTCAAGTCAGGTGGTGCGACCAACATGCAGAAAGAAAAATCATAAAACAGGAAATGACATCATAGCACCCTTGCATACCGTTGTGATGCTGATTAAAATTTGAATGAACTAATTTTAGTAGTATTATTATTTTATTTATAAGGCAATGTTAGTTCACTTCAAAATGTCATGTGGTGCAACTCCCCCAAAACTGAATGGAAAGTTATGACTTGGTTATGATTTTAAGAAATAAAAATGTTTACATTGAAACATATTTTAAACTCATTTATTTACTTGTTTGTACATGTACATATTTTACTTGATGGTTACACTGTGTTTGGGAAACATGTTAACATCTTAACACGGTCCTCTTCTCTTGCAGGAAATCCAAAACGAAGCCCAATGGAAAGAAAGCACCCACTGAAGAGAAGAAGCACTACATGGAGCCAGAGTACACAAAAGTGCGGGTCGTGGACTTCGACCTGAAAGATTTGGTGTCGCTTCCCACCAAAGAGATCGACCTCAACGAATGGTTCGCCAGCAACAGTGAGTTCCCAAGCAAACATTACATCCCCTATGAATGTTTGCCTTGTATTTGAGGCTTAGAGTCTTTGTCCATCTTCAAAAATACCCTTCTGTCAGTCAGGAGTTTAGAAAACATTTTCGTGTGTGAGTGCAAAAAAGTTTTAAGCATAAAGCAGAGCATGACGTAAATGTGAAAACAATTAAAATGTGCAAACAATTTTATTATAAACGTTATTTGTTAAAAAGGAAAGTGCTGCTTGCTAACTAATGCTCATCTTTAGGGTTAGTGATTTGAACAAATCCCTACACATAAGTATATACTTCTAAGTGACTGGACTAAAGTCTTCAGAAATAATGCTTTCAAGTTTGATGTTAGCATGTTGCGAAGCTAATGAAAGGATAGTTAAATAAAATTGGAAAAAGGTAAATGAACCAAATGTTATTTCCTGTAAAAAAGTAAATGTTTCAAAGAAATAAGTGGTTAGTAAGTGTTTGCTAACTAGTGTTCATCCAGCTTGTTAATTCAAATTGCTAATGCTAATCCTTAGGGTTAATGATTTGAAAAAAAACCTGAATTTCACCCAGTGAACAAAAGCTTTCATGTTTGATGTTAGCATGTTGCTAAGCTAAGGATAGTTAAATGAAATAAAAATAACATAGTACATAAAAAATATGGTCATAAGTAGCACATGTATATTTGTAGCAATAGCCAAAAATACATTGTATGGGTCAAAATTACAGATTTTTTTTAAATGCCAAAAATCATTAGGATATAATGTAAAGATCATGTTCCATGAAGATAATTTTTAAATTTCCTACAGTAAATATATCAAAACTTAATTTTTGAATAGGAATATGCTAGCTAAGGACTTCATTTGACAACTTTAAAGGCGATTTTCTCAATATTTTGATTTTTTTTTTTTTTTTTTTAATACAACTATTTGAAAATGTGGAATTTGAGGGTGCATCTCGGCCAATCCTAACAAGCCATACATCATCTGAAAGCTGAATAAATAAGCTTCCCATTAATGTATAAATCTCAATTTTAAAAAAATTGACCCTTATGACTGGTTTTGTGGTCCAGGGTCACAAATAATTATTTTAACTGTAATTTATTGATAATTTGTGGCATTGAATGAAATGTTTTAATAATTTTTTTTTTTATAATCAACATTAATCTCGCCTTGTCCACCATCTTGTTTTTTTTCCACAAAGCTTGTCCCAGTCCATTCTGGGATTTCCTGCTTCAGAAAAAAATAGTATTCAGTAAGCCATTATAATTAATTTGCTACATTTTTGAACAACCCTGCTGAAAAAAATCAGTTAAATCTAACTTAGGCTGTTTGATTGGTTTTAACTGGCCTTCCAGTCTGGTCAAATGATTTAGCAGGCTGGTTTTAGAGGGGTTTTGACTACTACTGATCAGGCTGGGAGACCAGATGTCCAGCTGAAACCAGCTAAGACCAGGCAAGCAGCATAGGCTGGTTTTATCAGCAGAGACACTTTGCACCACGAGTGAATATGATGTTTTGAAATGCTGCCTTCATAGGGAGCTTATTTGGTTTTGGAACAGAGCCATTGTCTTTCTGAAATATCAATGAAAAACTTTTTGAATGTCACTTTTTAAAACTTTTCTTTTGTCATTTGCAGCAACAACCTTCTTCAATCTCATAAATCTGCAGTATAGCACAATCTCAGAGTTTTGCACTGGGGACACATGTCAAGCCATGACGGCCTGCAATACGTAAGTTTTCCTTTCTCTTTCATCTCCATGTCGTTCTAGCTCTTTCTTCGTCTAGACATGTCCTGGGGCGAGAACCAGAACCCTCCTTTTATAAGAAGTGCTTCTGGATCAAATATTTCTCATATTAAAACCAGATTCCAGATCAGCACACTGTCTTTGTGAGAATCTGGGTTTGTGGGTCTGATTGGGGTTAATGCATGACTGGAATGAAAGCTGACACACATTTTACTGAAGCCAGTGCTTGTTTGGCTTTCAGACGTCTTTTGAATGAGAGAATACAAGGGAACTATTCTCAGAATCAGCGATTTTGTAAGTTTCTTGGAGGTGGAACCAAGTAAATGACCTTAAAGGCCTATAGTTACATGTTCTCACAGGCTGTTTGGGACGATCAGGGGCCCAAACTTAGGATGAAAGAGATCGGTTATACAATTACTTTAGGCAACATTTACCTTACAGCTTTAGTCCCAACCAGCTCAGTGATAGTACTCTTAAAAATTTGTAAAAAATAATTAGTGCTGTTTAAGAGTGCATTTAAATTTCCGAAATAATATATTCCAAAAATTCTGAAAACTTTGTATTTTTACCTAACAACAACGACAATAATAATAATAATAATAATAATAATAATAATTATTATTATTATTATTATTAATAATTTATAATGCAGAAATACAATGATAAATAATATTATTAGTAATCATTTATAATAATAATAATAATACTGTATTTTTTTATATATCATTTATAATACATGTCATATTATTGTTACTGTTATAAATACACATAAAAAACAAATACATATAAACAAATACAAATAAATATAAATGTAAAACAAATATATTACTAAACACATTTTTATTAAAATAACGAATATATAAATAAATATAAATAAAATACAAAATATTTACATATAATTAAATGTATACAAATATACATATACAATATACATTTATGCATTTATTTAATTTATAATTTAAGTGTAATGCTAATAATTATTTTAATTATTATTTCAGTCATTTTATTCATTTGAAGAATTTGCAATATTTTTTTATAACAATCTGCTGTTCTCAAAATAGCTGTCATTATCATCATACGAAGCTTTTTAGAAAACTGACTTTCTGTAAAATTGTTTAAACTTGATTATGATGGAAATAAGTGCAGCTAAGGAATGTCATTGATTTTAAGATTTTTATTTATTTTTTTAAATGATGCGAGAGCAGCTTTATTAGCAAAACGCTCAGTATTTGAGTATATTTTCACACAGTTTAACTAACTTATTGAACATTTTTTCAAAAATAAATAATAATAATAATAATAATAATAATAATATAAAATCCACCCTCAAACATTATAACAAAATCCACTTGAAGGTTGATCAGAAAGGTTTTACTATTTAAAATGAAACAATATTATCTAAACTTTCATTTTCAAATTTCAAGCACTGAAAAAATGCCTGTAATTGAAGAATCACCCTTATACTAGTCAAACGGAAAAACGTGCCTCCATCTCTACATTCCCACAGCCAACCGTGTTGGCTTTAAAAATCGCTGCTCGACTCGCTCGCCCTGTTGGGCCGGAGTGACGCCTGGGTGTGAATCTCTAAAGACTGACCCTGTAGAACCAGATACATGACTATTATTGACAAACGTTAAAGGACGTGAATTACCAACGCACAAAACAACAACAATTACACGCTCACCTCAGGCATTCCTCGCAGGGCAAGGATGGGTGCGCTCGTCAAAACACAAGCCGTATTTACCGTCACTGCTGCTCTGACCATTGAGAAGTCAATCACTGATGAAGAGTAAAGGGAGGGACAGCGATGCGCAAATAGACCTGATGTCCATGTTATTGAGTTACGTGCTCAATATGTTGAGGTATTTTATTGGTATGCTTATATGTGTTTGTAGTGGGTGTTTATTGAACTACAAACACTTCTTCTATTTCCCATGGGTTGATTTTTATTAAAGTTGCATTTATGTTGGTGCCGATAGCCTTGTGGATAGTGCGCTGACATACAGCGCTGTTGCGCTACGAGCATCCCGAGTTTGAATCCCGACTCGAGAACCTTTCCCGATCCCGTCCCCCAACTCTCTCCCACTTCGCTTCCTATCAGCTCTGATCTGTCCCATCATAATGAAAAAATAAATAAATGCCAAAAATAAATATTAAATAAATTTGCTTTTTTAAATTGTTTTTATAGACTATTTCAAACTTTGAAAACGTTTAATAACTGAATAAATTAATAAATAAATTAAAATTAAAAGACAAATATTCACTTGTTTTGTAAATATATATTTTTTTCACAAATTATGATATCGTTATATTGTCATTGACACCATGGGCCAAGTATTGATGTGTAGATTTTTACAAGTAATAAAACCGTTTTAATAAAAACACTGATGAAATGTGAGACTGATGATTTGTGATGGGGAAAAAAAGTTAAACATTTATAATGAAAAATAAAGAGGAAAAGCATAAGGTAAACATCACTTGTGAGCATACTGTGAAAATTGTAACATTTTTAAAATGTAAAAAATGACTTTTATTTAAAAAAAAAAAAAAAAAAAAAGTTTTAATTTTGATGTTTCTGCAGTGTCTTTTAATTGGAAGCCCGTTTCTGCCACTGAATAAACAATAAAAAAAGGTTATTGCAACTTTTTATCTAACAATTCTGACTTTTTTTTCCACAGAATTGCAAGATTTAAACTCACAATTGCGAGTTATAAAGTCAGAATTACGATTTATAAAGTCACAATTTCGAATTGCGAGTTAAAGTCCAGTTTTGAGAGGGGGGGGGGGGGAACTGATGTTCTCAGAATTGCGCAGTTTTGACTTTATTTCTCAGAATTGCGCAGTTCTGATTTTATTTCTCAGAATTGCGACTTTCTCGTCTTTATATAACGCAGTTCTGAGAAAAAAAAAAGTCAGAATTGCGAGTTTGTATCACACAATTATGAGAAAAAAAGTCAGAATTTAATTAAAATGTCGCAATTACCTTATTGATTTTTTTTATTCAGTGGCGGAAACGGGCTTCCATACTTTTAAACCAGATGTTTGTAAAATAAATTAAATGTTTGTGAAACAAGCAAACAAAAAAAAGATCAAATTAAATAAAATTATATACAAGTGAATTATTATTTTTTTTCTTAAAATTTGAAAAAGTGTCAAAAATAAAAAAAGTTCTCATTGAATCACTGAAGAATCGCCCTAATTTCCCCTAACTTGTTGCTTGCGTACATATTCTGATAAAACACACTCCAACGTATTTTCATGAAAATGCATGACCATGTTAAGATTAGGCCTTTTAATCTTAATATTTCATGTTTTGTTGAAGAGTCTTATGCAGGTAGATTCAGTACTTGCGCTTTTGCGATTGTAAATGAATCTGCCATCGTTTGGACTTGGACTCCGCTCTGAAATCTGTAACTCAACCGTGTCATTTGAAGATATTTGAGAACATTGAGACTCGGCATTCAGCCCAACATTTACTCACCTGTCCATTCAGAGACGTGTAGCATCTGTGTTTATGTGCTAACTGTGCTTTAGTTTACCATGACGGTTATTTCAGTTCAACGTTCAGCTGCTGTTAGAGCTGCTCGTCCGTTGAGTGATCAGCATTGGTTTGCTTTCAGTTATGCATTCAGTCTGCATTCCTAGAGATTTGTAATGTCTACAGCCCCTCAAACCCACGCTACCCTCCCAAACTCACTGTCATCATGAGCAGTCCTCCTTAAAATGCTGATAGGAGCTGTATATTTAGTACACTTTTAAACTGTAAATTGTTCACTTTGTCCTGAAGTGCTCAAGTTCGTAATTTTCACTGTATTTTTACAGGATATACTTCTGGTATGACGAGAGGGGGAAGAAGACGAAGTGCACTGCGCCTCAGTATGTCGACCTCGTCATGACTTTTGTGCAGAAATTAGTGACGGACGAAGAAATCTTTCCCACAAAATATGGTGTGTATGATCACTGCCCTCTAGCAGTCATAATAGAGGAATACAAGTGTTGAGATTTGTACGTTTGAAGTAAAATTCATTGGATCAGTGGCGCCTTCTAGTGTTCATTGAGGAGAATGAGTTTTGTGAATGGAATTTCTCTTTCACTAGGAAGGAAATTTATTCAAATTCATTTTAGATTTTATTTTATTTTTTATCACTTCTGCCTATTTGTTTTACATTTAATTTAAATCTTGTAAATGACAGTGAAGTAACAACATAAATAATATGGTTTAATTAATATACAGACCAGGGTTATTTTGTTTAATGTCAACAAAAACTCAAACCATAAAAACAAATTACTTGAAGTAAAATATTAATATATTTACTGAAATAATAAAATAAAAAATAAATAAAACTTACATTTTTGTTTTACCTAGTTGCCAAGGCAAAATTTCCCTTTTTTAGTTTAAAGTTTACATAGTAAAATAAATAAAATTAAATAAACTAAAAGATTAATAGACATATATAAAATAATAAAAATGACAAAAACACAACAAAATGACTAAACTAAGACTATAATAAAAATATTTGTAAAAATTCAAATATAAAAAAATATATATTATACTAAATTAACAGTCGCACAAATGATTGTCATTTTATTGTTGTAATTAAAAGTAAATCAAGCATCGAACATATTTAAATTTTTATTTGAATAAAAAAACATTATAAATTATTGCAAATAATAAATCAGCATTTTTGTAATCCTAGCATGTTATTGATTATTTAAATAACGTCAATTAACATTTAAAATAATAAGCAGTAAATAACATTACTGATCTGTTTTACTTATACCTGTTATTTTAACAACTTTTTAATATTTATTTAAATTTACAAGCGATAAATGCAATGAAATTAAAAACAAATAGCATAAATGATAAATTACTACTTTTAGTTTTAATTTCCACATTTGTTGTAGTGTTTGAACAAGGTCTGCGAAAATAGCTGTGCTCATTATAAACACCTTTTATTATTAACTGTTAGTAAACCATTACTAAATAAAACTAAGTTTTTTGGAGGTAATTATAGCATGTTGTTTTACTAATAATTAAATTAAAATGTATATATTTTTACTTATTTAACAATGAAACAATAAATGCAAATGTAAAAATGTATTATTATTATTGTTATTATTATTATTAAATGGTAACTGATATCTGGATTTGCTTTCAGGCAAAGACTTTCCCAACTCGTTCGAGTCTCTGGTGAAGAAGGTCTGCCGGTATCTGTTTCACGTGTTGGCTCACATCTACTGGTCTCACTTTAAAGAGACGGTGGCTCTGGAGCTGCAGGGACACTTGAACACACTGTACGCACATTTCATCGTCTTCGTCAGGGAATTCAACCTGATCGACCCCAAGGAGACCTGCATCATGGACGACCTGTCGGAGGTGCTGTGCGCCCCCCTGCCGCCCCACACACACAACCACGTGACCGAGAGATGAGCCTCGAGCCGCGAACTCGAGGACGACGACGACGAAACGTGCGAGGCCTTCTCGGACGGACCCCTCCGTCACTATTTCTTATGAGAACTGATCAAAAGATGGGGCTGAGGGCTGGCGGTCTGCAATTCTCATACCAGCACAGATTGGTGTGAATGTTTCCTACAGGACAAAACAATCTGTCTCCATTCTCATTTATACAGGAACAATTTATATTTTACTTTGCATTTTTATTATCGTTTTTTGCGCATGCGCTCTCGGAGGTTTTCGTTTTCTTTTAGGGAATGGTGTTTCAGCTCGGCTCTCACCAGTGCCTTAGAATTATAGCTAAGGTATTGTCTGTTTATATGCAACAATGTTTAGAAATGTATCTTGACCTCTGGCTCCCCCTTGTGGAGGGAGTCACGTCACGCACCGACTGACTGTTTATGATCTCTGCCGCCTTATTTCACATAAAACTGTAACAGACTAGTGCAAAATCTCTCTTTTTTCATATTCTAGCCATCATTATCCATGTCTTTTGTGTTTTTAAATCATTTCCAATGTACTTATTAGCCTTTTACGATGATGTATAAAGGGTTTGATGGTTTGAATGATGCTTTAGAGAAAGTCTGGACTTGCTTTGTAGGTTTCCGACAAGGATATTAGCGATATCTGCATGTCTGCTCGCTCAGAGAGATGCTGCAGACGCAGACTAATGATTGTTGCATGGCAGTTGACTTGCTGTGTTGCATTGATGAGCACATCCTCCAGCGTCCCAACCTTTATTTTTTATTTCACTTTTTTCTTTTAAGTTATCAGAGGTCATGAATATTGTGGCAGCCCACGTGTGTAGAAAATGCACAGTACATTTTTGTTTCCCAAGAAATAGATTGAAACTATATATATAGGCTAATTAAAATCACAGTAATTGCCTTTAGCGAGAGAGCGTCTCTCCTTCTTATTTTATTTATTTTTACTTTTTTATCTATATTTGCAGAGTTCGGCAGTTCTTGCTTTCTTTTTATGTATTTTAATTATCTAAGTTAAAAGCCACTTAATATTTTAAGCTCTGCGAAATATAATCAAATAAAAACAAGAAATGCCACGTTACTTCGGTGTGTTGTGTTTATTTCATTACTGAAACAGGAAAGATGGTCCTTTGCGACATCCATCCTTTGAAACTTGTTTGTTCAGACTTGTGTAGCTTACTTAAAGGTGCGTTCAGTAGTTTGGTGATAATTTGAAATGTTTTACACATTAAGAAATACGTTTTTGAGGAGAGCCTTTTGAATGGTATGGAAGCCTGTTTCTACTTCGATATAAAAAATTAAAAAGGTTGCGACTTATCTCACTATTCAGACTTTATTACGATTCTGAGGAGGGGAAATCGTCAGAACTACCAGATACAAACTTAGAATTTTGATTTCTTTTCTTGCAATTCTCACTATTTTTCTCTGTATTCTGAGTTTATAGCTTGCAATTGTTTTTTTTTGTTGTTGTTGTTTTTTTTTTCCTGCCTCAGAATAAAACATTTGTGAGTTTGTATCTCACAGTTGTGTGTGTTTGTGGGTGGGTTCTCACAATTGTGAATTCTTAGAATTTTGAGTATCTCAGAATTCTAACTTTTTTTCTCAGAATTACAAGATTATACTTAACAATTCTTAAATTATCTTGCAATTTTAACTTTTTTTTTTTTTTTTTTACTGAGAATTGCTATTATCATTTGTTATTTTTTTTATTCAATGACAGAAACAGCTTCCGTAGAATAATGTACACTCAAATGAGATGGCAACTGTAATTATTCAAAATAGTTTGCTATAAAAAAAAAAGTGTTATAATTCTGTATGGTGCGGGTCGCCCAATGTGTTTCGCCATGTTGAATTGACGAAAACCGCGCGTTTCCCCAGCGTCATAGAGAATCCTCGCGCTCATTGGCTGCCGCCTTTATAAACACGCTATTAGCATAGTGTACTGAAATTAGACAACATAACAAACTTGTTATACTGCTTTACCAGCGGACACAACGAGAAAAATCAGTTTCTATCTGTACAGCCGAAGAAGCAGCTTTGAAGACGAGAATAAACATTGGTATACCAATAACAAGGTGAAAAGTAGTGGTGAGGGGAAAAAAAATCCTAAGTGGTGATGCCCAAGTTGCTTCTTTTTTGTGTTAGACAGGTAAGATAATTATCAAAACTTACGAATCAGTGTAATTAAACTGAATAAAACTCAGAGACAATCATGCTAACGCTAGCTAAACAACTGCACCATTAGTATGTATGTGTAATGTATAGGTCAACTTCACAACCTCTAATACTACTTGGTATGACCACAAGATGGCAATGTTTCCCAATTAAGACGCTGTTACGCATTAACCCGAATTTTAAAAGGCTCATGTATGTTGATTAAGGTCACTGAGCAGGTCAGGACGGTTGCCAAGCAACATCAGGACAATTATATTCTGGTAAATCAGAGTCACCTAATTAATATCCATAAGGTAAACCTTTAGCTGTAGGCCCCACTGTAGGAGAATCAGACATGTTTGAAAACAACTTCTTTAAATGTACTGTAAGTGTTAAACAGGAACGCAATACAGAGAAACAGGCTGGTTTATTTATATAACAAGGCAGGCATAAAACAGGGATTTTATGAAACGTCATGCGCTTCCTCAAAGCACGTGCAAGTCATTCAACACCCTGAGAGCTTCATTTAAACGTGCATATCTCTCAACAAGAGAGCTTTATAGCCTATAAAGAAAACACGTATTTCCAACAGTGCATCCGTATTTCTTAGAACTGAATATTCTCACTAAAATATATCATATTAATATATAATATTGCTGTAATGTTTTCCTGTAAATACAAACGTGGTATTTCAGCATTAACCTCCTGAGACTTAATTACCAATTAAGTGGACATATCAAGTTTTGTTTAAAGAGATCTCAGATTAAAATTGCAATTAAAATATATTAAAAAAAAATAAAAAATAAATGTGATAATTATGAATAATAGTTCATTGTTATGAATTAATTAATGAATATTTAGAGAGCAACCTATATAAAAAATAGATAGCCTATAATTAACATTAAATTTAAAAATTATATATTTTTTTA